>JAJQWJ010000003.1:109788245-110388245 GCA_023637945.1 Phaethornis superciliosus | reverse complement strand
TTTTTCCCAACCTTACCCTGTGGTTTGTGACCATACCTTAAATTAAGAAGTGTCTGTATATATATTCCATTAACGCAGGTGGAAGACAGGATATGGGCATCTACCCCTTCGTAGAGCTGTAGATGATGTCATGACTTTAGCCATGTCACTCAAGTGGTAGCAAAACTCAGTGATGATACCAGAAAACCACAAAAAAAAAAAAAAAGAAAAAAAAAATTGGCATGCACCAAGCAGGTACCAAGGACACAATCTTTAAATTGGGACTGGAGTCATCATCCAGTCAAGCATAAGTTGATGCTCTTCATGGTCTTGACTTGGAATACTGTAGGGATCAAACCCACTCTGTCTCTGCCAGACTGGATCTGTCTTCTGCTAGGCTGATCTGATGGTCTTTTCGTCCCAATGTGGGCAGATATTGGACAACTTGCCCCCCATCCAATTTTCCATACTTTCCATCTCCATACTTTTCATCTCCATACTTTCCATGTGCTCCCACTTGTCCTAGTGCCTAGGAACCCGGGTTCTTAAGCTCCTTCAATATTTTTTTCTTTTCTTTACAATTTCCTAGTCTGAATCAGGTTATTTTTATTCATGTCTACACTTCAAGAGTCATATGTCAGTTCTGACCAGAATGCTTTGTGATAGAGAATTCCCAAATTCAGTCATTCTTCATCTTGGGGGAAAAAACCAACAACCACAAACATTGATTTTGAGCTTGCCATTTTTTCATTTCACTTTAGGCTCTTGTCTTGATGGGGAAGGGCTGTGATCCTAAGGAAAGAGGTCTGGGAAATGTGAGGGATGTAGCTTGACCTTCCATTCTTAAGTTAAGGAGAGAAGAGAAGGATTTGATAGAAACTTTGTGAAGGTTGTGAGGTACCAAACAACTCCTTTTGTGAGCAGGAAGACTGGAAGGAGCTGCAGACACCTCCTTCATGGTATAAAGATGATAATATGCTACACTTGAAAATTTTGGGAGCTAAAATATCTTGCATGGGGTGGTCCCAAGACATTAAAACTCCCTGTGTGACAGTGATCAATGAGCCCATGTGCCTCCTAAGCCCACCCTGTTTTGTCTCCATCCTTCTAAGGCCAATACACTGCAGCTATAACTCACCCTGCCATGTCAATATTTAAATCTACATGTTCAAGTGGACATTCTCCATTTGACATGGTGACAGTCAGGATCCCTTTCTCCCATTCAGGGATCTATTTCTAGATTTTTCACTAAGATAATGTAAGGAGGTTGCAGACCTGGAGAAGTTGGGCTGCTTCAAGTCTGTTCCCTCTTTGTTGTCTGGCTTGATAGCAACTGCCTTGTTTATTGTTTCTTCTTAGCCAAATGCCCTGGATGAATGCTGAATTCTCATCAAAAGCTGTGGGATTGACCCTGAAAAGAGACATTACCTGCAAGGAGGTGTGTCTATATTCATTCATCTCATCAGTGTTCAGAGATTCATATCAATAACCCTCTAGTGAGTATTTGGGCCACTGGGATGTATAAGATGCTCAGGGACAGAGTGCTTCTGTGGCATCATTCAGTTCCTTTGCTGAATGCTCAGAGCTCTGCAGTTACACCACATCAGCAAAGTAGAGATGTGAAAATTTTAAAGAAAGCAACTACTGGACTAGAAATTAGAAATTTGAGTTCTCCTCCCAGGAAAATATCCCAACTGCTAGCCTATGGAATCTTCTTACTTCTTCTGTCCAACAAATCTTTCCTGGCATAGCTAACTGGGACAACTCAGTGCCTCCCAAGGACTCTCCACCCAGAGGCTCAGATCCCTCAGGCTGCAGCTTCTCCAGTGATGCTGATTGTAATGAACTGTGAGATGTAATAAACCACCTAAGCCATTGTTCTCATGAGGTTCCTAAAAAGTTGTTTGGAGAGCAGGTGGGTGATGGACAGACACAGGAGTGTTGATGGTCAATGATCTTCAGAGGTCCATTCCAAGCCCTGACCTTCTGTGGTTCTATGATGCTTCTCGGGCTGAATATCAGATTCTTGAAAAAGAGCTTAAGGTTTAGAAAGAGTGTGTGTGAATGTTGAGCATATCCCTCTCTTAAACATATCTTTCTTAGTAAATTACTCTCATCACTTTGCTCTGACAGTAAGTTATGAGTAGCTGCTATGTGCATCATAAAATAACAGCCTTGGTCTGCTGGTGTGTGTCTTTCCTCATCTCTAATTTTGGTGATACTTTCAGAAAAAAGTGATGCAAACTAGGTGTGTTTTTTATGTTTGCTCACTATCTACGTATAAGTCCGAATTTTACTCACCTTGTACCATCCAAAGAAGGAGCTTAATAAGTGTCAAATTTGTTTGTGGTTTCTGGGACAGCCACGACCTCTATCAGCTTGCTTAAAAGATGCTGATGCTGGAAAAGCTACATGTACAATTCAGTTTCCCTCTTCAAGTTAGAGGTGTGCAGGTTAAAGGAAATAGTTCCCTCAGAAGGGGTTTTCTCTAATGCCATTTACTGAAATATCCATTCAAAGTGGGTCAGTTAAATTTCCAATTTTAGATACAAGAAAGATTTCAAAAATTTGCAAGGTAGCGGAAGGTCAGGTTCAAGCAGCCTGGCCCTAAATCCAGACTCATCTCCTCTAACTGTGTCAGTGGTTTAGGTTACCTCAGTCCTTGAAAGGTGATCAGTGAAGCATTCAGCCCCAGCTAATGTAATGCAACATTGCCAGGGCAAAAATGAAACAAACCCAAAAAACTTTCCGTGGTTTATTTTGAGCCATGAGCGCCTTACTTGACAGTTGTCAGGGGCAAGATGTGAGGGTCGCAGGAGAAAATACACCTCTTGCAAATGCTTCTGATGGCTCTGAAGACCCCAATCAAAATTTTCACATTTCTGATTCAAAAAACTGTCCAGTTTCCAAGTACTTATTTTCCCTTTACTCCTAGTCTGAAATCGAAACTAAAATTGAACATGATTTTTTTCATGTAGTTAGAATTTATCCCGTGGCCTTTGTTTTATTTTGACACTCAGATCTCCAAACTACCAGTTTCATATCTCTATAGAAAAAGGATGGTAACTTATGTTTTTCCTATTTTTATGTGTAAGAACATAAAAATCCCCTAGTTTTGTAAACTATGTGTGTGATATTGTGGGCAGGGGCTATAAAAACACTGTGATATTGCAAAGCCATAGGTGCTGTGACTTTCTACTCTAATTAGCTTAAGTAATGAACAATTAGTGCTGCATTCAGCAGGAACTGGGCCACTAGTAAAAATTACTGAAAACAAACAAAATTTACAGATTATCTATAGCCTTTTGAAATCAAACATGGCTCATTTGAGGTCAAACTTTTGGCTCTGGTGGGAACTTTTTATGAAATAATTGTTGCTACTGAAGTACCTGACCCATCTTGAGATCCTTCAGGCACCCAAATCTGTGTGTATTGGCCTTGGATGATACTTTCTCCCTTTCAAGTCAGAGTGTGGGTCAATGGCAGAGCTTTGGTGTCCTCACTGAGATTGCATAGTGTCAGGGTTTAACACTGGCCTGGCAATTAAACCAAATAACAAATGCTCTCTATTAATCCCCCTCTCCTCCCTGATAAAGAAAGGAGAGAGAATAAGGGAGAGAGGCTTATGGGTTGGAAACTAAATTACACAACTTTAATGAAACAGTAATGATAAATAGGAAAAATTACTAAATCTATACAAATATGGAGGAAAATTGATACCATGTTCCTCCCCCCTTTCCCCAATAACTCTCAGGTCACCACCGAGGCTGCAGGGCAGCCCTGGGAAAGTCCAGGCTGGAATCCTGGGGTCAGCAGCAGTTGGGAGCTGGAGGCAGGAACACACAGATTCAGGCTGGCATGGATCAGGAGCACAGGCAGAGGAATGGATGGAATCCTCCCAGGATGCCAAAACAAACAGGGAGAGGGGAAGAAGGGGAAGCAGGAAGGGGTTTGACCCTTGTGATCCCTCAAATTTATCCTGAGTATGAGGTGTATGGGATGGAATACTCTGTTTGGTCAATTCTGGTCATTTATCTTGTCTGCTCCTCCCCAAAGGAGGGTTTCAGGTGGGACCTTTTTACTCCTTTTCTCCTTTTGGAGGGCAAAATGTTCCTCAGAGCTGAGCAGTTCCTTGGTTCTGCAGCCCATTCTCCAGCTGTAACTATAACCATGGAGTGTGAGCAGTCCCAGAAGCAGACACTGCCTGAGAAACTTGCTGTTAATTTCAGCAAGTGCAGCTACTTACAAGAGACTTAGCTTGAAGCAAAAGTACAGGACAGAAAATCACCTTTATCCTGGCCCAAAGCAGGACACAAAGCATTCAAAGAGAAGAGGCAGATATATCCAAACACTTTGAACATAATTTTTAGTCACTATCAGTTAAGTTTATAGTGATTTTTGGAAAGGAGAAAGCTTTTCTGTTTACATGTAGGAAGTTTGCGTTGAAAGGGAAAGTTCCTCTAGTTCCAACTCTCCTTCCATCGGCAGATATTTTTTCTTCTTGTTGGAGGGAATGCATTTTCTTCCTCCGGAGTGAACATTCTAATAAATCCTTATAAATAAGGCAACACTCTTCCTCCTATATACAAGTACTGCATGACCCACTGGGCATTGTGTTGGTAATTTCTAGGAGATCAATGATTACACTGAATCTGAGGCTCATGGTTATCTGTGAGAAACTCAGAACTTGGTGTGGCAAGGCTCTAAGCACCCTGGTTAAACACTGGAGTTTCAGTTTAGTATAGTTTCATTTTATTTTAGCTTCATTCAACCCTGTTCTGAGTGGATGGTTGGATCACAGAGGTCACCTTCAAACGGGTGAAATCACTGCACTGAGCTCCTACCACTTATCTCTTTCATAGGAGGCATGACAGAAAAGGTAAAAAACCCTTATTCCTCTAGTAAACAGCTCTACTGTTCCTCCTCAACAGCTGTAGTAGAAATTATCATCTCTTCCTTCATGCCTAAATTTTCCAAACACAATTAAATGGTTCTCAGGATAATTCATGAGCTGTGGTTGCAGTCAGTGGGTGACAGATCTGCTGGGTGACCACCATCTAAGAGATACTCAATAACTGAGGAGTCAACACAAAGGAAGGACACCCCTCAGTTCATCTTTTTGATTGCTGTTTGGAGGGATAGGGGGGAAAAATTGCTTTCAGAGAGGTCAATTAGACATAATAAGAGGCAGGTAATTAGTAGATCTTTAATATGTGAAGTGTAATGTGGTCTGGGTAAGTGGAGAAGGGTTTTATAGCACCAGGAGGTGGGTGCAGGGATATAACTGCTCAGATGACAGCTGGACCCTGATCAGGACCACCATCACTACTAGTGCTAATGTAGTGCCCAAAGGTTCACTATAAAGTTGGGCCAAATTAGCACCTAACACCTAATGTTGGGGCACAGGATCTCCTGGCCAACACAACTGTCTGCACATCATGCAGCAAGCAAAGTTGGCAGAATATGATATTCTTTTTTTTTTTTTTTTCTGGTAGCTTCAGTTCTTCCTGGGATGAGGGTCTCTGCTCACTGTAGATGCCAAAGTGAGGATGAAAGAAGCAATATGGGACCAGGCAGAGGAAAAGAGGAGTTATGGACATTTTGTGGTACTTAGATTTGAGAGCAGTCTAACTCTAATGTGAAGCTGGACCATCTCTTACTTATCAGGACCATGGGCTACAGCAAAGGGAAGGAAAAAAAAAAAAGAGAGCTCTTCATCTGGGAGGATAGACTTCAGGTGGAAAAGCAGAAATATTGGGAAATATCCTGCAGGATAACTAGCAGGAGGGCCTGGAGGACAGATATGGAGTGGGCTCTTTATGAGGTTGTTTATGGGCAGATCTTCAGAAGGAGTAGGGTGTCTGGTGGAAAGCACTAAGGGGCATGGACTGAAAGCATAAATAGTGTGCAAGGGATCTTGAGAGAGGGATGTAGGGTGGGACCATGTCTTCAACTGCAAGACCAGCACAGATGTCTAATGAGAAGAACTCATGGAAGGTTTTGGTGACAGCAGAATGATGGTGAAAGTGGGGTTCAATCAGAAAAACAGAATTTTCATTTAGAAAAACCATCACTTTTGGGAGACAGTGGCAGGACTATACTTGCAAACCTGGCTGACACGAAAAGTGCTAAAGAAAAGTTTGAGAAATGCTACAAGTGGCTGATGAGAGATGATCTAGATTGAAAACAGATCAACAGGGGTGGTAAAGCTCTTCCTTTAGCACCAATGACTTAACATTTATATGTTATATGTTATTATATTATATATGTTATATATATATATTATATATATATGTTATATGTTATTATATTTATATCTCCTCATGTATATATTTTTGTGGTTATCAATGATGTTAATGACCAGATAATTTTGTTATCAGTTCAAGATCTCTCTCAGTGTTTTATGTTCAGGGTTTCAGAGACATCCTGTGACAATACATTTTACAGCCAGTCATAACCTGCACAAGAAGAAACCCTTCATGCATAAATTGGCTCATATTCAAGCTGATGGAATGGTTTATACAAACAACTCACTCATTTTGAAATTCTCTGTTTGCTGTGCTCTCTGCTCTCATCTTGTGTCTCACCCACACTTTGTGCCCTTGGCAGGAAGCAGGACCTGGGCTCCCTGCTTTTTCCCCATGGCCAGCAGCTCCTGCTTGCACCCCTTTCCAAATGTCCATCTGAAATGTCATTTGCTGGAGGGTGAGATATTTATTTCCCATCCCCAGTGAGTAGAGGGACAAGTTCTTCCTCTTCTCTTTCCCTCTTGAGCTGTGCTTTCAAGACTTTTGTATGGTTTTTAACTTCCTTGCTTTATTTGGGAGAATGTCCACTTGGCCATCCCTTGGAGCTCTAAGATCAAGGCAAATAATCTCTGTAGTTCCTCAATATCCTTGATACTCACAGGGACCTGGTGGTCACCTCTTCACAATTACAACACTGAGAATCTCCTGTGTTTGCACAAAATCTAATGTTAGGATCCCAGACTATTGGTGTCCCACTATTTGGAAAATATTCTTCCTTTTTAGGACCATCGTAATTAAAATTTATCTGAAATGCAGTAAATTCTGCAGCTTGACAGGAAGTCTTTGGTGTATCGATCCTTATCTCAAAACCAGTTGCCAGCTACAGATTTGTCAACCTCCAGCTTACAAGGACTTTTCTCAGCGTATCTGTAGTAAATTAAGAGTAGTTGCACCTGAATCCACAGAATTTCCCAAACTGAAAATCTGTGGCAAATGGGGAGAAAAACATCTCACAGACTTGCCTGGAGAAAAGCTGAGAGTCAGTTCTTTGCACCATCCACTGGGGAAAAAAAATAAAATTACTCCTTGTGTATTTTTACCAACTCCAGCTGTTAAAATTTGCAGATACAAGTTTCTTATAGACAGACACAATTTGTGGTTTTAAATTTGTGTATCATCCCTGGCTTCAACAGGACAAGAAGAAGAGGGATGGAACATGAGCTTGGCTAGAGAGGTGTGTGTGATCTCCTGGTTGATGCAGAAGGAGAGATACCAGAATATGGGATGATGAAAGTCCTCATTTCATGCTGTCAGACATCTCATGAGGATGAAATTTAGCTCAATTCCCTTTTTTTTTTTTTTTTTTTCTCCCATAGGAATGACTCCTGCCCATGACATGTGCAGGAAAAAGGTCAGAATTAAAAAATAAGTGAATCAGAGTGGTTTTGATGACAGCTGCAAATCTGCAATGGTGATCCTAGCTTCTGAGCCCTTTCATCCAGCTGAGGTTTGGTTTGAACATTCTTTTTTTTCTTTAAAAAAAAAAAAAAAGGAAATTAATAATTTTTCCAGACATATGCAAATTAGGACCACAGTACAAAGAACTTTTCAGAACTATCCCAGGCAGAGATTTCAGAGAATAACCACTGCTGAAGGTCTTCTCCTCCAAGGTCTGGGGCTTTGCAGCAATGGAGAGGAAGACAAAAACCTCAGTGATGTCTGTTAACCAGACCTGGTCTTTTCTGAGCTGAAAACACAAATAGAGGGGCAAAACAAGTAGGGATATGCCAGGCAGAGATCTTGAGTAGTTTCTCTGTTGAATTAGAGCATCACTTCTGCTTTTTTTGACAGCCCTTTCTTTTGGGTGAACTCATTGTGCTGAACCCAATGAGGGCTAGAAAAAAGAATTGTGTTCCTGCCCTTATTTCAACCACTGTGCAGTTCTGCCTGAATCAACACTGGAGGGAAGGGAAAGCATCCAGGGAGACCTTGACTTTAGGGATGGGCCTGGGTAAGCCACATCAAGTTCAACAAGGCCACGTGCAAGGTCCTGGGATGAGCCAGGGCAATCCTAAGAATCATCACAGGCTGGGTGGAGGGTGGATTGGGAACAGACCTGGAGAAGGACTTGGGGCTGTTGCTTGTTGAGAAGCTCACCAGGAGTCAGCACCCTGGGCTGGAAACCCAGAAACCAGCCATGTCCTGGTGGTTTGGCCAATGCCTGGAAGAACAGCACCCAAACCCACTGAGCATCTGTGTCTCAAGCTCCCACCCATCACAGGACTTGAACATGTCCCAGTACCTCCTAGGGACAGCAGCACACATGCCATGAAAGTCTCCTGGCTTGGGCACTTGTGATTCTTTAAATATTTGTGTAGCCAAAGTCTTTGATATGAAGAATGGAGCAGTGGGCACTAAGCAATCAGTATCAATACCTTGGCAGCATGAGCAGGTATGGATAAAATTTTAACTGACTACAGTTCATCAAACCATATTCATGGCAGATAATCCCAAAGAGGAAATTAATATGTAAATTAGTTCCTTGATTGGATAACTTTGTTGTTTTATCAGAGAATTTGTCTGCAAAAGACAACTTAAGTAACTCTGCAGGAGTGGGGTTTAATTTGTAGCTGTAGCTCAGAAGGTTTCCACCAAGGAGCTGAGTTCTCCAAAAAAGCTGTTTATAAACCCTCCTTGCTACTAAAGGGCCAGTCTGATTTGGGAGAAGAGGTTATGAAGGTGTGGTGGACCATGGCATGGAGGGGATTGCAACAACAACATTTTGGCTCTTGCTTCCTTGTCAGATCTCTGGGAATTAAGAAATATCTGGTGTACCCACCAGAGAAATTCTGGGAAATAGTCATGGGTCACAGGCAATGGTGGAAACACCTGGGAAAGATGGTGCATGAGGAATTCACATGGGACACCATGAATTCATGGTGGAGTAGCTGCTCCCTTGTGATTCCAGACCAGGGTTACCAATATCTGACATAAAAAGGAATTTCTTTTCTTTCGACTCCTGGATTTCCAAACACTTTTTCCCTCATGTGGTCAGATCCTAAACTTTCCTACAGGAGTCTGTTCTTCACCCCAAAGCAGCAGAGCCATTCTGGTTTGAAGCTGGGAGTTACTGGTTTTCAGGGGAGTTACTTGCATCATTTTCAGTTTTGAACTGCTGTCCTTTTTTTAATATGGATTGAATTCTCCTTGTTAAATGTGTTTCAGTGCTTAAAGACAATTGGATTCCTGATGTAATGGAATAATTTTGCAATCAACCAGGTGAGAATTTTGGACTTAATCTGTGGAGAGAAAGAGATAATAAAGGTACCAAATCGAACAAAAGAAGTGATATATGAAAAGTTTTAATGTCTAATACTAAATCAGAATCTAAACACACTTTTTAGTTTCATAAATGCCATAAGCTAAAAAAGTACCAATAGTTTTACGTCTCTTTAGTTACATCAAATCTTGAAATAAGGTACACACCATTAGGAGGAACAGCAATGAGCTTTTGGAGGACAGCCAAACAGACATTTTGGATAATTAAAGGTGGATTTTCTTAAAACTCTTCTATTATAATCTTATTATATTATTATATTATATGTAGTTATAGAGAGTTTTCTTCCAGTTGGGCATTCAGCTCCTGAATATATTCATACCACCTTCTCATGACTCCACCTAGTATAGCTGTGGCAGAGATTTTCTGCATGTGCACAGGTGGCTTTTATTCCCTCAGAGAAGAGAAAAAGATATTTTAAACTTGGCCAAATGCTCTCAAGCTCTGGCAGAACCTGAATGTGTCTAAAGGAAGAGAAGATAAATTGTAGTTGGCCAAGAAGTGTGTCTTGGTTCTTCTCATGAGGGAATAATGAGAAGAAAGGGGAGAAGAAATGATGCTCTTCCTCTTGGTAAGCAAAATCTGAGAGTGGTCCTTCCTGAAAACAATGCTCAAAAGCTTTTGGGTGTTGAGTGTCTGGTTTTGAGAGGCTCAGATAATGAAGTGGATTACATCAGGTTTACAGAACTCTTCTGTTCTTAAATTTTCAACATGACTATGTAGACATCCGTATTTATTTCCTTTGCAAAACGGCCTTTTTGGATGGAAACCTGGCAATTGTGACAATTAATGCCTAATAAAATTGCATTTTCTTTTACATCCAAAAGCAATTTGGAGAATATTCTCACGGTGGATTTACACCACGTTGTATTTTATTGTGAACAGGGAGTATTCTTAGTGCAGAATTGCTGCAGGCTTCTTCCAAAGTGCTCTGGACTTCAAAAGGCCTGAAGTGAACTCAAATTGGGTCACTTTGGTGCTTTCAGAAGACAAAGGAACTTGGTAATTTCTAAGAATTGTTTCTTTCCTGATTTTACTCATCATTGCTCCTCATTTTCTCATAACTGGAAGTGGAAGGGTATGTCATAGCACTTCAGTCAGTGGAAAAACAAAATCACATTGGCAGGCATGAAGTGACATGAGACGTGGTGACAGTCACATCATGCATCTGACACACGTGACAATGTTGCTATCTGCAATCCCCTTCATCCTTGATGTGCCAGGAATAACTGGAATGCCCTGGTTTTACACTGCTCAGTAGAGAAAGGAGTGGGATATTGTCCCCCATAGTGGAGAAAGCTCAGCCTCATTCAGTTGGAGGTTCAATGTTATTTTTTGCTTCCCAAAACATTTCTAGGGGGACCAAAATGATTCACAAACTCATTGGAAATAAAAAAAAAAAACAACCCAAACCAAACCTAAAAACCACCAACAAAAAAACCCTCCAACATTTTACTTTCTTTTAATAAGATAATCTACTGTGGAGAGAAGCTGCATTTTCGGTCCTTATTGAAGCAAGATATTTTGTTCCAAGTCATCATAAAACAAATTTGTGAGTAACTCCATCAGGTTACCCAGAAGCCTGGAATGTTTCCAGGGATGAGGCATCCCCCACCTCTCTGGGTAACCTGGGCCAGTGTCTCACCATCCTCAGTGTAAAAATGTTCCTCCATACATCTAGTCTAATTCTCCCTTTTTTTTAGTTTTAAACCATCACTCCTTGTCCTATCACAACAGACCCTACTGAAGTGTCCCTTGTGTGTCTGGCTCTTCCAAAAGACATTGGCCATGGAGACCTGGCAGGAATGAAGTTGTGCTCCAGTGCATCCCCAGCTGGAAAATACAGAAAATGTGAGTGTGTGGCACTCCATGGAGCATCACTGTCCTGCAGCAGAGCCCCAAGCTGCTTGGGGTACAGTGATGCTACCCCTTGTTTTGTACAGTGTGCATTGCCCTCCCTCAGGAAAGAATAAAGTCATCATGGATGATAATTATAATGAATTTATCATAGAATCGTGGAATGGTTTGGGTTGGAAGGGACCTTAAAGCTCATCCAGTTCCAACCCCCTGCATGGTCAGGGACCCCTCCCCCAGCCCAGGGTGCTCCAAGCCCCATCCAACCTGGGCTGAGACACTGCCAGGGATGGGGCAGCCACAACCTCCCTGGACAACCTGTTCCAGTGTCTCACCACCCTCAAATTAAAGAATTTTTTCCTCATCTCCAACCTAAATCTCCCCTCTCCAAGTTTTAACCCATTTCCCCTTGTCCTCTCCCTACCCCCCCATGTCCAAAGCCCTCCCCCAGCTTTCTTGTAGCCCCTTCAGATATTGGAAGGTTGCTCTGAGCTCCCCTGGGAGCCTCCTCTTCTCCAGGCTGAACAAGCCCAATCCCTCAGCCTGGCTTCCCAGGGAGGTGCTCATCCCTCTGATCTTTTTTGCTGTTATGCTGATATGCATTTGTTAATTTATTTATTGATAGTTGTTTATTTTTTTCCTTGATGGTACAAGGGCAGGAAACAATTTGCTGAATGGGGATGTGTCGAATTGGACACCTAAACTCATTGTCTGTCAGCAAAGCCAGTTTTAAGCTCCATGGCTGCTTTCTTTCTGCATTTGCTGCAGCATGGTGTGGATGGGAAGATTCAGAAAATGACCTTGTATCACCTTGTGTGAGGCGCTGTGGGCTGAGTGGCTCTGGGATAACTGATAGGTTTTTTTCCTGTGGGTCACACACCTTCACCACCCATAGGTTATGGTTACTTTTCTTTCCTTTTTTTTTTTTTTTTTTTCTTTCTTTTTCTTTTTTTTTCATTAAATAAATAAGAAAAGACACATGGACACCAGTGAGCTCTCAGGAATATGTTTCCCTTGGTCTTTATGATTTTAATTTTCATTTTAAATACAAATTACTGGGACTGGCAGTGCTCAGCAAAAGGGGTTGGGTAGACATCCTCTTGGTAAGGATGGGAAATAAAGCAATTTGTGTATTAAGTCCCAGCAGATCCACACTGACTTAGAAACCTGCTGAATGTTACAGGGCCTGCAAACCTTATATGTGATACTTTGGGTCTGTAGTAATCCTGGAGCAGACATGTACATGCACTTGCAAGGGCAAGCACCTTTGTGGTGATGCTCGTTAAAACCAAAAGCTTCTCCCAAACCTTTACATCCTCAGATGCACCTCTGGAGGAGTTCCATCCAGGTGGGTGAGCTTGACAGAGACACATCTTCCCAGCTTGATGTTTTCAACACTGCTCTAGCTGGTTGAAGGGGACCAAACCTCCCAGGAAGAAGGGCTTGGTTCCGTTTGACCAGCCAGAGCAGAGCTCCTGAGCAGGCAGCTCACTTGGCTTCTCTGTGCCTCACCTGCAAGAGGAATTAAATAGATTTAGACAGGAGCACTGGTGCCAACCAAGAGAAGGATGGTGCAGCAATTAGGACACCAGCTTAGGAGAACTCAGCTCTTTCCATCTTAGCTGACTTCTGGTACATCCATTTGGGTAGAAAACTGGTACCTGCACAGCACCCATGTGATGCCCAAGTTCAGGGTTGGTGGCTGGACCAGGAGGAAGGTCTCACTGGTCACAGAATGGTGGAAAAATGGACTGCATGGGGTTGGAAGAGATCTTAAAGGTCATCTGCTTCCAACCCCCTGCCATGCACTTCAGGTCACTTACTGTTCTATTAAGTCAACAGCATTTAAGGATGGAGCTAAACCTCAGGACATAATTCTGAGTCCCTCTGTAAATCACACCTCGAGTCCTGTGTCCAGTTCTGGGCCCCTCAGTTCAGGAAGGAGATTGAGGTGCTGGATCAGGTCCAAAGGAGGGCAACCAGGCTGGTGAAGGGACTCGAGCACAGACCCTCTGAGGAGAGGCTGAGGGAGCTGGGGGTGTTCAGCCTGGAGAAGAGGAGGCTCAGGGGAGACCTCATCACTCTCTACAACTCCCTGAAAGGAGGCTGGAGCCAGGGGGGGTTGGGCTCTTTTCCCAGGCAACTTTCAACAAGACAAGAGGACATGGTTTTAAGTTGTGCCAGGGGAAGTTTAGGTTGAATATTAGAAAGAATTTCTTTACAGAGAGAGTTATCAGGCACTGAAATGGGCTGCCCGGTGAGGTGGTGGATTCTCCATCCCTGGAGATATTTAAAAAGAGCCTGGATGTGGCACTCAGTGCCATAGTCTAGCAACTGCAGCAGTGGGTCAAGGGTTGGACTTGATGATCTCTGAGGTCCCTTCCAACCCAGACAATTCTATGATTCTATGATTCTGTGAAATGTTTCATAATTTAGTCTTGGTTTGTTATCTGGTCTCAGCTCATAAGCCTGGACATGGGGAATGAAGAAAGTCTTCTGAAGCTTGGAGAAGGATTGCCAATATTAGGATTGGCATTTGCCCATCCTAAGCCACAGCAGGATGTGTCTGAAAATCACAGATTCACAGAATTACCAGAGTTGGAAGGGACCTCTGGAGATCATCCTGTCCAAGTCTCCCACTAAAGCAGGATCCCCTGGAGCACCTCACACAGGAACACATCCAGGTGGGGTTTGAATTTCTCCAGAGATGGGGACTCCACAACCTCCCTTGGCACCCTCAGAGTAAAGAAGTTTTTTCTCATGTTTAAATGGAACTTCTTATGTTCCAGTTTGTGCCCATTACCCCTGGTCCTGTCTCTGGGAACTACTGAGAAGATTCTGGCTCCATCTTCCTTGTACCCACCCTTAAGATATTAATCCCCTCAGCCTTCTCTTTTCCAAGCTAAATAATCAAGATGCCTCTTTTCTTCCTGCTGCTTTCTCTCTCCCTCTTTTCCTGCTTTCCTTTTTATTTATTATTATTATTTTTTAAATAAATAAATAAAATTAAATAACAATTATAAAAGCAAAAAAAGGAAGGGAGGAAGGGGGGAAAGACACCTCCTTTGTCACTGGAATCACCTGCCAGTTGTCAGTCAAGCATCACTTTTCAGTGGGCTGCCCCCAGCCCTCCAGCTGTACCTGGGAGCCTCTGCAAGGAGACAGCTGCCAGAGCCATGAGCAGCAGAGCATGGGGCAGCTTCCAAACAGGACAAAAGCAGCATTTTTCCAACCATCTGCATAGGCCCCTTTCCACAAGCATATGTGTTGGTTGTTTTTTTTTTTTTTTTTTTTTTTCTGGGTTCTGATACATTTTTCTCTGAAAAACGTGTTAATTAAGAGGTTTTGGTTGGGTTTTTTCCCCCCTCTCTTCATTTTTTTTCTTTCTTTGCCCTTTCAGTGCTCAGAGTTGGGAGGAATATTAACTTCAATATCCTCAGGATTCCTCTGCTTGCTTCCTATTTTCTCTTTGCTTCATCAGGGCTATCCAATCAACAAGAAAAACAGCAGCAGCAGCACAAACTCCGTATTCCCTCTGGAGACATCCACTTCTCTGCCAAAAGAATCAGAGAACAGTTGGAGTTGGAAGGGACCTTAAAGATCATCCAATTCCAAGCCTTCTGCACAGACAGGGACACTTCCCACCATTCCAGGTTGCTCCAAGCCCATCCAACCTGGGCTGAGACACTGCCAGGGATGGAGCTTCCACAACCTCCCTGGAAAACCTGTTCTAGTGTCTCACCCCCCTCACAGGAAAGAATTTTTTCCTAATACTCAACCTAAATCTCCCCTCTTCCAGTTTAAAACCATTACCCTTTTTCCTCTCACTGCAAGCCCATGTGAAAATTCCTTCCCCAGCTTTCCATAGGCTCTCTTCATGTATTGAAAGGTCACTTTTAGCTTCCTCCTGAACCTTCTCTTCTCCAAGATGAACAACCCCAACTCCCTCAGTCTGTCTTAAAAATGCCTTAGGCAAGGATTTATCTCCAGCAGTCACTTCATGCACACTCCACCAGCACTGGGCTGTTGCAACCTTGATGGAAATGAGGAAAAATTAGACCTGTTCTTATTTTTTTGACAATTTTGCCTTTCCTCAAGGTCTTAGATGGCCCAACCAGATGCTAGAGGGAGGAACAGAGTTAAAATTGGTGGCCTTGACTCCCAGCCAGGCTAGAAGTTTTCCTAAATCCTAGTCCCTGTGTCTACATGAGGAGTCTGCAGTATTTCTTCTCATGTGTCCCTGCAAGTGTCTTCCTGTAACTTAATCCTGACCCAGGCTGGGGACCAAAAGTCAATGCTGGTGGCAGGCCCCAGAGGAACAGGATTACCCTGCCTGGAGACAGCTGCAGAAAATACATTAGGGATGGGATTCCACCCCAGAGTTAAACCCCAAATTTATACAGTCAGTCAGAACTAGGGACAGGTTCAGCTGAGCAGGCAGAAGGCTTGGTTTCATTCACCAACTCTAAAGCATCTGGCACCAGCTGAGGAGCCACAGGGTGTCTGAGACACCCATATGTGACATGAAAGTATGGTATAGGAGATATATGAAGGTATGGTATAGGAGAGTGATGCATTTCTCTTTCAGTAATGCAGAACAAGGTGTTCTTTAATGGGATTACAACGAAATGCAAAGTTAGTGGGAGCATCTTTTCAGGCAGCTAAATAAAGCCCAGATCTTGACAGACTACAAAGTCTTCAAGTTTTAGAGATGTAGAGGTCACTGGGTGCAGAAAGGAGGTGATGTGGTTGAGACACAGGCAATGGGTTGAGCAGCAAAGCCAGGGAGAGAGCAGAACCCAGGATTCCTACCCCTGCCTGCTTTTTCAATCAGGGGAAAAAAATTCCATTCCCTTTCATCTTGTGCAGTTGTTATGATCAGAGAGAAAAGAATCATTTTCCTCTACTTTTCAATCAACAAGAAATCTACTTCTCAATTTCCTCTACTTTTTAACCTGACAGTGAAATCTATAGAAGAAAGACAGGATGAAACAACGTTTGGCAAGCACCTTCTTGAATTACATCTAGGAGACCACAAGCTTTGGGTCAGAGACAGAAGCCTCAGTTTTGATTCAGACTGAAATTTTTGCAAAGCATCTTGGTGACTTGGCAACTTAAATGTCATTGGTTTCAAGGTCTATATTGGTATATTAAATAGTGCTGAGGTGCAAGCACAGGAACTCAGTGGTTTCTGCTGTGTTTAGCACAGTCACTGGCACAGTTTTGACCTGTGTCAACTAACACTGACCCTCACAGTTCCCAAGCTCAGCTTGGGAATTAAGACAGACCAAGGACCATTCCCAGTAGGCAGTTTGAAGATGCCCAACTCTTGAAGAAAGAAGTTGGGGTTTTCTTTGCCCATTGGTTTGAAGGCAAGAACATGGGCCCTGGCACTATTTAGTGAGCTCATGGTGGTGTTGACTGTGAAACTTGGACTTCTGGATGCCAAAGCATCTTTGGAGTGTGAGAGCAAGGACTACAAGCTATGGTGCTCAAATCCAGCTGCCTCTATGGCTGACTAAAGCAGAGTGGGGCTAGCCTGGACTACACAACATTTTTGGAGGTTGGAAAGATACATGGTTATGAATTTGCTGAACTGCTACATCTCCCTTCTAGCAGTACCTTTTGTTGCAGGGTTTAAATTAAATTATGAGCATAAATCACTGCAGCATAGATGCGTTCTTAAGCTTGTAACTAGGTCAGGCTTGTGGAGGGTATTTTGGGGTGGAATTTCTACAGTTTCCCATGGGAAAGGTGTGTATGAAAATCATTCAAAGCCAAGGTCATAATCATAGAATGATTTGGGTTGGTAGGGAACTTAAAGCTCACCCAGTTCCAATCCCCTGCATGGGTAGGGACCTTAAAGCTCATCTAACCCCCTGCATGGGCAGGGACACCTCCCCCAGCCCAGGATGCTCCAAGCCCCATCCAACCTGGGCTGAGACACTGCCAGGGATGGGGCAGCCACAGCTTCTCTGGGAAACCTGGGCCAGGGGCTCAGCACCCTCAGAAGAAGGAATGTTTGTAACAGACCCCATCACTGCAAAGCTTTAAAATATCTCCTAAATACTTTCTTCTAATGAATTAAGACTTATTATAAGCCTTCTGAAGTCTTGAATATTTGGCTTATAGGGAAGGACATAATCTATCAGAAAACCTTGAGCTCTTCAGCTCTGTGGAACAGATTTTCAGCATATACTGGAGGTACCCAGACTATCTCCAGGATGTCATAGATGGGTAAAAGGTCAACTGTCTGGCAGTTTGCTAAAAAATAAACTCATTGCTACACAGTGTCATAAGAGCAAAGAATTAAGCAGAGCTCAGGAAAGGACAGGACAGCTTTGTACACAGCAAGAAAATGCTGAGGCATGATGGCACAGATGTCAGAAGAAGACCTGTACTGTGATGGTTTATTGAATTAAGCTTGATGGACCCACTACAGCAATCCCTGGATCTGTAGCATTCATTGTAATCCCATTAAAGAACATTCTGTATTACTGAAAGAGGAGAGCTTTGTTTCTGATGTGAGATCTGGATGGACCAAGGAAGTTCACACTGCCTCCTTGCAAGATATTCCTACCCAGAGCTACTTAATTCTCTTTCCATATCCCTAAATCCAAAGCATTACCCACTAGCTGGGAATGAATGTGTCCTGGTTTGGGCCAGGATAAAGGTGATTTTATACTTTAATAGAGAGCAATTACTGAGGCAATTATTGAGGCTGGTGATTTACAGAATTCCCTTGAAAAGCCCTTTCTGCACCTTGTAAATATTATTATGTTTAGATGTACCCTATATTCAGAGGTGTAATTTGTTTTCTTTTTCTAGAGAGAGACATGCAGAATACATCTTTGAGATCTGATTTGTATGGATTCAGGAGTCTGTGACCTTTTTTTAAGACTTACAACTCCTTATGTGCTTCCCACTGGCACAGAGAATCATAGAAGCACAGAATTTCAGTCTGGAAGGCACTGCAGCCATCATCTGCTCCAACTCTTCTAATATTATTGTTTATCTGAGATGTCTCAACACCCCATTGAGCTGAGACTTAAATCTTTCTGAAGCAAGGGAATCCACCCCTTTCCCTGGGAGACCATTCCAATCTCTGATTGTCCTCAGAGCGAAAAAATTTTCCTCTTGTGTTCAGGGGGAGGGCACTGTAGAGTGAAGATAAAATAGAAGTTAAAATAAGATGCAGTTACAGGAAAGCTTTGGACTCCTTGCAGTAGCTGGAAGCTGAGGACACTGGATATGTCTCCCTGAAACCACACACTTCCTTACATTCCATAGCAGCCTAATCCATATGGGGATATAAAGAAGCATGTCATTTCATAAGAGAAGTTTGGATTGTAACCTCTGGGCAGCAGGATAGCTCTCCAGCCTCCACTCCTGAAGAGGGAGTGGTGCTCCTCAGGCATGGCTCAGAGCTGATGGTCTTCTTCCTCCTTGGAAAAGTGATGGCAACACAACCCCCCTCTTGTTTTGCTGGTGCCCTTGGTCAATTTGGGATGGTTTGGAGGTGTATTTTCAGGTGGTTCAGGTTTTCCAGGGCCCCCTGTGTGCCACTGCAGAGTGTTGCAGGATGGAATCCCATGGAAGTGTTGGAGAAGGTCACGGACTTGTTTAGTTAGCCCTGAAATCCTGAAAAATTTGAGTTTGCTGTAAAAAAAAACAACCCGAATCTGCTGAATGAGAGGTGGTAGATGGTGTTCTTTTCTTTCACTACATTATTTTTATTATTATCAGTCTCAAGGCAGGGCCTTGAGGACCTCACTGGGAAGAGATGCTGAAAGAGGGGCAGCTTAGGTCAGGTTGCTCTGCACCATGGCCAGCTGAGTTCAAATCTTTCCAAGCACAGAGGTGCCTCAGCCTCTTTGGGTGTCTGTCCTGGACTTTGACCATTCTCATGGTGGAAAAAACCCTGTTTGATGATACATAACTACAATTTCCTGCGTTCCTGCTCTCACCCTGAGTGGGGTGACCATGCTCAGGGATGCTGGCCATGCTCAGAAGGAGTCATGTTTGGACATGTTTGAGAAACAGCTGGTTGGAATCCATTTGTACCAGAGTCACAAAGTTGATTTCTTTCTAAACTGAAGCTTCTCTAAGGATGGGAAAGGGGAGAGAAATATCCAGGCTGCAGATACACAACCAGTCCACACAAAATATATAGGACAGGAGAAGAAAATAAGCTTTCTCCCATGTCTTTTCTTGCTGCAGAGCCAAAATGCTAAAGAATAATCTCTGATGATGAAAAGCACTAAAATCCAGGTGGGAATAAGCCCAGGCTTTGAAGGAAACACACAGATTCTTTGAAAACAGATCCCAGGGAGATGATGCTGACCAGGCACAGACTCCAGGCAGCAGAGCAGCACTACATGTGCTCCTCAGAGACTGCAGGTCTCCTTCTCTCCTTCTCCATCTCTCCAGCTTTGCTGTCACTCTCCAGTCACTTTATTATATGTTTAAGAAGTTGGATCAGATCCACTGTCCACATCTCCTGTGGCAGAGGTGTTTCCCTGCATGATGCTACTTCAGAAAATTGTTCCTTTTTTTGCACCTTCCCCCAATGTCTGACATTATTGAATTATTTTTTTCACATCTCACATGCAAGCACCACATTTTTTTTTCTCCTTCTGCTTTTTCTCCCTCTCAGCCACTCAGTAAATCTGCATCCTTAGATGATGTATGTCTACAAAAGGGTTTTAGATGGAAGTACATCCCATGGCATTGCTCATCAAAATGCTCAGTTGGGGCTGATTGAAAACACAGTAATCTGTGTTTTTACTAACAACTAAACTTGAAGGACTTATTAGCTGTGACAAGGCCTGGAAGGGGATTTGTATGCTCTGCATCAAGAGAAAAGGTGCTGATGAGAGCAGGCACATGCTCACAGCAGAAGGCAGAGTCATTCATCTCTCCTGAGCTTCAGCTTGAACCTTGCCTCTGTATTTGTTACAATTAGAGAAGCAATCAGACTAGTCATGGATATTTCTAATTAAAAATGTCTCTTTTTTTCTGGGGCTTTGTTCAAGCAGTATTTCAAGGCTTGGGTATCACTACAGTTGACAATTCTGAGACAGATAATCATAGAACTGTAGAATGGTTTGGGTTGAAAGCTCATTTAGTCCAACTCTCCCTGCAGTGAGCAGGGACATCTCCAACTAGTTCAGGATGCTCAGAGCCCCATCCAACCTGACCTGGCTTCTATCATCTCTCTGGGCAACCTGGGCAAGTGTCTCACCACCTTCCCTGTAAAAATGTTTTTCCTAATATCTAGTTGAAACCTTCAGTTTAAAGCCATCACTCCTTGTCCTATCCCTGCCAAAAAGTTTGTCCCTATTTGTAGCCTCCTTTCCAGTACTGGAAGATGCTCTCAGGTCTCTCTGGAACCTTTTCTTCTCCAGTCTGAACACCCCCAACTCTCTCAGCCTGGCTCCAGAGCAGAGCTGCTCCAACCCTCCCATCATCTCCATGGCCTCCTCTGAACTGTCTCCAACATCTCCAGGTCCTTCTTGGGTTGGGGACCCCAGAACTGGACCCAGCACTGCAAGGGGGGTCTCACCAGAGTGGGATAGAAGGGGAAAATCCCCCCCCTGGTCACACTGCTGGGAATGCAGCCCAGGACATGGGTGGTACAGCTGCAGCCCTCTAAGTGGCATCAATCCAGCAGAACTGGAAAAATTTGTGGTATTTACAAATATAAAACTACAGTTGGTACAATATCAGTAACATTTCCATGGATTTGGAGGGTGTTGCACCTAGGAATGGCTTGAAAAACTCTGAAAAACTCTGTGATTCTGCTATTATCAAAGTTGCTCCTAAGTAATTTTGCTCACATAAAAAACCCTGACTGATTGCAGTGACCAGAGGAGTGGATTTTGGGGGGAGTCATTTGTCTGTTTGAAAACAAGATAGAGAACAACTAGAACAGTTCATGGCAGGGACTTTCATGTACACAGTCATTACTTTGTTAATATCAGTAACTGATAAAACAAATTAATGTGAGTTTTGGACAAAGATGACTCCTGCAGTTACTTCATAATTGATATTGCTTAAAAGTCCACAGGACCAGGAATGGTGTCTGCTTTTGCATTTTCTAGTGATTTTTGCACCAAGTGCAAGACAGGTCTTAAAATAACCCCAGCAAAATTGTCCTGTCCTTTTTCTTTTTCCTTTCCTTTCCTTTCCTTTCCTTTCCTTTCCTTTCCTTTCCTTTCCTTTCCTTTCCTTTCCTTTCCTTTCCTTTCCTTTCCTTTCCTTTCCTTTCCTTTCCTTTCCTTTCCTTTCCTTTCCTTTCCTTTCCTTTCCTTTCCTTTCCTTTCCTTTCCTTTCCTTTCCTTTCCTTTCCTTTCCTTTCCTTTCCTTTCCTTTCCTTTCCTTTCCTTTCCTTTCCTTTCCTTTCCTTTCCTTTCCTTTCCTTTCCTTTCCTTTCCTTTCCTTTCCTTTCCTTTCCTTTCCTTTCCTTTCCTTTCCTTTCCTTTCCTTTCCTTTCCTTTCCTTTCCTTTCCTTTCCTTTCCTTTCCTTTCCTTTTTCCTTTCCTTTCCTTTCCTTTCCTTTCCTTTCCTTTCCTTTCCTTTCCTTTCCTTTCCTTTCCTTTCCTTTCCTTTCCTTTCCTTTCCTTTCCTTTCCTTTCCTAGAAGAATTATAGAAGCATTTCTTACATTTTGATTTGAGATTAAGACCCCAAGGTCTCTTAATTTACTTCCTAGTTGCATGAAGACTTTTGGCTCAGAAGGGGAAGCTGGGTCTGGCTGACATTAGGGTAAAAACTCCTGGAGATTTCAGTATAGCCATGACTCAGTCTCTGGGTTCCTACCTTTTTGGCTGCAGAAATGTTTTAACATGATTTATCAACAATAATAAATGAATAAATGAATCTTTTTAGCCCAGTGAGCTCTCATCTGATCTACCTGATTTTCCTTACTCAAGATTATAAACCCTTAACCAGGTAGATAGGACCAATCCTGTTTTATCTCTGTGCTACATCTGGGCTGCTGCAAGAGCTGGATGTTGGCAGGAGAGAAGAGTCTCATACCTCCAGTGGGAAAAATGGGAATTTGCTATCTGGAAAAGAGGGAAAGAAATAACAACTTCAATAAAATTAATGTGGGTGGGTTTTTTTGGTGTTTTTTGTTTTTTGTTTTTTTTTTTTTTCATTTCTCCACCATAAGAAGGACATAGACCTGTTGGAAAGAGTCCAGAGGAAGACCACAAAGATGATCCAGGGGCTGGAGAAGCTCTGCTATGAGCAGAGGCTGAGGAGCTGGGATTATTCAGCCTGGAGAAGGGATTATTCCAGGGGGACCTTAGAGTTGCCTTCCAATACCTGAAGGGAACCTACAGGAATGTTGGAGAGGGACTTTTCATAAGAATACCCAACAACAGGACAAGGGGAAATGGTTTTACACTGAAGGAGAAGAAGTTTAGACTGGATATGAGGAAAAAATTCTTTAGTTTGAGGATGGTGAGACTCTGGAACAGATTGCCCAGAGAAGCTGTGGCTGCCCCATCCTTGGAGGTGTTCAAGGCCAGATTGGATGAGGCTTGGAGCAACCTGGGCTGGATAAGAGATGTCCCTGCCTATGGCAGGGGATTTGGAGGGGATGAACTCTAAGGTTCCTTCCAATTTAAGCCTTGCTATGATTCTATGATTTCATTAAAAATTCTGCCTAAAGATGGGAGACTTATCAGAAAGTAATGATTAAAGAAAGGGAGGAAAATCTTCATTCAGACATGAGCAGCAGCCTCTTTAGCAAAACCTTTCATTTTGGTTCCTGACTTCTGCTGAGCTGTCTGAACTCCTGGTCCTTATAGGGGAGACTAATAACTCATAACTAAGATTATTAATTCCCAAGAAGTATTCCTTGTTTTGTTTTGTTTTGTTTTGTTTTTTCCTGAAATAAGCTGAAGAGTTCTAGAACAAAGAAGTTTTGCACAGATGCATTTTTCTACACATTTAATATATATGGAAAGTACGTGATCCTTCAACAAATTGTATGGGATGCTTATATCTGCCTACTGGCAACATGTTCTTAATTTCTTGAACTATTATACAAATTCTGGGACCAGATTGTGGAGTCAGAGTGATTAGTGATGAAACAGACCTAACCACTTGGAAATCCCACCATGCCAGGCATGTAGGTAGGGAAGTATTACTTGTGTATGTACATTAGTCTGGTGTACTTAGGTGAATAAAGTAATATACAAAGTATCAATGGGAAATTGATGATGATGGTAAAACCTAAACTGAGCCCGATTTGTACTAAATTTAGTAATTCAGTGACTGGAAGAGAATGGGAGTGTTGCAGTGAAGTCTCACTGGGCTGCCTTCCCAGACTGGTGTGGGGTTTAAAAACAATGGAATGAAGAAACATGGATTTGGAAATTATGGCTAAGCTACAAGAAGCTAAGGAGCTGAACAAGGCAAAGAGCAGAAAAAAGCAAAAGATTGACAAGACTGGCAAAAAAGGCTGCAATGAAGGAAGCCAAGAGATAAATCCATCCATTTAGAGACTGCGTCGTTCTTTTTGACTGCTCAAGAACATTATGTTCATTGGGGAAGGCAAATATGCAAAATAAACCCCTCAGATCATGCCTTTTTGTGCTGCTGAGAGTAACCCAATCATCTGAGGCATACCCAGGGCCACATCTGTCCTTGTCTGGCATGAGGAAGAGAAGGAGGAAAGAATGGGGCAGCTGTCCTCCAAGGCTCCCTATTACTGGGATGGTTTGCCACCAAGGATGGGATGGGAGGTGATACTCCCAAAAGAGGCTCTCTAACATGCCTGGCATTCAGGCACTCACTCATCTGGGCTCTTTGTCAAGTTTTTTTTCCACCCTGGACTGCAAGATGAATGCTTTCCTAGGAGCAGTTGTTGCTGGAAGGATGGAAGGTGCTTTACACATACAGGCAGAGTGAGGTGCACTGGGGTGACAGGAATGCAAAGAAGGGAATGGGTAAATCAGGGTCATCCCGTTGACTTAAAAGGAAGAAAAAAACCCCATCCTGATCTGGGAGCTAAAAGGTGTTGTAATTCTTCTGTATAATCTGTTCCTCTCTGCATGCAGAGCCCAAACCCATCCCATGGAATTAACACTTCACTGTTCCCCTGCCTACATCAAAAGGCACCTCGGATGAAGCCAAAGGTCATGCAGAGCCTTTTCTTGCCTCTCTTGCAAATTTTATATGTGATTGTGGGCAAATCAGGTTAACATCTTAACCCAGGGATCCAAATTAATCATCTGAGAGTGTATCTGTGCAGCAGAGCTAATTAGTTTCATCTAAATACTGTCCTAACCACAGCTTCCAGGAAGCTTAAAACTCAGCAAAGCAAATTTGCATCTTTCTGCAAAATATTGCCTATGTCTAGCCAGAGACTATATTTAGTCACTTGGGGTTGGGAGGTGTTTGGTCCTCTTGACTTTTTTAGGCTTTGGGGGGTGTGTTGATGAAGGTGCCTCAGATTTTATGGAGCTGGTTCTATAAACCATGCTGGTAATGAGGTCCCTGCTTCAACTCAGTAGCATCAAGGGCTCAAGGAGCAGCTCTGAGACATCCAGTCCTGAGGTGCTGATGTTTAAGGTCTTGAGAAAAGGAGGCACTGGGCAGGGTACAAGGCTGGGATGAATAAGTGAGCTGCCCAAGGTTATTTGGGAAAATTCTCTCAGAATCAGCAGCAGTCCTGCCAACATTCCTCTTCCATTCTACTGCTCTCCTTGTTTGCTTTTCTACCACTTTTAATTCAATATAAAAAAGATATTAATATTACAGTTCTTTCAATATATTTCCTACCTTTTCTTCTCTAACATTTTGGGCTTTTATACAGTTGTCTTGGCTCTGGTTCAGCCCCATCACATTTTATTTAGCCAGTCTTGTCCTTTGCAGCAGACGAGAACTGCTCTTGTGCAAAGGCTCCTCGTCAGTATTCCCAGGTTATGGGAAGGGAAACTGAGGCACTGAGGGAGGGACAGTTTGCCTGGAGAGCCTGTAATAATGAGCAAAGCTTCAGGATGGATTTTCTTTGTCCCCTAGCTTTTTTTTTTTTTTTTTTAAGTTAGAGAATAGTGAAATAGTGAATAGGATTTTTGCCACTGGTTTCCTGTCTTTTTTCTGGGGACTTTTGAATCAAATGCTATCACAAACCCTTTCTTAGCTTGGATTCTTCTCCTGGAGGGCAGGAGGTGCAATTTCTAGGAGGAAAGGTGTAAGGGACAATGTCCTTTATGTCCTTTTCCTCCAGTGTCTTTTTTTGTTGTTTTTTTGTTTGTTTGTTTTTTGCTATTTCCCATGTGGTCTCCAGGCACAGGGAACTGGTGGGGTGCATTGAGATGGGAGGAGAATAAATCCAAGCTGGTTCCTTGACAGCTTCAGTGAATCATTTCCAATTAAAATCACTGCTAACACCATGGAAACACAAGGAGCAGCCACCCTTGGAGGACAGAGACTCACAGACAGGTCCCAGAAATGTGTTGGGAGAGGAGCCCATCCCTTTCTGTTGTCTCCAGGAGGAGCCAAGATTTGACTTTTCTCTTAGGGATCTAGGGGTAGTGGGGATGAATTTGGACCTTGCCTTGTCTGTACCTATGAAATGGGGCAGGCACTTTGTTTCCTAGTAGGGATGCTGGGATGATAAATAAAAATCTATGTGGAGATGCCACAGTCCAACAGCTGGCTTTAGTGGACAGGGGAAGCACTAATGGCAGCTTGCTGGTGATCACTTATTACAAGGTAAGTATAAAAATCAGAAGGTGGCTTCCCCTGGAAAGGGTTTGTCCCATCTGGACACCCTTCACAGTAAAGGAGGTTGGGACTTTTTTTTTTTTTTAATTTTTTTTTTTTAAAGTTCCTGAAAATCAAACACCCCCCTTGTTTTTTTCTGTCCACAGCTATAAGCCTGAACATCTGCACATCTGAACATCCCCTTGAAGGGATGCCTCAAAGCCATGGCCCACATCCAGGTCTGGTCCCTGGGAAGTTGCCAGTGAGTCTGGGGTCTTGTTTGGACCACTTGGGGACCACTTCATCACCTTTCCCTTTTCCATTCTCAGCATCTCTTGCCCTGCCCAGAGTTAATTATACCCCCTTCCCATGCTTCCCACAACCCTGGAGGGGTGATAACTGCCCTTGCTTGTGTCCTCTAGACGTGGCCATAAATACCAACAATTCTCATGCTGCAGGAGATGTTGCATTAAGAAACACAAAAAGCAAATCTTGGATATTACCTTCAGCAAAGAAGCAGTTGATCTCTTCATCTTCCTCTCTGGGGTTCTTTGTCCTTTCGTTGTCACCCCAGGGCTGGCATCTGCCGTCTCCACTTTTCCTCCTTTTCATGGTTTCCCCAAGGAAGCAGGAGCTGATGTGCTTGGATGTGTGTGTCCAGCAAGCAGCCTATGCCTGGGGGGGCTGAAGAGCCTCTTAGCAAAGGCTGAGGCTAAAAAAAGACACCTAAAGCAGCCTAATACCACTGACCCCTCTGCAAGTGTGGATGGAGAGGTAGGCATTTCCCCCTCTCCTTTAGACCACAGCCTCCCCTTTTTCCATCTCCCCAGTGACCACCAGATTAAATTCCCCACCCTTTGCTCAGTTTTCTACCTTCTTGAGCTCATTTCCCCCCACCCCTTCTTGCTTTCACATCCATACAACTCCCTCAACTATTGCTCAGGGTTTCCCACCAATTTTTCACCCCTCTCAGGGTGTCTTCTGCAACATCTTGTTTCCTGTTGGCTCTTCACATCCATCCTCCTTGTCTTTCTTCCCCTCCCTGCCTTGCTCAGCCTCTCAGATGCTCCCCAACCATCCCAGCTTGGTCCCTGCCCTGGGAGGCTCTCACACTCCCTTTTGTATTACCCCATGGCCCCATCCTCCCACCTGCCCATGTCCTTTACAACCATTCCCCTCCCTCCTGTCCACCTCAATCACCCCCTTGACAGCAGCACATTGAGTGACATCCCTTCAGCTGTCCCCTGCTGGGAGGGCACTTCTGTATTTTATCCCTTTTTCCAATCTCACAGCTCAGTTCTGTCAAAAAAACCCCAAACCAACCAACCAACCAAACAAAACCCCCACAAACAGACGAAAAAACCCAACCAAAAAAAACCCCAAAACCCACCAAAAAAACCCAACAACCCTCAAAACACCAATGATTTCTGAGCAGAGAGATGGAAATACAGATTTCCAGGAGGAGGAGCAGAGAGCTGGAGATGTCCTGCAGTGGTGCTGGGGCTGGATGGTGGTCAAGGAGGACAGAAAAAGCAAGGATTTTGCAATCTTTGAGGTCAGATAACAGGGGCTGAGCCCAACCAGGTCCACAGGTCACACCAGTACAGCCAGGAATATGGACCATGCCCTGGGGCCTCCCTATCCCAGTGTCTTTAGATGTATGGAATTAACTCTAATTGCCTTTTGTTTTCTCCTCCATCAGAGCTGTTGGTAAAAGAACATCTCTGGGAGACTGGAAATGAGTATTTTCAGATGACTGGATGTTTGCAGAGAGGTTTTGTCCAATGTCTTGTCCAGCAGGTGTTAAAAGGGTGTCTGAATACATCAGAACATCTCTCATCCCACCCTGGGAGAGCAAAGTGCTGTCAAAATGTTTTGTACGTCTGGGAAACTGAGGCACAAGATGATATGCCCAAGTTATAGGAAAGGGTTTGTGACACAGTAAATATTTAAACCTCTGGAAGTGTCTGCAGGGTCTAAAACATTCACTCTGCTTCTACCTTGAAAAAGTTTCCCTGCTAAAATAATCAAGTGCATTTTTTTTTTTCTCACTGAAGAAAAATGACACTGAGCATTGATGTTTTGGCAAAAATTGGGAAAAAAAAATATTTTTAAAGTGTATTTTGATTCAGGTCTCACAAGAGTCTGGTAAGGAGCAGGGTGGCAGGTTTACTATTCAGTTGGCTGCTCTAACTCTGAGAATCATGGAATGGTTTGGGTTGGAAGAGACCTGAAAGCTCATCCAGTTCCAACCCCCTGCATGGTCAGGGACCCCTCCCCCAGCCCAGGGTGCTCCAAGCCCCATCCAACCTGGGCTGAGACACTGCCAGGGATGGGGCAACCACAACATCCCTGGACAACCTGTTCCAGGGGCTCAGCACCCTCAAATTCAATAATTTCTTCCTCATGTCCAACCTCAATCTCCCCTCTCCAAGTTTTAACCCATTTCCCCTTGTCCTCTCCCTACCCCCCCATGTCCAAAGCCCTCCCCCAGCTTTCTTGTAGCCCCTTCAGATATTGGAAGGTTGCTCTGAGCTCCCCTGGGAGCCTCCTCTTCTCCAGGCTGAACAAGCCCAATCCCTCAGCCTGGCTTCCCAGGGAGGTGCTCAGCCTTCTGAGCATTTGGCTCTAAATTGCAAAAAAGTTGTTCTCTTCCAATGTAAGGGAAAAAAAAAAGCAGGAAAAAAAAAAGCAGAAAAAAAGTGTGAAACTAATATAAATCACTTTGGGAGATGCATTGTACTGGTTCTGTCATATCTGGTACAATCCTGGCTCCTTGCTCCAAGGCAAACAACAAGAATATTAATTTTTTCAAAAGGACATAACCTGCTAGGTTTTTTTTTTTTGCTGAATTCACAATCACTCAACATGATGTTGAATGATTTCTTTAAATTTTTTCCTAATGCTGAAAACTTTTTGGAGGGTAGGGAAAAAAATGTTTATTTGTTCAGCACTGTGGAAGATGGGGAAGGAGCCCCTCAGCAATAGAAATAAATTAAACCCCCAAAGCTCCTGCCATTCAATGCAAGGTGTTCCTGGCATTTCTTGGCCAGGATAATGCAGGAATGGTGCTCAGGGGCTTCTCCTTCTGGACATCTGCTTCTCTGAAGCAGAATTTAATCCTGGGAGGCTGCAGCACATGGACTGGGGGCTGAAGAATCCCCCACCTTGAAGAATTCCGTAGCTGCTGTGCTTTGCAGAAAGGATGGGGGCATCCCAGGGTGTGAGCCAGGAGGATGAGGGTGCTGCAGCCAGGAGGTAACCCTCTGCCTTGGAACCTCTGGAAAAACAGTCTGTGGTCAAAGGAGAGAGAAGTGGGATGAAAAAAAAAAAAAGGGAGAAAAAATTTGAGCCTCCAGTCTTGGCTTTCACATGGACTCAGCATCCTGGGCTGCATCCCCAGCAGTGTGACCAAGGGAAGGGATTTTCCCCCTTTATTCCACTCTGGTGAGACCACACCTAGAGTATGAGGACTCTGTCTTGGGTCCTCAGCACAAGAAGGACCTGGAGCTGCTGGAGTGAGTTCAGAGGAAGCCATGGAGATGCTGGGAGGGCTGGAACAGCTCTGCTCTGGAGCCAGGCTGAGAGAGTTGGGGGTGTTCAGCCTGGAGAAGAAAAGGTTCTAGGGAGACCTGATAGCACCTTCCAGTACTGGAAAGGAGGCTACAAATGGGGACAAACTTTTTATCATAACTATCTGTTGTGATAGGACAAGGAGTAATGGTCTAAAACTGAAAGAGATGAGATTTAAACTAGATATTAGGAATTTTTTACAATGTAGGTGGTGAAACACTGGCCCAGGATGGCCAGAAAGGTGGTAGATACAGCATCCCTGGAAACATCCCAGGTCAGGCTGGGGGAAGCTCTGAGCAACTTTGTTCAATTGAAGATGTCCCTGCTCACTGCAGACAGGTTGGACAAGATGAACTTTAAAGGTCCCTTCCAACCCAAACCATTCTGTGATTCTGTGAGCTTTCCACCTCAGCATTTGCAGTGCAGCTGTAGTGGTGTTAGTGCTTACTCCTAGGATGCAGAGCTGGAAGAGAAGGATGTTCTTACCAGGTTGCTGGAGACAAGGCCACTCTGACCTAGAAACATAGAATCACAGAAGGGTTTGAGTTTGGAGGGACCTTAAAGATCTCTCAGGACACCTCCCCCAGCCCAGGGTGCTCCAAGCCCCATCCAACCTGGGCTGAGACACTGCCAGGGATGGGGCAGCCACAGCTTCTCTGGGAAACCTGGGCCAGGGGCTCAGCACCCTCAGAGGAATAATTTTCCTCCTAATCTCTAACTTAAATCTCCTCCTGTGCCCCAAACCTGTACTAACCTCACTGTGCCCCAAATCTGCACTGACTCAGGATGATGGGAACAAAGGTGCAAAGCCACCAGGGCCAGGAAGGAAAAGAGACAACATCACATCTTGTGCATCCCAGCAAAATGAGGTTGAAGGAAGGAGGATGTGACAAGGTGAGGAGACCCTTGTACCTCAGTTTACCTGCAAAAGAGGGAGAACATTCTCCTGAAACCCCCTGGAGAGATGCCTGGCAGATTTTGGAAAAGTCAAGCTGAGGCTGAGAGGTTGGTGTCTCTGGAGTGTGCTGGTGCTCAGAGGCAGTGCTGGGTTTCACGGGGATGCCAGGGAGGCAGCTGGGCACAAGCTGGGCATCTGGCTTCTCCTGTGGCCAGTAGCTATTTCCAGCTCCTGATGTGGAGATACTGAGAGCAGTGGTCAGCTCAGGGACCCCACAGGAGCCCATGTGGCCAGGACATTAACGCTGCCTTGATTGAATTTCCTATGATGTGTCAGACTTTTCCTTCTGGAAAGAAAGGCAGTTGTCCCTCTAAGCCCACCACCTTGCTCAACTGCATGCACTTGTGAGATGAAATTTTCAGTGCAAAATGGATGGTCTTGCTTAATTTTTATTGGTTTATTTCTTTTTCTCTCTCTCTTTCTTTTTCTTTTTCTTTTTCTTTTTCTTTTTCTTTTTCTTTTTCTTTTTCTTTTTCTTTTTCTTTTTCTTTTCCTTTTTCTTTTCCTTTTTCTTTTCCTTTTTCTTTTCCTTTTTCTTTTCCTTTTTCTTTTCCTTTTCCTTTTCCTTTTTCTTTTCCTTTTTCTTTTCCTTTTTCTTTTCCTTTTTCTTTTCCTTTTTCTTTTCCTTTTTCTTTTCCTTTTTCTTTTCCTTTTTCTTTTCCTTTTTCTTTTCCTTTTTCTTTTCCTTTTTCTTTTTCTTTTCCTTTTTCTTTTCCTTTTTCTTTTCCTTTTTCTTTTCCTTTTTCTTTTCCTTTTTCTTTTCCTTTTTCTTTTCCTTTTTCTTTTCCTTTTTCTTTTCCTTTTTCTTTTCCTTTTTCTTTTCCTTTTTCTTTTCCTTTTTCTTTTCCTTTTCCTTTTCCTTTTTCTTTTCCTTTTTCTTTTCCTTTTTCTTTTCCTTTTTCTTTTTCTTTTTCTTTTCCTTTTTCTTTTCCTTTTTCTTTTCCTTTTTCTTTTCCTTTTTCTTTTCCTTTTTCTTTTCCTTTTTCTTTTCCTTTTCCTTTTCCTTTTCCTTTTTCTTTTCCTTTTTCTTTTCCTTTTTCTTTTCCTTTTTCTTTTCCTTTTTCTTTTCCTTTTTCTTTTCCTTTTCCTTTTCCTTTTCCTTTTTCTTTTTCTTTTCCTTTTTCTTTTCCTTTTTCTTTTCCTTTTTCTTTTCCTTTTTCTTTTCCTTTTTCTTTTCCTTTTTCTTTTCCTTTTTCTTTTCCTTTTTCTTTTCCTTTTTCTTTTCCTTTTTCTTTTCCTTTTTCTTTTCCTTTTTCTTTTCCTTTTTCTTTTCCTTTTTCTTTTTCTTTTTCTTTTTCTTTTTCTTTTTCTTTTTCTTTTTCTTTTCCTTTTTCTTTTCCTTTTTCTTTTCCTTTTTCTTTTCCTTTTTCTTTTCCTTTTTCTTTTCCTTTTTCTTTTCCTTTTTCTTTTCCTTTTTCTTTTCCTTTTTCTTTTTCTTTTTCTTTTTCTTTTTCTTTTCCTTTTTCTTTTCCTTTTTCTTTTCCTTTTTCTTTTCCTTTTTCTTTTTCTTTTTCTTTTCCTTTTCCTTTTCCTTTTCCTTTTCCTTTTCCTTTTCCTTTTCCTTTTCCTTTTTCTTTTCCTTTTTCTTTTCCTTTTTCTTTTCCTTTTTCTTTTCCTTTTTCTTTTCCTTTTTCTTTTCCTTTTTCTTTTCCTTTTTCTTTTCCTTTTTCTTTTCCTTTTTCTTTTCCTTTTTCTTTTTCTTTTTCTTTTCCTTTTTCTTTTCCTTTTTCTTTTCCTTTTCCTTTTCCTTTTCCTTTTTCTTTTCCTTTTTCTTTTCCTTTTTCTTTTCCTTTTTCTTTTTCTTTTTCTTTTTCTTTTTCTTTTTCTTTTTCTTTTTCTTTTTCTTTTTCTTTTTCTTTTTCTTTTTCTTTTTCTTTTTCTTTTTCTTTTTCTTTTTCTTTTTCTTTTTCTTTTTCTTTTTCTTTTTCTCTTTCTTTTTCTCTTTCTTTTTCTCTTTCTTTTTCTTTTTCTTTTTCTTTTTCTTTTTCTTTTTCTTTTTCTTTTTCTTTTTCTTGTCTTTGTCTTTATCTTTGTCTTTGTCTTTCTTTTTCCTTTTCCTTTTCCTTTTCCTTTTCCTTTTCCTTTTCCTTTTCCTTTTCCTTTTCCTTTTCCTTTTCCTTTTCCTTTTCCTTTTCCTTTTCCTGTTCCTGTTCCTTTTCCTTTTCCTTTTCCTTTTCCTTTTCCTTTTCCTTTTTTTCCTTTTCCTTTTTTCTTTTCTTTCTTTCTTTTTCCTTTGGTGAAAACCCTGCTCACTTGAATGAAAAAAGTTGAACATGATGATTTTTTTTTTTCCCCTTTTTTTTTTAGCTCTAGGTCCTATAGAAAATTCACTTTAGTTTGGGCACCACAATATAAAAAAAGTCATCAAACTATTGGAGAGCGTTGAAAGGAGACCCACGAGGATGGTGAATGGTCTGGAAGGGATGACTTATGAGGAGTGCCTGAGATCACTTGGATTGTTCAGCTGGGACAAAGGATGCTGAGGGGTGACCTCAGTGCAGTCTATGGCTTCCTCATGAGGGGAAGAGATGGGATTGCCACCAATTTCTTCACTCCTGGGACCAAAGACAGGTCAGAAATGGTGTGAAGTTGAATCAGGGGAGGTTTAGGTTAGATACCAGAAAAGGTTTTTCACCCAGAGGGCAGCTGAGCAGTGGAACAGCTCCCCAGGGAAGTGGTGACAGCACCAAACCTGCCTGAGTTCAAGAAACATTTGGATGATGCTCTCAGGCACATGGGGTGATCCTGGGGGTGCCCTACACAGGGACAGGAGTTGGACTCCATGACCCTGATGGGTCCCTTCCAACTTGGCATATTCTAAGATTTATTTTTTTTAATTTTATTTTTATTCCACCCTTAGAGATTCCCTGGAATCTGGGTAAAAGCAGCCCTTCAGAGTGCTCTCTGCTGATTACCATCCATGAGATACTGACCCAATGGAGAGCTATAAACTCAGTTCCTCAATTGGAATGAGGAAAATGCAACCATCACTATGGAAAAGTGTTTTGTATAATTAATACCAAAGAGCTACTGAACCTACTCTATGGGGGTTACACCTAATTTTGTCTTTAATGGCCAGACACCTCTAGAGTTCTCGGAAGAGTTGTCTCATGTGTCTTCCCATTGGAAAATGTTCAGCTTGGAGAGGAGAAGACTCTGAGGAGACCTTTGAGGACTTTCCAGTGCCTGAAGGGGCTCCAGGAAAAGTAAGGCAGGTAGAGACTATGGTGAGGTGAAAAGTAGCAGTGATGTCAACTTCTGCTGAGGCAGATAAATGAGTAGATGCTTAGATCAGGAGTGAAAATGCTCTGTGATCTGGTTGTGTTTGATCTGAGAAACTGAGCAGAGTCACCCAGGGCTTCTGCCTGAACGAGACAGCTCTGAGGGGACAGCAATCCTGACACCAAGAGGGAACTGGGGAAGGGTCTCAGCCTGATCCCCTCTGAGCTGATGACGGACATCTAAACCCTGGACCTCTTGTTAATTTTTGTGGTAGTTCTGGAGTTCCTGCCTGATGTGGAGAGTTTAGTTATGCTTTGCCACTTTGCTTTCTTTGCCATTGTAATACCTACTAGCACCTCATAGCTTGGTTGGTTGGAGCAAAGCAACCAGCACTAGATGATCTTTTTCATGAGTAATGAGAAACTTAGTTTTGTTTTGCTGTTTGTTTTTTTTTTTTTTTTTTTCTTTCCACCTTGGTTTTCACTAGCAACTGTTATGATTCAGAATTCCTTTTGAGGTCCTTTTAAGGGAGAGCAATACAGAGGATTTTTTTTTTAAATGCTTTTTCATCCTAAGTACCACATGCTCCAAATACAGTTTTATAACTGCATGTTGGAGTGCACCAAGAGCCATGGACTGACCTCATTTTCATCACTGGTGTGAAGTCCCTCTTAGAGTGAGGCAGAGACGAATTATATTCAGACATATAGGAGTAGAACAGAAAAATGGTTTGGAAGGGACCTTAAAGCTCATCCAGTTCCAACCCCCTGCATGGTCAGGGACACCTCCCCCAGCCCAGGGTGCTCCAAGCCCCATCCAACCTGGGCTGAGACACTGCCAGGGATGGGGCAGCCACAGCTTCTCTGGGAAACCTGGGCCAGGGGCTCAGCACCCTCACAGCAAAGAATTTTTCCCTAATATCTCAATTTTCCCTCTTGCAGTTTAACACTGTTCCTCTCATCACCTTTTCTGGGTTTGCTTCAGTGATGATGAAGAGGTCGTTTCTTCTTTTTTTTCTTTTTTTTTTTTTAAATTTTTTTCTCTGTACATTCCCCTGAGGAATGCAAAGAGGATGGAGGGGAACAGATCTGCTGGCTGTGCCTTCATTCACACTGCCCTGGTAAAAGTGGCAAGGAACCAAGGAAAGTTGTGGTGCCTCACACCTGCTTGCATATTTGTGGGGGTGGAAAAGAGCAGATGTCCAGAGCTGCCAATTCTGGGAGTCCTGAAGGAATGTGGAGCCTGTGACAGCTGATTGAGCTGGAGAGGGTTTGGGTTGGGGGGGGAGGGGAAGAATTCCTGCACATTGCTTGGGAGACGAGGTGATGGGGAAGGGAGGTGGAAAGTTGGCGTAGACTCCAGAATGAAAAAGGCTGCTTGAACATGGTAAGCTTATGGATGGCCTGGATGGGGAAATTAAGCCCTTTCCCCATGGAAGACACAGTCTTAGAGTTTCTGCTTGATTTGGGGTGTGCTTTCTGGGTTAGTCAATGGGAACTATTGACCTCTTCAGACTGAGCCTGATGCAGCAGACATCATCAGTCTGATTCCAGCAATCAGAGCTTCAACTCCAACACTTCCTTGCACCATCACTAAGAGAGGATGGGAGCACCCAGTATCCTGCAGAAGAAAATCCAGTGTAGTAGCCTGGTTTGCACCCAATATTCAATGGATCTCCTAACAAAGTCTCCTGAACCTCCCCATTTTCTGATCTGGATGTAGCTGAGTTGGTTTGGCAACAGATTTGGAGGCATTTGAGGAAGGTTACATTGAATGGGTTTGAATGGAACAAAGATAAGAAAGGCTCCCAGCTCCTCCCCAAAAGTGGCAGTGAGTCATGTGGCACATGCTCTTTGATTCCTGTGTTAGAAATTCTCCAGTGTGAGGGATCTGAAGTGCTATTCCCCGCTTCCTCAGGTTGATCACAGAATCACCAACTGGGTTGGGTTGGAAGGGACCTTTAGAAGTCATCTAATCCAATGTCCCTGCAGTAAGCAGGGACATCTCCCACTAGATTGGGTTGTTCAGAGCCCTGACCAACCTGACCTGGAATGTCTCCAGGGATGGGGCATCTCCCACCTCTCTGGGCAACCTGGGCCAGTGTCTCACCACCCTCACTGTGAATTTTTTTTCCTAGTATCCAGTATAAATCGCCACTCTTTCAGTTTGGAAACATCAGGACTTGTTCTATTCCTTACAGGCCCTGCTAAAAACCTTGTTCTCATCTTTCTTATAGGCTCTCTTTCAGTACTGATATTCCATCATGATGCCTCTTGGTCATTTAGTTCTCCTGAAACCAAGTTTCAAACATCTGAATATTGCAACGAATTATGCAAACAGCATAGTGCAGTCCAGCTGTGGGCACAGATCATAGACTGGTTTGGGTTGAAAGGGACCTTAAAGCTCATCCAGTTCCAACCCCCTGCATGGTCAGGGACACCTCCCCCAGCCCAGGGTGCTCCAAGCCCCATCCAACCTGGGCTGAGACACTGCCAGGGATGGGGCAGCCACAGCTTCCTTGGGAAACCTGGGCAACCAGGGGCTCAGCACCCTCAAATTCAAGAATTTCTTCCTCATGTCTAACCTAAATCTCCCCTCTTCCACTTTAAAAACATTCCCCCTTGGCCTATCACTCTGCACCTTGGTAAAATGTCCCTCCTCAGCTTTCTTGTAGCCCCTTCAGGTGCTTCAAAGCCACTCTAAGATATCCCCAAAGCTTTCTCTTCTCCAGGCTGAACAATCCCAACTCTCCCAGATAATCTTCATAGGAGATTTTCTCCAGACTGTCATCATCTTCATGGTCTCCTCTGGACTCATTTCATCAGCTTTGTGTCCTTGCTGTGTTTGGGGCTCCAGGACTGGACACATTACTCCAGGTGAGGTCTCCTGAGAGTGGAGTAGAAGGCAGAATCCCCTCCCTCTTCCTGATACCACCCTTTGATTTGATGCAGCCCAGGATATGGTTGGCTCTCTGGGATGTAGGTGCACATTGTTGGCTCATGTTGAGCTTCTCATTATCCAGTGTGGTAAAGGATAATATTAAAAGTTGAGCTGAGCACAACAAAGATGTTCTCTGCTTTTGCTGTTGGACTAATGGGAGGAAAACAGCTAAAGAGACAAATATTACCTTCACAGACTCATTGTCTGAGGATCCAAGATGTCATAAATCTCATTCCTGCTGTTATGCTTATTGATGAACAAGCCTGAAGGCCTTAACTGAATCACATATGGACCCCTGTAAGTTTGGGACAGAGACAGCAAGTGAACCTGGGATCCAGGTACATCCATTTTATAAGCCATCCAGTCTCAGTTATGAAGTTGCCACTTTCAGATGCTTTCAGAAAGAAAAGAGGAAAGAGATTTCTTAGGCCATTCAGTAGTAAAGGTGAGGTGAGTAAGACAACCTGAAGGACATTGTCTTTACTTGCTCCTTGAACCTGATGAAGGTGAGGAGCACCAAGGAGGCTGCTGTGATACATGGCCAAGGAGTCAGTAGAACAGCAGGATGGCTTTTTCTTTCCTGACCCAGAAAGCCACTGTCCCACTGACCTGCAGAGCTGGGCAGTTTGTGAGTGTTTTAATTTATTGGCATTAGAACAGGAATGGTGGATTCCTTCTTCTCTGGCCAGAAATGTCTTTTTTTGTGCAGAACAGCTCCATCTGCCTTCAAGACAGGAAAAAGGATCCTAGAGGAACACTGATGAGTTCTGGCACAGATTGAGACAGGATAAAAAAAAAAATGATGCCTTAGGGTAGTGTTTCAACCTCATCCCACTGGTGCTTTGACAATTAAGCAGATTAAGGAGGAACTTATCAAGACCCAATTCTGTGCCAGGCTTTTGGACAAGAGCTTGCAGCCACACAAGGTGTGAACACTGCTTGCATCAGCCTGTGCATCCTTGTCTTTCTGAAGTCAAGGTGTCAAATTTGCTGCCCGTGACTGCCAGAGGGTATAAAAAAAATCCTCTCTAAAAGTTCCAGGTAATTCCAAAGCTTCTTCCAGCACTCAGGAGAAGAGTTTATCTCATCTTTTCCTCCTCTCCCCACTTCTGCATTTATAACAAGCAAAGAGACAGAGTTCCTGGAACAGGTTGCCCAGGGAGGTGGGGAGTTGCCATCCCTGGGGGTAGTAAAAAAATGTCTAGATGTGGCACTTCAGGAGATGATTTAGTGGTTAAGGTGGTGTAGAACTGCCAGTTGGATTCAATGATCTTGAAGGTCCTTTCCAATAACAATGCTTCTATGATCCTATGATTCCTTGGGAGCCCCTTGGGCATCACAGCACAGCTGAGGAGATCCTGAACCCAAAACTCCAACCCAGAGTCCTTCAGGCCAGGCAATTAGCAAATTAGCACTCTGTGGTGAGAACAAACCTGCAGAGCTAATTGAGCTGGCTTTATGGACTTGGGATTTTAAAGAGGGGTAAGCGCCAAACTTTGGGAGACTTCAATAAATAGAATCCCCACCATCAGGCCAGTGATTTGGAGCAGATGCCCTTTGCTATCCCTCCAGACAGGAGCTGGAGGCACCATCCCTGCTTCCCCAGCTGCTGCCCTTGAGGTTTACACAGCTGCCATGGGGAGTGAGGGGTAGGGGGGCAGAGCCTGGTGAGCTCCTGGGTCCCAGAGCTGGGTCAGAGGTGGCCACGTTTGGGCTCAAAGAGGAACAGGTGGGTAAAGGGCTGACAGCAGGAACACTGGCACTTTTATTTTTAACAGCCTCATCCCCCCCCCTCCTCTCCCTGCACAGGCACGGTGCTGGAAAAGGCCAAACATGACTGTCTGCAAAGCATCCCAGTGGCCTGAACAAACCCCCCCCTGCCCTAAAAATAAGGGGATCTCCTTGCTTTGAGGGGTTGGGTATTCAATTTGCATTTTAACCCCTGCAAAACTTCTGAATTCAAGCATTTCCCCAAAGCGCTTAAGTGAGGAGGTTGTGAGCCTTTCTCACCCCATCCATCTCTGATTTCGTTCTCCCTTTTTCTGATTTTCCTCCCTTTGTTGGGTCCCTGGGTCTGTGCAGTAGCAGGCATAAGGATGCCTGGGTTAGAGCTGTGGGAGGAACAAGTTATTCAGGTCTCTGGCAGTACTGAAAAGCTGGGGGAAGAAAAAAATAGTCTTGTGGTTTAACTGAAGTATCATTATTTTAAGACTGGGTAGGAAATGGTTTTCTGTTGGTTTCAGGCAATTTGTGAAGACTCGGAACAGAGAGAGAAAACCAGAAGAAAAGGTGAAAAAAAATTGTTTTGAGTGGGAAAATGAATTAAGAATCCTGGCACTAAGAACAGCAGGTGTGCTGGGCAATGATTGACCCAGGTAAGAGCTGAACCCTGAAACATCACTGACACCTTCAGTTAGGAGAAAAATAATATGTGGTTACCAAATCTCACCCATCGTTGCACCAAGGGCCAAGATGCTTGTGCCACCACTCATGGCATTATTTTCTTCAGTGCCTCATCCCCCCAGGCATGTTGCTGTCCCAGATTGGTGGGGCTGAGTCTTTCCTGCTGCTTTTAGGGACCTGTATTTTTGCCTTAAGATGGTTACGAAGAAAGTTATTAAGAGGCCTTAAGAAGGGCCAAGCTGATCATATGATCACAGAATGATTTGGGTTGGAAGGGACCTTAAAGATCATCTTGTTCCAACCCCTCTGCCATGGACAGAGCCACCTTCCTTCTAAACCAGGCTGCTCCAAGCTCCATCCAACCTGGCCTGAGATGTTTCCAAGGATGGGGAAGCCACAGATTCTCTGGGACAACCTGAGCCATCGTCTCACCTCCCTTACAGTGAATAAGCAGAGCTTGTTGTGTGTGCAAGCACCTGAAATACTTGAGAAAAAGGCTTTGCTCTTGCTCAGTGGAGTGTAAAACTCTTTGCTCCCAGTGTGACTGCTGTTGCTGAGCTAATGTGAGAGCTCTGTGGCTTCCAGCAACGAGAGATAGCTGAGATTAGATAGTGGAAATATTGCTCCCATCCCCTGGTTTTATGGATGCAGTTAGTGCATCCATAAAAACCAACCTTAAACCTATGGTGAAACTTATTCTTTAGCCTTGGCAATGCAGAGCAGATTTAAGGTTATTGGGACACCTGCATTACTTTCTCATTGCCCAACAAGTTTGGTGTTCATCTCCTCAGTGTCCATGAGTTTGTGGTTTTCACTTGTGACAGAAGGACAACATCAGAGAATCATGTGCATTGCAGCACAGAGAGGGCTCTGGAAATGATCTCATACTGTAAAGAATCATAAAATGGTTTGGTTTGGAAGGGACCTTAAAGATCACCAAGATCCAACTCCCCTGCATGGGCAGAGACATCTCCCACCAGCCCAGGTTGCACAAGGCTTCATCCAACCTCCTAAGAAGTGTCTCACTGACTGCTCCACAAAAGTGAGTACACCTTAGTAGGGGTCCATCTGGGAGAACTGGATTAATGTTGGATTAATAGATTTAAGGAATGAGAAGGACCATAAAGACTCTGCTCAAACCCACTGTGTGATGACAAGCTGTGGAGCCTCACTCAAGGTAAATGAAGGAGACCAAATCCCAGCCCAAAGATTTGATGACACAAAAAGATCTGGCTCTTTATGAAGTGGTTGGTTCACACCTTTCTCTGCACAGCTGGGGTCATTGTAGGTTTTTATTATTTCCCCACCCCCCCCCTTTTTTTTTTTTTCCAGGGCTACATCTCACAGAGAAACTAATTTGTGTGAATAATTAAAAAAAAAAAAAAAAAAAAAAGGAAAAAAAATTAGTCACTTGATTCCAACCCTGAGGAATACAGTGGCAAAATCATCCCCTGGAATGGAGATGAAGCAAAGCCCGGGAGCAGCCTGCTGCAGGCTCTTTTCTTTCATGTGCTTAAGACACAGAAATCCCCATTCCCCAGGGGCTGGGGGATCACTGACAGCAGTGGCAGGCTCTGAGAAAGGGTGAAGGGAGTGAAACTGTGCTCTTCTTTCATTCACCAGGGTCAGCTGTCCCACCTGTTCCCCCTGCTGAGCCATGGGTAGCAGGGATGGAGGGGATGGGGCAGTGGCAGCTTTGAAAATGAAAACTCCTCGAAGAGGAGGAATTTAATATTCAAATGAGAAACAAGTGGGCATTCACCTTGCCACCAGGATTGGGACAGACAGAAGAAAAGAGAGTGCTGGGCACAGTGGTGGGGTTGGTTGGCTTGAATGAATCCCCTGAGAATTGGGGAGCAGGCCAAGAGCAAGTTTCCGAATGAAAGACTAATGATGGATGAAGCTCAGTAGGTGCAGGGTTGCAGTTTGATTCGGAAACCCAATCTGCTACCAGCTGTTTATTTAAGCAAATGCCATGGCTATGGTCTACAGTAGTGCCTGCCTAGATTTCCCTGGGAGATTTCTTCCATTAAATTGACCCCTCTTGAATTTAACCATCAATGCTGCCTCTGGGCTCTGCAGTCCAACCTGTGCAGTTCTCTTGTGGGGGTGTTATCATAGAGTTTGCAAAGTCTGAGGCACAAATCTTTTCCCACAGTCGTTTGGGATTGTGTTTCTTTGCCTCTATTTAAATTGAAAGTTGGTTTTTTTTTTTCTTTTTAGGCTAGACACTAACTCCTATTGTGTGGTTACAGAGCACCCAACACAATGGAGCCTGTAGCCTTTCCTGGATACTATTGTTGACATGATAAAAAGCCCTGTAACCCAGAGACTAAAGGAGTCATCACACTGAAACAGAGCCCTGCTTGATGGGAAGCTTGAATGATGTGGTGTTTGTGAGAAGAGGAAAATCTCTGAGAAGAATCACAGAACTGTCACAGTTGGGAAAGACCTCTAAGATCATTGTGCGTGACTGACAACATCCCCCCCTCCAATAAAATATATGTATCAATATCAGTATCACTCACCAGAACATGCCCTCAAGTGCCTCATCTACACAATTTTTAGATTCCTCTAGGGATGGTGACTCCATCACCTCCCTGGGCAGCTCATTCCAACACCTAACTACCCTCTCAGTAAAGAAATTCTTCCTCATACCTAGTCTAAACCTGCAATTTCAGGCCATTTCCTCTGGCCCAGTCATTGTTCACTTGAAAGAAGAGCTCAGCACCCACCTCCCTACAACCTCCTTTAAGGGAGCTGTAGAGAGCAGCAAGGTGGCCTCAGTGCCAGGATGTTTTTTCACAGCACAAATGCAGGTAGTGCTTTATTTGAAGTAGCTTTTTTTCCCCCTCTCCTGGCTGTATTTTTAAAAATTATTATTTAACAAGATTTCTGTGCCATGATGGCTCTGGGAGACAACCCTGACCTTTATTTTCCACACCCACCCCACGTGGATTTTTTTTTTGCAGATCCCACAGGAACAAGGGAGCACCTTCTGCATGCTGGCCAGAAGACAGAAGCTGCAATGAGCAAATCCCCTGCAAGGTGCTGGTTTCTCCTTCCCCTGTTGCCTTGTGCATCCCCAAGGCTCCAGCATCTGCCAGGAGCAAGCAGCTCGGTGCCTCCCATCCCCTCCACGACCACAGGGGACGTGAGCCACGATGCCCTCAACCTTGAAACCAAAGAAGCCTCAAACCTGTCATTAAAGCAGCTGCACTGGCAATAAATTTAGTATTTGCAGAAGTTCATTGCCTGTTTAAAATGCAGCCAGTGTAGCCATGGGAACAACTTCAACAGAGTTTCATCGGGCTGAAAAGTGACCCCGCAAAGACACGCGGGAAGGCTCCTGGAGGCACCAACATTTTTTCTCTCCGAGGAAAGAGTTGAGTCCCTTGCCAATGGGCTAGGAAAATGAATCAGGAGAGTCAGTTATGGGCTGCAAATGTACACTGAAGTAGTGGTTATTAAAAAGTTTCAAAATCTGGAAAAAAAAAAAAGTTAATAATATGAATGTCGAGACTTTCAGGAAATAAAATGGTTTGGGGTTTTGTTTTTTTTTTTTTTTCTTTTTTTTTAAGTCTAAAGGAGAAGGAATAAAGACAAATTTTGTGGTATTGTACTGCCTTATAAATCCAAAAAATACTTCATCTTCTTAGAGTTTCAAGCCTCTTGTAAATTATTACCTTCCCTGCATCAGCTGATGCTCTGTTCATGTTAACAGTCTCTTCCTTCTCCACTTTGTGTAAATCAAGGCAAGGGAGCAGCTCAGCTGGGGAGATTATGGCCTGGTGCCTAGCAGAAATAAAGAGATGTAAGTACCATTCCTGACCTACCAGGGGCTTCCTTCTTCTCCTGGCTTGAGAAATGTTCCTGGACCAGTTGTATCAGTTTTATCATACTCAGATTTCTGTGCTAAGGGTTGAATGTGGTAAACCCAGACACTGCTTCAAAACCTCTCTTCATGCTTCTGGTTGACTACTCTTCCTGCCCTGCCTGTGAGCATCCAGATGTAAGTAGTTCATGATTTCAAAGCACATTGGAACTTGGAAGGGAAGGTTGGACTTTTCTTTAAGCCATTTTAAAATACAAGAGGCACCCAAAATCTCAAGCCAGTTTATGTCATCCTGACTCCTGTGGCTAAGGCCATAATGGAAATGGCATGGTTCTCACCACAGTGGGCATCTCAGCCTGTTCCAGCAAACTCAGGACCAAACACAGTGGCTTGGTAAGGGCAGACATTTAAGGCAGTGATTCTGGTTGCATTGAAAGGATGTTCAGAGCTACAGAAAGTGGGGGTGCAGGTGGTACAGTTCACCCTGCAAGGTGCAGCTTGATAGAACAGAGAGGTATTTACCTGGTCTATGGAGAACATTTGATACTGATTACAAATAAAGAACCTCAGTCCCTATGGACCCCAGGGACACTTTCAGCATGGGGACAGATGCCAGATCCACTGTCTCAACTCACCTTCCTATGAGTGCCTTCATGCAGCTGGATGCTGAGGGCCAGAAGGAGGAAGGCTGGGATTCAAAGAGAGAAATTCAATCAGAGATGGGTGTCCAAATCCCCAAGGTTCTCCTGGAAATCCCAGCTCAGCACCCTGCCTGCTGGTGTCTAACAAGCCTCTCAAAAAAAAAAAAAAAAAAAAAAAGAAAAGACATCAAACCCTGGGATTTATTATTAATCAGTCCAGCTTCTTAGCACCTTCTCCTGTGACCTTGGTTGCTAGGAAATTTGTGTCAATACACAAAAAGTGAAGTATTAATAGAAAGAAAGAGCAGCTGATGGGAGCTCTGCAAGGAGCAGCATGGCCAATGCAAGGGCTGCCCTTGCAGGACACATGAGGCTGTGAAATCTTCCAGGCTACATCTTTATCAGGAAGAAAACCTTGCTGGGCCCCTCTCTTGCCCCTGCAGCCATGCTCATGTTATTAAAGTCCAAACCAGCCTCAAAACCTCAGGGATTGTGTCCATGAAGTTGATCAGGAGCAGGCACTGGGCATGTTGATTCCTGAACCATCCATCCTTGGGAACATGAGCTGCTCTGGGTTAAAACCACACAGAGCACCATGTCTGTGATCCACGGAGATGCAATACCAAAGTCCTTGCTGCTTTTATTCCCCTCACAGCTGAATTCACAGAGTTGGAGGCACGGGTTGGCTTGTGGGCAGTGCTGAAATCTTTGACATAGGATTTCTGAGCCTGGGAGTCTCAGTGTTTGCAGAAGTCCTGGTTTGGTTTCAGCAGGAGGGTGATGGTGCAAGTGGACACCCATCTCATCCCTGGGCATCCACTGGTTGCAAGTTGCTTGAGAAAACAGATGCAGTGGGTAGGGGCTGGAAGAGACCACTGAGTAGTGACAATGTCAAGTTGGAAATGACAAACTTTCCTCCAAGACCCATGTCTGGACTGAGTCCCTAAGCTCAAGCAGTTTCATGTTGTCTTTTCCCACTCTGTGTCCAGCATGGCACACCTTGCTTCTTATAACAGCCATGGCCAAGACAAACGTGATGCTGGTGGTCCAGGCAGAAGAACCATGAGGTTTGCTTCCCTCCTGGATGTTTTATGATCTATTTACAAGTGTGGATATGGAGATAGTGAGTGCAGGCAACATTCCCACATCATTCCCTGGTGAGAAGCTGCCAGGAAAGACTGGTACCCTTGGTGTGGGGGGTGCACCAAGGGCTGAGAGGGAGGAGGCTCCTCGAGTGGGTTGCAGACAAATTCACTAAACCTCACTTTATCCCACATTATCCTCCCCTCAGCTGTTCAGCTGGGTGATGCCATGTGCTGCTCAACAACTGCCACGTTCCTCTCATGAGGTGGCTGCTGTGTCATGGCTGAGGGTGAGCACAAGGAGAGCCCTTGCTTGGCTCCTGCAAAATTCCTCCAATAAAATCTGTCAGGGTTTAACACAGGCCCGGCAATTAAACTGAATAATAGAATGCTCTCTATTAGTCCCCTCTCTTCCCTGATAAAGAAAGGAGAGAGAATAAGAGACTTATGGGTTGGAAACTAAACTACACAACTTCAATGAAACAGTAATGATAAATAGGAAAAATTACTAAATATATACAAATATATAAAAATATACAGGAAAATTGATACCATGTTCTTCCCCAGTTTCCCCTGATAACTCTCAGGTCACCACCGAGGCTGCAGGGCAGCTCTGGGAAAGTCCAGGCTGGAATCCTGGGGTCAGCAGCAGTTGGGAGCTGGAGGCAGGAACACACAGATTCAGGCTGGCATGGATCAGGAGCACAGGCAGAGGAATGGATGGAATCCTCCCAGGATGCTGAAGCAAAAACCGGGAACAGGTGAGGAAGGGAAGCAGGAAGGGCAGGAAGGGGTTTGACCCTTGTGATCCCTTCATCCCATTTCCCTTAGTGTCTTCCATGCTGCTAACCTTGGAGAGACCTTGCCTGGCAAAAGACTTTGAGAGCAGGGCACTGGCATCCCAATTTTATGTGTAGGTGATTTGAGGGTGAAGTCATTTGGGCCAAATCATGTGGTAGTGGGAACAGGATCATAAAATCATGGAATTGGTTAGGTTGGAAGGGACCTTTACATCTTGTCCAACTTGCCTGCAGTGAGCAGGGGCATCTTCAACTGAACCAGGTTGCTCAGAGCCCCATCCAACCTAATCTGGAATGTTTCCAGGGATGGGCCATTTCCCACCTCTCTGGGCAACCTGGGCCAGTGTCTCACCACCCTCACTGTAAAAAATTTCTTCCTTTTATCTCATCTGAAGCTCCTCTCTTTCAGCTTATAACCATCACCCCTTGTCCCATCACTACAATCCCTTGTCCTATCATTACTGTCCCTTTCAAAGATTAAAAGGTGCAATAAGGTCTCCCTGGAGCCTTCTCCAGGCTGAACAACCCCGACTCTCTCAGTTTGTCACCAGGACAGAGCTGCTTCAGCCTTCTAGATCATCCCCATGGTCTCCTCTGGACTCATTCCTACATCTCCAGCTCCTTCTTGTGTTGGGGACCCCAGAACTGGACCCAGCACCACATGGAGGTGCCAGGAGAGTGGAGTAGAGGGGGAGAATCCCTTCCCTGAGTCAGCTCTTCCAATTCCTGCTGCTGCAAGCTGGGATGTAGCTCCCACATCTCCTTGGCCTCTGCCCTGCCTGCTGGATCAGAGCCTTTCCCTCAAGTGCAGGGGTGGGTAAAGAGCAGCGGGTCCTGGAGCCTTGGCCAGCAGAGCAGTGAGAGCTGGGATGGCAGTGGCAGGCAGCTCCCCTACAGCTCTGTGCTCCCATCTAGTGATGCACAGCTGCTGCTCACAGATCTTGCTTTTTTTGTTTTTTTGGTTATTTTTTTTCTTTTTTTTCTCCCTCTTTTTTTTTTCTTTCTTTTTTTTTTTTTTTTTTTTTTTTTTTTTTTTTTTTTTTTTCTCTTTTTTCCTTTCTTTTTCTTTTTTGCTCTTTTTCCTTTTTTTCCTTTTTTTCTTTCTTTTTTTGTTTCTCTTTTTTCTTTTTTTCCTCTTTTTTCCTTTCTTTTTCTTTTTTGCTCTTTTTCCTTTTTTTCCTTTTTTTCTTTCTTTTTTCTCTTTTTTCTTTCTTTTTTCCTCTTTTTTCTTTCTTTTTCTTATTTCTTTTTTCTCTCTTTTTCTTTTTTATTTTTTCCTCTTTTTTCTTTTTCTTTTTCTTTTTTTTCTCTCTTTTTTTCCCTTTCTTTTATTGTCTTTTTTCTTTCTTTTTCTCTTTTTTATTTTCTTCTTTTTTCTCTTTTTTCTTTTTCTTTCTCTTTCCTTTTTCTTTTTCTCTTTTTAATATTTTTTCTTTTTTTCTTTTTTCTCTTTTTTCTTTTTCTTTTTTTTCTTTTTAATCTTTTTTCGCTTTTCTTCCTTTTTCTCTTTTTTCTTACTTTTAGTCTTTTTTCTTTCTTTTTTTTCTTCTTTTTTCTTACTTTTTATCTTTTTTTCTTTCTTCCTTTTTTTTTCTTTTTTTTCCTTTTTTCTTACTTTTTATCTTTTTTCTTTCTTTTCTTTTTTCTTTCTTTTTCTTTTTTCTTTCTTTTTTGCTTTTTTCTTTCTTTTTCTTTCTTCTCTTTTTCTTTTTTCTTTCTTTTTCTTTTTCCTTTCTTTTTCTTTCTCTTTTCTTTTTCTTTTTTTCTTTCTTTTTTGCTTTTTTCTTTTTCTTTCTTTTTTCTCTTTCTTTTTTCTTTTTTGCTTTTTTCTTTCTTTTTTCCCTTTCTTTTTTCTTTTTTCTTTCTTTTTTGCTTTTTTGCTTTTTTCTTTCTTTTTCTTTCTTTTTTCTCTTTTTTCTTTTTTTCTTTCTTTTTTGCTTTTTTGCTTTTTTCTTTCTTTTTCTTTCTTTTTTCTCTTTCTTTTTTCTTTTTTCTTTCTTTTGTATCTTTTTTCTTTTTTATCTTCTTTCTCTTTTTTCTTTTTTTTTAATCTTTCTTTTTTATTTCTTTTTATTTCTTTTTTAATTTTTTTCCTTTTCTTTCTTTTTTCTTTCTTTTTTCTTTCTTTTTTTTTCCTTTTTCTTTCTCTTTTTTTTCTATTTTCTTTCTTTTTTTCCTTTCTTTTTCTTTTTCCTTTTCTTTTTCCTCTCCTCTCCTCCTTCTCCTCTTCTCTTCCCTCTTTCTTTTCCTTTTCCCCTTCCATTTCTATATTTTTTTCCGTGTCCTTTTTGGTTGCAATATGGGAATGTTCCTCAGGTTCCTGCTGCTGGCTGAGCCTGGGTGTGAGGTTATTTCTAGTCATACACCTGAAACCTGCCACTACCAAATCAAGAACTGCAAACCAACCAAACCAGATGGCCTTGGGTGGTGTTTTTGAGCAGACCTTTTCTTCAGTAGGAAGAAAATTGCTCTCACACATCCACAAACATTCACTTATTCATGAAACTCTACTGCTTCCCTCTTTGGTGGGTAACCATACCTGACCTTGGTCATCAGTTTGTAGTAGGAGAATATTTACACTTCATATTACAAGATCCCTGCATGACTTGACCATTTCTCTCTTGGTCTGAATTATGTATCTCAATTTCTGGCCATGAAGGATGATGTTCCTCACCAGCTTCCTTCTTTCTTTCTATGTTTCAACTCATCCCTATGCAGTGTTTTATCTAACCTGCAATTTTTTTTTCCAAAGAATAAACTCCTTGTTCCAGTCAAACCCTTTGGATCTTCAAGCCTAGGACATTTTGTGGACAATTTCCTAAATAAAATGTTTCCTTAGGATGGAATCACAAAATGCTCTGCAGAATGGCAGAAGTGATAACTCATTTTTTTTTTGCTCACAATGATCTAAAGTTTCTGAGTGACTTGGTATGTTGGGACCAAAAACTTCAGGGCCCTGAGACAGATTTGCAGAAAAAGAAAGGAAAGAAAGAGGGAAGGTGTGGTGAACATCATCCTGAATTACCAACCTTAACAGCCCTGATCAGTCTCACCTGGGACCCCTACCCACCCTCAGCTTCTCTGAATGCTCTTCTAAGAATATTTGTCTTTCTTCCCATTCCTGGTTTTGCTTTCTAGCTGGGTAATGGGCTCATGTTGTAGCTGAGCCTTTAGCCCTGTTCTCTTTTGCTTATGAGGGGACTCCCTGGAGGGCACCTGGACCTGCTCCATCACTTCATTTGAGGCTGTCTTGGACTCTACTGTGTTCAAATTATCATTTTGAAACTTCCTCTGACAATACTTCTTTTGGTTTGGTTTTTTGGTTTTTTTTTTGGATGTTTTTTGGGGGGGGTTCTGTGGTTTTTTGTTTTTTTGTTTTTTTTTTTTTTTTATTTATTTAGAATTTCCTGAATTTGGCTCTTCTGACCGTGTTTCTGATGTAATTCCAGCAAGCAAGTCAACTGAGAGTAGGCTATTGAGCAGGATAGGGTTAACTTCCATTGGGTTCCTGTAATCATTGGCCATATGCAGCTGAGACATTGGGGCCTGGTTTAGGAATAAACCAAACACAAGTGGTTCCACTTCTGGGCACAGCTCCAGAACTTCCCTGAAGGTTGATTGCCTGTGACTTTCTGCCCCAGTATCCCTGTATTAAGGCTGAGGGAAAACAAACCAACTTGTTTTACCTCCCTTTGGGGATGAGGTAAGAACATGCATACATCCTGATGCATGGTAACTCATTAAACTGTAGTGGTGTCTGAAGGTTTCCTCTGAATTTCACTGGAAACTTCCATGAAGGTATTTGTACCAGTGCAGGGGCTCAGCAATCTGTCTCCAGGTGGCTCCATCAAAAAATGTCTGGTATGGAAGCAGATGGGTGAAGAGATGGGATAGAAACATCAGGGAACTATTCAGCATCTGATGTGAGCTGATCTGGGTCTTCCCTGCAGCCAGGAGAGGAACATAGAACCATAGAATGTCAGGATGGAAGGAAAATCAAGGATCATCTGTTCCAACCCTTCTAATATTATTGTTGATATGAAATGTGTGATTTTTTGTTTTTTATCCAGAGGGAGATGTGCAGAATACATCCTGGAGATCAGATTTGCATGGATTCAGGAGTCTGCAACCTTTTTTAAGACTTACAGCTCCCTGGCACTGAAAATCATAGAATCACAGAATTCCACAGGCTGGAAGGGACTGCAAGCATCATCTGGTCCAACCCTTCTAATATTATTGTTTATCTGAGATCTCTCAGCACCTCATCGAGCTGAGACTTAAATATCCCCAAAGCAGAGGAATCTACCACTTCCTCTGGGAGACCATTCTAGGGTCTGACTGTCCTCAGAATGAAAAAATTTCCTCTTGTGTCCAAATGGAACCTCCCCAGGAGCAACTTGTGCCCATTGCCCCTTGTCTTGTCCATGGGAGTCTCTATCTTCTTTGTAGCTCTCCTTTAAATACTGGAACATGGCAATAAGATCTCCCCTAAACCTTCTCTTTTCAAGGCTGAACAGACCCAGTTTTCTCAGCCTCTGCTTGTATGGCATGGCCTCTAGTCCTCTGATCATCCTTGTGGCTCTTCTCTCCAGCCTGTCTACATCCTTTTTGTACAGGATCTCTCCTTCAGTTCCTTTTAACCCACTTATCCAGGCAGTCTAGGTTGGCCTTGGAAGGTGGCTCTCCCTTCTGGGATGTCAACCTCTCCATTCATCTTGGTGTCCACTCATCCAGGTTCTCCATGGGTTGAATGACACTGTGTAAGTCCTCTCTTCCACCACTGGCTGCATAAGGATCTGCAGGAGTGTAGGCACTTGTGATGTGGGAGGGGATCTGAACACTCTTTGGGCAGAATTCCTGCCAAATGCAGACACCGGTGGTAATACTATGGAAAAGTTGGGTTGAAAGTACATAAAGAAGCCTTGATAGATTTAGATGAGATCTTAGGAAGAAATTCTTTGCTGTGAGGGTGGAGAGACCCTGGAACAGGTTGCTCAGAGAACCTGTGGCTGCCCCATCCTTGGCAATGTCTCAGCCCAGGTTGGATGGGGCTTGGAACAACCTGGGTGTCCCTGCCCAGGGTGGAACAAGATGATTTTTAAGGTCCCTTCCAGCCCAAACCACTCTGTGCTTCTATAATTTTAAGTCAACTGCTGTGAAAACTGTTCCCAGATGGATACCAGCATATCAAGAAACCATTTTTTTGTCATGTTGTGGGGGAGAAGGAGGATAAAATAGACTCATAATCTCCCTTTTGGAGGATCTTGTCGTATGGAAAAAAATGTTCAAGGTTGCTCTCACTGTGGTAATTAAAGACTTGCAACAAAACAGTTAATAGCAGCAAGTAGCTTAGGTTAATAATTAAGCAGATGCAAAGGAAGGCTCTGAGATGCCTGTATTGGGCATTGAGCCTTCTGAGAAACTAGTCTGGTTGGTTCAGACCCACCAGGGGACAGAACTGAGGGTTTTCCCCAACTTTAGACTGAAAATTGCAGTAGAGTTGGTGTCAAAGGGATGGAGCAATCATGTTGGTATTGAAACCTCTGCACTCTGTACATTGGTGGAATGGAAGAAGAACAAATGGAATAAGGTAAGTAATGGTAGAAAAGGTTTAGTAAGAATAATAGAAGTAATAATAAATTCTTTTTTTGTGTTTGAGCATGTTTTGAAAATTAAAGTTTGCATGCAGCAAAAAACTCTGACCCTTGCAAATTGCACTTATGTTAAAATGTGTAAGAAGTACAGAGCAAGCAGCTTTAGCAACTCTTACGGTACAACAGGTAATAGAAGCTACTATTGCTACTACTTTGGTATCTTATGTTGTTGTATTACTCCAGCCTAATTACTCCTGTGTTCAGACCTGAAAGAAGGATGAGAAAAAACCAGGAAATTCCTGATGTTGGATGCATGTGTTGTTTCTGCTGGCTGCTCAAGCCTATCAGGTGTGACCATAAACAGATGCCCTCTACTTGCTATGTTGCTGTGGGCTGTTATGGAAGGTCATTTACCTTTTATCCACAGCTTCTTGGAGGTTAAGGCAGGGTGATAAAATGAGTAAACTGGATGGGGGCTCTGAGTATGTCACAAAACTGATGTGTTCTTGAAGGTGTTGGCATCTCAAATGGCGAGTGGTCACCAGTTTCCCTCAGGTCATTTGTTTCCCAGTGTATTTGATATGTATGTGCTGTGCTGCAAGTGGTAGTAGTTTACTTGATGGAGACACTGTGTTTGCCATAGTTATGGGGTAACTTCTGCCCAACTCTTACCTATGAGAGTGTCACTCTCCTGGTGCATCTTTCCTAGGATGCTAAAGCACACTTCTTCCACTGTGCAACCCTGCCTATTCCTGCTCTCACTCAGCAGTTCTGAGGAAGCTTTTTCAGACTTTGTGATCATTATTTATAATATTTGGGTGATCTTAACCATAGAAACATCAAGTCTTTTGAGGGGAATCATGTGAAAAACTATCAGCTTTGCTACAAGGCTTGCCTTTCCTAGGGGACCACGAGCAGACTTGGGTCCTTGAATACCCACTGTGGGCAGAGTCCCTTCCACTCCCATTTCTGCAAAAAAGTCTCTGCTACTCAGAGAGGTAGAGGTGAACAGTATTTGCCTTTAGTGTTCATTTCAGGCCAAAGGTGTATTTTTGAAGCAAGTTTTCTCATCTCCAGATAAGGTGAGATGTTCCACATCATGGAGCTGTCTCACTGAACAGACTGAAATCCTTCTTGAGTAAATTCAGCAGAAATTATGCACCAAATTACTCTTCAGCCATTACCAGATGTTCAGTCCTTGAGGCTAGGCTGGAGGTAGAGCTGTGTGTAACACCCCTACATACTCTCAGGGTGGATGTTGGGTCTTTGATACTGGTTGCTTTTCTCTACAGAACTACTTCTACTGGACTGCCCAAAAAATATAGACATAGCTTTGTTCTGGATTTTGTTGTCTTCTGCCATGGTTACCAATTGTAAAAAAAATCCCAAATGTTCTTGCTATTTGATTTTATCTGTATGCCTATGGCTTTGGTGGTCTGAACTGGTTTTAAACAATTGAGGGAGGTTCTGGGTCAGGATGTCCCCATCTTTGTGCTCATTGGTGAGAATATGAGGTTTTTGCTCATTTAAAATATGTCTCAGTTAACTGACCTGTGGCTATTTCCATACCCGTCCAAAACTTGGGGTTAAGCCAGTAAAGCTAATGGTCTATATTTTTAAATTTTATATATTATATATTTTAAAATTCTTGAACAGTTCTTGGCATAGGCTTCATAAAGGGAATGGATGATGTAACTGCCTATGATAGCAAGTAAGAACAAAGAACTTCTCAGGCTACAAGGACTCAAATATTTGTATTCATAGGAAAAAAAAAAAAAAAAAGAAAATATTTGCAATATATTGATCCTTTACACTGTTTGAGAGGTGAATCAGTGTTTGCCCTCTCGTTCCAGCTTGCAGTCTGTCTTGTCTGCTCTAACACAGGTCTGCAAAAAATAAAACAGGTTTGAAATAAAAGAAAGAAATAAAATAGGGTTTGTTTGAAAACCACAGGGAAGGTGCTCAAACCCCAAGCCATGCTGGTGGAGCCAATCTCTTGTGAAGTGCCCATCCAAAGTTCAAGATGAGCCCTGGGAGAGCCTTTCTGAGTGCTGAGCTGATATTCTTTGCAGGTGGGTGATGGATGCTCTTCAACCACGCTGCAAAATCTGTTGCCAGCTGGTTGGATACAGACTGATTGTGAGACAGAGACATGGGGAAAGCATCTCTAAACGGTGTTGAATATTATGGGATATTGGCTACAGCATGCTGGATGTTGTCCAGCCTTACCAGTGGGTTTTCATGGCCCTCTTTCCATAGCCAGTGGAGGTTTCTGGGTGGGTGTGTGGATTTGTTGTCAATAGTCCCTGCTCAGTCCAAGTTCACCTCATGCCTCTGGGTTTTTATTCACTTTATGACAGTAACCTCAGGGTTTGCATGTTGACATTAAGGGTTCACAATGCAAGCATGTCCAATATTTGGTTTCAGTGATCAACAGTTGTGTTGGGTGAAATTGCACTCATGTGCAGCTAAGAAGCTTCCCAGCTCCTGAAATGCTAAATAGGAAACTGGATATCACTATAAAAAGGCTTCTGCAAAATCCTAATATTTGGCTACTAAAAAAGAAGCTAGCCAGTACTTCATCTCTGTTAGCTTTAGAGGACCAGGGTCTCCAAAATAGATTCCAAATCACCTTAAGAATTTGATGCCTTTATTTCATGAAGAAATCATGAAATTTCATCATGAAATCAGATGACTTAATTTCATGAAGCAGAAGTTCCTTTCCAGTCCTGTATTTTTCTCTGAAGGAATTCATCAAGAAGGAGCTGGAAAACCTATCTTGGAGTCAGAAGACCCTATATGTTTTGTGGACAGCCCTAAGTTTGCTACAGCATATAGCAGTGGGCAAACACATTTGTTTGAGAGCTGGAGTAATAAACATGAGATTTCTTGTGTTCATTTTTGAGGATGACAGGACGTTCAGACTGTAGTTGGTTCACTAAGTCCTGAAGGCATCAAAACACCCATGAGGGGAAGAAGGACTTGTTTACAGGGGAGATAATTGGGGAAAAAAAGGATAAGCATTTTGACTAATTTGGAAGTCTGAGAAAGAGAAATGAGTTGAAGGGTGGGATGGCAGAAAGACAGCTGTCAGACCACTCTGTCTTGTCCTGCAGGAGATATTTTAGGTGTTTGCATTAGACTTCAGCCTGATGTAACTGGGTTGTTTTTGCAGTGACAGCCACAGGATTGCTCATTGAGCCCCGAGAGGGCAGTGTTGCTGGAGGAACCTGGATTACTGTCACCCTGGATGGTGAGTTTTAACCTCTTATAAAGCATCTGTCACAGTATCAGTGAATCAGCTCCATTCTGAGATTTGTGGTTGGAGTGGCAAACCCAAAGCAACATATATGTGGGGTCCATAATATGAAACCGACTTGAAATTCATAGAATCATAGAACATTTCATGTTGGAAAGGACCTTAAAGATCATCTAGTTCCTACCCTTCTCTCCTGGTCACAACTTCCACCAGTCCAGGTTGCTCCAGGCTCCATCCAACCTGGCCTTGAACACTTCCAGGGATGGGGCAGCCACAACTTCCCTGCAACACATGTTCCAGAGTCTCACCAACCTCACCTCACTGAAGAATTATTACTTTATGAGATATTGCTGATGGTTGCTTGTTTTGAAGTTCTTTCTAAGTGAGAGAAGTCAGATTTTTACCTTCATAAACATAGGGCTGGAAATTTCTTCCTTACCACTCTTTTTTTGAAGAAAAATTGAAAGTCTCATCTGTTCATAGGTGCTGTGATGCTGGTGCCTTAAAAACAGCAATGATAAACATGAGATTTGAGTAAAAATCACAGAAATTGCTATGTTGTGGTCAGTTGGACCTAAAATCAGCTGTACAAATCTAGATCTGATTTTTCCATAGGGCTGAATATTGATTCATTGGGAAGAGAATTGGTTTCTGAGTCAGCTGCATGTTTGAGTTAGCTGTTCAAGTTCTGACACTTGGTCATTTATCACAATGATGAATGGTATTGGTCATATTTGAATATTTAGCATTTCCATAGACATGATGGAATGGAAGCTCAGGTCTTCAAGACAGATATTTCCCCAATAGCAAAACCAGTCACAACTGGGAACTCACTGTTCAAGCAGAGGATTGTTGGTTTTTTTTGGGGGGGAGCAGACATCCAGGCTTTGGGAGAAGGGGAAAAACCTTCCTGTGACCAGGAGAGAATGTGCAGTTTTCTACAAATCAAGAAAATACTGATGTCATTTAAAGTGGGTCTGTGATTTGGGAACCACCCGTGAAGCTGAGGAGCAGAGGGAGAGCTGTTTGTCAGCCTTCTTCATTTCTGGTTTTATTTGATTATGCTACAGGAGTTGAGCATGTTAGAGTATGTTCTGATAAAGCTTGACTTTCTGAAGATTATGAGTCTTTGATCCTTTGGACAGCTTACTCTACAGAAATGGGATAAACAGGTCCACCTTGTAGCACAGGGAAGCTTGAGGTCCTGTCAGCAAAACTGTGCAAGACTGAAGCAACTACAAAGATCATATCAAACAGTATAATTTTGTGGGTGCTTTAAGTATCTATGGGAATGGTGCTTTTTATCCATTGGAGATGTTTAAAGTGATTCAAACTCCTTATAGCTGTCAATCTCTGCAGTAGAATCTGGTGAGGCTACACCTTGAATCCTGGGGTCAGTTTTGGGCTCCTCATTTCAAGGAGGACTTTGAGATACTGGAGCACATCCAGAGAAGGACAACGGAGCTGGGGAAGGCTCTGGAGCACAAGTCTGACCAGGAGAGAGACCTGGGGGTGTTCTGCCTGGAGAAAAGGAGGCTGAGGAGAGACCACATCCTCTCTACAACTACCTGAGAGGAGGTTGGAGCCAGAGGTATTGGGTCTCTTCTCCCGAGGAACAAGCAATAGGACAAGAAGAAATGGCCTTAAGTTGTGCCAGGGGAGGTTGAGATTTGGCATTATGAATAATTTCTTCTATAAAGGGTTGTCAGGTCCTGGCCCAGGCTGCCCAGGGCAGGGGTGGAATCCTCATCCCTGGAGGGATTTCAAAGCCCTGGAGATGTGGTGCTGAGGGATAGGGTTTAGTGGTGGCTTTGGCAGTGCTGGGTTAATGGTTGGACTTGGTGATCTCAAAAGTATTTTCCAACCAAAACAATTCTATGATCCTAGGTGGAAGAGACCAAATATTGTATTAGAGGCAAAGAAAGTCATGGAGCTGAATGGTGGAATGAATTTGTTCTTAATATGATATTACATAAACATGATTTAAAAATGCTTAATGAGAAAGTCTAAGTGTTACTCCTAAAGAGAAGCTGGGTTGCATGTAGAAAAATGTTAATATCATGTGTGACTGAATGTGAGAGATCCTGTCTTCACAAAACACTTCTTGTTGACTTTGATTCCTCAGGCTCAACATCCCACCAACTAGAACATTCCTCTTCAGCCAGTGGATCCCAGCTGGAAGTGTCCCTGGTGAATCCAGACCTACCCAGGCTGCCCTGTGATATCTCTCCTGTGCATTTTGACTTCTCCACTGTAAGATGCAGAACAAGGTATGATCCATGGCTGCAGTGTGGGTGAGACCTTCCCATTTGCTAATTTTCTTTCAGTGTCTGTACAGACAGTTGTAGAGTTTAAAAAAATCTGTCTGCTACTATGGCTGTAGCAGGAGCACCTCCTGAACTCTGTTGCATTTATCCTTGTCTCAACTTAATGAAGCATAAGGCTCATTAGGGTGAGGGTCAGTGAGGCTTCTTGGAGAGGCTAGATTCAGATCTTCAAAGGTTTGTAGATGTCTGATTCTTAGATACAAAAGAAGAAAATCTGTGTATGTGGGGGGGATTTTACCAGCTTTTGGTTTCTTTGACTTGTCCAAGTTGATAGAGAGTGCTTATAGGTTGAGTGAGAAGCAAATGTGGTTTCAAGCACCAGCTGGGCAATCTAAGTTCCCTGATTTCCATCCTATCATACGTTGAAAGAAGATTGTTTGACTGGAAGATTAAGGATGCTGCCAAGAGTCTGTAAGGTGACCCTAAGGGGGCTTTTCCAACTCTTGCTGCTATGATTTGTTTGGGAGTTCATTCTGCTAAATGCTGTGCTGAGCAACCCTCTGCATTAAGGATGCAGCATTCATTTACAATCCAGACTCAGGATGCCCTGTAAATCCAGGCAACCTTGGGTTATTTTAATACTAATGAATAGCAATCATTCCTTAGTATTAATGAACACTAATGAGCATGCCTGTGTTGGGCATTAACGTATCATTTGGATAGAGTCCTGATGCAGCCCTATTGCTTTCTGCCCTTAATTCTAATTTCTTGCTGTGCCTCCACATTTCTTTTAAATTTTACTCTTAGAGTTTGGGTTCATATATGTAAATTCTGAGTTCATAATTATTTCTTTTTTTTGCTCAGTCAAAGCTTCAGTGACCTTGTTAAGAATGGAGACCCTGTGAAGGACCTGGCATATGTAAAAAAAATAAACCCACTCTGTGTAATAATAATAATATAACATTTTCTTCCACCTAGGCCTTCACCTCAGGAGGGTTTGTACTTTGTGGAGGTGCTCTTTAAAGGACATATGATCAACAACCTGACAGAGGTGCAGAAAGAAAAATGTACTTTCAAGGTAACTACCAAGCAAGTATAGAAGTGATGATAAAGAATTCAAGGTATTGAGGGGAGAATATATTGAAATATCTCTCAGACTGTATGCCTGATTGCATGTTGGGATAAGAAGTTAGGGTGTTCCTTCTGTCCCTTAAAACTAAGTTCACTGAGGTACTCATCAGTCTGGCACTGGCTAGACTAAGAGGTGATCTAAGAAGTCTTTCTGAATAAAAAATATTTGTCCAATTTAATCTGCCTCTGCAGTTATGCCACACAGACAGAAAACTATTGTATCAGGAGACACCATGCCAGCTTTTTCTGTTGTTACCCTCCAAGCTGCATCTAACTGTTGGCACTCCCAGGTAACCATGGACAAGAACAGCTCTCCCTGGCCAGGACAGATTTCCAGACCTCAGATGAGCAAGATTTGGAAAGATTAGACCTCAGCTGTGTTTTTTGTATCTGCTACTCATCTTGAGATCTACTTATTCTCCCTCCACCAGTGTTTTTCATTTGGTATGCGGTATCAAACCACATTGGCTCAGGAGGTTGTGGGGTATAAAATGAGGTTTAACAAAGCCAAGTGCCACAAAAAGTCACAGCAACCTCATGCAATGCTACAGGCTAGGGAAGGAGTGGAAGAAAAGGACCTGGGTGTGTTGGTCAACAGCAGCTGAATATGAGCCAGCAGTGTGCCCAGGTGGCCAAGAAAACCACCAGCATCTTGGCTTGTACCAGGAATGGTGTGGCCATCAGGAGAAGGGCAGCATTGGTGAGACCCCCACTTTTAGTCCTGTGTTCAGTTCTGGGCCCCTCACTCCAAGAAAGACACTGAGGGGCTGAAGTGAGTTCAGAGAAGGGCAACCAAGCTGGTGTTGCTTTGATTTTATATGTTCTTTTCTGCCTCAAAATTCAAAGAGCAAAATAGAGAACAAATCCTGGGAGCAGAGGCTGAGGGAATTGGGAATGTTCAGTTTGGAGGATGCTGAGAGGAGACCTTATTGCTCTCTACAGCTCCCTGCAAGGAGGTTGTAGGGAGGTGGGTGCTGAGCTCTTCTCTCAAGTGAGCAGTGGAAATAGCCTGAAGTTGCACCAGGGGAGGTTTAGACAACATGTGAGGAAGAATTTCTTTACTGATAGGGTAGTAAGATGTTGGAATGAGCTGCCCAGGGAGGTGGTGGAGTCAACATCCCTGGAAGTATTTAAAACCTGTGTAGATGAGGCACTTGAGGACAAGCTCTAGTGGGTGATGCATACATACATATATATATATATTATTTGGAGGTGGGGTGATGTTGGCAGTTGTACACAGTGGTCGTGGAGGTCTTTTCCAACTGTGAGAATTCTGATTTTTTATGGTTGTATTAACTCAGTTAATGATGATGCTCTCAGGTTCTCTTGAAGAGCAGAAAACTTAAGCCTGGCTGCGTGCTTTGGGATGAGGCCTCGTGCACTCAAATGTCACATCCCACCTCTGTGCTGACTTGGAGAGCCTGGCATTTTCAGTAAATTGCACATTAAAGCCAAAGAGTCATTGGGTGGTTCAGCTAGCTTAGAGAGTTGATGAAAAATCACCAGGGGATGTTGTTAATGAGGCACATTCCAAGCTAAATAAAACACAATGTGTCTCTTTGTTTTGGGACTGGAACCTGGGAGCTATACGTATTAAAAATTAATTTTGCCTTCACATTAGATTGAAAAAGCCTGCTGCAGGCAGCAACAAGTCTGAACAGCTTGGGGAGAATGGTGTTAGCTACTGGCCCTGGCTTTCATGCTGGTTTGGCTTCTTTCTGCTTCTTTCTTCTTCTTCTTTGGCTTTCTGCAGCATTAGCTGCAGCTCAGGGTATGGTGTGATGTTGCCTTTGCTTCTCAGAAATAGTTATCTCTGGAGGGAGGAAGTTTGTGGCCATTCACTCATTTTTTACCATGAAAATGAGGAGAAGGAAAGGCTAAGACTGGACTTTGAAAGAGGATGAGGTTCAAAGAAAGCTTGGGGGCTGGGAGGCAGAAAAGAACAAACATATGCAATGGTGTCTTTGATTTATAAAATTATAGAATTTTCAGGGTTGGAAGGGACCTTAAAGCTCATCCAGTTCCAACCCCCTGCATGGGCAGGGACCCCTCCCCCAGCCCAGGGTGCTCCAAGCCCCATCCAACCTGGGCTGAGACACTGCCAGGGATGGGGCAGCCACAGCTTCTCTGGGAAACCTGGGCCACCAGGGGCTCAGCACCCTCACACATAGAACTTCCTTCTAAGATCTCATCTCAATTTCCCCTCTTTCATCTTAAAACACCTCCCTCTCATCCCACCACTCCAAACCCTTGGGAAAAGTCCCTCCCCAACTTTCCTGGAGCTTCTTCAGTTACTGGAAGGTCACTATAAGCTCTCCCCAGAGCCTTCTCTCCTCCAAGCTGAACAACCTCATCTCAGCCTGGATCATGACCTGGTGCAGCCCAGAAAGTCACAGAATCACAGACTTTTCAGGGTTCGAAGGGACCTTTAAGATCATCTCATTCCAACCCCCCTGCCATGGCCAGGGACACCTCCCACCAGATCAGGTTGCTCAGATCCCCATCCAGCCTGGCCTTAAAAACTTCCAGGGATGGAATGGGGCTTCCACCACCTCTCTGGGCAACCTGGGCCAGGGTCTCACCACCCTCATGGGGAAGAACTTCTTCCTAACTTCCAATCTAGTCCTCCCCTCCTCTAGTTTGAATCCATTCTCCCTTCTCCTATCACTCCCTAATTTGGTTCAGCAAATGAATTTCTGCTGACAGCAGCATGGGTGTCAGTGAGGAGAGGGCTTCAAAAACAGGTGGGGAGGCTGGAGTACGTGGAGAAGGCTCTGAGAAATGGCTGATTTGGGGAATGGGGGCACATGGGAAAAGTGCTTTTCCTGTAAGGTGAACGAAATCCATCAGCTGATGACTTGGAAATGGATTTAGCCACCGAGCAGGACTGCGGGCCAGATCTATGGAGGTGTTTGTAGCCCCTATGAAAGCAGAGAGAGAAATGGATTTTAGAAAATCTGTAGAGCCCAGGTGAACAGCTGAACAAGCCCAGCTTGAAGCCTGAGACCCTTAAATACCTTGATGAATCTGACCCTTCCTTCTCACGTAAGGATTTTCATTTCCAGAGTGCCAAATGCTGGGCTGGGGAGAGATGATGACATTACTCTAATTTTTCATAGCAGATATCAGGAATAAAGAAGTGGCTTTGTCAAGGTCTCCCTGTGAAATGTGAGTTTGTGCCTGGATTACTTAGCAAGGCAGGTAGGGATGTGGTCTCCTCCACTGCCTGGAATCATCCTGCTGCTGATCCTTGGTGCACTTTTTTTCTGCTTTGGGTGATGGAAGTTCTGCTCCCATCACACAGTGTGGGTCAAGCCACCTTACTGGTGTGGGGGGAGAGTTTCCATGCCTGGATTTCCCTTCCATGCTCTTCCCTGTTCCAAGCTATTTTATTTTCTCATATAACCTCAGTCCAAGAGCCCATCTTTCCCTTCCATAACTCTCCTTGTGGTCTTCCCAAGATATCCATCTCTGAATCATTGCCTGTCTGGGTGTGTTCCCACTGATCCCAGACCACACTCAGTTACATCAGCTTGTTGCAAGATGATGTTTGGCCAACCCAGCACTGGGTAATATCTATTGTGCTGGAGAAAACATCTTATCCACAGCTGGAATTTTTTAAATACATCTGAAGAGTTTTGATTTTCCCCACTTCTAGGATCCAGATGCTTGACTTGGACATAAAGTATTTTTTTAGCTGCTTCCCATCTTCCAGGGAGGGATATTGACGTTTACTGAAAATATTGGTTCCATGTGAATAAGCAGATAGTGGAGGACCATGTGTGCCTCTGGCCACTTGACTGATGAGTTCTGCTCCCACACACAATGATATTCAAATATCATTGCTGTCAGCCCAGGCAAAAAAAAAAAGAATCCTAGAGTAAGACAGAAAAATCTCACAGGATTTTGGAGTCAACTGGAGAAAAGGAGCAAAACTTGTTGAAAGTGCAACCAGAGCATGTGCCAGACTAGGTATCCGTGCCTTTGAGCTACTTTTGGAGGCTGATGATGACCTTCCTCTGCTTGAAAATGTTCCTTTGTGTTTCCCATCTTCTGAGAGGCTTGCCCCAAAGCACAATATCTCTGCTTCTTCTTGGACTCTGCTAAAGTAAAAAACTACTCCTCAGAAGATTTCCAGTATTTTCTTGCTGTTTCCTCAGAGAGCAATGTCCCAGAGATGCCTCTGATGTGTTATCATAGAATTGTTCAGGTTGGAAAAGATCTTTAAAGATCATCAAGCCCACCCACTAACCCAGCACTGCCAAAGCAACCACCTCAGCACCACATCTGCACATCTTCAAAACCTGTCCAGGGATGTTGACTCCAAAGCCCTGGTCAGCCTGGGCCAGGGCCTGACAACCCTTTTGGGGAAGAAATTTTTCCTAAAATCTAATCTAAACTTCCCCAGCACAACTTCAGGCCATTTCCTTTTGTTCTATTTCTGACTGACCCCATCTCACTCCCAAGTCTTTTCAGGTAGTTGGAGAGGGCATTAAAATGATCCAATACAAGCATTTTCTTTGATACATTGCTTTAAAGTACCCAACAAGCTTGCTGAAGGCTGTCTGAAGTATCTTTCTACTGTGATGTAGAAATAGTTTCTAAGAGTATATTATTGGGAAGAAAAATGGTGCCACAATGCCAGACAAAATGGAAGTCTTGACTTTATATAAAGCATGGCTAAGAAATTTTATAGTGTATTAAACTGTATCTTCTGGAATTGGCTCAAGCCAAGGTCGACAGTTTGGGTACAAAGAAGATGTAAAAATAGCAGCAAGCCATACTCTGAATGCAAAGGACACAAGAAGGGGACATTGGCATAAATTTTCCAGAGAAGCTGTGGCTGCCCCATTCCTAAAAGTGTCCAAGGCCAGGTTGGATGGGGCTTGGAGCACCCTGGGCTGGTGGGAGATGTCCCTGCCCATGGCAGGGCTTGGAACTGGATGAGCTTTAAGGTCCCTTCCAACCCAAACCATTCCATGATTCTATTGTACTTTACTGCCTTTTCTGAACAGGGCTCCACTTCAAAGATCAAATCCAAAGTGTGAGTCTCTGAAACGTGGTTGCCAACTGTGTTGTGAGCAATGAGTAATCAGATCTTGTTGGGCTGCTGGGAAAATGACTGCCATTTAACTACAAATTTCTCTTTGCAGTTCTCTGCTGAGCAGACACCTGTGGTTTACCAAATTAGTCCACCATCTGGCATCCCAGGTATGGGACCTTTCTTGAAGATGGAGCCCACTTTCATTATTATTTGATGTTCCATACTGTCTTCCTCCTTGTGAGGAAACTGTCTTGCTGAGGATTAAAATGGGCATCTCCAGAACTTAATGGCCAAGCTCATGCTGAACAGGAAAATGGGTTTGCAGAAGGGGAGAGAGTCTGAAGCACTGAGTAGGAGAGGAATGGTTAACAGTGACCAGGTTGCTTGGTACTTTGTTCCTACAGCCCAACTTTGGCTGAGTAGAGAGATGTTGTTCGGCAGATGGATGGGTCCAATCAGTTTCAACTCTTGAGTCATCTGCCCCTTGTTAGTGTTAATTTTAAGAAGAATTATCCGTTAGGTGATGAAATTGTAGCTCCAAACAGACCTTTTGGTTAATGGGCCTTAGATCAGACTTCAATGTTACAAACTGGTTTTGGTCTGAACAGTTAACTGGGATTTGGAAGACTTTTCCCTGTTTCTGTTCTGGTTGCAATTGAAGGCTTCTTTAGAGAAGACTGCAATGTGTATTTCCAAAGTAAATCAGAACATTCTGGCCTCTCAGGAGTGCAGAGAGATACCTGGGTGATTAGATCACACAGGTGCTCCTGGGTTGAAGTCCATGCATCATCTCCAGTTCTTAGAATGGAGAAGCTGCGTGGAGCAAGTAGATATGCTACAGGACCATTCAATTTCTGTTTCCTTTTAAATAGGAAATCTAATAGAGATCCATGGGAAGACAATTGCTGGAAGTTATGAGACCCTGGACTTCAATGTGGATTATATTGATGGGTAACTGTACATAGGTTACTATCTGGCCCAGTCCCTATAAATTAGTGTTTCTTCCATCAGCCTCCTTGACAGCAATAAATTGCAACCAGTTGGCCCAAAATTGCCACTTACTTCCTTTGTGGTTTATTGCAGCTCATGAGTTGGGCTCCAGCAAACTTTGTTAATCAAATTGCAACTGGTCCATTAAGCTAGTTGGTTTGTTTACTGGCAGCACAGTCAATCACAGCTCAGTGTGAATTGTACTGTAATTGCATCTGGCTGCTGTAGATTTTCTTTTGGCGAGCAAATTAAAATTTAACTAATTAAAATAATGTCAGAATCTAAAAGTTAAATAAATTTTTCCTTTCATTTGCATTTTTAGACAAACTGCTAGCTTGAAACAGATATTCTGGGGAGTCAGAAGACAAAGAAGTAGTATTTTGAGACAAAAGGCTTTGTTCTTCACTTCCTTAAGCCCTCTCTGGTCACTTGCTTGTTGTCAGCAAAGGCTTGATTTTAATTTTCTGCTGCTTCTATGGTTAAGTGCAACAGAGGAAAGCAAGTACATAAAAAAAAAGTAACTCCAGCTTGAAGCACAGGAAATCAGAAACAAGCATGACTGCTGAACTGACACCTGTCCCATGTATTTCAATATGGATGGAAGTGTTCTCAGATACCACTGAATTATGATTTCCTTGCTGTAGTGTTGATGGCAGTGAAGAACAAAGCCCAAGATAATATTTTGAAGATACACTATTACTCTACAGTTACTGTGCTGGCATTTTAAGGATCACTTCAGGAGCCGGGGAGGGAGAGTATTGGCAGTAGTTAGATATTTTAATTGCAGCAGCTGGTATTTGACCACCAGGTGCTTTTTAACTACTTCTCAGCCTGAATGGAAATGTCCCTTGCTAAGTAAATAAATTCCCTGCTACTCTGAATCAAAGTTCAGTGCAGATTCCTGCACCCATTTATCAGCCCTATGTTTTTTCTCCCCGAATGCACATTAGCATCCTTTGTTCGATATTAATTATTGTTTTACTAATGGAACTGAGAAACCTTTGATCAGGGAGAAGAAAGGTTGGTCTGTCTGACTGCAGGTCAGATGTGCCTGCATGCTCTGCTGCTGGATTACTCATTTACAGCTTCACCTCCCTATGACCAAAAAGAAAATAGCCTCAAAATCTTAGCATACCAGACAGGTTCACGCTGTAACTTCTCAGGGATAATTTGCCCATTTTTGGTGTGTTTGTAAATACAGACCAGGTGAGAACTTGGACTTGACCACTCTGTCACTCAGGATTTGGAGGGAAAAAAAGAAAAAAAGCAGTATTTTTGTACTTCAGAGTGTGTTCTGCAGCTGTTTCCATGCTTTGCATGGGATGCGATGGTCAGTGATGCATTTTGCAGCACTGATTTATTTTTTCTGTCCATCCCTAAAGGGGAAGGTACCTCAATATCAGCAAGTGGATTAATAAAAGCAAACTCTTAATAAAACCTCATAAAACTACACTCTGATGCATGAGGTCACAGTAAAGTGTTTGCACTACAGGTTTTAATTCCATATTTCCCTTAATTCCCTGTTAATTCTCAAGGAATCATTGCTAGTGTTTGCTTTTTTACTCTGAATTTATTGCTCCCACATGGTTCCCCCTCTCCATTGGAAGCTGTCCCTTGCAATATTGGTTCTTTAAGGTGGGAATACTTGAATTTGCTCCAAGGAATTTGGATGCTTTCTAGCAGAGGATGTTTGTAGGGCTTTTCCTCAATGAAAGAGATGCTTGTGCTGCATCTTGAAGCAGGATGGCTGGGTGAGCAGGATGCTGTGCTTGTGCTGCTGGCTGGAAGGTAAGGGTGGGTATGGTTCTTCTGGGGCTCAGCCTACCAACCCTTCCCTACAGGGAGGAGGTATCAGGTCATTCAGAGCTATCCTGGGTGTTTCAGAGATGGTCCTGTCACAATTTTTACAGTGGTGCAGTTCCCAGAGTGCTGGAGAAATATACTTTGTTAGGTGATGAGAGAAGAGGGTAGGGCTTGCCCAGTTTTCTAGGAGGCTGATGAGTGCTAGGTACAAGTGAGGGGAAATTCCAGTCCCATTTGTAAATATTGGCTGCTGATTTTAACAGGATCAAGATTTCATTTTTGAATCTCTCTTGTATCTTATCTCATCTCCACTCTTTATTTTATTTTTTTTTTCCTAGACCAGCTATCCTTGTGGCAGAAGGAGATGGATGGACCACTCTCTGTTCTTTTGCTGACAGAAGAGCTGGAAGCATGTTAGTTCTTAACTTACCTTTGGTTTGTGCTGTTGCAAGGGCTTAGCACAGCTTGTGCACACACAAAAATAATAATTCTTGGCTTTTGAAGTAGTTTTCTACTTTGGCTTAAGATGAAGAGGGACCATGAGGGGGTTGACCATGTGTTTTGTGGCAGGGGTGGGTGAGGGCTGCTGTCTCTCTGTGGCTTTAGCCATAACCAGGGAATGTTCTCTGACCAGCAGATGATGTCCTATGCCCTGGCCACCTCTGTTCTCTTCAACTCTTTAGACACCAAAAAGGGTGGTCATTTCCAAGCTGACTTATGACCCTGGTCAATGAATTGTCTTCAGTCATGTGTAGGCACCAATTTGAAAGGGGGATTAGCTGACCTGAGTCCAAACTGAGCAAATAAAGCTCTGAAAATTGAACAGCAAAGGCTCTGGTGCCTGGGCCCTAGCACTGTTGTTCTGTAGATATTAAGGAATCCTTGTCTTCTATAAATTTCAGGAGTCCCTTTAGACTGCTGGCTCCTGCACTCTGCTGAATTACAGGGAAAAAAAAAAACAAAACAAACAACAGAACCAACCAGATTCTAGAGCAGCATTTTTTTAATGAATAATGCACTTCTTTCAGTGCCTGTTAGCACTGGGAAAGGGACGCAGCTTTTAGATGGAAAAAGGGAAAAATTCTGCTTCCAGAGAAATCAGTACTATGACTTCTGGGGTCTTCAGTGCACCTCTTGTAGCATTGTAAAATTCCTCCTGGCTCCCAGGAGGGGCATTTACATGCAAATGAGAATTGATGATGGGAATTGCATGAACAGAAAGTGGTGTTATGCCAGCATATCTGGTTTAAATGCTACCTACTCCTACTTAATGGTTAGGAATGTGAGAGGTACAAATAGAAGGGCAGCACTTTTGATGTTCGCCCTCATCTTCTACCCAGATTTGTGTCCCCTCTTATTTCAAATGAGGGTTCTTAAGGTCACTATGAGGATCAGCTTCTGGTAAGAAGGGTAAAGAAGCCAATCTGGGAAGTTGGGTGTTGCTGGTAGGTTTCCTCCTAAGATGCTGAGCTCCTGATGGTAGGGGGGGAGATAGGTTGTTTCTCTGCCATCTCACCTCTTTTCTCTCCTTTGGTTCTAAAAGGAGCTGAGTGTGACCAGCTCAGATATGGAAGTCACAGCCTCAGTTAGGTGATTCTCACCATGTTTTGCTCTTTTTGCTCACAGTCCTTTCTCTCTCTCCACAGCTACCTTATCTGGGCAGAGGATGGATGGGGGACCCTGCAGTGCCGGGTGGAAGGGAACCACATAGGTTGGTGAAAAGGCAGAAAAAACATGGATTTTTGGTATTTCTGCAACTTCAGAGGGCAGAAGGAGGGGGTATCCATCACAAGTTCCTGCTCTGTCCCTGGTTAAGAACTTGGCTCAGGGATGAGTCTAGAAAAGCTTCTTCATGTCAAGGCTTACCACAGTTCAGCACAGCCACTGCTCTGATCCCCATCCTCTGTACAGCCTTGGAAAAAATGAAGTGAAGCCATGGCAGAGATGATGTGAACATTGCTGACAGCACATTTTGTTTTTTGCTTTTTTCTCAGTTTATTTTTTAATTTATTTTATTCCTCCTTGAATGTGATGGACCTTTCCTTTTCCACTCTGTTTTCAGAGAGCAATAAATTGGGTGCCTATTTCTATTCATGGTCTCTCTGGTAGCAGGTTGGACCTCTATCATTTTTCCTTGCTTCCCAGCACTCTGAAGAAGTTTCTGTTATATTGCTGAGACTTTGAACAGAAAGCTTTCTGCTTGGGAAAGATGACCCGAGTTAAACCTATAAACTAGAAATTGATATCCAATTCTCATGTAGTCACTGATGATAAAATTCAATGGCCTGAGCTTTGGAGATGTCTTTGGGTGTCTGGGATAGTTCCAGAGAATTGTTGGGAATAATGGAGGTCTTGAAGGAGGTCTAGAAATTTCTAGCATGAAAAAGGAGTCAGAAAGGATCCAGGGGGTCTAAGATGACACTAAACACTTGTACTTTGGGTAACTAAATCCTGGCCCTGAGATTCAGCTTGCAGGTTCAGAAACAACTGTAGTTAACTCTGTTATAGTGTCTACCTATGAACTAATGCTCTAAGCTCCTTAAGCTGATGTTTGGCTCAGCTCCTCCACACACACTCTGCCAAAATCAATACAGTTCTACAGGTGTAAGAAAAGTGTAAGGAAGAGGAGAATCAGGCCCAGGATACTTAGACAAGGTTTTCTAGAATGCACTCTTTGTGGAGCCTTCTATGTTTCTGCCATAAAGCACACTATTTTTCTTTCCTCCAGGGTCCCACAATGTCAGCTTCTCAGTGTTTAACAAAGGAAAGTGAGTAAAATATTTCCCTTTTTTTTTTTTTCCTGTGATTGTTTTGGGAAACACAGTCTAGGATAAGTGCATGATATTTTTTACAGAATTTTGTGTTTCATTGTTTAGAAATGAGGTTTTGCTATCTTGGAAAGATTCCCATCAGGTTGAGAATGAAGAGGGAGAAGGTTCTTCCCTCAAAGCATCTCTGCTTTGGGTTTTTTATACTTCAGCTTTAGTGCTCAAAACATGAAGTCATTTGTTAAGCCTCACTGAATAAAATCCTTTCATTTTACTTTTACCTCTTTATTCAAATGGGAAAGAATTTAGCCATAAAAGGAAGTGAAAACGGGTTTTGACTGCCAAAAGCAGACTTTACAATGAGACAGTACTTCCAATAAAGAGTTTCAGCCATGAAATGAAGTCTCTTGAATCAAACCCCAGTGAACTGGTGGAAGGTGGTGTTGGTCCTTGTAGAAATGTTCCAGTGCTCCTCTGGAGATTGTGTGTCCAGCTCTGGTAGAACAAAATCTATTTTAACTTAAAGGGCCAAGGATTTCTCAAGTATTTTTTTCTCTCTTACAGGTCAGCAGTACACAAAGGTGCTTGGCTCATTAGTGCCAAACAGGAGCTTTTCTTGTATCAAACACATTCAGGTACTACAGAGGTGTGGGTATCTTTGGGCAGTCTCAATGTTGTCTAAGAAAAGACCTCTTCCTGTTGCTCCTCCCATGGATATATTCCTGTTGCATCCTCATTTTGGGTGTGCCACTTTCATGGTGTAGGTTTAGCTACAGAAAAAGCTGCAGAGAAGTTTTGGGAAGATCAGATTTAAGTGCTAGGGCTGGGTGTGCTTCCAAGGGCTGTATACTACATCCCCAGTGGGTTAGTGTTCCTCTCAGGGATATGGATGGACTCTGTTTTGGACCACCAAACTGAAACAGGTAGAGAACATGGGATGGTGTTGCTTCATCATTGTTCTTTTTCCTGTCTGATCATTTGAAAACTTTAGATGTTGCATCTAAAGAAACCTTCCCCCCTTAAATCACACTCTCTTTGGTAAGGCTGAGATTTTTGGAAATGTAGACCTTAGGCATAAGATAGATCCCACATCAGCTAGAAGGAGGAGATGGTGTTCAGCTACTCCCAAAACTGAGTTCTGAATAAATGGTGAATGGTAGGTTACTGCACCATTAGTTAAAAAAAAAAAAACAACCAAAACATTTAAGGTACATTAACCATATCAATCTCCATTTAGGAGACTGTTCTTGTCCTACAAGACAGCTGGGGTAGGACTTTCTGCATGGGCATGTAGCAAGAGGACAATGGTTTAAAACTTGTAGAAGTGAAATTTAGGGCTAGACATTAGGAAAAAATTATTTCCTGTGAAGGTGGTGAGATCCTGGCCCAGGATGCCCATGGAAGTTGTGGCTGCCCCATTCCTGGAGGTGTTGAAGGTCAGGTTGGATGGAGCCTTGGGCAACCTGGTGTAATGGGAGGTGTCCCTGTCCAGGACAGGGGTGTGGAACTGGGTGTTATTGAAAGTCCCTTCCAACCCAAACCAGTCTATGATTCTATGTGGACACTTGTTCTGTTCTGTTCCTTCCCTTTGCCCCTGAAGCCAAAAGGACAACTGGAAAGTTTGCTAAACTCTAAAACTAAATTGAGAAGTGAGTCAGGTAAGGTCAAAGGGATTAAAACAGTTTTAATTCTACCTGCAAGTACTGCAGGATTTCTCCTGTCACATGGCCAAGTTATACAGTTTGTTCATTCCTGATGGAATCCCAAAGGCTACCAAAAACCCCTTAAAATCTCAGGGAGTTTCCATGGTTCATTCCCAGGAGCCTGCTCAGGCTGGAAAGAGTACAAGACTCTGACAGAAACAGGGCTGGGATTAACCTTTCCATTGCTCATTTTCTGATCCCCCTTTTCATTCCTTCTTCTGTAGAAATAAAGTCTGTGTTCCCAGCTGGTGGGAGTCTTGGAGGAGGGACTGATCTCATTGTCATGGGGGATTTCTTTGAGGACCCAGTGCAGGTCACTGCAGCAGGTAAGAGGAGAAATGTGTTAAATGAGTTTCCTTTTTTCTTTTTTTTTTTTTTTTTTTCCTTTTCCCTTTCCTTTTGTTTTTTAATTTTTTTTAAATTTTATTTTCTTTTTACTTTTTATATTTTTTCTTCTCCCCAACATGGTCATGCCTCTGACCACAAAACCCAATTTTTTTTTTTTTTTTTATGGACACCCGTGCAGGAGTTGTAGGACTCAGCCTGAGGGTGTTCCAGTTATTCTGACTGTGTGCAGGAACATTTTGTTTGCTTGACAGGACAAGCCCAGGTCTTCCACTTTCAAAACCAAGATGGGTTCATGCTGCAGTCTCACACAGGACATTTCTCTCCTCTCCCTGCTGCCAGGTGTCCCCTGTAAAGTCAAGCACATCTCTCCTCAGGAAATCAGATGCACCACAGAGGCTGTTGGCAAGGCCAGGAGGCTTGGTGCTTCTCAACCAGGTATGGTACTCAAATAACTGAGGAAACAAGGAAAAAAAATGTGGAAATGAAGGGCAGAAATCCTTTGGTGATGTCTCTCTTTGCACATTTCCAAGCTCACAGGGGCTTTCCAAAATGCTCTCTCCTTCAACATCGAGCCACTTTCTTCTAGGTTTGGTAGGGAGGAGGCCACAATAATGGTCAGAGGGCTGGAGCACTTCTGCTGTGAGGAAAATCTGAGAGAGCTGGGGCTGGTCTGCAGGGAGAAGGTTTGGGAGAGACCTCAGAGAACCTTTCAGTGCTTAGAAGGGGCTGTAAAAAAGATGAGGACAGATTTTTTGGCAGATCATGGAGCAGTAGGACAAAGAGTAATGGTTTTCAACTAAAAGAAGGGACGGTTAGACTCCATATAATGAAGTTTGGTGTTTTATTTTGTTTTTTTTTTTTTTGGGGGGGGGGGGTTTGTTTGTTTGTTTGGTTTTGTTTTTGTTTGTTTTTTTTACAATGGTGGTGAGACATTGGCACAGGTTAACCAGAGAGGTGGTAGATGCCCCATTCCTGGAAACTCATCAGGTCAGGTTGGATGGGGTTCTGAGCAGCCTGATCTACTTGAAGATGTCCCTGGTGACTTCAGGGGCGTTGGATAAAATGATCTTTAAGGGTCCCTTCCAACTCAACCCATTCCATAATTTTAGAGTAAAGAAAAACAATCTGGAGAGCTCAGCCCACCAGTTACAGATGGATGGTGGTGAGAGGAAGGTCAGCATAGTGTATAGTGCTGTGGAAAATGAGAGGAAAAAGATATGGATAATACTTAGAGGAAGGACAACTGAACTAGTGGTACTGCAGAGGCTTCTGGGGACACTGTTTGAGGGGGATCATTGCAGGAGGAAATTACCATGCATAAAATGAGTTTTAGCTCGTTTTGACTGTGGGTCATCTCAGTACTTTCTCCTGCAAGAGCAAGCTTGCTTGCATGATGTCTGTAGATATTTCTTCTGCCTGGTGAAGGGTTTCAAGGGAGAACAAATTCCCTATAGTGAGATCTGTGTTCTGCCCTGGGCTCCAAAAAAGCCCCACAAACAGAGCCAATATATTATTATAATTTATTATTATAATATTCTGTTCTGGACTGCCTCCTTACAGCACTGATTTTAGCAGGTGCTCTGAGATTTTTGTTGGCTGCTACTGAGAACTCTTTCATTTTAACTTTCTAGGAAACAGAGGGCTTCTCTTTGAAGTCTGGGATGATGCCTCTGATCTGACAGAAGGAGGTCCTGGGTATAGATGGGAGTTTGTACCAAATGCAAGCTCCTCAGTAAGATTTCTGACTGGAGAAAAGAAGTCCTTCAGGTACCCAGTGATCTTGAGATGAAGCCATGGCAATCACCTTTAACAGTATGAGCTGCAGCAATAGCACCTGAAAGCTTTTCATGGCAAAGCCTTATTGCAAAATTCCTATAAATCAAAGCAAACCCTCTGCTCTGAGCTCCTTTTGAAGCTCAAAGTATGCAGTGAAGAAGTGTTATTTTTCTCCCTTTTCCTTTCACTTGGTATTTCTCCTCTACCTGGCCTAAATATGCTGAAATGTCACCTAAGAAATTGCTGCAGAAGGAGCCTGGAGTTAGAGGTTGTTTTGGACCTCTGGCCAGATGTGGAGGGCCAGACCCTCAGGTGATGTTGGCAGCTGGAATGCAAATAGAAACACACAGATTTGCCCTGAGCTGTGACAACACCAAAAACACTGCTGGTGCCCATTGCCTGTTCAGATACACCCTTGAAAAGCTGTGCTATGCAAGATTTTTTTAATTTTTCACTCTCTTTCCTGGTTTTCTTCTCATTTGATCTTGAGCCTTTTCCTGCCTGTGCAGGGTTAAGACTTTGCTTGAGAAGAAATGCACATAAAATGGACCAGTAACAAACCCACACTTATTTTCATGGGCTTGTTTGTGCTTTCTTTTTTTTTTTTTTTGAAAACAGCATAAATCACATTTGATATGAAAATGGCTGATTTTGAGGCTCCTTCACTTTAAAAATCTCTGATTTTGTTTCATTATAACTTGTTCTCACAGTCTTTCCCTGTAAGAGTGTATGTGGAGGTGGGGTATGGGGTTGTTTGGTTTTGGTTTTTTTTTTATTTCACTCTTCTTTATATTATGGATCTTCTGCTTAGCTCCAGGCTTCGTGGATTTTTTGTGGCTCCTCAGACCAACAATTACACCTTCTGGATACAGGCAGATGGTCCCACAGCTCTCTACTTAAGTTTGTCCCAAGATCCAGAACATAAGGTATTGCTCCTGGCAGATGAGATTGGGATAGGAAATGGTTTTACTTAAGGTCACAACAAATTTTCCCACTGTGATTAGTTTCCTGGCCCTTATTATGAATCTGTTACAGAGTGAAAGCTGTATGATTATATTTGATGTTGTACATTTGGCCCTGTCAGTTTTTCAGTTCAGAAAAAAATCACTCTTGCAGACAGTCTTTGAATGTCTTTTCCAGAAGAACTTTGTTATTTCAGCACATCACCATCACTAACAATCTTTGCACGGGGAACCAGAGGCTTGATGACTTGATTTCCTCAATTTATCTCCTTTTTGCCTGTTGAAATTTTGCCATCTCGAAACAACAGTCCTTCCCTTTTTAAAGATGAGAGGATGCTATAAATGAAGGAGAGCTATTTCTCTGGGCTATATTTAAGCCTACAAGCAGCACAGGGCTAGAAGAAATATAAAGGAATTCTTATCTATAAAAAAATAGCAGTACTGTTTTTTCTTATGGTAACATGCTACATTTCAGAAGGCTGTAGACATTGTTTTGTTGTATTTGGAGGATATGAGATGCAGAACTGAAGCCATCCATGAAAAGTTGCATGGGGAACTGTTTTTTAGGGCTAGAATTATCTTCTCTGCATCTACCAACACAATGACAGTTGGATGTAGTGATCTTTGAGCTCTTTTCCAGCTGTGAAAATTATGTGATTCTTTATGGTGTTATTAGGTCTCAAGAATTACTTTCTTTATGGTGTTGAGCCCTAAGCCAAAGCTCTTTGAGATGATGGTGGTTTTTTCCTGTAAAATAGGAACAAATGTTTCAACTCTCAACACATTACCGTAGCTATAAACAATTTTATTTTTTTTTTAACTACGGTATTGAAGAAAGTGTCTTTGGGGGCTGGAGAAATATCTCTGTAACAGATTAATTGGGGTGGTCTGGACACAGGTGAGAATTGCTTCTCTCCCTGCTGGCAATTCGGAGTGGTCTGAGAATTGGGTGAAGAGCTGGAGTGAGAGTTGGCAGCCAAAATCCCAGAAATTGGAGCTAACTGCTGGGTCAATGTACTATCTGGAAGCTCTGCATCATGGCAAGACACCTAGCAATGGGATGAGGGTTGGAGTCCAGATACATAACACATGGCTGAACCCCCACGTGGTGAACAGCTACTACATTGAGAGACATGAAATTCGGGCCCAGGCTTTGCATCTTCCAGAAGTGCAGGTGAGTGCTGGGTGCTGGACTCTGGGAGCTGGAGGAACCTTGATTCAGGTGGCAGGGATGGTAGAAAATCCTAATTGTAAAGGTCTTGCTGGTGCTAGACATAAAAGTGGGTTCCCACCTTGGTTTTAACCTGCTGAGACAGTTGATGAGAAGAGCATCAGGAGCTGAAGGTCTTCATGGCTTTAACATAAATGGGTGGGCACAGTTAAACCCTCTGGTTTGATTACAATCTGCTCATGTTTATAGTGTAAATAATGCTGACTCCCCTCAGGTTTTATCTCACCTCATTAACTCATAGTAATTAAAACAAGTTTGGGAGGGTTTTTATTTCCCCTCCTTAGCGACAGCAACCTGTGGGCTATCTGGTCAGCATCTGTTTGGCAGTCAGATGAGAGAAACTTTCAGCTTGATGAAGTGTTATGGAAAGAGGGAACATTTTCCTGGTGGTTAAACCCCACAGCTGCAGGTCTAGAGTTTTAGAGACCATTTGGGGTGTCTGCACAGGTCAAGTGTCCCTTGTGCTCCCATTAATCTAAGCACAGGAGATACCAGGTTTGAAGTCTCTGCTTCTCCCCCAATTTGTGTCTGTTTTCAGTTACTTACTTGCTCCTCTTTACTTGCCAGATGCTGACTGTGTCTGGCACAGGGTATTTCAGTATCTCCTGGAGTAATGCCCCACGCAGAATGATTCCCACAAATGCTACAGCTCACCAGGTAGGTGTCATTAAACACAGCCCCAAAGTCTTCTGCTGGGGTGTAATTTGTGGCTTCTGGTACTTGACAGCAGTCAAGCATTTGGGCCAGAACCCGAGATAAATTTTACATGATGTTAGGGTGGTTTCTGTGACTGGGAGTGTACTACAGCATCTGCTCTTGGTCTATAATGTCTGCAATGAATATGTGGTACCTTCTGAACCAGACACTTGGACTTCTCCTCTAAGACCAGATGTGTAGCTCGTGGCTCTTGCTTCAGGCAGGAGTTCTGATTTGGCTTCTTCAAAATACCTATAGCCTCTTGATGTGGTGGTAGTTGGTCACTGTTAAGACAACCCTGGGTGATAATTCCATGATACTCAATAGACATCTACTCAACACTGCTGGTGGAGCCTGGAGGGGCACACAGAGGTCCAGGCTGTGATATAACTCATATAAGAAATCTGTACCTTCCTGAGGAGGCTTCTGGGCACCTAAAGGATGTCTCATACCCCTGGTATCATACATTGGAAGCTTACACTCTGTATTGAGCTGAATTTTATTCTAACCCATTTGGCTTACTGCTTCTTCAGAGCTGCCTTGCCACCAGTCCCTAGCTGATGACAATTGTAGTGATGATGTGTGTGTCAAAGCTCTCTTCTGAAATGATTCAGACACTGTTGTACTGTGACTGCTTTCCACTTTCTTATTTTTTTAAAGGTCCAAACAGTGATAGAAGAACTTCTTTCAGTAGGATGTGAAACTGAGCCAACTTCTGCTAAAATCCTTTTTCGTGATGGCTTTGAGAAAGAAGGTAGTGATCTTCTCTGTCAAATAGCAGTATTTACTGTGAGAGTTAAAATAAATAAATTTTAAACTTTTAATGATAGTAAATTTACACTTTTAATATGTTTAAGTATGTATGTTTATGTTGATTATTTGAGTGTATACTGATGGGGGAGTTTTTGGAATCAATATTAAACCTAACATCATTAATAGAATAATGAGAGATTCCTTTTGTAACATGTTGTACAAGTCAGTCATATTGTAACACACTTACCAAACCAGGTGATATGCTTTGGTTTTTAGAAATATTAGGAGTAGAGACAAAAAATGCCAATCAATGGTGATTCAATATACCTGCTGGAAAAGCAGTTTTGGTGTGCCTCACAGCTACACCTCAGCCTGTGGAACTGCTTGATTCTGACTCTAAAGGTCTTGGTTTTGAGTGTTTCTTGATGACTTTTTCTTTTTCCCCCCATAAAACACTGCTATTAACTTATTTTTGCTGCCTTTATTTCTCTTACTGGAAGAAAAGGTGAACCATCAGTATTTAATGAACAGAAAAAAATGTTTTATGTGCTAGGAAGAGAAGAAATCCCAGCAGTTTTTCAGCAGCATTGTTGACAGACCAATGGAACAAACATCTCCCGGGGGAAGGTGGATTCACTGTTGCTTTATACATCAATTCCCAGCTTTGCCCAATTTTTTTTTTTTTTTTTTTTTCTGGAAGGCAGAGTGGATTTGTTTAAATATATGGTTAAAGAAAGTATTATTTGCCATGAAGCTTTATGGTCAGAAAAGTAACCTCTAGTGGTCCTTCCTCCTGTCTTTCAGCACCCTTAAGCTGGGGAACAATTGTTCTGCAGATGTCCAACATATATCTTAGCAGAATACATATAAGTAGGACTAATAAATTTTGGATATCCATTTCCTGTATTTTCATGAATCTCTTGACCATTTTTGTGTCTTCTCAATAATTTTCAAGCCTCTCATCCTCTGCTGTTTTTTTTTTTTTTCTTATCTCTGTCAGATATGAAGGATGTCATTACCACAGGAGAGATTGTCAGTGGAACAGAGCCTTTCTGTGGGAGGTTCAGTCTTCACAGACCAAGCCACCTGGTGAAAACTTCCCCATCAACTCTACCAAGATATTCTCTTACTGAATACACACATGTAAGTGGTTGCTCTTGATGAGTAGGTTGTGCTGGGGAGGGAATACTCATGTAAAATCACCTGGTTGGCTTAGATTTCCCCCAGATCCACAAAGGATCATGTTTTTGGACTATGCTTGTGGACAGAGAAGAGTGGATTTTATTGAATGGCTGGCTACTTTGAGATTCCTGAGTTGGAGATATTGTTTAATGCATCTGGCTGCTATCTGCTCCTGGGGATGTAACCTTTGCTGCGGGAAAAAATGGGATGGTGTTGGGAAAAGATGGAAGATGCAGGCGTGACCACTCCTTGACAAAAGAAAAAAGCCTTGTTATCTGGGAATGCACTTTTGCCCACTTTTCTGCCCATCTCTACATCCTACTTTTAATAGGATTAAGTTTTGATTTCAGCTCTGTCACCCTTTATTGGCACCTGGGGAGAAGCAAATAGTTGGGGGTTGAAAGGAAGAAGGCAGGAGGGCAAAACTCATCCCCAAAGCTTCCTGCAGTCCTTCCAGACTCCTTGTTCCCCTTCTCAAAACTCTTCCAGCTCTATTTCTCCACCTGACACCCATCCCAAACCTGGGGTACACCTGCAAACCCGACCAGCTCCTCCAGTCTCCTTTCCTCCCTCCCAGGTACTTGAGATCCCCATAGGTACCACCCAGCTATGTTTTATCCCAAAATGTCACTGAAGCCTGGGGTTAGTTTCAGGCTACGTGGTGACAAAGATGTCACCTGGATGCCATGCACTGTCTTCCTAAGGTGCTACTCAAGGCAATTGGACCTTAAGGGGTGGGCTTCATGGCTCATGTTGAACAAAATTCTTCCCACCTAATGTTAAACTGGAATGAAAATAGAATTTAAGACTTTCTGCAGATTTTACATATAAATTACCCATGGTTTGATTTGTGAAATTTTATTTTTTTCCCCGTTTTTGCAGGTTTGCTTTGCACATAAAGGCCACATGAGCAATAGCTTTCATATCTCCCTGTCCTACACCAATGTCTCTTCATGCTCAGTGAAGAGGAGCCTCACCTGCCTGTGGGGTTTCAATGAAACTGACTCTAAAAGGTATCCAGACACTTCTAGTTACCAGAAATTGCACTTTCCATAAGTCAGAAGGTGAATTAGGAAAACTGAGAGACATTCTCAATTGTGTAGGAAAGGAGTAGTCAGCTGGGGTAAGCTGGCACATGTTCTGTCCCTGCACAGACATTCCTGGAATATATTTCAATTATTTTTTATTTTTTCTTTTTAGGATCTACAGAGTAAATTGGCATGTTTATTCTTAAGTGTTCTCTCACCTTAGTAATGCACAGATGGAGAGTTTGTTCTGTTTCTGGTAAACACACCAGAAGGTATATGAGGACATTATTTTCTCAGTTTCTTTGGTGACAGTGAGTGGTTTTTCTGCACTGAGAGAGACAAATTGTTTTTTGCTTTTCCTCTGGAAACTTGTAAGATCATTGGTACACAAAATTTTGGAAACCAGTGTAGTGTTTTATTTTCTTTCTTCACTCAGAATTACATGGGGAGAAAATATTTGGTGTTAGATGTAAAGCTTGGGGCAGGTGGAACTTCAGGAAGGGAAGATGTCAGTTTGGGTATTTGTAAGGTTGTGTGAGGAGTGTGGGTGCATGTCTGGAAGGGGCTGGGGTTAAATTACTATGTGATGGAGACAGTCGGGAGCCTTGGGCAATCATCTGGCGTTCCCAAGGAGTCTGAACTCTGGATTGACCCCTGTTGAGGTCACTGATGCTATTGTAGTGTTTTGGCCAAAAATAGAGCAGGGGTAGTCATTCCCACATCCACCACTTTTGATGCAGAGGAGGACATCTAAGCAGAGATTTTAAGCTTTGTTTTTCACCATGGGGAACCCACCAGAAACTTGTAGAAAGGGACCACAAGACACTAAGAAAGTGTCTTGTGTATGAGTAAATAACAATAGTAAGAGCAGCAGTACCTGTTATTACCTGGAAGCTTCAAAAAGCACCTCAAAAGTTGGTTATTACCACTACCTCATGACAAAAAAGAGCTTGCACAATCTTGGTGTCTTCCAGCTGGACATTTACTTGCACTGACCTCTGGAAAGGGTGTGGGAATCTCTCCATGCTTCTCCAGGACCTTCCTGCCAATTCCCCAGTGTTTGTGCATCAGATTGAGTTGCTGAGCCCTGGGCTGCAAAAGAAAACATCTGGGTCATTTTACCTTGATGAAGTCATCATTGCAGATAGAGCTGTGACTGGTAAGGGAATCTGTCTTTTAATTTTTTGTTGATGGTCACCATCTTTCCAGGATACTGCATTAAAACCTTTAATGGTTAGAGGGGAAAGGTATTTCCCAATGGGCACAAAAATATTTTCTTTCTTGAATTTATATTATTTGTGTGGAAAAAAATCAAGAAGGAATTTCCAAACTTCAATATTCTTGGTTTATCTGAAAATATGTTTCTACAAATGTAATTCTTGAATATTCTTGCCAGATTACTCTTGCCATGAATATTCTTGAGTAGTCAGACAAAACCAAACCCCAAGCAGATGTTTCCAGCTCTAAAATGAAATTAACCTAGGCATAGTGACAGCTGCTCTAATCTAACACAAGATTCTAATGTGTTCATTTCCTTCCAGTTTTGCAGAGGCATCCCAAACCCCCTCATCCAGGTGGGAGAATAGTTGAAGCCATATCTGTGGTGGGGTCTTCTTCCACTTACAACGTGTCCTGGATAATATCTGGCTGTGGAGCAAGTCTGCCCCTTCTCTCTCCAAGGTAAGGACAGTGAGTAGATCATCTCAGCCCCCTGTAAAACCTTGTGTAGGTCCCCCTGATGTGTCTGGAGATGGTTTCTGTCTAAACCAGATCATGAGCAGCAGTGAAGGATGTGACTGCATCTTGGCAACCTCTGTGCTTTCATTGGAGTCTTCTCCTCTAGGCATCTCAAATGGGCCAACTTCAAAATGTTCAGACTACTGGGTCCTGCTCAGATGTCTGTGTTTGGTAGAAGGACTGCTCTCCATCCAGAGAGATTTAAGAAGCTGAAGCTGTTTAGCTTATAAAAAGTAGAGATGGATTGATCATGGTACTGATGCTCTTGGGAAAAGCCAGAAGTGCTTGGCACTGGTGAGCCTCAGTATCTCAGGGGGGGGGGGAAGATGCAAGAGGAACCAGGGTGTGATTTCTGAAAACAGAAATCAGAGCATGCTTTAAAAATGAGTAGGCTGGTCAGTGTCAGTGGGTATCTCCAAGCCAAACCTGTCTCTTTCTCTTAACTATGCACTTGATGTGCTTTAATATGGTTCTCCAGGGTTGGGACAGGAACCTCAGCCAAAATCTGACTCGCTGGCTATATGGTACAGGAGTCTCTTGGATTTTGTCACCTCGAAATTTGCTCTAATTCACACGGCTGAGCTTTGAATCTTCAGCTGTTAAACATACAATGAACCACATGGTGGCATCCTTGTACCACAGAGTTTCTTTCTTTTCCTTTGAAAAAGGATAACTTGAGTGGCAAGGGACAATACATTTTAAGTTTTTAGAAACCGGGCTTTGAGGGAACTCGAAGATGAAATAGCACTGCAGTTCAGGGGAGATAAGATTTTGGTAGACTCAAGGAGACTACAAGATGACCTAGGAAAGCTTTTTTCCTTTATGTTGCAGCTGCTGGCCAGGCTGCATTGTGTTGCTCTTGGAAAACCACCAGTCCACCAGGATTAGGTTGTGCTTGGTGCTTCATGAACTGTTTCTTCTATTATAATTAAAAAAAAAAAACAACAAACAACAGTGCTTTTCCATGGTTTTCTGTTGTGTGCATTGCCCACATGATGTAGGTGTAAGTTGGGAGCATCCAATTCCCCCTGAGCTCTGAACATACTCTTCCTGGGGACAAGAATGTTGAAGGATACGTTCAAGAGTAGGATTTGTGGTTGACACGGGGTGTTTGGAGTTGGGGATCTTGAATACTAAAGCTTCATGTGAACTTTCTCTGTCACACAGAGGTGCTTTGCTTGGGGAAGGCTCCGAGGAGATGGGATACCTCTGGGTCTCCACGGAGGATGTGGGAGTCAGCCTCACCATTCAGAGACTGCAAAAATCATCCCCACCTATTGGAGGGACCTTCCGAATCCACTTGGCCAGTAAGGTGATACCAGGTAAGGGAAAATGCAAGTAGAGGTTCTAAATGTCTTTTGCAGGAAGCCAAGTGAAGAAGATACAATATTGAACCTTTGAGATACTCAGGGTAGAGGCTGGTAAGTTAAACCCCCTGTGATAGTTGCTAGGTCTTTGTGTTTGATGCCCTTCAAGCCAGGAGTTAAGGACTGTAGGCAGGACAGTATTTCTAGGTGTGTGGGACTGTTCCAAAATGGATACAACCACTATGAAATAATTGTTAAAGGACTTTGAATCAGATCCTGAGTTGGCTTTTTTACATCCTCAGGTTTCATGATGCTGATATTTCCCTAGCATGTGTGCTTCTGGTCTTCTTGTATGACAGGACTTCTGCAGGTTAACAAATTAATTATCTTACAGGATTACCAGAAATTCTTTTTCAGATATCACAAAAGCTTTTGTGCATGGAATATCCTGACTTGAATTATTCATCTTCTAGATGTGCTAGATTTTCTGGTATTTGGCTTAAAGAAGCTCAGAATGAAAACGAGCAGGTTAATAATATGAGCAAGGACTGAAGAAGTGGTGACTGACTTATAAAGTCAAATAATCAAAAAGGAAGACGCAGCATGTTTTTTATATATTGTTTTATATATATATATATGGTTTTTTATATATTGTAAAATAACTCTTTGCTTCCTGTTTACACTTAAGTTTTTCCTAGAATGGCTGAAGGTGGTTGTCTTAGTAGTGCCCAGCTTTGAACACAATATTTTAAAAATGTGCTCCATTCCTCTTGCCCTGTTTCCAGGTCTTGTGTTTTCTCCTCTTTCTTATGAACCAGTATAGAGAGATTTACTGTATCTGCAGCTTTGAGTGGCTACAGGTATTTATGTCAAGAGAAACAAAACATCATTTGCATTTATTTGGGATTGAACTCTACAATGTCTTCTTGAGAGGCTGACATCTCCCCTATGCCTCTCGTCTAGGATGTTTCTGACTATTTTATTTTAAAGGACCATGACTTGCATAGTGACATTTCATGTATCTCCACAATGTAGGCTTCATGTAACAAAAAGATTTCTGATGGTCCCAACTGGAGAGATGTTTCTAAATTTTCTGAGCTACTAAATAGTGCAGATCTTTTGGTATTTGGGACCTGGTAATTTTTTCTCTCCTACTTTTTAGCACCTACAGATGTCTGACCCACAGCAGCCTCAAGCTAAAAACGAAAAATCTTTTTTTCCTAAGTAGCAGGTAGATGTGCTCTCCTAGGCATGAGGATATCTCCTTCTTTTCTGATGTCTTTTTGCAGGTGTTTCAGTGCATACCTCCTCCCACCATCTCCACAAGCTTTTGCAAGACAACGTAGATGACTTTACAGCCCCATACTTCAACACCAGTGACTTCATTGTGACCAGAGACTCAAACTCTTGCTATGAAAGCATTTGGACACTGACTTGGAAAACAAAAACTGGAGACTTGCCCAACGTTATCAATGTACAGTAATTTCTCTTACTAACACCTGCTTTGAACCCCATTCAATGTGAATTTTGATTAATTCTCCCAGCATTTGTTTGCATGCAGACACCAGTGGGACCTTAAGCTAAGTGGCTTCCTGCTAGGAATAGCATCTCAAGCAGATTCCAGATTAGATGATTAAAAAAAGCAATTGCTGTTACAGGAGGAGAAATTGCATCTTCAGAGTCTGTGCTTCAAAATGAGGAGGCTGGAATGTAATTTCTGCACTTCATTGCAGTTCTGCAAAATAAAAGGAATGCTATATGCAAGTGAAAGCTATTATAATTGCATTTACATTCCAGTAGAGTAACTGAAGCTCAATACAGATTTGTGGCATCATTCTTGGGACAAAAAGGTTTTTTCTTGCAGACTATTCTGTATTTGTTTCAAATAAGGTTCCCATAGGTCTCAGATGAAGGTTCAGTTCACACTCTCCCATCCCAAGATTTATCACTAAAGTTTTACTTTTAGTAGAAAAGTCTGTTCTGAATAAGTACTCAGACCTAGAGGCTTCCTTCCCCCAGATTATTTCATTGTATATCCACCTTCCAAAAATGTAAATTGTTTTCAACAAAGCAATGAGTTCTTCTGTTCAAAACATTGGCTTGGATGGTGAAAAAACTTGACATGCCTTTTCAGATTTGAGGGGAAGATGTTCAAAGATCTTTCCATGCAAAATTCCAGGTGATATCTGACTTCTGAATCTCTTTGTCACATTTTCTTGCCTGCCAGATGAGGATGGGAGCATGGAGTTTTGTGAAGCCTTGGGTAATGATTTAGAACTGGAGATAGGAGTCATGGAAGAAGCTTAAGAAGAGATTTCTATTTATTATTTGCCTCCTTGTAAAATTTCTCTATGAACTCTGGGGGAATAATTTTCATTTAAAATCTCAGGATGGAAATGGACAATTTTAAAATTTTTTTTTCCCCTTAGGTCTCTGCTGAAAAGCTCAGTGGTCTGAAGCCAACTGTTTCTAGTCGTGTGGTTTATGATGGGGGTGTGTTTATTGGGCCAATATTTGGAGACATGCTTGCTACCTCCAATAACAAAACACAGGTGAGAAATGCTGGAATGCTTCCTGCTGATTCCACCTGGGTCTTGTAGATCCAGGAGTGTCAGAGGTATTCAGGTACTTACTTCTTTCTGCTCCTAAATCCTTTCCGAAATCTACTGTTCTTTTCTTTGCCATAAATCAATCAGATTCTTCCCAGTGGTTTGTGCAGCAGGATTTTCCTCTGAGGACTATTGCAGGTGGGGAGAATGATCATCAGAGGTGACCATTCAAGCAAATGGTGACATGGAACTATTTGAGTGAGTCCAGAGAAGGGCCATGAAGATGGATCAGAGAGCTGGAGCATCTCTGCTCTGGAGCCAGGCTGAGAAAGTTGGGGTTGTTCAGCCTGGAGAAGAGAGAGAGGCTCTGGGGAGCCCTGAGAGCACCTTCCAGTGCCTGAAGGGGCTCCAGGAAAGCTGGGGAGGGACTTTTGGCAAGGGCCTGGAGTGATGGGATGAAGAGGAATGGTTTAAAGCTGAAAGAAATGAGATATAAATGAGATATGAGGAAGAAATTCTTTGCAATGAGGGTGGAGAGCCACTGGCCCAGGTTGTCCAGAGAAGCTGTGGCTGCCCCATCCCTGGCATCAGACTCTACAAGTAGATGTGGATCTCAAAAACATCTCTGTTCCCTTCCTAGCTTTAAAGTAACCTTCTCTCTCTCCAGGTGGTGGTGATGGTGAATGATATCCTGGCAAACTGCTCAGGGTCATGCTCTTTCCAGTTCAGCCAGGAACTGACACCCTTGGTCAGTGATGTGGAGTATGCATCAGGTAAGGGGGCTCTTTGAAGAAAATTTCAAAAATGCTATAGAGTGAAAAAAGGTCTACCAGATGCTGATGATCTTGTGTGCATATGTATTCTTTTGGAAATTTCTGATTTTATGGAAACTGTGCTTTTATTGGGACACTTCTAATGAGCTATGGCCTGAAAATGCACAGACACATTTTTACATCAGCAAGAAGATGGCAGAGGCATAAAGGAGAGATAAACAGTGATAAGCTTGGTGCTTAAAGCAAAAGGTGGCACTTGGTTTAAGTTATTTTTAGTAAAAACTTATGAAAATAAATAGGTCAAGAGAAGTTCTCCTCCTCTACTCTGCCCTGGAATATTGTGTCCAGGTCTGGGCTTCTCAGCTCCAGACAAAAAACTGCTTGAGAGAGCTCAGTGCAGAGGCACAAAGATGATTAAAGGAGTGGAACATCTCCCTGATGAGAAAAGGCTCTTGAGTTTGGTGAAGAGGAGACTGAGGGCTGACCTCATTAATGTTTATAAATATATATAATGGGTGAGTGTCAGGAAGATGGAGCCAGGCTTTTCTCTGTGATGTCCAATGATAGGATAAGGGGCAAGGGATGAAAGTTGGAGCATAGGAGGTTCCATGTAAACCTAAGGAAAAGCTTTTTCACTGTGAGGGTGACAGAGCCCAGGGAGGTTGTGGAGTCTCCTTCTCTGGAGACATTCAAAATTCCCCTGGATCTGTTCCTGTGTGTCCTGCCCTGGGTGATTCTAGCAGAGGGGTTGGACTGGATGATCTCTCGAGGTCTCTTCCAAACCCTAAAATTCTGTGAAGTAATAATTGAACAGGGACAGAAAAGAATATACTTGATGGGGGAAAATGGGATATCATCATTGTTGTACTTTTTAAAGTGTCCTGGTAAAGATGGCAAAAAACCAAATAGTAGATGTAGGTTGAAAGTAAATCCTGACCATTCCTGCCCCAAAATTCCCGAGTCAACTTGTTAATTGTGTTCTTTCAGATGATGGGCCCCAGGCCACAGTAGTTATCAGGGGATTTGGCTTCACTGAGGAGAAAGCAGCCCTGCAGGTTGAGGTGAACACCAGAACCTGCCACATCATGAGATTGAATGGGACAGAAGTGGTGTGCCAGCTGGAGAGGCTGCCAGCTGGAGTCTACCAGGTGACATTGCTGGTGAGACCTTATGGCTTCGCACTCAATGCCAGCACAGGAGAAGGCATCTCCCTAAGGGTTGAGCCAAAGCTGGTAGCTATCAAACCTCCTACAGCTTCAGAATTTGGTAGGTCTGAATGCCAGAGTGTTTTTAAGGGGCTGTCTGCTTTCTACTTCGTGATTTTTATGGTGTGTTTCAGTTCTTCTCTACTTTGACTACCAAGAGGTGGCAAAAAATATTAAATAATATGGCTGGACAGGTGCATACTCCAAAGTTTTGGAGTCAAGATTTTTAAAACAACAGACTTGCCTTGGTTCTTTGTGGAAGCAACCCGTTTCCTGACTACTTTTGCTTGAAAGGTATGGCCCAAGAAGGCCATTACCATTTCATGGCTCATCTTCCTATATCTGATTGACACATAGCTTTCTAGAATTTGAGTTAATCTGACTTAACTGTGAAACTGCTAAACTTTGGTTCCTCCCAGTCCAATGGATATGAATTCCTGTTCTGAGTGATGAAATGGAAACCTCATCTGTGTTTGGATAAAAAGCTGAGAAACCTAGAGAATCTTCAACTAAACTGAAACTCCTTCCATTTCTATTACCTCTCCTTCCCTTGAAATTAAATAAAGGGTGATACATTCCATCCCTGGAGACAAGAGCTTGGAATATTTTTCACAGGACTCTGGGATCAAAGGACCATTATGCCTCTCATCAGCCCTGTATGTGACACAAATGAGAGGACTTCCCCTAGAACAAACCATCAAGGGGTTTAGCCAGATTCAGCTGAGCCAAACCAAAGGCTGTAAAAAGCCAGCCTTTCTTTTTTTTGGAGAAAGAAGAGTTTCCCCAGCCCAATCAGAAATGTGGAGAACACTCTTGAGACATCTGGGTTGTGCAGTTGAGGACCAATGGTCTAAGCACATCACTTGTTTTCAAGTGCATCCTAGGAATAAACCTAGAAACCATATGACCCAGGTCACCTCTGACAGTAAAAGCCATCCAGCTTTTGTCTGGAAACCTCCTAGTACTGAGGTGCTTTGTGTTCATGGTAAAAAACTTCCCTGAGAGCAGCAGTACTGGCCTGGGTACCACTTCTTTTCTTTGTGTTTTGATGGAGTGTATGGCAAGAAAGATTTTTCTAAGCCCTTTTTTTTTTTTCAACTTTTTTAAAATTATTTTTTTTATTATTATTCCTCAAGTGAAAGGGCCACTATAGCTCAAAGTTCCAAGTCACTGCTTTAATTCAGTAGAAAAAAACCCCAACACTAAAACTAAAAGAAAAAAAGCCAACAATGGCAAGTTTTAGTGCTTGGGCCTTGCTCCTCATTTCCTTTGCTGACAATCCAGTTCTCCCAATTACAGTGATCTGTCACTCATTAAAAAGAAAGCAAGTATAATGTCATCTTACATTACATATGCCTTGAACATTTATAATTGGAAAGAATTACAGCTTCCATCTGTGTTTTTTAATTTCTTCCATTTAAAATACCTCTCATCAATCTTGTTGTGAAGGGCACATATGCACTATTTCATTGCATATGGATACAAGTGCAGATATCAAAACTCGAGAGCATCAGCCTTTACACAACACACATGGAATTTGTACTCTAAATCTGAGGCTGACAACTATCACATTAGACAAGTGGCTTCATTTTTCTGTTCTTGCTGTTTTGGGGCTCTGCAAACTTAATGTTAGAGGAGAGGAAGCCAGGAAGCATCATATTCTTTGCTGTTTTATTGGGTCCCTCTTGTCAAAGTATCACTGGTCCCAGTGGTGTTGTACTGGGAGCTCCCAGTGACCCAACTCTCTAAGTGTGGGATGCCTTTCTAAAGATACTACAAAGCTCCAGCAGATGGAAAGAGCTTATTATTAACCATATTTTGTTGCTGTTTTCCTGGTTTTGCTGACAGCCAGACAAAATCTAGAAGATTAAACTTCTAGACTTCTCTGTTGCTTTAAAGAATTAGCAGAATACAGTGCTTTGAGAACAAGGGACTCTGCTATCAATATATAACAATTTTATCATAGAAGTTTACTTACATCACACATGAAAAGCATCATAAAAGCTCAGCTGGTTTGTGATATAGCCACACAGAAATACATATAGACAGTGTGTTATATGTGTTGCTGTTTGAGTGTTCTGCCTGTCTAGCCATAGTCCTGAACACCTCTACAGTACTGATAACCAGAGCAAATAGCTCTAAAAAAAAAAAACACCTCTAAAAATTTAGAGCAAATAGCTCTAAAAAAAGTTTCAAGCAAAACATTTTATTTCTTTTGTTGTTTTTACATTTGTCTATGAACTGTATTTGAAAAAGAAAGTAAATTCAAGTTAGAATTGCACTCTTCTTTTTTTTCCCCTGTTTCTCTCTGGATTGCACTGGTGTCTTTTAGGCACTTGGAAAAAAAAAAGAGGGGCATCTCAACTATTGCCACTGGAACTGGGTGCTGCAGAAAGATCAAGTCCAAGTCTGACTTGTGTTGGGTGTAATCCTGCATGTAACTGAGGAGGCTCAGCTCTGGCTGCCACAAAACAAAGATGAGGTTGCTCAGTGCTTCCCACAACCTCCATGCCTTTTTTCCTAACTCTGCTAAATCCCAAACCCTGCTAAGTCCCCTTTCTAACCTAAGTTTCCTGATACAAGCTTGTTTTTTCTTTTTTTTTGACAGTGGGGTTCTTGGCAGACATTTGAACTTTGAAAGCACCTGCTGTGTTGAGCTCATTTTCCATTCTTAGTTCTTCTTCCTTCCTTCCTTGCTTGATCATTGGGCTGGGGTTCTTTCTAAAGGTGAGATAGCAGACTTTGCTGGCTTAAATAAGTCAGAAGTCATTAAAAAAAACAAAACAAAACACCAAGAACAAACTCTGTTTCACATACCAGCACTCAAATAATAGGCTAGAAGAATGTCTGGTGAAAGAGAGGAAGGCAGGAACAGAAAGGTGGAAGAAGATCATCATCAGATCATCTGAGAGACAATACTGCCTTTTTACAGTCACCCATTAAGAAAGAATCCTTTGCATTAAAAAAATAATCATAATACATCTTGAATGTAATGGAATAATTGGCTTTGTAGGAGGACTGAATGTTGCCCTCTGGGGGACAAATCTGGAAGGGGTAAACCTGGTGCTGTTTGGATCTCAGCCTTGCCCAATTTTGGAGGATGACAGAAATTCAACAAGAATTCAATGTAAAGTACCCCCTCAGGTAAGAAATCACGTTTTTAGGGGGGAACAGTCAACAGCCTACAGCTCTTTCTATGTTTTTCTGGCCTGGGAAAACACAAGGGGAAGAGCAAACAGTAACCCAAGTTTTGCCTATGGGACAATTTACCATCTACCTACAGTTCAGACCAGCTTAATTAATGATAGGTGATTTATGAAAACCAGTGAACAGAAGAAAAAAAAATCCAGACTGCAATGTGGTTAGCTAAGCCTCACATGGATAAAACTGGGGCTTTGAACTCCAGCTTAACTTTCTGTCAACACTTTGAGTTGTACCCAGGACGATGCTGACAGTTTCAATGCAGGGATAAATGTGACTATGTAATTTTTAATTTCCTAGTGTGAATATAGGAAATGAAAATCTGCATAGTCAGGGGTCATCTGAAGGTTTCCACTCTCCAAGGATGTCCTTTTAAAGTTAACCTAACTGTACATGTTAGAATCTGCTGTATATACAGATATAATCAGTGCCGTGTGCCTGACTTATTAATTAGGCAGTAATATAAAAAATAACATTTTTTTTACTGGTGCATTCCTACAGCTGACATTTTCTTTGTTTCTTTTTCTAGGGGACAGAAGATGCTGCTGTCCACGTGACACTAATTTCTGGATACCTGTCAACAACAGTAACCAACTTGTTCCACTATGATCCTTCCTTGAACCCGGCTGTTGTGTCACTGAGCAGAAACAGAAGTGGCATAGCAGGTAAAAAGGCTTCAGATGTGTCTGACATTGTCTGTAGAAGTGTTATCATTGCTGCTGGTGGTGGCACAGTAGGAATTGAGGTCTAGGGAGTTTGATGATCCAAAGATTTTTAAAAATTTATTTTGTTTTTATTATTATTGTTTCCTTTTAACTTGTATTCCTCATGCTTCCTGCTAGTCCTGATGAATCCTGGTGGTTTTGCTCTAGCATAGAGGAGATAATATGTTGCTTGTCCTAGGCCAGTATGGATGATGTCCACAGGATGTCAGGTGTGGTATAGTGCTCTTTTTGTGTCACATTTCTCTAACTCTGCTCTGAGATTATTGCATTCATTCATTCCTGGTAACAGGTTCAGCCATGGTAAGAGTTTCACTCTATTTCTGTGTGGCAACCAGACAACAGATTTCTAGTATCCCATTTCTTCAAGGATTCCATAATCTGATTTTTTCACCCCTTTCTTTTTGCAGCCTCTTGAGGGCACACCTTAATAAAGCTTCTCCCAGCTCAGAACTCTGGCTGGACTTAGTGGGGATTCAAGGAGGGATTCAAGGCTGCCAGTGGAAATGCATTCCTTGCTGCATGTCCAACATTTCTATTCCCTTCCCCAAATGCCCTTGCCATTTTCTATTACTCCAGAATGCAAAAATAAGAGAAAACATCCTTGATCTTCTGAACATTATTCAGATACCATTGCACCAAAGGGAGATTTCTCTAGCTTCAGGCAGCCCAGGTGCAAAGAATTCCTTAATTTTATAGTGTTTTGTGAATGATCGTGTGGCCAAGTCCAATCTCGTACTCTGAACCGCCACGACTTCATTTTTTAATATAATTTTCCTCCTATATAACAAAAAGAATAAATATATTACACCAATGCCTCTGAGGCATCTAAGATTAAGCTGACAATTGACCAAGAGTCCATTGAGTTCACACTATTAATATATTCAACTTCTCAGGCTTTCAAACTTGGACTCTTCACTCAGGTAGACTTGAAAGTGGTTTCAAGTAGTTCTGGCTGCAAGATCTGCTTAGAAGAGTTGGTAGGTGAGGGGAGTTTTATTCAGGCTCTCCTGCTTCATGGAAGGCAGAGACCTCTCCAAAGCTGGGGCTGCAGAGATGGATGGTAATGGTGACCATGCCTGCTGTGGAGGTGATGCTAAAACCAAGTGTCCCTGCTCTCTGCTTGGGAGGCAAAATTGCTGCTCAGATCTGAATCTCTAGTAAGGATTCATCAACCTAGAAAGGTTAATTTTCATTAAGACAAAAGGAGAGAGTAAAGCAGGTGGAGATATCCCTACACATGGCAGGATGGGACTGGAGCTGGATGATCTTTAAGATCCCTTCCAACCCCAATTATTCTATGATTCCACATCTGTCTGTTTCCCTGTGTGTCTGGGATAATAGTGCCATGTGCTCAGTGAAGAAAAGGAATGAGCAAAAATGAAGCTGCTCTGGGACAGGATCTTCAGATGGTGTTCTGGAGCAACTCTGGTGACAAGAGAAGTATTTTGGGCTGGCAAGATGTTTGGTGCCCTTTCTGGTGGCAGGGAAGGAGCTCCCAGGGGTGGCTTCTACAAGTACCTTCTGAATAGCTCTCCTGGCTCCAAAATGTCCATCTTCACCTCAGGCCATCAGTGAACAATGGATGTGCTCCTCTGAACATTAACATGTTCAAGAAGGGGAAACACCTGGTGAATAGGAGAAGGGCAGAGAAGAGGGGGAGGAGAAGAGAGAAATCAACACTTGGAGAGGGAGAACACCAGAAGAGAGGACAACACCAGAGGAGACCAATTCTGGAACAGAGAGACCAAGGTCAGTGTGGGAGGAGAGGGAGAAGGTGCCTGAACAGAGAGTTTTCTTTACATCCCCTGGTGAGATGGCAGCTGTCCCTGCAACCCCTGGAGGAGCAGGGCTGGAACAGCTGTGGACCTGGAGCCTGGTGAGGATCATGGAGCTGATGCTTGGATCTACATCGTCGTGAGGATCACAGAGATGCTGTGATCCTGCAGCTTGGTGAGGATCCCAGGGCAGATGCTGTGGACCTGCAGCTTGGTGAGGATCACAGAGATGCTGTGGACCTGCATCCTGGTGAGGATCATGGAGCAGAAGTTGTGTCCCATGGAGGGGACAGTGCCCGAAGCATTCCGTGTCCCTGTGGGCCGCCCGCGCTAGAGCAGTTTGCTCCTGAGGAGCTGTGCCTCACATTGGAGGGGTTCCTGAAGGACTTTTTCCCATGAGAGGGACCCCACGGTGGGGTAGGGGCAGAGTGTGAGGAATCCTTCTCCCTGAGGAGGAAGGAGAGGCAGAAAACAACCTGTGAGGTTTGGGCTGTAAACCCCACTGCCTGTCCCCCTGTGCTGCTGGGGGGAGGAGGTGGAGATACCGAGAACAAAGTGGGGGGAAAAGTATTGAAGTTCTGCTTTGTGTTTCTTCTTTGCCCTGTTCTGAGTTGATTAATGAGAATTTAAATTGATTTTTTCCCCCAAGTTGAGTCTGTTTTGCCTGTGACCATGACTGGTGAGTGGAACCCTCCTAGCCCTTGCCTTGACCCACAAGGTTTTAGGTGGGTTTCCTCCTTTCCATCCCAAAATGGGGCAGGGGAGTGAGGGGCTGCCTGGTCCACAACTTCAGTTTAAGGGGATGGCAAAGAGATTGTAACAATTTTGCTTGATGAGCTTAGGAAAAGGGTCTAAACAAATCTCTGCTTTTTGTTTGGGTGTTGTGCAGTCAGGGAAGAGGAATACTCTGTACCTTGGTGGGATCCACCACAGCTCCTTTGGATGTCCTTAATAAAAAGAATGGTGTTATAAAGGCTCTTTTCATTGGCTACAGATATAGCTATCTCAGTGAAAATATCTTTATGAGGACCGAATCATGCCTCCCTACTTTTTAAAGCTATTTCAGGAGGAATTAATGAAATTCTTATGAAAACTTAAGAAATTCTATTCTCCACTCTCTTTGTCCTTTTCTATTACTAGAGTGTGCACAAATGAAGGGAAGCATCCTCTGTCATCTCAATATCATTTGACTCACAGTAGAGCCTGAATGGGAGACAGAGCTATGTTTCCTGAAAATAGGGTGCTTTGGATCCTGTGTTGGCATCTGATTTCAGGTAGATCATTTAGTTATGGGAGGCTTTTCTCTGATAGCCAAGTTCACAATGCTAATCTCCTAAAATAAACCTGGTGGATGTCGCAGGGAGGCCAAGGGCTTGAGTAGAGTAGGGAACCACTGTGGTCTTCAGTTTTTTTGTGCTGAGCTGATGGTCATGACTGGAACTGTTCTGGCATGATGGGACCCCTTGCTCTTCCTTGCGCAATGGTTACATCTACTAAAATAATTCTTGCCAGAAACACTGAGATATTTTCGTCCATTCTTCTCTCTGCAGGTGGTCAGGAGCTTTGGATTGGGATATCCCAGTTTGCCAGCTACCAAGGATCAGACATCAAGGTCCAAATTGGGGACTCGTGGGCACAGATCCAAGCACAGACCAATGATGGTGTTAATGTGACCCTTCCAGCCTTGGCTGCAGGATGGTACAATGTTTCTGTCATCATCAATGGCATTGCTGTCACTTCAAAGAGGTGTGTGAATGAAGGAGCTTTCCTTAGGATATGAATTCCATTCTCCATCTTGCTTTGTATTTTAGGGTTAATCTGAAAATGAGAGTTTTCATAAATTCTGTACTTGATGGTGAAATCTGCAGTGTGGTGTAAAATTATGAATAATTATCAAGGCATTTATTGATCTGTGGAACCCAAGTCAGCAAACTGCTAATGCCAGTCAATTAACTCCCTTTGGATCAGTAGGAGGCAGGAGAGAAATATTTTTAGAAAAAAACAGTGGATTTGATGAAAAATGCATATTCAGGCAAATCAAAGGTATTCAGATTCAGGTCAAATGCAGATAAATCCTGCTGTAGGAAAACAGGAGAAGAAGAGAAACACTTTTCATGAGAAAAACAAAAGCTAGTTTGAAAAGTAAAAAAAAAAAGAAAGAAAAAAAAAGAAATGCTTTGTTTGGAGAATTTTTAAATGATGCTGTTTCCATCTTTTAAGGTGACACTTCAAGTTCATGCCTAAAAAACTGTAGAATAAATGAATTAAAACATATGAGAAAACTGACCTGAAAGTGAGAATGCAACAAAGCATTCACAGGCAGTGCAGTTTTGCTCCTGAGCCACGTAGCTCTCACCATGCTAGGAATGATCCTGATCCAGTGGTGCTGGGGAGAAGGGAGCTGCTTTTAGTGCTCAGAAGCCACCCTGAGCTACATGGTTTTACATTAATGAACCTCAGAAAGTGCAAGGCTGATGTGGGTGGGATGACATGCAGGGCTCCATCCCATCTGCTGCCTGTTAACAGCACCATCACTTTGTCTCCAGGGGTAGGGTTGAGAGAGCTGGGTCATCCCAGGAGGCAACTCTGGGCTCTGGTGGGTTGGGTTTCAAGCATGGGAAGAAATACTTCTCTTAATGTGTCTTTTTAGGGCTATTTCTGACAGGGGAGTGATAAGAAGGAAAAATAGAGGTAGGTGGGAGCGAAGCAGAGCTACATCTGTATGGATCTCCATGGGCTTCTAGAGGTTTGGTCTGGGATGTCTCAGAGATGGGGCTGAGAGGAGACCTTATGGCTCTCTACAGCTCCCTGAAAGGAGGTTGTAGGGAGGTGGGTGCTGAGCTCTTCTCTGAAGAGAGAAATGATAGGACCAGAGGAAATGGCCTGAAGTTGCACGAGGAGAGGTTTAGACCAGATGTGAGGAAGAATTTTTTTCCTGAGAGAGCGGTTAAGCATTGGAATGGGCTGCCCAGGGAGGTGCTGGAGTCACCATCCCTGGAAGTATTTAAAAACTGTAGATGAGGCACTTGAGGGCATGCTCTAGTGGGTGATACAGGTATTGATACATATATTTTATTGGAGGGGGGGATGTTGGCAGATCAGTGTGGTAATCTTAGAGGTCTTTTCTGACTGTGATAATTCTGGGATTCTGTCTGTGGGCATAGCTGCAGTGGGATCCATTTGGCAAAATACCCTCCCCCTTCTTCCTTCTTTTGATGGGCAATTCAGTTACACCTCATGGACTAAATTTGGCCCAGAATTTGCCACTTATTAAGTGCTCACAAGAGATGTGTCTTTAATCACATGGAAAAAATTAAGGTGTGGGGTGGAGATCTCACTGTGACATTAAACAAAGGGGAGATGCCAGGCTGGTATTTGGCCTTCCAGCCTAGAAGGAGTTAGAATAGCACTGCAGCAGGAGAGAAAAATGTAAAAAAAAAAAAAAAAAGCCATAAACCAAATCCCTTTTTCTGTTGCTTGTGTTTTGCAGGGTTGAGCCATTAATCCAGTACCTCTCAGAGATCCTCAACATAGAGCCCTGTTGTGGCTCCTTTCTGGGTAAACAACACTGATACATCTGCAGCCACTTATAGGGGTTAAAGGGATCAAGGGCAGAGTTTTCCTGCAGGAATGGAAAGGGCATCCCATTTTCCATCAGTTTTAATGGGGGTGTTTTAATTCTCAGATCCTTTATCGTGCAGGCATCATCTGAAAGACAGCAGCAGGCTGGAAATGTGGGGTTGTAGTGAGCATTCCTCAATTTAGTTGGCTGGTTTAGGGCTCCCCTGTGCTTTGAATTTGGTTTCCCCAAGTGTTAGCTCATGTATCCTTGCATGTTCCCATTGGGAAAACAAAGCACACCCACACCTGCCTCATCTGTGCTGTTTCTTTCAGTCATGACACCTCCATCTTTCAAGGTTTTTCCATGTGAAAGTTAGGCAGAGAGCAGGGTACAATTGTGGTTTGAAGCAAACAATAATTTCAAGTGATCCCAAAGGGGATGTTAATTTTTGTTAAGTTGAAAAGACAGAAAAAAACCCCACAAAAACCAACCCAAAAAACAACCAACCAAAAAAACCCACCAACCCTTGTTCAATGTTAATTTTAATCAAGAGTGAAATATTTATTAATCCCGTTCCAAGCTTTTAAACACTGGAAATAATTTAAGTGTGTTTCAGAGAAAAACATCAGTGAATTGAAAAGAAAAGTTTTACTTTAAATCTTAAAAAGCAGATTGGAGGTGGTTGATTTATTTTGTCATTTGGCTGGGGATGGGGGAAGAGTTGGATTCCCCATAGTGAATTTTACATAAGCCCTTAGAAATGCTTTAATAGAAGAGAGAGAAATTCCTGTCAGGCAACCTCAGGTCCTTCACAGATTGCTCTCCCAGGCTCACAAAACATGTAAAGATATAAAAACTCAGAGGCTTTGTGGTACGTGAGTAGTTTAATAGTTTGTGAAATACCCAAGCCTTGAAAGATGAGAGCCTGGATAGCAAAGGCTACCAGTTCTGAAGATTAAGCTATAATAAAAGTGGAGAAAAAAAATGATATATTGCACCCTTCTTTTCACATTTAAGGAGAAATTGAAATTTAAATACGAGCTGATTAACTCTTTGGCTGTAGTTTTATGAATGGCTTAAACTGACTTAGAATCTCATTGCTGCAGAAAGCAGCAGCCCTTTCCCCCTCTTATCTCCAGTCTTTTGATGTCTCTAACATTTGTGTGGCCATCTGGATTAAGGATTTGAACTCCCTCAAAAAGAGCCCCATTACAAAGCAGTTTCATTTTTTAGCCAGCTCATGGGAAAAGAAAGGCCATGGGCTTAATGGATAAAGAGGCTGAAGCAAGGTAAGGCACTGGGAGTGCCAGGGCTGCAAACTAAAGGTTTCAGCTGGGCTTGGAAGCATAGGATTAGGCTGGGAATGGTGGAGGGTCTGCATTTCTATGATTACCCCTTCCTAAAACCCACACTGTTCCTTCTTCACTGCTGCCCTTTTTCCCAGCATCCTGGGAGGCAGTGCAGGTACCTCTGCTTTTCAGTGTTCTGTAGCTCCAAGTCCTACTGGTTCCAGATAATCAATACTTTCTTTCAGTGGCCAGGGTGGTAGCAGAGACCTCCCAAGGCTCCTGTCAACCTGGAGAGGGAGAAACTCTAATGCCATGTCCTAAAGCAAATGTATAAATTAGAGCAAAGATAGCCCTTCCCCCAGAGTGACCCAGAAATAGGATGTTTTAGGAGGATCATACAAGTGGGGAAGTGAATGATGATGCTTCCAGCTTTCAACACTAGACAGACAGACAGCTCCAGCTGGCCTGGCCCGGCAAAACAACAGATTTAAACCGAGTAACAGATCTATATATTAATCTCTCTCTCCTCTGATAAAGGAAAGAGAGAGAGAATAAGGGAGAGAGACTTATGGGTTAGAAACTAAACTACAGAACTTTAATGAAACAGTAATGATAAATAGGAAACAGTACTAAATCTATACAAATATACAGGAAAAGTGATCCCACGTTCCTCCTCCTTTCCCCCAATAACTCTCAGGTCACCACCGAGGCTGCAGGGCAGCCCTGGGAAAGTCCAGGCTGGAATCCTGGGGTCAGCAGCAGTTGGGAGCTGGAGGCAGGAACACACAGATTCAGGCTGGCATGGATCAGGAGCACAGGCAGAGGAATGGATGGAATCCTCCCAGGATGCCGAAGGGAGCAGGGAGGAAGAAGGAAGTAGAGGCATTTGACCCTTGTGATCCCTCAAATTTATACCGAGTATGAGGTGTATGGGATGGAATACTCTGTTTGGTCAATTCTGGCATCTATCTTGTCTGGTCCTCCCCAGAGGAGGGTTTCAGGTGGGACCTCGTTGCTCCTTCTGGAAGGCAAAATGTTCCTCAGAGCTGAGCAGTTCCTTGGTTCTGCAGCCCATTCTCCAGCTGTAACTATAACCATGGAGTGTGAGCAGTCCCAGCAGCAGACACTGCCTGAGAAACTTGCTGTTAATTTCAGCAAGTGCAACTACTTACAAGAGACTTAGCTAAAAGCAAAAGTACAAACCAGAAAATCACCTTTATCCTGGCCCAAACCAGGACAGGAGGTCATAATTTGGTGTCTAAGTCTTCCCGTGTTGCTTTTCAATCTCACAGAATTGGAGGGCTTGGAAGGGAGACCACCAAGTCCAGCCCTCCTGCTAAAGCAGGTTCTCATAGAGCAGGTTGCACAGGGGCTCGTTCAGGCAGGTTTGAATATTTCCAGGAAAGGGGACTTCACAATCTCTCTGGGTAGCCTGTTCCCTCACCTTCAAAGTAGACAAATGATTCCTTATGTTCAGATGGAACTTCCTATCTTCCAGTTTGTGACCATTGTCTCTCATCCTGTCTCTGGGCATGACTGAAAAGAACTTTAGCACATCCTCTTGACACCTGCCCTGTAGTTATTTATAAACATTGACTGATCCCCTCTGTCTTCTCCAGACTAAAAAGACACAAGCCTCTCAGCCTTTCCATGTAGAAGAGATGTTTATAAGCAAAGGCTGAGAGACCTGGTCTGCTTATCAATCATCCTGGTTCACACCAAGATTCTCCCTTCCCCCTGTGCTGTCCCTTCTGGGGTGTTGAGTAGACACCCAGGGAATAAAATCATCCAGGCACCCACAGGGGAGAGCAGACAGCCTGACTTCCTCCAGGGTTGCCTTTGACAGGGAAGGGGAAACTACCTCTTTCCTCTTTTTCTTCTTTCTTTTTCCTCTTTTTTCCTCTTTTTCCTCTTTTTCCTGTCTTTTTCCTCTCTTTCCACATTTTCCTCTTTTCCCTCTTTTCCCTCTATTTTCCCTCTATTTTCCCTCTATTTTCCCTCTATTTTCCCTCTATTTTCCCTCTATTTTCCCTCTTTTCCCTCTTTTCCCTCTTTTCCCTCTTTTCCCTCTTTTCCCTCTTTTCCCTCTTTTCCCTCTTCTTCTTCTCCTTCTTCTCCTTCTTCTCCTTCTTCTCCTTCTTCTCCTTCTTCTCCTTCTTCTCCTTCTTCTCCTTCTTCTCCTTCTTCTCCTTCTTCTCCTTCTTCTCCTTCTTCTCCTTCTTCTCCTTCTTCTTCTCCTTCTTCTTCTCCTTCTTCTCCTTCTTCTCCTTCTTCTTCTCCTTCTTCTCCTTCTTCTCCTTCTTCTCCTTCTTCTCCTTCTTCTCCTTCTTCTCCTTCTTCTCCTTCTCCTTCTTCTCCTTCTTCTCCTTCTTCTCCTTCTTCTCCTTCTTCTCCTTCTTCTCCTTCTTTTCCTTCTTCTCCTTCTTTTCCTTCTTTTCCTTCTTTTCCTTCTTTTCCTTCTTTTCCTTCTTTTCCTTCTTTTCCTTCTTTTCCTTCTTTTCCTTCTTTTCCTTCTTTTCCTTCTTTTCCTTCTTTTCCTTCTTTTCCTTCTTTTCCTTCTTTTCCTTCTTTTCCTTCTTTTCCTTCTTTTCCTTCTTTTCCTTCTTTTCCTTCTTTTCCTTCTTTTCCTTCTTTTCCTTCTTTTCCTTTTCCTTCTTTTCCTTCTTTTCCTTTTCCTTCTTTTCCTTCTTTTCCTTCTTTTCCTTCTTTTCCTTCTTTTCCTTCTTTTCCTTCTTTTCCTTCTTTTCCTTCTTTTCCTTCTTTTCCCTCTTCTCCCTCTTCTCCCTCTTCTCCCTCTTCTCCCTCTTCTCCCTCTTCTCCCTCTTCTCCCTCTTCTCCCTCTTCTCCCTCTTCTCCCTCTTCTCCCTCTTCTCCCTCTTCTCCCTCTTCTCCCTCTTCTCCCTCTTCTCCCTCTTCTCCCTCTCTTCCCTCTTTGTCCTCTCTTTCCTCTTTTTCCTCCTTGTCTTCTCTTCCCTCTCTTCCCTCTCTTCCCTCTCTTCCCTCTCTTCCCTCTCTTCCCTCTCTTCCCTCTCTTCCCTCTCTTCCCTCTCTTCCCTCTCTTCCCTCTCTTCCCTCTCTTCCCTCTCTTCCCTCTCTTCCCTCTCTTCCCTCTCTTCCCTCTCTCTCTTCCCTCTCTTCCCTCTCTTCCGTCTTTGTCCTCTCTTCCCTCTTTTTCCTCCTTGTCTTCCCTTTCCCCTCTTTCCCCTCTTTCCCCTCTTTCCCCTCTTTCCCCTCTTTCCCCTCTTTCCCCTCTTTCCCCTCTTTCCCCTCTTTCCCCTCTTTCCCCTCTTTCCCCTCTTTCCCCTCTTTCCCCTCTTTCCCCTCTTCCCCCTCTTCCCCCTCTTCCCCCTCTTCCCTCTCTTCCCTCTCTTCCCTCTTCCTCAACTTAAATGGTGCAGACTGGGTGCATGTAAGCAGGGGAGGGTTTGAAGCTCAAAGCTTTCATCATTGTTATCATCTTCTCTGGTCAGGGAACTCCTCAAGGGCAAATGACCATCAGTGCATGGTAAACCTGGCACTCTGCTTGGGTGACCTGGCAGAACTGTAGGATGGAGAAAGCTCTGTGGTTATGGTTTTTAGTCTGAAAGGAGTCATGCTGCATTCTGCTTCTCGCTAGGCAGCAGGACCTAAGCATCTCTACCATCTCCCCACCTTCCTGTGCAGACAGTCCCATTGCCTGAAAAATTCAGTCTTGGTTTACTCTCATGTGCTCCTCTCATGACAGCTTCTTCTAGTTCTGTGGTGGCTTTCTGGTGCTGTTTACTGCCACAAAGGTCCCTGGTTATCTGATACCTCAGCCTCCTGCCCACACAGGATTAACTTGATACACAACTGCTGCTTGTTCCAAAAAAAGGGACTTAATTTCTTCTTTGCTTCAGCATGGCTAAGACTTTCTGCCATGCTTCCCAGCTTTACCATGGTTTGTGATTGTTCACAGGCAGTCATTAACGCCTTTCCTGTATATAAGGCCCTTCTTCTTTATTTTGTTTTACTCCTAGGTGGAACACTGCTCACAATTTCTGGGGTGGGCTTCAGCCAAGATCCTGCCCTGGTTTCTATTTCAATGAACAGACAAACCTGTATGGTTACTCACTTGGCAGAGGAGACAGTATGGTGCCTGACCCCACCAACTGCTAATTTGTCTAATGAAGATCTGCAAGATGTCTGTGTCAGAGTGGATGTCGTCATTAGCAGTGGGTCACTCCAACATTCTCTCTTTGCAAAAAGGACCATCACCTTTAAATACCAACGAGCTCTGACTCCTCTGGTTACTGCTGTTGGAACAGACATCACAGAGAGCAGCCTGCTCTTGACCATCCAGGGGATAAACATCACTGGATCCATGGTTAAGCTTGGGAACACTGAATGTGAACTTGAGGTTCAACGTGGCAACAGGTCTGCAGTGTTTCATCAGTGCTCTTTACCACTGAACAGCCTGGAGCCTGGGACTTTTCCCATCCAGGTTCTTCAGAGGCAGGTTGGATATGCTCATTTGACAGCAAGACTGCAGACCCTTACCATAACTCCACGAATAACCTCCATATTCCCATCACAAGGATCAATCTGTGGTGGGCTGTTACTCACTATATCTGGTATTGCTTTAAAATCCAGGAGAAGTTTGGTACAGGTCACGCTGGAGAGTAATTATTCGTGTGAGATCCAGCATTCTGATAAGGATGCTGTTGTTTGTATTGTCCTTCCAGGAGCCCATCCTTTGCATTACCACTGGTTGGCTGAGCCATCTTGGGCTCTTAATGTCACAGTGACTGTCAATGGGATCAGCAGTGTCTGCCTTGGAGACTGTACCCTCCACCTTCATGAGCAGTGGACTCCCCTTGTAGATCTGGTGACTTGGGAGACCAATGGGACATTCATCTACATGGTGATCAAAGGACAGAGGTTGGCTTGGCCAGGTGATAGCCCCGTGGTACATGTGAATCATCAGGCTCTCTGCATGGTGACTTTTTGGAATGAGACCAGCATCAAGTGCCAGGCAGACTGCATTGCCCCAGGGGAACACAACATTTCTGTATCCAACAAGAAAAGTGGGCGAGCTTGCTTCAGAGAGGCATCCAGTGTTCTCACCATCCTGCCTCAGGTCTACCTCTTTTACCCACAGAACTTCAGTACCAATGGGGGAGGTCTGCTCACCTTAGCAGGCTCAGCACTGAAAGGAAAGAGAATGACTTCTGTTCTCATTGATTATCACCCTTGTCTCATTCTCAGTGTCACCTGTGTATCTATCCAGTGCACGGTGCCTCCAGGTAACGGGACTAAGACTTTGAGCCTAAAAGTAGATGGCATCTTCTATTACCTTGGAAGAATAAGTTACCACGAGGATTTTACCCCAGTTCTTCTTTCTCTTGTTGCTACTGATCTCCTTTTAACACTGACAGCCTCACAGATCACGGAGGTGGACACCATCTACATATTTGTGGGAGATTTTGCTTGTGGTCATGTCACCATCACTCACTCTACTTTGCAGTGCTCAGCTCCTCTGCTGCCTGTTGGCCAATACCATGTGCTGGGCTTGGATGTCTCCAGGGGTTGGGCTTCTTCCAACCTGATGTTCACCTCTCAGCTGACAGTGACAGCTGTGCAGCACAACTGGGGTAAGTCAGGAAGGCTTGATGCAGCTTCTCCAGAGGGTGAAATGTGAGGGACTGGGGTGACGGGTGAGATACTGGCCCAGGTTGCCCAGAGAAGCTGTGGTTGCCTCATCCCTGGAAGTGCTGAAGGCTTGGAGCAACCTGATATAGTAGGAGGTGTCTTTATCCATGGCAGGGGGGTTGGGACTGGTTGATCTTTAAGGTCCCTTCCAGTCCAAACCAGTCTGGGTTCTATGACTGGGGTTGTTTTTTTTTTTTGGCATGAAAGCAAAAATTATGAATTTGAAAAATACTTTTGACTGCTGGCTGTTGGATTCTGTCTTAAATCCCCTTTTCTGTCCTTTTCCAAGGTGGTTTGAATGGAGGAGGATTTCACCTACATGGAACTGGATTTTCCCCAGGGAAGACTTCAGTCACAGTCTGTGGCACCAAGTGTGGATTGTTGGGCAACGTGACAATGACTGACCTAAGGTGTCTTGCCCCACGCTTACACGGTCAGCTAAGACACAAAACTTGGCATTGTGTTAAAAATATGCTCTAAAAATCTCACTTGACCCAAAAGTGGGGGGATCCCAGTCTATTTCAGACCATGGGAAGAGAGAGTAGCATTCCTGGAGAAAGGAGAGGGGCCAACATAGCACTTACTTGTCTTTTTTTGAGCTCAGTCCAAGGACAGCTGCTATCAGGGGGAGTTTTTGTGGCTGTGGGCTTTGGACTAGACCCACCATGAATTGGTGGCCACACATGCTTTGTAGGTGTGTATGAGTTGTGCACAATATCAGAAGTTTCTTGGCAAAACTGTCTCACATAAAATGGACATGACACCTGTTGGCTTGGGCACCAAGGACCTCGTGGCCACCATGACCATCTGAGTGAGCTGAGTTCTCTTAAATGCCTTTTCTCTTCTGGCCCCATACATTTTGTGTTTTGGCTGCATGGTGGAGCCACTTCAGTTGTGTGAGAGGGTGGGAGAAAAAGGGTGGATGGTTGTGAGGGTAGAAAAATGTTGCACTATGGCAAGTTCATACCTTTAGAAAGCTGGCGATGAGGATTTCAATTCCTTGAAAGGAAGATGTGAACATCCCACAATCAGAGCATCCACTAGAGGGGAGCAGCAGTGAATGTTGTACCATGATCTGCAGATCAATCAAAGAGAGAAATAACCTGCCTCAGTTTTGGAGGAAACTCTTCAAAATGGGCATTTCCTGGGACAAGGTGTATTTCCTCCCTCTTATCCTTTGTGGATCTGGAAAAAATATGGAGTGAGTGGCCATCAGGGTAAATTGACATGGTGTATAGATTCTCCATCCTCCCAAATAGCCAGAATTTGACAGGATTAGTTCCTGACAAACCACTCTAATGTGAAATTTAAGACTTTTTTGAGCAAAGGTTGGGACAAGGGGAACCCAAATAATTTTTCCAAAATTCTACATGTGCTCCTGTAATTTTGAATAGTTCCTTTCCTGATCCATGAGGAATACATAGAAAAATGTAAGAGGGGAAAGTAAACAGAGCTTTAAAACTGAACCACCAGCATTCAAAAGGAGACACCAAGAGATCATAAAGATTCAACTTACCTTGTTTTAAATAAGATCCAGGCACAGTTCACAAAACTATTTAATATTATTTTTCGAAAAAGAAAAAAGACATGGTGCTGGAGTGCTGGAAAAAAAACAAAACAGAGTAAAACCCAGGAAAGTCTTGGTTATTGCAGGAAAACTAGAAGAAGAAAATGTAATCAAATTGATCCAAACTGTGAAAACATTAATAACTGTGTTCAAAATTCACTGAGTGTGGTAGGTGTTAGATTGAGCCCGGGGAAAACCATTTTACAGGTAGGACCAGAATGCTTATTGCTGACACTAGATGTCAGCAAGTGAATGCTGATTGCTGGCTGATGAAAGGATGCTTTGCCTCAGGAACCAAAGGGACCAAAGGGACACAGGGACAGCATTGCTTTGAGGCCAGTTCCAAGAGAACCCCTCTCTTCCCCTGCTGTGGATGTTGCAGTGTGCAGCCTTGCAAACCTCACCAGTTGAATTGTAAAAATGTTTATTTGTCAACGGAGTATTTACCGGAATATGTTGGTTTTGCATGGAAAAAAAATAAATCCTTTTCAGGGTGCTTAAATCTGGATTTGCCAGGCTATTTGTACTCCCTTAGGCTGGCATGTTCAGCCCGTGCACATCTACACGTGGCATCGGTGACTCTGCATGGAGAGCAAGATGCTTTCCAGATGGCTTCCCCCTGATATTTCTGGGATTGCACTCCACCACTTAGGGCATGAGTGGGTTTATTAAGTGCAGTTAGTCTGGTCTCACCTCGTGGTTTCCGTGCTGCTCTTTGCCTGGGGAAGTTTTGCCATTTGGCACTTGTGTATCCAGTGCTCAGACCTTCCCTTCACGGCCTCGTCCATGGGGGAGAGGTGGCAAAGAGACCTTGGGGGGGAATTCAGGACCACGAGCCGTGAAGGAGATGGGAAGGAGAGGTCTGTTGTACCCCTGGGGGTGCAAAAGCTGGATGGAGCAGGCAGGTTGGATGCTTGTCTGACATTTCCTGCCATTGCTCATGGACCGGGTGATGAGAAGTGAAGAGTTCAAGCTGCATTTCTTCTGTTACAGCAGGCAGTGAAGCAGAAATGCCTCCCCTCAGGCCCTGTGGGATGTCAGGTGGCAGCTCACCACCCAGGGTTCCAGCACTGGGTCATGTTGTGTCTGGCCTGCTTAAGATTAGAGATGTTCACGTGGGAATCCCCAACCAGTCCCTCTAGCTTACTCGTGATTGAATCCCTAGGGCAAGGCTTGGCAGGTAGGAAATGTGATTTCTTTCTCATTTAACAGGCAGCTTTTTAAGCCAGTCTCAGCAGGATCTATCCATAAGCCTGCCCCACAGGGTCTTCCCACTTGGGTGTTGAGTGGGGTTGCAGCAAGGTTTTGGTTTGATCATTGATAAGGACTGAGCAGATTGATTACTGAAGCATGCTCAGTCCAGAGCACAAGCCTGGGCTCTTTCATGAGAACTGTTTTCTTTAGCAAGGTGCAGAAAAAATCAAATCAGAACAGAGCTAAAATTTGAGTTTCACCCTCCAAGCTTAGGAAGAATTAAAAAAAAAAAAATAAAAATTAATGCCACACTCCCTCCGAAGAAAAAAACAAAACAAAAAAACCCTAAACCAACCCACAAGTCTTTAAAAGTCTGGGAGAGAGATGACAGGCTTGATCCTGAGACCTCTCCCCTTCTCTTTTCTTTTTCACTCGTGTCACAATGCTGTTGATGTGTGCAGATACAGCTGTGGATTCTATTCAGCTCAGGTTAAATTTGCAGAACATATGATTAATGTCTGTAGGATTGAACTGTGCTCCTGTGAAAGATGGGAAGACTGGTGAGAAGCTTGGGGCAGGTCAGAAAATAACTGAATATTCCTATTAGATGATATTAAGGTAGGTACCATATATAAATTTTGCAGTAAGTCAGTAGCTGAGGTTGTGTATTTGACACTGGGGTGAGAGTAAAGAAGGCACCTTTAACAGGAGGTGAACTGATAAGATCCATAAGGGGAAAAAGCTGGGTGTGATTTGCCTGGTTGCATCAATGTGCTTGGAATAGCAGCTTTGGCTTAGAGGCTTTGATGTTACAGTTTTTGAGATTTTTGTTAGTGAGTCCTGGGCCTGTTGTCAGCCAGATTACACTGCTAACAATGTAAGGGAGAGGATTTAGATTAAAGGATAGAAATGAAATTAAGTTGATTTGAAAGGAAGAAGGATGTAGCTTGGTGTGGAGGTTTTCATATGGGGCAAGAGGAGAGAGAGGAATGAGTCTTGGTTGCAGCAGGGCCCAGGTATCAAGGAGAAACACTGAGTTACAGGGGGATTCCTGGCAAGGAAAAGGGGGGATTTGTATAAGTAACTGCAGGAGATGTGAAGAGGGTGGCAGCTGAAGCCTGAGTAGAACTGAGGGCACCTGGTGTTTATTGAGGAAATCAAACCCAAAGATCCCAATAGTTCTTTCTCTCCTTCAAATTTGGGAATGAAATTAAGAAAAGGGGGGGAAAAATAATGCATATTGATTACACAGCAGGAAGGTTCTGACAGTGAGGTCTATCAAGCAGTGGAATAGATGCTTGCAAAGCCACCTCTTTGGCTTCTGGAACTCAGCTGTGAGAAATGAAAGTCTCCTAGGGAGCAATTCTTCATAGGCAGAGGTTGGGCTTGGTGACTTTAACAGCTCTGTTTTTTTCCTCTCCTCTTCCTTTTTATTTCTTAATTTTTAAGCCTTTTTCCCCCTTGCTAAGCACATGTCATGCCCTGCAGTCCATTCCACGAGTGGTGGGTAGCTGGGGATGTGTGGTTTGGCACGGGGGACTCCTCGGGCAGTCGTTCAATCAATCCCCAGCAGCCCTTGGAACTCCTGTAGGTTTTAGCCTCATCACATGTCTGGCAGTTGTTATTAGACAGGGACCCAGAACAAAGGCCTTGTGCCCAGGATCCCAGGATCCTGGCTTTAGCCAGAATATCCTTCAAAGACAAGGTTGGGAGGCAGGTGGTCCCCAACCCATTATCAGCATGCAGAGATTTGGCTGCCGTTGTGTCTGACCTTAAAATAGAAGCCATAACGGGATGAATGCCTTCATGGGATTGTATTACACGTGATTAGCAGGTTTTATTTTTATAGAGAGTATAAAGCACAAAGAAACTTCATTCTGGGGATTGAACAGTAACCAATTAAGCAGGGAGTAGAATTGTCTCAGGATGGAGAGATTATCCTTTTAGGAAATACTACGTGTGTTGTCATCATCAGTTGATATTTTATGTTAGTGTTGTGTCAAAAGATGATGGCATCAATAATGCAGAGAGATATTTGTGCTGGATGGTCAAAAGAAGAGGGAGGAAAATTAAGAGCTTCTCCTAACTGAAAAAAGTATTAAATCTGGGAGTACAGAAAAAGGAGGACCTCAGAGATTCCCAAAGGAGGAATGAGAATTGGACACCTCAGAGTGGCATCTCCATCAGATGGACAGGAGAAAAAATCCCTCCTTCCTTCTGCTTGAGAGGTAAAAAGGTTTGATTCTGGGGTGTGTAAATTAAGCAGGGTTTTCTTGGACTTTGCTTCCACTGATTTCCTTACACCTCTTTGCAGCCATGTTCAAATTTTATAAATGAAAGCTTTTGTTTGCCTTGTTTGAGTTAAAAATTATTTCAGCCGTTGGCAGGATGCAAAGGCCTTGTGCTCCTACAGACATCATAAAACTGAGATGAAGGCACTGGGGCACATCAGAAATGCCTGATTTCCACACAATATTTTGGAGGTATCCAAAGCTGCTGATCTGATGAGGTTTAAGGTCTGTGCAGGAAACATCTTCTGGTCACCTGCATTAGCCAGGCCATTTATTTGACAGTAAGTAGCACGGTACTGAGGAAAATACTCAACATATCTTGAGATTCTTTGGGTCATTTCTAACATTCATATTGAAATAGGGTGCAGTTACTTTTCCACCTGGAAAGCAAAGCTCTGCCATGGTCTTTGCAAGACCACAAAAGAAAAGCAAAGCCTCTTTTAATGAGCTCAGCAGTCTGGTTGGTTTTTTTTTTTTTTTTCTATTTTTTTATCCATGGAATTTGAATTTAATCTGCCTTTCACCATCCAACTTTAGAGGGTGATCAAACATGAGAAAAGTAGTTGACACCCCAAGCCTCCCAGTGTTTAACAACCTCCTTAATAATATGCTTTAAGTTTTGGTCAGACCTGAAGTGTTCAGGAGGTTGGGCTAGATGATTGTGGTAGGTTCTTTCAAACAGAAAAAGATCTTCTCTTCCTCTTCCTCTTCTCTTCCTCTTCTCTTCCTCTTCTCTTCCTCTTCTCTTCCTCTTCTCTTCCTCTTCTCTTCCTCTTCTCTTCCTCTTCTCTTCCTTTTCTCTTCCTCTTCTCTTCCTCTTCTCTTCCTCTTCACTGTGGGAAATGTAAAGCACTTCATGTGTTTCTAAACATAATTTCTGGACAAGAAAAGCAAAATATATTAATGGTGCCATCATTCCTTTAGACTTCTCTGTCTACTACTTGTCTCTTTCATGCTTATATCTAGGTCTTTGAGGCAGAGATTGTGTTTGGTTGTGTTTGAATGGATGAAGAGCAAGAGAATTGTCACTGGATAATATGGGGAAGGGATTAAGCATATTGCAAAATGTGTGAAGATGTGGGTAACGTTTTTCTTATTCTAAATCCAGAGAAGAAAGATACAGAAAAATTGTGAACTCTGTCCCTGAAGTTCAGAGTGAATGAAATGCTGGATTTTAATATTTAAAAAAATACTGCAAACTTTAAACAGCTATAAACTTTTCAAAAATACTCCTTATGAAATAATCATTTTCAGCAAAAAGTGCTTAATCTTTTCACATAGGAAGTACAGCATTTTCATATTTTTACCATTTCAAAAACCATTTTCAGAATTGCTTAGGAACCAAGACATTCATTGACAGTGACACTTTCCCAGGAAATAAGGTATCTTTTGAACTAACTGGAATTTTAGAAAGCAAACAAACAAACAGAAACCTTCTCTTGTTAAGTTCCCATTGATTGCACTTCTGATATTGAGAAACACTCTTGGATACCACGGTCCTCACTTGTCAGGAGTTCATTACAACTGTTTTATTAGTTCAGGATTAATGAAAATTCTCAAAAAGTCTTTAAATGTTCAGGGTCTTGAGAGAACAGTTTTGATCTCTGACACGGCTCAATGTTTAAAGGATTCTTTTTTTTTTTTTTTTTTTTTTCTCCCTAAATTATTAAAAACAAACATTTCAGTTGATCTGAATTTCAGTGACAGTTCCCAATTTTTAAAAAGCATTTTTGTCTGGGTTTAAAATAAGAACCTAAATTCTGGCTTCACACTTATTCCTTAAATGTGCCTCAAAGTAGATGCTGTTGTTATATTTCCTCCCGTGTCCATGTAGTCAAGCTCAGACCAAGTCTCCTGTCACACTTGGTGACAATGACAAAGCTCTCTGAGTTCCCTGGTAGCCCTCCAAGCTGTGGCAAAGCTTTCACTGAACTTATTTCTGGATTTCAAAGCTGTGATAGACCTTATGTTGTCAGATCTCCCTAGTAAAAAGTTTGTGTATTACTCCATGGTCCATCTTCCCCAGAAGGATGTCCTTGCTGTTATTTAATGACTTCTGTCATCCCCTCCTGGATGGAGCAATGTGATCAAGTCCAGACTGATGCTGGATGCACAAAGGAGTTTGTATGCTTGCTCACAGGAAGCAAAAAGGGGATGAAGATCATGGAGATCTGCTCATCCTCAAAAAGTGTGTCCCCAAAAAGCCGGTTGAGACATGCACATCAGGAATCCACGGCGTGACAAGTGTCAATTGCTAAAGATCTGGTTAATGGCAGTGGTGTGTAGGCTGCTTTGGGTTATTTTTTTCCACTCTCTTGTCTTTGCAGCATCTTTGGCTGTTCTTTGTGGTCTGACACATCCTTCTATCGACTGCCAAGAAGACAGAGCCACCTTTATTGACTGTGATGTCCAAGTCACAGTGGATTCCTACCAGCAAAGAGAATCTGTGTCTTACCTCTATGTCTGTGAGGACAGCCCAGCCCAGAGGCACTGGAGGGACACCAAGCCCCCCCAGAGGCATTTTGCTGGACTCTTTGCCAGGTTGGTGCTGCCTCTTTCCAACAGCTGAGTGGGCCCATCCATGACCAACATCTCCCAGAAGTTATTCCACCTTTTGAAGGATTGGTTCCTGCCAAATGCTCGACTTGAAGGAGAATTTCTAATTCTTAGGTTGATGCCAAGAGAGTAATTTAGCCTTTAGACCACTAGAGAGCTCTGCTGGGTTGTGAAATCTGTTCCTTGGGTCTATCAAAGCATCTCCAGTCTCCCCCCCTTCCTTCCCTCCCAGCTTTTTAAAGTGTTTGAGAGACATCAGAAAATCCATCTTGTAAACAGCCTGCTTTGTTCCTTCTTAGGTTTTAATATTTATCTTCTGATGCAAAGCAACATCTGGTAGATGCCAATGGGGAAAAAGATTAGGCATTATGAAAAGCAGAAGTTTTTTTTTTTTTTTTTTTTTTTTCTTTCTTTCTTCCTTTTTTTTCTTTTTTACCCCTTCCTCTCTCCAAGCAGTTTCATATGTAAAAAGTCACAGAGAAAATTCAGCAGTCTGTGCAATATTTACTCAACAAGGATGCTCAGGCACTTACTCAACTCAAAGCTCAGGCTTTGCAAAGCCAAGGCCAAGTCACCCAGGAGCATAAATTGGAGATGTGGGGGTTTCTACCTGCACAGCTTCTACTTCTAGGAGGAGGAGGGAGGCCTGAATTCAGGAATAAAGAGGTGAACAATACTTTCCAAAAGACATGAAAGAAATAGAAAATTGGAATGCCATTCCAGTGCATTGCTCAGGATTTGTTGTACATGGTGAAACTGTTCCTGGCTGCTCCTTGATGCTCCAGTCCAGGTATTGTAGTGGAGATGCAGAGATTTGGTGGTTTTCCCTTTTGGGTCTTCATGGCAACATGGTCCTGGTGTTGTGACTCACCAGATGTCCTGTATTGAGAGAAGAAAACCAGCTAGGATACACTAAACAAAACCAGCAAGGCATGAGTTGCACTTTTTTTTTGTTGCTGTTTTGTTAAAAAAAAAAAAAAAAGTGGGTTGAGATTTTTGTTTTTGTTTTAAAGAAGAGGTTACAGCATCTGCCTGCTAGTCTGTCATTTCCTCCCCACTAGCTTTTGAGCTCTGTTTAAATGAACCTGGCTTTTTTTTAAGGGATGGACTTTTTAAGAATTAGGAAGTTCTTGTCACTTTTGAGAAAACCTGTGTTAGGCAGAAATTATTTTCTTGTTGAGGGGAGAGGAAGGCAGATTCTGCCCTAATCTGTTGTTTGGCAGGAAAGCTGCAGGTCAGGCAGGCAGCCAGCCAACTGGCCAGCCTTGTCCAAAGTCACACTGTGAATCAGTAATGTTCTACAGCATCCTAGGAGGTGGGATAGGACATTTTGTTGGGGGAGGTGAAAAAAAAAAAAAAGAGGAAAAAAAAGCAGAGGAAAAAAAAGAATCCTGAAATTAAACTAATTTTTTCACTTCTCTTCCTCCTGAGATGACTTGCTTCAAAACAAGAAGCTTCAGGAGACTTGAATTTTAACTGAATTTTTCTTTTCTTTTGCTCACATCAGTGTAACCCCAAACAAAATAAACAACCATCTTGAGAGCAACAGGGCACCCCAATATCCATCTCTTTGGGTTTTTTGCTTCCTGTTCCCTGGGTATCAAAACTGTGCTCAGCTCTTCACTGGTAAAAGTACATCTATAATGAGTTTAGTTATGTGATTATTTTTTTTCTTCTTGCTTCTTTTCTCAATTTGGGCTGCTACTGCGAAGACAAAAGTCCTGCAGCTTATTTGCTGACTGCTTCCTTGTTGTTTTTCACTCTATTTTTGTCCAATTTGATTTGGAATGTCCCTGAGACAGGGTTTATTATTCCTGCAGGGAATCCTCTTAGGGAGATACTTCTGAGTCAAATAATTCTACTTTTTCTTACTTATTATTTTCCCATGCTTTCAACTTCCTCAACCTCTTTGTTATTGTCATTCACTCCCCCCCCATGAAAAGCTCTCATGTTTCTCTAGTAGTTAGAAATTAAAACTTGGGTTGTTCAGGAGTTTTCCAGGGTTTTTTTTTTGTGGATTTTTTTTTGTTTTATTTTGGTTTCTTTTTTTTTTATTTATTTTTTTTTTTGTTTGTTTGTTTTGTGTTTTGTCTTTTTTTAATGGTGAATCTATTTCTAAACTGGGTCATGGTGAAGGAGAGGAGGGGCAGAAGAGATTGACTGATTTCAGGTGCATTTCCTGATCTGAAAAATCTGGGGAGATATAACAGAAGGGAGAGCTTAAAGTCACCAAATTACCTATTTCAAAGCTTTCAAAACCATTTTTTAAAGTTTTGGTTCATAAAAAAGCTTGATTTTAAGTTTAATTTCAAAATACTAATGGAATTTGTAGTAAAGTGTTATAAAGTTAAAATATTCAAACTAGAAAAGAACTAGTTTGAGAATTCCTGAAATAATACTCATGGGTTCCTGTAAATAATTGTAGTATCTAATAATAAAAAAAATTATGGATTTGAAATATGAGAAAATGTTCAGCAGTGAAGACATTTGTCCCAGGATGAGAACAAAACTACTGAAATAATTTCTGGCTTAACACCACATGAAATGTCTCTTTTCTCACTAGATTTATCTTTGAGTAAAGCTCCTGCTAATCTAGTTTCTAGTAGAGCCTGTACTTAGTAAACACATAGTAGCAAATGCATATTTCTTAGAAGAGGAGCAAGTCTTGCATTAACACCACTGCTACCAAGATAGATTCCTGAATTCACTCTAACAAGTCCCTCTTTTTTTTTTTTTTTTTTTTTTTTTTAACGTTAAACACTGCAATTTTTTTAGTGGTTTTCCAGCATGAAGCTTTGTGCATGAAGTTGGTAAAGAGATGTGAGCAACCACTCAGTGCTCTTTGTATCCACTTAAGTGCCTGAAAAATTGGGTCCATGGCATGCATCTAGCCAGCAACAACACTCTTCTGCTCATAAACCAGTTGGATAATTAAAAGATGCAGATTTTTCCTCTAGCATTAAAGAGAAGTAGTGTGCAGCCTTGAAAGAAGGCCCAGACCACTGAATTATTACACAGGACAAGAGCAGTTCTCAAAGTGTTGGTGTCAAAAGTCAGTGGTGTGGTTGGATTTTGGTTATTGATACAACGGAGGGGAAGGTTCATTTAAATATAGAAATAAAAATTCACTGTTAAAAAGGTTCAGCTCCTTTTAGAAGGCTTTCTTTCTTTGTAGTGTCTGACATGGCTGCCTCCTTTAAGACTTGAACCCTGACAAATGACAACAAAACACATGCCCCCTAAATGCACTCTCAGAGAAGCTCCTTGTACAGTGGGCTGCCACGTCCAGCATGGTGTGAAAAGTTCAGGTTCATAGAATCATAGAATAGTTTGGGTTGGAAAAGACCTTTAAGATCATCAAGTCCAACCTTTAACCCAGCACTGCCAAGCCCACCTCTAAACCATGTCCCTCAGCACCACATCTCCAGGGCTTTTCAATGCCTCCAAGGATGGTGATGCCACTGCTTCCCTAGGGTTGGGCTTAACAACTCTTTCATTGCAAAAATTGTCCCTGATAGCCAATCTAAACCTCCCCTGGCTCAATTTGAGGCCAGTTCCTCTTCTGTTGTGAGTTACTTGGGAGAAGTAACTGTACCCACCTCACTACACCCTCCTTTCAGGTTGTTGTTGAGAGCAAGAAGGTCTCTCCTCAGCCTCCTTCTCTCCAGGCCAAACACCCCCAGTTCTCTCAGCAGGTCCTTGTAAGAGAAACCTCCAGTCCCTTCACCAAATCATCCTGATCATCACCCTCCTGACTATGCTCTGGGTGTTGGCTTTCCATTTGGGTCTGTTTTGGTAGAATGTAAGTCTCCTAACTTTAGCACTTTAGAAAATCCTTTTAGATGGGGCTCTCAGGAACCTGAAGACCCCTGAAACCCTACCTATCCGATCCTCTGTTTTGTGAACTCTGCCCTTTCTTAGGTTAGCAGAAAAGTCAACTAATTTCTGAGTTGGTGTTGCTATAACTTTCCAATCTCCTTCCCACAAGTTGCAGGCACGTATCTGATGGTGAGGTGGTGAGAGAAGGGAAGAGAAACAATGGCCAGGGAAGGAATGATAAGTGGCATTTTCCTGGCCTGATCCAAAGCCTGCAGAAGTAAATTGGAAAGTTTTCCCCTGATTTTGAGGTTGGTTGGGTCCTATAGCTCCCTGTAGCAAAATGTTACGAAAGTCAGAAGCTGTCAACAGCAAGAGCCAGGAAAAAATATTTCTTGCCCACCACCTTTCCTATTAGTTCTTCCCCATGTGGAAGGGGAGGTTTTGGAGCAAATGTCTGTGAGTACAACTGGCACATATATCGAATCTGCTTAGTCTGGGCTGTTAAGTAAGTTTAATTAATTTACTAAGTTAATGTTCCAGTGCTAGCAACAAAGCATCATTGCAATCAGCTGGGTAGCAGGAATTGGAACCCCTAAATGAGCTCATTTTTTCACAGTTGGAATTAGGGACCAGTTAGCCAGTTGTGTGGTTTTTCCAATTTTCCCCCCCTTGCCCTAAGGGAGCTGCAAGTTATTCATGTCCTATTGCTAAGTGTGAGTAAGATGGGGAGGAGGGCAACAGGAACAAGCCCTACTCCTTGTAGGAGTAATTCTCCATCTTTGATCTCCACACTGCTGATTCCCGAGCTGTTGTCTTCACTTAGCTTTTGGTCCTGGGGTGGCATTTGCTCCTCTTTGTAACAGTTTGGGGAAGCACAAAGGCATCACTGAGAGATATTTACTGCATGGATTTTCACCCTGAGTGTGTGCAGATAAAGGGGGGGGGGGGAAAAAAACCAAATAAACAATAAAAGAATGGAAACAAAATTACAGAAATTTGCAAAGTTTGACAAATGGTGGCCAGGAGTTGCCACAAGCTAATGGCTTGCAATGATTAATAAGAGTAAAAATAATTGCATTTCATTAAGATTGATGACACCCCATTTAACCTCCCTTCTCGTTTCAGCCCTAAAGTGGAAAGAGATGAAGTTCTCATCTATAATAGCTCCTGTAACATTGCCATGGAAACTGAGGCAGAGATGGAGTGTGAGGGAGCTAATCAGCCAATTACCGCCAAGATTACTGAGATATGGAAAAACTGGGGCCAGAACACTCAGGTATAATCAAATCTTTTTTACAGACTGATTCAAACTGCTTAAAATTAAATTTGTAATATTGTGTACATTTAAAGGGGGCGAAAAAAAAAAAAAAGAAACAATTTAGGTTGAACAGCAGCAATATATAATATTAAATGCTTTCCAACTTTGAATAGCAGTTCTAAAGCAGTGCAGCTGAATTAATGGTAAGCTATGGTTAATCATGGATTTTATGAGACGTAGATGAGCTTTACCTTATATTTTCTGGGCAATGCATATATTTTTTAACACTCTCCTTTTTTTATAAAAAAATTCAAAGTCGGTTTTAAAAGACTTTTCTGTTACTTGAGCAGAAGTAAGAAGTCATGAGGTGGAGTTTGAGCTCTCTGGCAGAGACAGAATTCAGCATTTGTGTAGCTCTGGTTATATCTTTGCTTCTCTTCAGTATCTGCAGGAAAATGGGAGAATCTTCACAGTTTTATGTGTGGGTATAGCAAGAAAAAAAAGCAATCTGCAAAGTGATTTTTATTTAATAAAAAACTATGGCTATGAACTAACATCACTGTAAGGCTCTGCACCTCATAAGACATATAAATCTTTTCATTGCAAGCCTGTATCACCTATACCTATATCCAGATCTGTTCACTGCAAGCCTAAAACATCCTTTAGGAGCCCCTGGGGTGTTGTAGAGTTTTTGGGTTGTTGAGCTGAAGTACTGGCTTGTGCTACCTGTGAGAAGAAATTCAGAGGGGCTGGATATTTGGTGAGCATCAAATATTCTGTAACCAGAAGCTCCTGAGAAGGAGTGGAGACCTATCACACCCAGGACAGTGCAGGTGGGAAGAGTTTAATGCCTGACTTACCAGAACAACTTTGTTTGGTTTAACCAAATTATCATACAGTCTTCTTAATATGGTGGAGACCTAGGAAATTGGTTTTTTTGGTCAGGGTTCATATTAAACCTATTGTGGGAATTTTTAACTGCTATCATCCATGAGATTTCTACCACCTTGGAAGTAGCTGCAGTGTCCTGGATGAGTTATTCTGGTGTGGCAGATTCTCAATCTTTCAGTAAGCCAAGAGTCTCTCAATATTCAAATATTCTTTGTACTATGTTACTATTGCTGTTGAGTATCCTATAATACAATTGCTTTCTTCCATTGTCTTGTTTTAAGCCTGTCCTTGGTCTGTGAAGGAATGTCACATTTAGGCTTTTACTGAAGAGTTTCTTTTCTAGTCAGCCTTGCTAATTATGCTGCCAGAAACATGCCCAGCTAAGAAGAAAACCAAGCCCCCCAAATTTTTTAGCTGGCAACTGCAGGAGGCCAAGGAAGTGTTCAGCTGAGTATCAGATGAAATGGTAACTGCTCTTTTAATTCTTATTTTCCTTCCTGAATGTGCTAAGGGAATCTCTATTGCCCTAAAGCTGGGGCTGTCATGTGGAGGAACTATTACCTGCTCTTGGCTGTGATCTGAAGAGCTCAAAAGTGCTCCAGTCTCAGTGATGAGGTGATGCAGGTTGTCTTTTTGGGAGGAAGAATAGGAAGAAGTAGTAAGGTTTGTCCCTGTTGTGTTTTTTCTGCTCGGAGTGGGGAAAATAAGGGAAGTCCTATGTGTTCTGAATCAATGAATTCTTTCAGGGAGAGCAGAAGGAAACCTGGGATTTACTGCTGCTTAATGAAACCAGAGGGCATTTGGAATCATTTTATCCCTCTTCCCAAACCTGGCCTGGGTGAGCTGAACTGGATGGGTGGGGAGTTCAGATAAATGGTTTCAATTTTGGTCCCTTTCTAGCTGACAGCATCCCTTTAAGATTTACGACCTGGTGCAGCGTACTCATGCTTCAGTGTAGAGGTTTAAATCATGTCATGTGAACTGGCCTTACCTTTCCAGTGGAAATAATGGTCCCCAGGTTCAGCACCAAGCAGTGTAATGCATTAATAGCACCACGTGCCTTAGGATAATGGTGCTATTAGCAGGCAGCACAACTCTGTCTACAAGTAATGGGACTGCATCTCTTCCTATTAACATCTGGCACTTCTACTGCACTCTCGTGCAAGAATCTCAAAGCACTTGGTGAAAAAAAAGGGGCTGATTGTAGCTGTTCTCAGAGTAGTTACACTATTCAGTGTTTGGTTTTCTGCTTACTCTTCTGCCAGCTGAGTGATGCTCGGAGAGGCTGGTGTCTTAGGGCTCGGTGGGAGGGTTGGGGCAGAGGTGGTTAGATGATGGTGGAGCAGGAAAAACTTCAGGATGGCATTGGAAGTAAAAAAAGGCACCGAAGAAATGTTGGCAGAGGTTTGTGTTATCAAGAGGATGGAGGAGGCATTGGCAAGAAGAGGGAACAACCCCGGTTCAGAGCAGAAAAAAAGCCCCAAGCCTTCAAAGCTTTGGTTCTAGGGAGTTGAGTCAAAGGGATATAAGGATGTAAGCTTTAGGGTAAAGTCATTATATTCTTCAGTCTTTATAGGACCTGTCCATAACTCTGAAAGTGATTAAAGGAAGATATTGATATATGAATAATTGGGATTTGGGAGGTTGAAAATAAGGCAAATACAGACTGTGAATGTGACAAGGCTTTGCAGCAATCTCCTGGTGGGACAATGCCAGGCAGAAGGCTCCAGAGACCCCTGGGAAAGAGTGTGGTGGAAGCATGAGAGAGGCCAAATGACCAAATATTCCCAGTAGCAGGGAACCAGAGTTCCATGAGGTGGTGATCTCTTCCAGGTCCATTTTTCCATGATGCATTTAGCAGCCCTGTTACTGCTCCCAGACACACAGTGACACTGAAGAGGAATTCAGGTGTAAGGATCCTGGTGTACAGTGAACATCAGAGACATGTCCATCAGCTTGATCTGCCTTTGACCAACAAGAGCCTTGCTCTGGATATAGTCCTTTTTTCTCTTGTCTAGCTCTACAGAACCCTATCCACACTGTGAATTCACCCTGGAGCTGTGTGGCAGCTTCACTAAAAATTGTATTAAAAGCCTGTTGTAACTCATCCAGGAATCAGACCTTAGCCATGCTTTTGGGTTTTGAATAACAACACATTGCCAGACCCATTCCTTCATTTTCCTGGTCACATCCAAAGTATATTATATCCATTTCCATGGTGTTCCTCCACAACCTGTTTGGATTGCAAGTGAATGTGTAAACCAGGGACACCAAAATTATCTGAAGAGATTAGCAAACACCACAAGTTTTCTTTCTCAGTGAGCTAATGGGGTGGTTAACCTTTGAAATTCGTGTCTTGGATTCACAAAAACTCCAAATATGAGATGATCATTGTACCTAGATACCAGCTCCTCATGGGTGCATTTCCTTCCTCCTGTTTCTTTAATTCCTTTTCCCCCTAGATAAATAGACATGAAGATCTTTTTAAAAGAAAACTGAGAGCTTAGTTTTAGACATCTTAGTTTTTTGATGATCTGCATGAGATAGCTCAGCTTCATTCTTCTGGGAAGAAAGCTCTTCCACCTCTGATTTCAACATAGCTTTGCTTGAGAATGGAGCTGTAGCTACTGTGAAAAAGGTTATTTTTTTGAAAATGCTGCCTTTCCTCTTCATGCTGCACCTGCTCCTCCCTGGAGTCAGGCACTACAATTTATGGTCTAGGTTGAAGCCCTTTGAAAAATTTTGGGCCGAATGCTCAGCCAGAGGAAGTAGTTGTATTTTCTGGGAGGTGATGCAATATCCTTCATTTGTTTTTTGTCCTTTGAAATCTGGCCTCTAAGTTGTTGCTTGCCTGGTTAGAGCCAGAGCTGGGCTCAGCTCTGAATCCTGAAATTTCTGGGACTTTAAAGTTGCTGGCTGGTGATCTGTGAGTTGCATAGCAGACTTTATGAGATTTGAGTTCACTAACTTGTCCTTTACCTGGGGTCTGGAGGGTGTCCCAAGAGAAGAGCTTTTATGGCTTTCTTTAGAAACTGATTTATGCCCTCACTTCATTTTTTGTTTGAGGTATTTGCCCCCATATGACTTAATTAGGTCATGCAAAGTAAGCAGCAAGCTTTTGCCCCACTGTTGCAATCAGTATCATTAGTGTTTTAAATTTGCTTCATTATTATCCAAGTAAGAGTTACAGAATTATTTTTTATATCACTATATAATGCAATTTAGCCTACTGAAAGGAGAGGTGGGGGGAAAAAAAGGGAAAAAAAAATTCAGCACTGATTGTACATCCCACAGGACTTAATTAGTCCACAGTTGCACGATGCACTGGATAATGGGAAGACATGAATTAAATAATAAAAAAGAAAAGAAAAGTTCTAATCCTCACTCCAGTACCTGTCCACTTCCACCTTTGGCTGCATAATGAGGTGTCAGCTACTCTGACACTGATGAGACCTGCACAACACACCCCTAACACATGTATTAAGGATGCTCATGGGAAGGTTTGACCAGGTTTGGATGTTTCTGAAGCCATTATGCTTAGTGAGCCTTCAGATTATTATTCCAGATCATTGGACCAGACCTAATCATCGTGCAAGCATGCTGTTGGAGCAGTGGTTCCCCATCTCCCCCTCCTCCTCTGGCCCAGATGGGTGATAAAATGTTAATTGGAGGGCAGATGCCACAGATATGAAGTCAATCATAGGGAAGCTGAACTGGTAGACTAGCAAATTCTCTACAACCCAACCCTCCAGGGGTGCCTATTAAGGAAGAGAAGGCTAATAAAAAATAACTTACTAGATAAAAAAAAAAAAAAAGCCGTCCTGGATTATGGCTCTGCCTGGGTGTGCTGTGCTGCCTTTAGTTTGTTTTTAAATAGGGCATTAAGGGAAGATCTTGAGACTTAAGAAGTAGCTTAGAGTACTGAGGATCTCTGAATTCTTAGCTTGGTGACTGATATGGGGATAACTGCTTTGTTCAATTCTCAGCCAAAAATAAAAAAAGAAAAAATCCCAGAAAGGTCTGAGATATGCACAGTCACCTAGGAGACCCTCACTATTCATCTTCCACTTAATGTAATCAGGAGCAGCTCTCCAAATCCCTTTGAATCCTCTGCAGATCTTAGAATCACACCTTTCTTTCTTTTTTTTTTTTTTTATTTTTTTTTTATTTTTTTAGTTTTTTTTAAAATTATTTTATTTCTTCTCGTATTTTTCCCATTTACTGGCTCCCCAGATGCCATGGTATTTGGAGGTGAGGGAAGGAGTTAAGACAATTTTACCTGCTGGAGATATTTGATGCTTTATACAGGTGACAGATCCTAAGCAGCTTTGTAGGGAGCAGAAAAAGCTCTCTGGAAGTACAGAGCACCCTGGCCATGAAGGGCTGGTGCTTTATTTTTCACAGCAGGATTGATGCCAAATCTCTTGACCATGTTTTCTGCCTGTGAAGGTTGGAAGTGACAGGAGGTGACTCTCCCTTGCAGAGCCAGAGGAGGCTCTGTGTGGTGCACAAAGCTCTGTCACTCTCATTTTACTGCCAGCCACGTGTTGTGTGGGGGTTTCATGGTGCTTTTTTTGAGGGTGAAGGGCTCACAGTTGACTTATGGACATCTGCAGGCTTCCATTTTGTGGTATGATATGTTTACAAGTATCTTCTAATTAAAAAAAAAATAAATGTATACATAAAAATAATCCAAGGACCTAAAAGAAAAGGTTGGGCACTGTCTTCCAACCTTTCTCCCCTTTGCCTTCTGAGCTCGGTACAGCCCTGGCAATCAACCTCCCATCCCTATGCTCTGTCCCTTTGGTGTCCTTTGGTTGTCCACCTCCACCTGCCTTCTTCCTATACTTCCCTTTCCTTCTTGGAGCACCAAACAGGACCAGAAAAGGCAAAGCTCTGTCTGCCTTCTCCAGTGCTCTCCTTTGTTGTAATAGCTGTGAGTAAAACCACTGCACCAAGCTGAGGCTGCTTAAGGAGGGTATGGAGGAAATGTGCTGCCTGTGAGGATGGATCCATCCTGCTTTCAATGGGATGAGCCCTGGCATCATGTTCTAGAAGAGATGGGGCCATCAGCTCTCTGCTTACTCCTCCTTGGAACCTTTTGTCACCATATTATGCCACTGCCTTTTGTCACCATATTATGGAGATGGATGCTAGAAGGTGCTTCAGAGCAGCATCTCCTCCTCATCCTCCTTACCCTGATGCAGATAAGTTTACAGGGGAAACAACAAGCAATTCCAGCTTGATATGAAGGTTGTTTGTAGCTCCCCTCTTCTCAGCTTGAGGGAGAATTATAATAAAGTATGACGTTTCATTCCTGTTTGTCCCTTTAGATACTGTAAAACCCCAGTTCCCTTTTTTTTTTGGCCATAGTGATCACATTTCTCAGAGCCTGGAGAAGAGTTTCCTTTGACTACAGTTTGTTATTCCTGGTAGCACCTGACATTATGCTGTCTTGAGATTTGAGTAGGGCTCCTGGCTGCTTTGGCAGTGTAAATAGCCAAAAATAATATGGATTTGTTTTGGTTGGAAAAGACCTTTGAGATCATCAAGTCCAACCATTATCCCAGAGTGCTGCCAAAGCCACCACTAAACCATATCTCTAAAACCTTAACCGTGTCACAGCAGATGGGACATCAGGAGTAGGATTAAATGACATAATATTAAAATATTGTGTGTGTAATTTTCATATATATATATGCACTTTTAACAGCTCAGCAAGGCATCCCTTCATTTCCATGTTCCCTATTTCTTGACCTGCTAGCTCAGTCATACAGTTCTTTTCAGAAGGCTGAGGAACACAGTGAGACCAATCAGGATTTGCAAGCCCCATGGAAAAGCAGTGGAGGAGTCCATAATAATGTAATAAAAATAAAAGCACAAAGCCAGTCTTGGTGCATGGATGCTATCAGAGGAGAGAGAGGTACCATCTGCAAGGTTGTTAAGATGTAGAGAACCAAGATGGCCTCCACAGTAACCACAGGCAATGTGAAGAGATAAATGGTTGACCCGAGCCCGTGTCAGGCTAGGATTGATGCCACTATCAGCCCTAGTGCCTTTGCAATGATTTTTTTTTAAAAAAATCTCTGATAGAGTGTGTTATCTAGTTACTGGCATGAGGGCAATGGCCTGGAGGCAGCCAGGAGTAGGGGGGAGGTAGAAGGAGAGGAGGAGAGAGAGAAAGGAAAAACAAAAAAAAAAAAAAAGAAAAAGAAAAAAGAAAAGGTCATTCCAGGAGGACAATCTCTGTTGGACTAAATGAAAAAATAAGGGCCTTGCTCTGAAAGGTAGAGGTATATAAATAAATAATTTTAAAAAGTGGTTGCTAGGTGTGTAAGAAAAGGATAAGCAAAATTGCTTCTCTTTCTTCCAGCTTTTCTTTTTTTTTTTTTCCTCTTTCTTTTTCTCATTCTTTTTTTTTTTTTTTTTTTTTTTTTTCTCTTTTAATGGGATCAGCCTTGGGCTACAATGGGAAATTTAGGAGATGTGCTTGTGGTGTGCTTTTTTTTTACTTCTTGCTTTTTGCTTTAAGGTTTAACACTTTCCTCTCGTGCTTTCAGATCAAAAATCAAGGGCTGAACTGTAGGTATCTCCCTCCCCTCCCATTTTGTACCCCCTCTTGAGTTTGTTTGTTTGTTTTGTGTATTTTTTTTTCCAATCCCACCATCTTCTGTCTCTACAACTTTTCCTGCCAGGCTGTGGAGTATCTGTGATGCACTCTTATGTCACTTCTGGCATTTGGTGTGAGGTGGGTGCTGGCTTGCATCACTTCTTCAGGGATGTAGCTCTCAAGAGCTGTGTTTGGTACCCAGCCTGGCCTCCAGATGTGAGTGCAGGCTCAAACTTCCCATCCAACCTGCAAGAAGTAAGAAGAAGCTTGGATAGTGTGTATGTGTGTGACTGTTGAGTTGGTGGGGTTTTTTTATTTTATTTTATTTTATTTTTTTTTTCATTCAGAAGAAAAAGCAGACAAATCCTGAGGATAACAAAAACCCAAAATCCCAAGCTGGTTGTGGTTGGAAGGGCCCTTAAAGATCATCTATTTCCAACCCCCTGCATGGTCAGGGACACCTCCCCCAGCTCAGGTTGCTCCAAGCCCCATCCAACCTGGGCTGAGACACTGCCAGGGATGGGGCAGCCACAGCTTCTCTGGGAAAACTGGGCCAGCATTTCACTACCCTCTCAAGATAGAATTTCTTCCTAATATTTCATCTAAATCTCCCCTCTTCTGGACTGAAACCATTCCTACTCATCCTCTCACTCCTTGCCCTTGTCAAAAGTCCCTCTCCAGGTAGTTTGGTCTTGTAGTAAGCTAGTGGTAGTGATGGAATTTTAATTGTCTTGTAGCATGATTTCTTGTGCATACAGAATTTGGAGTAAGGAGTAGAGTAAGAACAAGTGGTATGGGTTTTGTTGGGGTTTTTAAAATCTTTTTTTTTTCCTTGTTTTGTTACTGTTGGGTTTATTGCAAGTGGTTTTTTCAGAGTCTAAACAATGTGAATTAGGTGTACTGTCAGAGGACAAATGAATTACTATTTCAGTTCAGAGAGTGTTTATTAACAACTCAAGAAAATAAAAAAGGATTTTTGTAGCCCAGCATGCTCCAGCCCTGTGCCACAACTGATCTACCAGAGCCTTCCTTCTGTCTTTTAAGGAAAGGGTTAATTTTATGTGATTGCCAGTAAAACCAAGCTGTTTTCATGATGAGTCTGTAATAGCTGGGTGATGGCCTGACTTAACAACTTGGTGTTAAATGCTGGGTACCTTCCCCTGCCTGGCAGCTCTCTAAGTGCTCCTCACTTCCAAACTCTCCTGGTGAATAGCTGCAGAGCAAAGGACTTCATTAAGGGATCCTAAGGCTACCTCGTAAAAAAACCAGCAAATAATTTTGACAGCAAGGGGAAGGAGCAGAGGGGATTGAGTGCTCTGTGGTCCCTGTGAGGAAAAGCAGACATCCCAGGGGCAGGGAAGCATCAGGTGAAGTGGATGTTATAAACACTTCCCTGCCATCGCTGCGTCGTCTCAATAAAACAGCAGTTTGGCCCTTCCACAGCTCTAACAAAATATTCCCAGTTAACTCCATGGGTGGTGCAGGGCTGGGAGCTGTTAGCTCATATTCAGTTAATTTTCAGATGTCAGAGCTCGTTAGGGGTGAGTTTAGCCAAAGACAGTTTGCATGGAGCTCGGTAAATTTGACTTCCTCACCTCAAATTGAGGAAAGGGATTGCTGGTTTGGTTATTGGTTTATTTTCCTGCTTTCACACATCTTCTTTGGAGCTGTGAGTCTGATCAAGGGTCAGGCTCAGCTTCATCCACTTAGGGATTAGAGTTCTCCCTCTTTCACGTGCAGTACCTTGCTCTTTTACTCTCTCACTCTCATTCTCATTTTTTGCCCCCTTTTTTTTTTTTTTTTGTTTGTTTATTTGTTTGGGGTTTTTTTGTTTTTCTTTTCTCTTATCTTCTTTTCTCTTGTCTCCTTTCCTTTCCTTTCCTTTCCTTTCCTTTCCTTTCCTTTCCTTTCCTTTCCTTTCCTTTCCTTTCCTTTCCTTTTCTTTTCTTTTCTTTTCTCCTGTCTTTGAGTGGAAGATACAGCTTTTTGGCAAGCTTTTCCCCTTTTTTCACCAGCAAGCCCTGCAAGGCAGGAGGGGCTGGAGGTGTCCAGACTGAACTCTTACCAAGCTGGGCAGAGGTATGAGACAATTATTATTATATATCAGTATTATAACCAGAGGAGACTCCGCTAAGGTCTGACCACCTGTTTTTTTCCTGTTCCTGGGACTTAGCTCCTTGTTGTCTTGAACCCCTCTGTGCTCAATGATTTGGTGCAAAAGTTGTTGGGTTGTGGCTGTTGCTCTGCAGCACATTTTTGGGAGCCCTGCTGGGGTCAGCACAGGGGTAAGACAGGGAATGGAGCCACTAGAGGGAAAAAGTTGCCTACCCAATGCTGCAGAAATTAAGATTTCCCACGCAGGAAGAACTGCAGTCACTGCTCACTGTGGCCTGAAGCCAGTGGTCATTTTTAGCTCTTGGGAGAAGTTGGTTGCTGGATTGCCAGGTACCTGAGGGACTTGTAGGCAGGTAGCATGGAGGAAAAACTTTGGATAAGTTTCTCCAGGTGGTGATAGCTAGCAGTGGGTAGCTCTTTTTGGGTTTGGACATAGGCACTGACACTTGGAGTTATTCAGCCTGAAGAAAGGCTCTAGGGAGAACTTAGAGCATCTTTTCAATCCTTAAGGAGTGGTCTATAAGAAAGATGGGGAGAGATCTTCTAGTAGGACCTGTAGTCCTGGGACAAGGGGTGATGAAACTGAGAGAGCTTTAGACTAGATATTAATTATTTTTTTTTTATACCCAGGTTGCCCAGAGAGGTAGTAGATGCCCCATTCCAGGTCAGGTTGGATGGGTCTCTGAGCACCCTAATCTAGTTGAAGATGTCCCTGCTTACTGCAGGGGGGTTGAACTACATGACCTTAAAGGAAAGGTCCCTTCCAACCTGAAATAATTGATGATACTATGATTCTAGTACAGTGTCCATCTGTCCTCAAAACCCTCAGAAGCTCATAGAAAGTTAGGGGTTGGAAGGGACCTCAAAAGATCATTGAGTACAACCCCCTGCCAGAGCAGGGTCACGTACAGGTGGTCACACAGAACACATCCAGGTGGGGTTTGAATGTCTCCAGAGAAAGAGACTCCACAACCTCCCTGGGCAGCCTGAGCGAGGGTTCTGTCACCCTCACAGTCAAAAAATTTCTCCTCATGTTTGTACGGAACCTCCTATGCTCAAGTTTATACCTTTGCCTCTTGTCCTGTCATTGGGCATAACTGAGAAGATCCTGGCTTCATCCTCCTGGCTCTCTCCCTTTCCATATTTATAAACATTAATGGGGTTGCCCCTCAGTCTCCTCACATCTGCAGAGCCCCAGCTCCCTCAGCCTTTCCTCCCCAGGAGATGTTCCACTCCCTCCATCCTCTTGGTTGCTCTGTGGTGGGCTCTCTCCAGCAGTTCCCTGTCCTTGGGTCCCAAAATTCCAGATGTGGCCTCACCCGGGCAGAGCAGAGGGGGAGGAGATCTGCCTTTGGGAAGTGCTTGGGAATGAAACTTTGGATTTTATGTCCTGCCAAACACTTAACAGGCAGACAAGTGTGTGTGGGGGGGAAAGCAGAAAGTAAAAGCTGTGGAGTGCACGTTATTTGAGGGGATCTGTTTTCCCAACAAAGAGCTGTTACAGCCCTGCAAGACAGAGAGATGGCTTCATAGCTCAGACAGGAGCAGTTTGTGCTTTCAACTCAAAGGCCTCTCAGTTCAGAGGGCAGCACATCAGTCGGGGGGTTCCCTCTCACGCCAGTTTCAGTTTGTTGTCTGACTGAAAGGAGGTTTGGGTTGAAAGCTCTGGAAATGACAAGAGTGGTTACTGTCCCATCACGTGTGTGTTGCTGGTCTGCAGCAGGGGTTTAAGTCATTCATGGCATAGCAGCTCAGTGCAAAGGTCTCTAAATTCACTTCAGCTGCCATCTGGCTTCTGCTGCACTGCACCCCTCCTGATATTGCCCCTCCTGTGCCACTGTGAGCTCAAACTACTGAAAAAAATACCCTTAAAATTCAATAGTGGAAACACCGGTTGAAAATCGGTTCTAGTTTTTGTTCTATAAAATAAATGTATTAAAAGGTATGATCTGCTGCAGGCATGTCCTCACTTAGAAGGTGTGTTGCATCAGGAATCACAGAATTCTCAGAGCTGGAAGGGACCTCTGGAGATCATCCTGTCCAAGTCTCCCACTAAAGCAGGATCCCCTGGAGCACCTCACACAGGAACACATCCAGGTGGGGTTTGAATATCTCCAGAGATGGGGACGCCACAACCTCCCTGGGCAGCCTGGGCCTTGGCACCCTCAGAGTAAAGAAGTTTTTTCTCATGTTTAAATGGAACTTCTTATGTTCCAGTTTGTGCCCATTACCCCTGGTCCTGTCCCTGGGAACTACTGAGAAGATTCTGGCTCCATCTTCCTTGCACCCCCTTTAGATACTTGGAGATGTTAACAAGGTCTCCCCTCAGCCTTCTCTTCTCCAGGCTAAAGAGTCCCAGCTCTCTCAGCCTTTCCTCATAAGGGAGATACTCCAATTCCCCAGTTATCTTTCTTCCCCTCTGCTGGACTCTTTCCAGTATTTCCCTGTCTCTCTTGAACTGGGGAGCCCAGCACTGTGAATGTTCTCCTGTGTTTGTACAGTGCCTTGCCCAGTAGGATCAGAAGACTTTTTTTTAGCTGGACTTTTTGTGATTACATTGACACCCCTGGCATCAGGGACACAGCACCAGTGTTCCCAGTCTTCTAAAAGCAACTTAATTCTCAGATTCCCACTAGGATTTTGCCAGATCCAGCTCTCAGTGCCAGGGTAGATTATACTTAGTGCGTGACATCTTCCCGGCCATAGTAACCCACCGTTACCCTATTGCTTGGGTGACCTTTTCTGTAAGAGTCTCATCTTCACCTTTTTACCTTTCTGGCAGATAAGTGTTTTTGATGATGACAATAAAGATACCACAAAGCACTTTTATTCTTGGTTGCCCCATCTGGGCTGTGCGTTTGATCCAAACGGCCGACGTTCCAGTCAGATTGCACTATCAGATGGAGCTGGCTCTATTTCCTGCATTATTCTTCCTGGCTGTACCACATTATGCAATTATGTTTGCATTTAAACCTGAGCACTTACCTGTAATGATGCTGTAGTCCAGTACATGATACATTACAGCAGTAGATAATGCATACAGATAGGCTAAGAAAGCATGTTGTTGATGTGCTAAAACTAAACAGGGCATTGCATCTGCAAGTGGACTCTGAAAGCTCGCAGATTAGGCTGAACTGTTTAAAAAAAGCTTGCATTACTGAAATAAGAGTCATGCAGGGTGAAACTCTCTCCCCCCCTGGGCAGGTCCAGGCTTCCCCGGTGCTATCCTTCAGTTTCCATCACCCAGGTCTGCCTCCAGCACTCCTGGGTGCTGCCACCCATTTCTGCAGGAGCAGGACAGTCTCATTAATTACTGGGAGCCCTAAATCCAGCACCCTATTTAGCATAATGTAAGTGAGGAAAGACAGGCTGCCCAGAGAAGGGCATAGGATGGGTGAGGAGAGAGTGATAGGAAACGTGATAGGATGGAAAGAGAGAGTTTCAAGCTGCAAGAGGGGAGATTGAGATGAGATCTTAGGAAGAAATTCTTTGGTGTGAGGGTGCTGAGCCCCTGGTTGCCCAGGTTTCCCAGAGAAGCTGTGGCTGCCCCATCCCTGGCAGTGTCTCAGCCCAGGTTGGATGGGGCTTGGAGCACCCTGGGCTGGGGGAGGGGTCCCTGCCCATGCAGAGGGGTTGGAACTGGATGAGCTTTAAGGTCTCTTCTAACCCAAACCATCCCATGGTTCTGATTCTATGATGCACCGAAGTAAGGCTGCATGTTTCTCAGAATTTTAACTTTTGACACTGCTGGTCTGCATCAGATCCTACCCAGGGAAGCAGAAAAGCTGTGTAGTCCCTAGATATGTCCTTGTGTCTGTTCAGGTCATCCCTCTGAAAGGTGATGTTTACTTTAAAAATGCATTTCAAACAGCTGAAAATGATCAGGAAAAATGTTTTGGTGAAGCTGCTACAGTGATTCAGCAGAACGGTGCAGTCAGCTGTGAGTTTTCCTTGTGGGATAATGAAGCAATGCCCTCCTGCTACACAAGGTATCAGCAAGCACATCAGTTTTCCTCCAAGAAAATAGACATTCCAGCTACAGGTTGCTCAGCAGGTCAATTCTTCAATCATATTCTGGGGCTCTGTGGGTGCAAGGAGCTGAGGAAGTGTCATCCTACATGTCTGAGAAAGAGAATATCTTGGTGATGGGACTAGAGTAGCACTTAGAAAGTCTCTCACCTTTCAGTTGGGTGCTGCTTAACACGTTCTCAGTGGTGATAGATGTTTCAGTGGAGCAATACTGTGATGACAATGAATTAATTTTCAAGATATGCCTGAACATTTTAATGAAAGAGGGAAAAAAATACTGCAATAAAAGAAATAAGGGAACATGGCCAACTCGAGCACCTAAATGGCCCTTCTGCTTTGTCTGAGGAGACTTGGATGCATATCTGACAATCTCATTCTTTTCCTTGCATTATGTGGGTTTGCTGGCTGTGTGCTTCATTTTGTGCATAGGACATACAAAGTTGTAGCCTACATGTAGCAATGTCCCTCTTTAAAAGACTTTCCAGTCTTTGCCTGTTAAATCAATGCTAACCCCTTACAGACCCTGGAGATGGAGTTTTGACCAGGTCATGTAGCAATAGGATGAGGGGGAACAGTTTCAAGTGGAAAGAGGGGAGATTTAGGTTAGACATGAGGAAGAAATTCTTTGTTGTGAGGGTGGTGAGACACTGGCCCAGGATGCCCAGAGAAGCAACCTGGCTTCTCTGAAGAAGTGGCTGCTCCTTCCCTGAAAATGTTCAAGGCCAGGTTGGATGGGGCTTGGAGCACCCTGGGCTGGGGGAGGTGTCCCTGACCATGCAGGGGGTTAGAACTGGATGAGCTTTAAGGTCCCTTCCAATCCAAACCATTCTGTGATTTTATGAAACCAGATCTGCAGGGGAGATGGTCTGTGTATCAATTCAGTTGTATTCTCTATGTCCCCCCAGGAGCTGTGTGAAAGTCAGGGGCTGGATCCCACACCAATGTTCCGAGCTCTCACAGCCAATTTAGTTCTTTCACAAGGGTTTTGTTTTTTTTTTTTTTTCTGCTGCCTGAGTCAAAAACCCCATCCTCCTGAGATCTCCACTGACACTGTTGAGGCAGAGCTACCTCCTTCCTCCTGCCCCATTGACTGTAGCTCTCATTCAGAAATCCTTCTTGCTGACACATAGGCACGTAATTTGATTTCTTTTCCTGCAAGTGGCTGGAAAATTGTTAAACTAATCTTTGGATCAGTGATATTTGCACTCAGATTAGTCAAAGTAAGTCAAGATCATTCAGCTGTGAGACAGTATTTGCACAGTGCATACTGCAGAGGCCAGCACAGTCACCAGGCTTGGTTATTCTGCTTGTGTAAATAGCTTGATGTTGCAATTTTCTCATTGCCATTAAATTGCCATTTTTAATTTGTCTCAGAGGCCTTCATCCTCTGAGAAATCACTGGGGTAGAGAAATGTGTAAATTATGGGTGCCCTTTAGCTGTGCTCTGGAAAGGAAAACCAGTCACGTTTTATCTGAGCTGGAAGATTGCATGGAATTGCTCAGTGTGTTCACATCCCCAGGATTTTCATGCAAGTTGAGTTTGGGATTAAAACTCTGCACTGAGACAGTTTTCACTGAAGTAAACTGTGCCTAAATATCAGGCCATAAATGAACATTAGGAAAAATTTTGTGAATTAACAGTGAATTAATGTAGAGAAAAATCACATGTTGTAAAACAGGGTTCCTCATGTGCTCCAGGACATTTCCTCTGCTTCCAGGGTGTCTCCCTTAATCTTTGAAGTTGAGATTTCTGATTCTAGGACTGACCTCCCACCATAATCCTCAAAAGACAATAAAAGAGCCAAGGAAACCACTTTAGGACTCATGTGAGTAGGCCTGGATCTTCCCAATGGTCTCATGGTTTGTTTAATTATGGAGTAACTTGATGCTGCTTCTATCTCCCCCTGTTACTTCGTATTTTAACTTGTATTTGGGTAAGCTTTGCTGCCTGTGAGTAGCTGATTTTTGCTATATCTGGGACATACACCTCCTGACAGTGCTGTCTTCTCAGTACCCTCCCTGTGAAAGCCCCATTAGATCTAACTAATACTCCACGTCCTTAATTAAATACCTCTGGTGGAAAGAGCCTTACCTTCTGTGCTTGAAAATTGCAGTGATTACTCCCCTGCTGGAAAAGCTTTCTTTCTTTTTTTTATAATTTTTTTGATGGTTGTTTTTTGAGTGGTTTTGTTGGCTTAGTTGCTTGGTTTGTGGTTTTTTTTTTATTATTTTATTTTTTTAGCAGGAATTAAGTTGTTTCTCATGCCATTGTCCAGTTGCAAATTGGCCTGAGACTGACTTGTGCCAGGGGCTCTGACCTCCAAAACTGCCCACTCATTTTTTTTCTGAACTAATCAGCTAGATGAACTATTTACAGTTGGCTTTTGGGTCTTCTCACTGCTTTTGTGGCTGCCCCTGTCTGAGTAATTAATGATGGTGTGGCTTGTTTATGGTCTTGAGTTACTAATGCTGTTGGCTGTAAATGCATTTTTACCTCTGGGACGTGCCAGTTTCCTGGTTCCAGTCCCACCTCACCAGCCCAGGTCAATTTTTTGTGTGTAAACAGATTTATCCTGTAATAGTTGGAGAGAGACTAGGGTCATTCATCAGTCCTGGAGAGAACATACCCAGCCAGATTCTTCCCTTCTTGTGCCTGTGCAACTCAGCAAGAGTGGGAAAGGTTCCTGCAAGATAGCTAAAATTTAAAAAAAAAAAAAAAAAAAGAAAGGAAAGAAGGAAATTAATCCTTTTAAACCTTTCCATTGGAAATAAAGGAATTGGAGAGTGTACCACATGTCCAGCCTTGTGCCCAGCCCTGGTCCTTGCTGTATCAATGATGCTTGTGGGAGTTATTAACAACGGAGCTGCTCTGTGGCTCTTTTAGGTTGGATAATACCACCTATATTTTAAAGCTGGGCTAAAGGATACAGAGAAATTTCATAGCAGCAAACGTTGCAGATAGTAATAAAAATATCATCCTGTGGCCTTGGAAAGAGTTGGTTGGTTTATATGCCAGGCCTGCTTTATCATAAGCAGCCACATCAAGTGTCCTAATTCATATGGGAAAAGCCAGCTTGGTGTCTTATTCCCTCTGGGAACCTGTTACAGACTCACAATGCATGGATAGTCAGAAGCATTCTGCTCATTTTCAACCTGACTTTTTGTAGCTGCAGTTGCTTTCAGGCTTCTTAGGGATGTCTTTTGGCAGAAAAGCTTCCTTTTTCCCCATTCTCTAGGTGTCTGTCTTTCCTTCTGTTGTCTGAAGAGTGTAAGGTTAATTCCTTTTTGATTTATGACCAAGCACTTCCATTCCTTTTACCATTTCTTTCAGAAATTGCAAGTCAGCAGTCCCACTATCCATCTACCTTTGTTGCACAGTTTGGTGACCAGTATCTGCTCAGTTGGGGTAACTATGGGTGGTCTCTGCCATGACAAGAATTTGAGGGGAACTTTGTTCTGTGCCTCTGGGTTCTTAGTAAAATTTTTCACACTGTTTGCCAAGGCAGTTTGTGCCAACACCTGAAAACTTCCACTCTATAACCCATTGCTAAATGGACTGTCTTAACATTTTCACTCAGAGAAAAAAGGCCTCAGTGGTCAGATAATGTTATTTTCAGGATCATCATCACATAGAATTGAAGTAGGTGAGAAATTTCTCACAATCTGAAGCTGATGGAGCCAAGAGGCTGTCTGTTCTTTGAGGGAAGGCTGGGAGAAATTTAAGAATTTGAAACCCACTCCGAGTTTTTAACATTTTCTTCTCTCAAAGGATTTTCCAAATGGAACCAGATTAAATAGAAATTATATCAATGAATGTGGTGTTTTTACTAAGAGTATGGAAGTAGACTGTCCATTGTAAACTTTTCCAGAGGTTCTCCTTTCACCTTTCTACTCCTTTATGTCCAATGTAGAAAGATCCTTGTAAAGGAGCTCCATGGCAGCAGGGTTGGAGCTAGATGATTTTTAAGTTTCCTTTTAACCTAGACAATTTTATGATTCTATGAAATGCCTCAATCAATGTCAAAATTGGAATATTGGCATGCAGTGCACATGAATCAAATCCCCATTAGAGGACTGCTGATCATGTTGTAAGATTCACTAGGCTGCTGTGGAACTCCTGGTTTCCAAAGAAAATCCATACAAGATATTTTAATGTTTGAAGGCAGCTTCTCTAAAAGTGCTGTATGGGCAGGATAAGCACTTCAAAAACTGGCAAGTCCTAATCTCTCTCTTGTTTTCTTTTCCATAGTGAAAATTGGCCTTTTTGGGATGGGAGGGAAATTGCTTGGTGTAGAGGATGGTTCACAGTGTGTTGGTTTGCAGATCATCCCTGCCAGCTGGTGTTTATTTGCTGTGCTCCTGTGATGAGCATTGGATAAAATGATAGAACTGTTTTGGTGGAAAAGTTCTTTAAGACCATCAAGTCCATCCACTAACCCAGCACTGCCAAGTCCTTTACTAAACCATGTCCCTAAGTTACACATCCACCACATCTTGGGAACTTCTGCCTTCACTGTTAGCCTTGATCACCTTCAGTTTGCCCATTCTTTGATTTCATAGCACAGCCAAGTAAATTCTATGGGTTTCTGAGTGGAAGTCTGCATCCTTATATTTGTCTTCAAAATTAGCTATTGCAATGTGCTGTTGGTAGAGGGGATACTTTTCCTTGCTGCTTATGCTCAGTTTTGTACAACATAAGGTGTTTTCTGTCTTCTCTGGCATGATCTTGTTCCATCTTTCCCATGAAGCTGGGTATGTGCCTTTATTTTCTCTGTTAGAAAAATTCTTATACACTGCTGGTCGTAAAAAGGTGATTGTAAAAATCCTCCTTTGGTTTTGGGTTTTGGTTTATATAGAAAAAAAGACATTTTTTGGTGTTACACTGATTGATGCAGTGCATGCAGTTCTTACATCAGCAGGATGAAAGTGTTTGTGTCAGGCATGCTGGTTACACAGAGGAAGTCTTACCCAGGCCAGTTGAAATTCTGTAACTTCACAGCTGTAGTGAGCATTTTTCAGTTTATTTGGTGGTGGGTCAGAGGCCCTACAAGCAGCAGAGGCAGGGAACGATGCCAAGAGACAAGTTCAGCTTCTTCAGGCACTGAGCAGCATTTTAAGTGCAAACTCTACTGACTGGAACAAAACGCATTCATTTGCATCCCTTTCAAGTATGTGTAGGAAGGAGGAGCCTGTATCAATTTGTCTGTTTTAATTATAGATGTTCTACCCACCTTCCTAATTGCTCCTTCATTAAGAAGTAGCTTGTTGTTTCTTTTTTTTCCCTAGGAGCTAAAAATAATCAACTTTTGTTTGTTTCTGTAAATTTTTTTTTTTTTTTTGCCCTGGAGGAGATAATTATTTCTATTATTGCATGAAGATGGTGGCCAATACAGCAGGAATAATTAGAGCAGATGGCTGAAAACACTTCCTTATGAAAGACATCTACTGTAACAAAATACCTCCCCTCTTCTTTTGTCTCCTCCAAATATACATTTTTCTTTCCTTCAGGTGGATAGGGGCTGGGTGAGAGGTGTAAATCTTTTCCTGATGTATTAAACTGAGGAGCTGTCAAGAGTTCACAGCCTGGAAAGTGAGCTCTCTGTATCCATCACTGAAATTAAAGTGTTTTCAAACGTGGCATGGAGTCCTGGGTCTACGGCATGGGGAAATATATGCTGTACTCCATCACTTCAAATGTTAACCTTGTCTCTCCGTGGTGACTGAGGACAGGAACACTTGCTTGCTGTACTTGCTGGTTAAATGGCAATCTGTCAGCACCAAGGAAAAGGCTGCCTTGTGGCTGTCAGTCTCTGCTGTTTCTGCAGTGTGTGAAACCTTGGCTTGTTTGTGCCAGAATAGGCACACTTTAGAATCACAGAAGAGTTGGAAGGGACATTAAATATCAGCTGGTTCCACACCCCTGCATGGGTAGAGACACCTCCCACTAGACCAGGTCTCTCCAAGTCCCATCCAACCTGGCCTTCAGCACTTCCAGGATGGATGCAACTAGAATTTTCTAGGGTGGGTGCAACTAGAATTTCCCAGGCAAGCTGGGTCAGGGTCTCACCACCCTCACAGCCATGAATTTCTTCCTAAAATCTCATCTCCACCTCCCCTCTTTCAGTTTGAAACCATTCCCCCATGTCCTACTGCTACAAGCCCTCACTGAAAGTCCCTCCCCAACTTTCCTGGAGCTCCCTACTTTTTTGGTTTTCTGATGAGAGGATGAGGGCTCTTGTCTTTGTGTCTGTAATGATTCAGTCCTCTTTTTCATCACTCAAAAAAACCCCCAAAAAACACCTACCCAAAGAAAGGATGAAGTTGTCACAAAGTGACATCAGTATGATCCGTGTCTAAACTAGGAGTTTCTCAAACCCTTTTGAGCCTAAACCTTGCATTTTGGGGAAGAGGGAGTTAAAAAATCACCAGATAAACATCTATCACGTTGGCACAATGATTCTGATTTGCAAAAATTTTAGACCAATTATTGAAGGAGTGGTCTCCCACACAATCCCTTGGCTTTGCCACTTGTTTGCCAGCCTGAGTGGGAATGTGAGTATATCCCTGCTATTTATTAATTTCCTGCAGTTGCTGCTGCCTCTTCTGAGCCCTGGTAGTTGCAGGCACAGGCTGAGAAACTGATTCTGAGAGTTCATGTCCCCAAAGGCTGACATAAAGGCAACCCCAGGCAGGCAGTAGCAGCTAAAAACATAAAATGGAAAGAAATCTTCCTGAAAATGGAAAAAAAAAAAAGAAAAAAAAAAGAGGTGGGAGGAAGGGAGTAATGTGCTGAATTACAAGGAGCCTGCACATCTTTTATTGTGTGCTAGTAGAACATTATTTTATGTTTATATAATTTATTCATTGATTTGGAGCTGTAATAGGGAAGGAAAGGATAAACCCCCAAATTAATCTGTGTTATACACAAACTATGGGCTTGGTACACAAGGTGTGGGCTTGAAATAAGTTGTGCATGACACTTGCCAGGTGGATGTCAGAGAGGGGAAGATGGATCTCCTCCCTCCTCCTTTTGCTCTTTGCTATACCAGGAAGAACAAATACCTCCTTAGGGATTCCCAGGGATTTCTTACCCACCTGGACATTTTGCCCATATTTTTGCAGGTTTGGTTCCCTACTGAGTTTGTGTCATCTGCTTCACTGGGTTCAAAATGGGAAATGTTGCATGGGTGGGTTTCCCATGGGTGTCTGATGGGGGATCACATCCTGCAAAACTCTGTGTGACCATTTAAAGTCTTGAGTTCATGCTATATGTTTGGGGAACACAGGCTGAGAGAGTTGGGGTCGTTCAGCCTGGAGAAAAGAAGGCTCTGGGTAGACCTGGAGCTTTCAGTCTCTGAAGGGTCTATAGAAAAATTGGGGAGGTAGTTTTGACAAGGGGATGGAGTGATGGGATGTGGGGGAAAGGATTCAAGATGCAAGAGGGGAGATTTATAGATATTAGGAAATGTTACTGTGAGGGTGGTTAGAACCTGGTCTAGGTTGTCCAGAGAATCTGTGGATTTCCTACCCTGGAAATGCTGAAGGTTGGGTGGAGTTTGGAGCAATCTGGTCTAGTGGGAGGTGTCCCTGACTGCAGGGGGGTTGGAATCAGATGAACTTTGAGTTTTCTTCTAACCCAAACCAGTCTAGGATTCTGTGTATGTAGACTTTTTTGCCTCAATCTAGCTACTGCTTTTTATGAACCTTGCAGAAATACAGCACCTTTGTAGTTTCACTCCTTCCGCTAAACTTATCTGAAGTTGCCCATGGTCAGGTGTGAGCACTGAGGGTGTCACAGATGGATGCAGACATGTTGTGGTCTTATAAACCCTGTTTTTTTCAAGTTATCTTTCCAGCTGTCTGGTATCTGCTGGAGCAGGAGTGTAAAGACATCACCAGCTGTTGGCAGCCAGCTCCAGCTTCATCATTCAAGGCTTGTTTTATGCCAACTCCTCTTCCTCCCATCCTGACTCTCAAGCTCCTGCCATTTGTTGTGTCCTGTGCTGAAGCTGGAAAAAGCTCTGGGGGAAAAATCCTGTTTCCAAATAGCTTTCTTCAGCTCTGTGGGTTTCTTCTGGTTCATTCAACAAGCACACATGAGATGGACACTCAGCCATGACTCTGGCACTTCCAGCTTCTGCTGCTCTTTAGTCTTACTGAGAAGTGTTTAAATTAGAGGCTGTAGGTCGAACACTGGGTGCCAAGCAGGGAAAAAACAAAAAACCAAAAAGGAAAAGAAAAAGGTTTTGCTTATATGAAAAGCCAAGCAGGGTGTGAGATGTTCTTAACCTGCTTGGTTGTAGGCAGAAGGAAAGGAGCTGGAGTCTCTGCATGGTGGAGGTGTCTTGGACAAGACCATAAAACCCTTCATGGGCTAAGATGTCTGTCTCACAGCTTTTCCTTTGGTGTCTCAACTGAGTTGGTCCAGTCCAGTGGTTGTAAAAGCATCCTCAGCAAAGCCCCCATGAAGGGATGGTACCATTTGGTGTCTGTAAGGTCACTATGGGCTCCAGCCTGTCCCATATTGATAACAGGGCAGCTAGACAAGGCAACCACTCTAACAGAGGTGTGTGTGCAATTAGTTTGTGCATGCTTTCATTCCATGTTATTTTACCATGGGCTGCTTAATAGGAATAAGACAGAACCACCACCATTCATCACAGGAACTTCTCAAGGCCCTTACAGCTGGAGATTGCACTGGGATTTTCTGCTAGGAAGCAGGGAGAGAGTAACCATATGGGATTAACAATGTCCAGGCAAATTGTGCTTGTGATTCAGGACTGTTTCACTGTAATAATTTAAGATACTTAGGCAAACTCCTTTTTCTCCCTTCAGAGATTCTTATTTCATAGATTCTTTAGATTTATTATCTTCATGTTAATGTGAGGATGGTACAAGTAAATATCTCTTGTTCTTGTGTTGTTAGCTGGTATTAGACTGTCTAATTTTATTAAAAAAATATTTAAACAAGTCACCAACCAATGGTGCACATGCACATGGCAGTGGATAAAACCAGGCATCTTCTCACTGGAAACCTTTAGTTTCAGACTGGGTGAAATAACAGAGATTTTTATGACCTTGGCCAAGTAATTTTCTGCCCCTGTAATAAATCTTGGGTAGTACAAACTTTTGTTTAAGCAAGAAAATCTGTCTTTGCTTAGGTCTATGGAGTAGGGACTTCCTGTGGGTACCTGTATCATCTAAATCCCAGAACACTGCTTTTAGCATATTTCCAGCTTTTCTGCATTACATTTTTCAGATGGTTAATAGGTGTCAGCTTCCCAGGTGCTTTCAACTGGTTCTGTGCCTTATTACTCTGGTATCTAGGAGCTACTGGCTTTTATGCCAGATGGTGTTGGTGGAACTGAAAGGGGACAGAGTCTTCCCAGAAGTCCAGCAGGAATAACTTGATCACTGATGTTATATACAGAGAGTCTTAAACTGAGAATGAGGGTGTTTTCTAGCAAGAAAGGGGAATCCTTTTGAAAAAGTAGTCAAATTCAGAATCAGAGTTTATTTTTCTTAACACTTGCAAGACCTCTATACACAATTTACTACATTTTGATGCTAGAAGGAAGATCAGCCTGGTGTATTCCTTATGCTCTTGTTTTCCCACTGGAGTTAACAGGACCTTTAGAGGACCCTTGCAACCCAAATTATTCCATGATTCCATGACTTCAGAGAGTTATAATGACTTCAATCCATTTAACAAACTTTCTGAGTAAAGTGTTTTGCTAGCAGCACTGGTTGAGGTTGTGCCAGACAGGATTTGATGGAATTTGTATTTTTGTGCTACAGTTGGCTTGATAAGCAGTGTATCTGGGAAATGTGTGCCTTTCCATGAACTGTACCCTCCTCTGTCCCCTGCCCTGATATAGAAATGAGTTTAATTAACTCTTTTTTGAGTGGATCTATTGTATAATCTTGTATATTGTATATAGTCTGGTTTAAAGGGCTACCAGTGAAGAGTAACTCACTCTGGAGAGATGGTAGATAAAGATATATATCTGTTCAGCTGGAATTTTGTCCTAAATTTCTGAAATATGTAAATATATGCTTGCAAGTAATGAAGATGAAACTTGTCCTATTACACTCAGCAACAATGGGAAAATTGTGTTCTCCCTGTAACAGTTGTGTACAGATGTGAAATCTCTGCCTCTGCAATGGTCAAGTGATTCACTCCCTCTGACATGGAGGACTTAGCTCCCCAGATGTTTTCACTGTGTGTGTGTTAATTCAGGCTTCAGTCTGGATTGAACCCAGTAATTCCCTTTGGATGGCAACCATGCAGTGGGGCAGAGGGTAGAAAACATCAACATCCATACCCTTCAGAAAAGATGGACAGAAACAATTCAGTGCCAGGTTGGATGTGGCTTGGAGCAAAGTAATCTACTGGGAGGTGTCCCTACCCATGGCATGGGGCTTGGAACAAGATGATCTTTAAGGTCCCTTCCAACCCAAACCTGTCTATGATTCTGACTTAGCCCAGGGACCTGCACCCATTGCCCAAGTCAAATAATTAAGAGAGTAGTTACCATATAATAGCTTTCTGACTGCCCAAGGTGCTCTGATAAGCATTTTATAAAACATCAGGCACATAAAGATAAAATTGACAATACCACAGTCACAGAATCATGGAATTATCTGGGTTGGAAGGGACCTCTTGAGATCATCAAGTCCAACCTTTTATCCACTCCCCCTGTGGTTCCCAGCCCATGGCACTGAGTGCCACATCCAGGCTCTTCTTAAAAACCTCCAGGGATGGAGAATCCACCCCCTCCCTGGGCAGCCCATTCCAATGTCTGATCACCCTCTCTGGACAGAATTTCTTCCTAATATCCAACCTAACCCTCTCCTGGCACAACTTAAGTCCATGCCCTCTTGTCTTACTGATAGTTGCCTGGGAGAAGAGCCCAACCCCCCCTGGCTCCAGCCTCCTTTCAGGGAGTTGTAGAGAGTGATGAGGTCTCCCCTGAGCCTCCTCTTCTCCAGGCTGAACACCCCCAGCTCCCTCAGCCCTTCCTCACAGGACTTGTGCTGGATCACTTCACCAGTCAAAAGAATAATTATAATAACACCCCTAGTATTGGCTCACCTAAGCTGTAGCTCCAGACCTAAAGCTTTTAAAACACACAGTGTGCTGTGACTGAAAGTGGTGCAATAATATTTTTTCTTTTGTACTGAGTTTATTCTTTCCACTGCTGTTTGGGATTAGCACAACCCAGTGAGGACCACACATTTCCATGTCTGGTTTCCACTCCTTTATCAGATCAGTTGAGGCTGTTCTTGTGTGTGAGTCCAAACTAATTTGCTATGGGTGCCCATGTCCACATTTGTGCACACATGTCCATGCAAAAAACATGCACCTATTCCTCCAGAAATCAGCCAAACCTGCTCTGCAAATTGTGTGCTTAAAGTTTAGAGGTGAGGAGGAACCATGACAAGGACCAGGCAGGTGTTATTGTGGCATTGCTTGTCATGAGCCAAGCTGTTTGCTGTTTTCAAGGGAATCAGAGCTAAATTTGGAACAGATCATCACCAGAGGAGAGGCAATAAATATACGGAGGAATCTAAAACAGATTTAGAAAGAAGGAATGTCACTCCTAATGTGCATGAGTGGCAGGAGAGCCTTTTAAAACCAAACTATTGCCCACCCAGCAGGATGTTTTAATTCAAAGCTCTTCAGGCTGGTTTTCTGCTATTGCCAGGAATTATCATGCAGTTCTGCTTTTTGGGAGGCAGAGAGAGACAGACACCATGAAACCTGCATCCTTTCTGCAGCCAGACCTCCACCAAGCCCCTCTTTAACTAATGCAGAACAAGAGGCAACCCCCAAATTATGACAGTCATTCCTGAAGGCTCAGAACCTCTCCAACCTCAGTGTGCCTCCAGATATTTGCTCTCTGTGGGGTCCTGCCCAGAAAGTACCTGATGGGGCTGGCATCTCCACTGCCATGCTCTCAGCAGCCTTGTTTTTTTTCCTTGTCTTTTTCTTTTCTTTTTCCCTTTTTTTTTTTTCCTTTTTTTTTCCTTTTTTTTTTCCCCTTTTTTTTTCCCTTTTCTTACCCTTTTTCTTTTTTTTTTTTTTTCTTCTGTTTCCTTTTTCCTTTTCTTACCTTTTTTTTTGTTGTAGTTTTTTGGGGTTTTTATGTTTTGTTTTTGGTTTTGATTTTTTTCTTTTTTTCCCCCAGCTTGGACTCCAGTTTTGTGGTCGTTGGGACGAGGACTCCAGCTGGCCTGCTGGCCACCAGCCACGAGATGGCGATAATGTCACGATAGAAGGAGGCAGGACCCTGCTGCTGGGGACCACCACCACCACCCTCAACCTGCTGCATCTCAAAGGTCTGCAGAAGAGGGGGTGGGGGGTTCAGGGCTCTTGTTTCTCCAAAGCTGGAGTTTTTCATGGTCGTGATCTTCCCTTTCCCAGCTCCTAGATGGAATGAGACACCTGGTCAGGCAAGCTGAGCCTGTTTTTGGTGGATACAACAGGATGGGGGAAAGCATTTAATTATTATGTATGCAGAAGGCATCGTTCGTGCTGTTTGAGGAGTAATAACCATACAAGTGGAAGGTTTTTATTTCTTTTTTTTTTTTTTTTTCTTTTCCCCTAGCTACTCAAAGCTCTGCTGTCCTGAGTGGCTTTTAGTGATAGTGGCAGCACTGATAACAATAATCAACTCTGTTTTGTTTGGCATCTTTGAGGCAAAGCGTGTTGCAAAAAGCCTTTACAAAATTAATGATGTTACAGAATTACAGGCCACAGCTACCAAGTGTAATAAATAATGCAAGATCTTACAGTGTGGCTGGTGGAGAGTAAATAACCGAGCACAATTACTGGGTTGGGGGGGAACACTGGGTTTGAATGGTTCATGTACCCCGAGGTAGATGCAGCATGTCAGGAGGTGTAGCTCTGTGGGTGTTAAAATAAGAATTAAAATTACATACCATTTAGTGCCAGAAATATTCCTTTCTAGAAATTAGGCCCTGGTTGTGAAAACTGTGGTGCACAGGCTTGGTATTAAGTGAATGAGTTGTTCTGGTGAAATTACTTACTCCATGTTCAGCCTATGTGGAAGCCTCTGCTGAAATGGAGCTGGAGAAAAATATAAGGACCTGGGGTTTTTTTGCAGGTAAGAATGATGTTCTATTAAAAAAAGTTAAAAGCACTATTTTTTCCATTGATGCGAAACACAAGCATTTGATGATTATATTTAAATCTAATTTTGAATAATCATTCTTTCAAGAAAAAACTTTGCAAGTGTATTCCTATTGTGAGAAGATTTAAAAAAAAAAAAAAATTGAACTTGCTCAGTATCAGTTCAGAGGTTCTCAAGAACTGCAACACCAGGCAGTTGTTGTTGTTTTGTTGTGTTTTTTATTGTTTTATTGATTTATGTAAAAGAAAAATGAAAAAAAAAAGTATTTGAGGATGAAAAATTGCGAAATGTTCTAGTACAATTTTCCTCCTTCTCTTACTCAGTGAAAATCCTAAATCTGGGTGATGTGAGATTCTTCTTTATCTCCATTGTGATTATGAGATATAGCAGAGGAGGGAGGTTGGAGCCCCAGATCTCTGAGACATTTGATTACAAATCCAGATGAGGATTTTGGAGTCTCTGATTTTGTGAAGAATTGGGGCAGTCTATTACAGTGGAAACCTATAAACTGGGGGTTCATTTGATCTCTGAGTCAGCAATCAGGAAGCAAACAAAGGTCTGACTGAATTTAATGAAGTTTGGAGCAGTATCTTTATGGCTTCAGCTCATCTGACACTCAAATGTCTCCCCTTTTATCACATTGTCCAAGAAGCTTGGTTTATATTGTAGAATGAGTTAGGAAAGCTGCATTAAAATATTTTAGATGCTCTTATTTTCTGTGTTGCTAGCTGCCAAACATAGGGACCAGGTAGTTTAGAAGCAGAGACCTACATGGTAATTGTTTATCTGAGCTTCATCTTTGCTGAAGTTTCCTTATTACATCCACCCCCACTTACCTGGATGCTGCTACTTGTTTATCCTTGGCTGGATTTGGAGTCAAGACATGCTGAGATCCACTCTGATCTGACACTGGATTAATCTTTCCCAGTTTTCCCTTTCTTTAAGTTTTCCAGCACAGAGGAGTTGTTTAGGCTCCTGTATCAATAGAAATACACCACCAAAGACTTGTTCATCTCAAATACCCATTTTAAGATGAATCACAGTTAAATGTTCCCTTTAGAGCAGCAACTATAGAGCCTGTGAACATGTCAAATAAATAATTGCCAAGCTTACCCAACATTAAACCTGTAGGCAGGCGTAGATACCTGCTTTGATTGAAGCATCCCTTTCCAATTCTAGCTGAAGACTTTTTCTTAGCTGGAAATGGAGAATGGGATCAAATTGTAGTTCTGCTCCCTTTGGCTTTCAGGACTCAGCATCAGTCTGTCTGTGCTCTCACGAGCTGAAAATCTGACAGACTTTATGAAAAAAAGGTGTCATATTTCCTGAGTCCACTCCTATGTGAAGAACATCTACTGCCCTTTTTCTGGAGCTCTATCCAGCAAACCCAAGATATGTTTACAGACCCATTTCTTGCAACTCCCCTTTTTTATTAAACCATGAGAATTTTGAGTACTCCCCCTGTGATCTCTCCTTTTGACCTTTGCAACTGTAGAAATTGTTTAAAGAGTATTTTAACAAGGATGTCAGCTACATGTGGAGACTTGAAGTCACTCTGTGTTAATGTATAGCCAAATATATATAGTGGTTTTGTTAGTGGCCAGGCTGTTTAGGCAGAAGATCTGGAGGCCAAAGGAATAGAGAAATGGGATTAGGCAGCTGGGTCCTGCTCACTGCCATGAGAGCTCAGCAGCTTCTCCTTCCTCTTGCAGAAGCAGAGCATGAACACGTGGGTACCATCAGTGGAAAGTTTGATAACCAGACTGTGAAACTGCTCAGTCAGTGCTGATTGGGGAAGAGATACAAGATAGATTGGAGATAAATCTGTAAATTCAGCAGGTTGCAATATTTTTGTAATCCCAACATCACAAGTATAGAAATACTTATGCTAACCCAGGACAGATGGAAATTTCCTTTGCACAGAGATTATGCTGGAGTAATTCCTTTGTGTTTGGTTCATTGATACCTCAGACATGTGCTATTTCTTTTGTCTGAATTTATAGCACTCTAGAGAGGTCTGGAGACCAAAAAAAAAAACCAAACAAAAAACTGTCTGGTCTTCCAGGAATACTTTGGGGATGATTTTTGGGGTGATACTGCCAGTATACCATGGTAGGGTTGAAGATCTCCAGTTGCATTTGCAACTTTGAGATGTCCATCCTTACAGATTTAAGTGAGAAGATTGCTTTGGCCTCCACTCTAGGAAAGCCTCAATGTCACCTGTCACAGGTCTTCTTTTCACTTGAAGTTAGTGCTGCATCTGGATAGGAACACTGAAACAAACTTTCCTCTTCCCTCTTCATGGTCAGACTCCAGGCTGAGGTTTTGGAAAGGTCCAACCTCCTTCATCTGCCTCTAAATACTGTGCACCCAGTTTCCAAAGTACCACAGCTAACACAGACTTTTTTTTCCAAATTAAAAAAAAAAAAAAAAAGGGAAGGGGGGGGGGAACTGACAAGGCCCCAAGATGCTCAAGTTATTGTCAGTTATCTGCTTTTGAACCCATGTCCAATGAGCCATGCTTATGCATCAGCATTTCAGATCTCCTGTAATCATAGAATCATAGAATATTTTATGTGGAAAAGACCCTTGGGTCCAAGAATCATTCCTAGTCTTCAGTGCTTGCTGAGATCAGAATGGACCCTATGAGTAGATCTGGGGAGGAGAGAAATCCAAACATTGATCTTGCTGACTCTCCCCTAGGCTTTCATCACAGAATCATAGGATAGTTTGGGTTGCAAGAGACCTTAAAGATCACCTACTTCCAAATCCCCTGCATGGTCAGGGACACCTCCCCCAGCCCAGGGTGCTCCAAGCCCCATCCAACCTGGGCTGAGACACTGCCAGGGATGGGGCAGCCACAACTTCCTTGGGAAACCTATTCCAGGGGCTCAGCACCCTCAAATTAAAGAATTGCTTCCTCATGTCCAACCTCAATCTCCCCTCTCCAAGTTTTAACCCATTTTCCTTGTCCTCTCCCTACCCCCCCATGTCCAAAGCCCTCCCCCAGCTTTCTTGTAGCCCCTTCAGATATTGGAAGGTTGCTCTGAGCTCCCCTGGGAGCCTCCTCTTCTCCAGGCTGAACAAGCCCAATCCCTCAGCCTGGCTTCCCAGGGAGGTGCTCAGCCCTCTGAGCATTTGAGTGGCTCTGCTCTGGACACCTTCCAGGAGCTCTGTGTCCTTCTGCTCTTGGGGACTCCAGAAAGACTTCATGATGCTCCTTCATGACTAGCTGTGAAATAACGAGTACTTTCTTGTCTGTGGCATCAACCAGTCCTCAACCCCTGTTTAAAATCCCTTGCCAGTAGAAAGGGTGGGAAGAGCTGCTTGTGTCATGGTGTTTTCTGTGCCATTTTGCTCAGCCCATTTGGGATGTTCATTGGGATACTTTTTTGCAGGCAGTTTCTAGTTCATATTTTCTTTTTTTAATCAGGCAGAGACATTACAATTAAAATACCATAAAAGTGACTCTGGCAGTATTGCAATAAGCATGTTTTTTAATTAAAGAAAGAACAGGGGATGTGCAAATAGTACCAGCTAATGGGAAATTTCATCCAATGTATATTTTAATTGAGATTTAAAAGGAAGAAAAGTCAGACCTATTTCTCCCTGTTGTTATGTGATATTCTCCTAAGCTGTTACAGTGAGGTGTACCAAGTCTGCAATAATTACAGTCTGAGAGCTTTAATGTCCAGGCTGTTTTCACTGAAAAAAAAAACAATTGAAAGGCATAATTCTTTCATTTGTTAGTATGTTTTTTCACAGGAACTCAGTGTTAATCAGTAGACTTCAACTCACAGATCTGATCAGTCTTGGAGGAAGAGTTTTAAGGCCCTAACTCTGTAGTAATTTTATGATGGTTTTTTTGGTTTTTTTAAGTTCTTCCCTCAGCTGTGAATCCTGGTTTGTGTTTGGGTTTAGGCTGCATGTTTCTCTTTCCCATTCTGTTTTGGATGGGCTTACAACATGTACATTGAATTCCCAGGGCTCTTAATTGCCAATGAAATTGATTTGGCAGCTCTTGAGTCTCCCAGGGCTAAAACCCAAGGCTGCAACATCTCCTTACTCTGTTTGGAGGCACAGAAGGAGGAGAGGACATATGACTTTTGGAGATGTTGCCTCTAACCGTGGGATGGAAAGATCTCTTTGGTCTTCCTCCACCTGTCTTGGAAACTCATCAATAGCAGCTTTGTGCCCTTGGTAGATCTGTTCTCACACAAGTTCATCTGGTATCAGAATTCAGCAATTGTGACCTGTACAGGCTGGGAACTGAGTACCTAGGTCTTCTTAAGGTTTTACATAGAGATAAATAACTTCAAAGACAAGAGTCTGTGTCAGAAGCCCAGAACTAGAGAGGAAATGTGCTGTAAAAAAGTATTGCATTTGAGTCTCTTAAGTTTTGAAGTACCCCTTCTTCCTCTGATGGCCTGACAAATTGTGTGTTACGATAGTTTTGTTGTAGGAACAGGTTGTTGCTAAGACCAAGGTCCAACCCACTGTGCTGGATATGAGGAGAGAAATCTCATCTGTAAGATCTTTAATTTCAAATTCCAGACATCTGCTTGAAATGAGAAAACTGTGGGTGGAGGGGCATAGCAAGGGGAAACATTCTGTCCTAATGGTCACCCAGACAGGCTCAAGGGGAGGAGAAACATAATCCTGCTCCCCAAAACAGTGCTCCCGTGTGTTCCCAGGTGTCTTGTTCCCTTCCTGAGTATGAAGTATTTAATATGCTTCCATCAGATGTAGACTCGAAATAATAGCCCAAGGACCTATTTATTTTTTATAGCACCTCTATGTGTGATACTTCTCTTCATGCCTTCACAGGGTTCAGCTGGAACCTTTCTTCATTAGATCCTAGATGGTGGGCCCTGAAATGTGCCATCAAAGCCATCTAGGAATCCAGACTTCTTCCCTGACAGCTTAGCTCTTCTCTTGCAAATTCATCAGAAACTATTGCTAAGTGTCTTGGAAGCTACCCAAGAGCTGAAGAGGGAGAATCACAGAATGGTTTGGGTTAGAAGGGACCTTAAAGATCATCTAGATTCAACCCCCTGCCATGGTCAGGGACAACTCCCCCAGCCCAGGGTGCTCCAAGCCCCATCCAACCTGGGCTGAGACACTGCCAGGGATGGGGCAGCCACAGCTTCCTTGGGTAATCTGTCTTCCCTCACTTACGTTGTGCTAAAGGGATGCTGGATTTGGAGCTCCCAGCAATTGATGAGACTGTCCTGCTCCTGCAGAAGTGGGTGGCAGCACCCAGCAGTGCACCCAGGTGGCAGACTTGGGTGATGGAGGCTGAAGGGTAACACCACGAACAACTGTCACTTGGCCAAGTTGCTCAAAGCTCCATCCAACCAGGACTTCTTCCAAGGAGATAGACCTACAGCAGCATCTTCTGAGCTGCCAAACTAAATTGTCTTTGCCTGGTTCCTGTGTTTAAAAGGACGAGCCCAACCAGCTTACAGGGGAGCACATGCCACTTGAGCAGATGGCTTTGAGCACAGCAAGCCAATAAAACACAGCCTTGTCAGGCTTGGGAGACAGTTGCTGTCTGAGAGTAGTCAAGCAGCTGCTGGTTCCTTGCCCAGGGATGGATTAAGGCCTCCATGCAGCAAAATGCTGAAATACAAGCTTAAGTTTTTAGCATGTTTGTGACATCCTGGTGGAAATACACAGGCATTTGAATTCACAGCTGGTTTGGGGGATGTACCTTTGTATTGTGAACGTGGAAGAACATAGGCGTGGAGGTGGAGAGTGAGTTTTGGACTCTGGGTTCAGGCAGCCCGTGGGATGCAGCCAACATAACAAACTGCTTTTCTCCTTTGCATCTTGCTCAGCAGTGGTCCAGCCTGCAATCAACTTTTTATGGCTCATCCAAAAGTCATATGAGCATGCCAACAGGGTGCAGGAGACAGGTCCATGAAATAATCTCTTGTTCTTATTTAAGGCTCATAAACTCTTTATTCCTCTTCCTGTACACAGGAGGTTCTTTGTTGTTTTGTGGTTTTTTTTTTCCTGCTTGGAGGCCCCACCAGACACACTCTTGGAGCCAGAGAATGAGCAATAAGCAGACTGCCAGCACACTGCAGCCTTGTTGTGTAGGATCAGTTGTTTCAGTAAAGATATTCCAGCTCTGGCAGTTGCCTCCTGTTGTTTGCCACACAGGGATGCTTGCCAGGAATATAACTTCTGAGCTTCAGCCTGTCTCATGGGGTATTCTGTGGCTTTGTCATGTGAAATGCTGAAGGAGAGGAATTGGTAAGATGGTGGGAAGGAGTCATCCAGCTGACAAAGTGACCTTTCAACCTGCAAATCCTCTTCTCTACAGAGGTTTTCTGTTAGTTGCAGGGATGTGACACACTTGGCACAGTTGACCTCGGTTTTCAACAGGAAGACAGGGTGCCCTGAGGACAGCTGCTTCTGGGGCTTGTTAAGAGAAATAAGAAGATGAGTAGCACCCCTATAAACCTGGAGGGAACCGTGTGTGACCTGCTGAGCCACTTGGATCCTCACAAGTCTATGGGACTTGTGGGGATCCACCCCAGGGTGATGAGGGAGCTGGGAAAGAGCTCGCCAAGCCACTTTCCATCATTTACCAGCAGTCCTGGATCACTGGAGAGATCCCAGATGACTGGAAGTTGGCAAATATCACACCAATCTACAAAAAGGGACAAAAGGAGGACCCAGGAAACTCCAGGGCTGTCAGCCTGACCTCAGTACCTGGCAAGGTTATGGAGCAGCTCATCCTGGGGGCAATCACACAGCACCTACAGGATGGACAGGGGATCAGACCCAGCCAGCACAGGGTTAGGAAGGGCAGGTCCTGTCCGACCAACCTGATCTCCTTGTATCATGAGGTGACCCACCTGGTGGATGAGGGGAAGGCTGTGGATGTGGTCTACCTGGACTTCAGCAAAGCCTTTGACACCGTCTCCCACAGCATTCTCCTGAAAAAGCTGTCAGCCCACAGCTGGGACAGGAGCACCCTGTGCTGGGTTAGGAACTGGCTGGAGGGCTGGGCCCACAGAGTGGTGCTGAACGGTGCTGATCCAGTTGGTGTCTGTGGTGTCCCCCAGGGATCAGTGCTGGGCCCAGTTCTGTTTAATATCTTTATTGATGATTTAGATGAGGGGATTGAGTCCACCATTAGCAAGTTCACAGATGACACCAAGTTGGGGGGGAGTGTGGATCAGCTGGAAGGCAGGAGGGCTCTGCAGAGGGACCTGGACAGACTGGAGAGTTGGGCTGATTCCAATGGGATGAGGTTCAACACAACAACCCCATGGGGAGCTCCAGGCTGGGCACAGAGTGACAGAAAGGGACCTGGGAGTTTGGGGTGACAGGAAGCTGAACATGAGCCAGCAGTGTGCCCAGGTGGCCAAGAAGGCCAATGGCATCCTGGGCTGTGTCAGGAACAGCGTGGCCAGCAGGTCCAGGGAAGGGATTCTGCCCCTGTGCTCAGCCCTGGGGAGGCCACAGCTCGAGTCCTGTGTCCAGTTCTGGGCCCCTCAGTTCAGGAAGGAGATTGAGGTGCTGGAGCAGGTCCAGAGAAGAGCAAGGAGGCTGTGAAGGGATCCAGCACAAGTCCTGTGAGGAAGGGCTGAGGGAGCTGGGGGTGTTCAGCCTGGAGAAGAGGAGGCTCAGGGGAGACCTCATCACTCTCTACAACTCCCTGAAAGGAGGCTGGAGCCAGGGGGGGTTGGGCTCTTTTCCCAGGCAACTTTCAACAAGACAAGAGGGCATGGTCTCAAATTGTGCCAGGGGAGGTTTAGGTTGGATATTAGAAAGAAATTCTGTCCAGAGAGGGTGATCAGACATTGGAATGGGCTGCCCAGGGAAGTAGTGGATTCTCCATCCCTGGAGGTTTTTAAGAAGAGCCTGGATGTGGCACTCAGTGCCATGGGCTGGGAGCCACGGGGGGAGTGGATCAAGGGTTGGACTTGATGATCCCAGAGCTCCTTTCCAACCCAAATGATTCTGTGAATCTGTGAATTCTTCTGTTGATACTCTCCTAACATCTTCTGTTATTGATTTAAAAAAAAAAAATAGATCTTGATTCCATCCATCACCTTTCTTGTAGTTTGCTTGCTTTAACACTACATTCAGCTAAACATGAAGAAGCAGAATTAAATCTGGCCAGTTTCTTTTATCCTAGCTCCCTAATGAGCTGTTTGCTAGAAAAAAAGGACTCTTTCTCAGGGTGGTATCAATGGTGATTGCTTAAGTGTGGCTTCAAAAGATGATAATAAAAAGCAGTCCATGGAAGAGGTTCACTTTGGAATGAGGACTTTTTTTCCCTCTGAGCTTCTGAAATCTCTAGAGCCCTCTAAATCACTACCTAAATGAGAAATAACACTTTTTAAAAAAATGTGTTGTGAGAACATCTATGTTAGAAGTTTTTTTTTAACAAATGAGGTTTTTGAGAAGGGTTATAATCTGCTCTGCCTGAAAGTATGAATCTTCATGACAGAGGCAAGCAGAAACTTCCCACAGCAATCCTCAAAAGCCTCTACACCTCCTTCATTCATTCCTTTTTAGAGTGGTGCATGATGCAACTTCTTTCCAGTGAAAATGTTCTGGATACCTGGGCTGCAGGATTGCATGAGGGAATCTGGGACACCTGACAGAGTGAAGTGTTGGTACATTATTTTTTCCAGTTCCATTCCTTTCCCAAGAACCTTGGAGGTAGATATCTTTTAAAAAAAACTATTCTGCCAATGGTGTGATGGTGCTGTAGTTCACACAACAGATTCCAACCCCCACCTTGTTATCAGGTTTGTTTTCCTTAATATTCCTGTTTTAATTTTTTCCCCATTATTTGGGTCTGCCTCTTTCTCCTCTCCTGTGGAACAGAGGGAGTTGCCTCCAGTTTAGTTTTTTTCTCTCTTTTTTTTTTTTTTTTTTTTTTTTTTTAAGACAGATAAAGAAAGATTTCTTTTCAGGGCAGAGAGGTGGAGGCTAATTGCTGGGTTAATTGAGAAGAATGGTGCTTCTGATGTTCTCACAAAGTATCAAATAGCCTCGACATATTTCTCCCCCCTCTCCCTCATTCTACCTAAAGAGACCCATTGAATTTGCACATTACTGTACAGAAGTGATTAAGGGTTTAATTGTATTTATTTTGCTTGGTGGGGAGGCCATCATAACAGTAGTTGATTGATTTTTATAAAATCACCCTCAAGGTCATATGTAGGACTTTGCTTTCCTGTGCAGCCATAACAAACAATTTGAGGGTCACAGCCAAAGGCTCAGTTGAGCAATATTCTTGCTTTCTGCTTTCAGAGAGAGGTCAAGTGCAATAAAAGAAGGAAGCATAACTTTTATTTTCTTTTTAAAAAAAGGGGAAGACAATCTTGTAAAGCAGCAGCTGTATATTTATTCTGACCTAATGAAAAACAGAGAGATACTGAGAGATGAGGGCTAGAGGGACAATATGCAGTTTTTTTGACATAAGTATATGTAAGTTTGACTACAGTTTGTTTTACACTTAGACTGGGTAAATGAGTAGATGAAACCCTGATAATGCTTTCTTTTCTGTGATGAATTTCCTTTTTCTTCTTTTTTAATCTTCAGCAGCTGAAATTTTCCTTTTATACCAAAGTGCCTTTTGGCTTTGTTCTGGGAGAGCTTCAGAAGCTTTGCAAAGAGGCAGGGGACAACATTAGGATGTGACCATGAGTGCTGTTGATAGATCTATCTTCTATGATTATGTGTTGGGTCTGGCTGCTGCTTCTAAGGGAAAGCCAAAGCATCACATACAGCAATTGCCTTCTGGTGGTCTTGATCTTACAAATCTTTGGACCACGTGTCCTTGGGTTGCCATTGCATCTAGGAACAGAGAAACCCAAGAGCCAGGCAAAAAGCCTAATTGAAGTCCAATTATTATTATCTCTACACATCCCTATCTTCACTCAGAATGGGGAAACCTTGCTTCCATGTAGGGTTATCTGCAGCAGGAGTCAAACCTGCAGGTCAGGCACACTGGGACTGTTGCTCATACTTGTACCTACTGCACATCACTTACCAGCAGCCAAGCTTACCAGATACCCAGAAAACCCACAAAAGATAGAAAATCTTTGAGTCAAAGGAGAGAAAAATTATCCAGGACAACTGGCACGTGGTTAACCTATTGCGGTAGAACATAAATTTTTAAAGAAAAGAAAGAAAACAAAAGGGAGAAAGGACTGGTTATAGAGGACTGGTGTCCTTTGTGTAAAGAGGGAGAAAATGATTTTTTGGATCTACATGAGAGTGAGCTACCCCTGACATGCCAAAGCCCCCTTATGTCAAAAAGTGCACAAGAGATGGTGCAGAATTAGTTTTACCACCCACCCCCAAAGCATTAACTCTTGTTGATCCAACTGCTTCTGGTTTTTGCTGGAAGATGGACTCCATGGAAAGTGCAAGCAGACTTCTCTCTCCCTGCTAGTTTTCCAGTTCTCTGGAACTGGAGGTGAGTGTAGTGCTGATAGCAAAGCATGGTTCTGCTCTGTGCTCTGTTTTGTCTCTGGGGGCAGGTCAGGAGACAAATCCCAGATGTTGGTGGGAAACGGGTACCTTGCTCTGGCTGCCTCGAGGTACCCTGGAACAGCTGCAGATGGAAAAGGACTCTGGAGTCTTCCATTCCCCCATCCATGCCTTTCATCCCACAAGGAGGGAACAGTGAGAAATTTGCGTGAGGAATTTAATATTCTAACCTGTCTTGTAGACGGGTTGAAAATTTTGGATGGATAAAATGTGACTGAAACTTAAGAAAGCTTTTGGGGAGATTTTTTGAGGCAAGGCTATGATTTTACAATAAAATGATAGAACAACTTTGGCCACCAGCCTTAGTGGTTCAGTGGTAGAGCATGGCAGCAATTAGAATACTCATTAAAAATTGTATGGAGAGAACTGGAAACAGAAATTACTTTATTTCAGTGGGAACAGGGCATAGGAAGTCAATAAAGACCTTGAGGAAGGTGTCTATTTTATGTTAGGAATAAAATAAATCACAGTGATTTATAGTTCCCTTTCTAGATTGCGGTGATAAAATTATCAACACTGCTGCTATAAGGCAAATGTATTTAATAAATATTTCTGCTCTCAGTCTGGGAAGGAACAAGATGGTAAATTATACCACAGGAAGAAGATGGACCAGCAGTCCATTTATTACTGAAGAATGTTAATATAGTCAAGTTGTTAAATAGCAGCTTTCAGGAGCTGGCATACTTACATCAACAGCTCCAGTCTCATTCAAGAGCTTTAAAACTGCTGGTAGAAGCATTCTGTAGCCCACAGATATTAATTTCATAATCATTAATAAATGGGAAATTACAGGCATCTGTAGAAATTTGATATTGTGTCAGGATCCAGACAGGTAAAAGAAAAAATTATTGAATGCTTAGTCTGATATCAAACACAAGTCAAAAGAGAAAACTGTATGAACTTAAATATTTCAGTTGATGGAACCCATAGATTATTGACCATAGGACTATAGGACAGAAATTTTATGAAAAAACTATCACATCAAACTAAGTCTATTTTCCAATAAGAAAATTACAATTTTTAATAACAAATTTATTTTGTAAAATGGGTGATGCCTAACTGGGGATCACCTGCCCAAATCTCCTACCAGCTGGCATATATGGAATGCACTAAATTATCAGTGACAAATCATTTTCCTGCCTCCTTGGGTAACACTGCACATCATTGATGATCTGAAAATCAATGGAGAACCATCACTAATCAGACTTTGTGAATGCCATTCACACCAAATGCAGATTTAGACAGCTGGGAAGAGAGCTGGGCAAGGAGGACTCAGGTATGAAAATCATGGTTACACAGTATGGGCCTTTGTCAGATAAAGCCCTGGTCATGAAGATCAGAATTCAAGGCCCAAGGATGCCCACCTGATGGGTATTGTAGTGTTCTACTGTGAAAAGCAAGAGGCAGAGTGTGGGGCCAGTTTTGCCTCTATAGACAGCCTCAAGAAAAACAAAAGAGCAGAAGGGTTAGGAGTGTTAGGCTTTCCAGTTTCAGAAGGAGCATTGCTTGTGAGAGAGGATGTCCTGCTTTGTGAACTTGAGATGATTCCTTGCTGAGAGAGCCTTAAAACCTTATCAAGGAGCCTGAAAAAGGGCAGAGATTTGATTTCACCTGTAAGTACTTTCATAGAAAATGCTGTTTTCTACACCTCTCTCCAGTGCAATGCAGGGGGGTAGAAAAAGTGCCACTGTCTGACAGCTCTTCCTTGACAAGTTAAGATTAGAATTAAAGCAGAAACTGTGAACAGCAAGCAGATCTGTTGAGATGATGATAGAAAATGGTGAAGTCTCCAAGTCACTTGATTGTCTGCCTTTCTGGAGGGTATGCAGTGGTCAAATGCAGAGAACTTGATTTCCTCCAAGAGTGTGATGTTCACAGACCACCTGGTGATGTGCTCTAGTGGTCCCTTCAGTCTGCAAAAGAATACCATGGCAAGTATTATCCCAGTCTCAACATAGTACAGTTTGTATTAAGAACACTTCGTTTTTTTTAGGAGGTCTCAGATATATCTCAGAATAACAGTCAGATATCTTCTGTTGTTTTACATGAACCAAGCTGAAATTTGTGCTGTTTTATCTGTGGGTTCAGTATAATTAATAAAAAACACTATATAGCCAGCTTAGCAGAAATACATTTGTATATAGAAAAGTATGTCTAGGGAAAAAGACAATTTACACATAGGGGAGTTGGGGTTGATGGGAGAGATCCCATGGTTCCCGGTGGTTATAAACAAGAAAATATGAGATTTATCTCTTTGATCTGTTAAGCATACCCGGTAAAAACTTATCTGGAATCTACTGATGTCTGCAAAGAAAAAAATTAATGGTTAGTCCTTATCGATATGCTACCTTTGTTATAAGACCAAGAAATTAGAACTCAGATGAAGCTGGAAGAATTTGTTGCCAGTCTTAAAAAATAAATAAAACAAGGAAAGCCTCTCAAAGCAAGGAAAACAAACAAAAAAACATCAGCAAAAAGGATGAGCAGATGATGTTCAGCAGGAGCATGTGTAACTGGATGGGAAAAGCATATGCTATTCCTTTTCCTGACACTGAGAGCAGCAGGACCAAGGGGAGCAATGATCAAGATATTTTTAATCTGATTTTAAGAATTTCCTCTATTTTTGCCCCAGTACTAAAATTAAGGAAGAAGTAATATTACAGAATGGTTTGGGATGGAAGAGACCTTAAGATCATTGAGTTCCAAACCCCCTGCATGGGCAGGGACACCTCCCACCTCCCATATTGCTGAAGGCCCCATCCAACCTGGCATCAACACATCCTGAGCAATCATCAACTTCCCTGGGCAATCTTTCCCACCACCCAACTTTCCTAATGTCTAACCTCAATCTCCCCTCTTCAAGTTTTAGACCATTTCCCATTGTCCTCTTGCTACACACCCCCACAAAAAGACCTCCCCTAGGTTTTTTGTAGCTCCTTCAGATATTGGAAGGTTGCTCTAAGGTCACCTGGGAGCCTTTTCTTCTCTAGGCTGAACAACCCTTATCTTTTGTGTTAAAGATTGGTTGTATCTTGTGGGGAAGGAAACCCAAATTTCTGGTAGGTAGAGAGATCACCATTTAAAACTGCTACCAGTAGTAAAAAGCTTGCAATGGTAGGTGATGGCACAACAGTTATTAGCTACTTCACATTAAAGGAAATGTTGGGAGGGTGACAGACCCTTCATAAGGTTGTCTGAGCATTTTTATCTCCTGCTAGCTCCTGGGAAGTTTGGCTTGCAGACACATCCCTTGTGCAGAAGGCTTAAATATCTGAGAATACATTGTGAAAATAGTGACAGTGTCCTTCATGGGGGAGAAAGCGTGACAGGAGACAAAAGAGTAACACATCCTGAGATGATAGACTGGGACTGCCAGCTCACACAAGGCAAGAACGAGAGGCATTTGAGAGAACTAAAGACTCAAAACCAAGGGATGGAAATGCCTTTTCATCCACTGTGTACTAAGACCACAGATGTCATAACTTCAAGAAGTCATTGAGAATACTATTACAGAGCTCTGAAGGATCAGATCTATGTTACTGACAAAATTTATCCAGTTATAGTAATAGATGGTAACAAGAAAATGTTGGTAGGGAGATGAAACCTGATGCTTTGGGGTGAAGCTAACCTCTAACTAGGGATTAAAATGAGGCTTTTATGGGATGGGAAGATTTTCTGTTATCCAGCTAACATGGAGAAGTTTCTTGTACTGTTGTTGGAAACATCTGGTTCTGAACAGCAGCAGAAAAGCTGTAGGATTAAATCAACCACTGATCTAAACAAGTTGCCAGTTCTTATGTTCCAAAGCTGTTTTCTCCAGACCCTGTCACAAGTAGTTTTTAATGTGAAAAGTAACACACAAATTAATTGGTAATATCTGTTTTTAAACATTTAGAGAGTGATGAGGTTAAGACGGATTTTCCCAACAACTCCCTTGCACTGGAATTGGAGTGGCTTAGATGGCTGCCCAGGCTGAATGGCCTTGCTCAAGTCTAGAAAGGCAGCCTATTGACTGAAAAAATAGACTGATTTAATCAAGTCTATGAAGAGCTGATAAATCCATAGGGAAAAGTATAGAACAATGTGGAAATTTTGCAGGACACAATAATAATTAATTTTGTAATTTATCCTTAATCTTGAATTTTATTAGCAAACCATGTTTTCTCATTTCTTGCAGCTCTTTTGTCTGTGAGAAGATGACTGGCTGTTAGATATATGGTTGCATATATTTTACTTTCCTGTTTTCTTCAGGTGGCAAACTCTTGTTCACTGGTCCAGGACCTGTAGAACTGCATGCTCATTACATTCTGATATCTGAAGGAGGAGAGCTCCAGGTGGGATCCCCTGAGGCCCCTTTCCAACACAAAGCACACATCTATCTCTATGGAAGCCTCCATTCCTCATCTTTATTTCCATATGGGGTCAAGTTTCTGGCAGTGAGGAATGGGACCCTTTCCATTCATGGTGAGTACATTTTTTCTTATCTTCAAAAGCAAAGCACACACGAACAGAAGAAAGCAAAACAAAGTTAAAAAAAAAATGGAGGAAAACCCCCAACACCTAACTTTGGTCATAATTTAGATCTCTGGCTGCAGTAAAGTATTTGTTGAAATCAGCTTTTCGGGCTAGAACTTCATATCTTTGCGTTCACTGTCAGAATCCTACTTCTGCAGCTCAGAAACTGGCAAGTTTCTTCCCTAAAAAGGACATGGCTTTGGAGGTTTCCAAGAGATGGTTGTTTTCCAGATAGGTCTCATGGTGAGGTCGATACGAAGCAGCCTGTGCCAGCTGATCTGGGGATTTGCTTTGCAGAGAAGAAGTGCTCCTGGCAGGGTATTTGCTTCTCCTCCATCTCTCTGTGCTGCGCTGCCATCCCAGTATGGGTGGTCTCTCTCTAGAACTAGGAGCACAGGTGGGATCTCTGTTTTCCTAGTTGCCCACACATCTGCACTTGTCCTGCACATGTTGCTGTAGTGAATGGCATGCCCAAGGCTATGCAGAAAAAATACAGAAATGCCAAGAATTTCAGTCCCAGATGCCTGCTCCTCTGTTCTAAGCACTTTTATCTCAAAGGAGACCCTAGAGGGCCCGAGCTCTATGTTCCTCACAAATAGAAGGGACAAAGGAACCAAAGGATAGAAAATGGATGTAAGCTTGCAGATGTTTTGGTGCAGAAGAATTTAGATACAGAGCTCTTCACAGAATGAGACTGGTTTAGGCTGGAAAGAACCTTAAAGATCATCTAGTTAAATAACCCTGCCAGTGTCAGGAACACCTCCCAGCAGCCCAGGGTGCTCCAAGCCCCATCCAGCCTGGGCTGAGACACTGCCAGGGATGGGGCAGCCACAGCTTTCCTTGGCAAACTGTGCCAGGCTCTCACCACCCTCATAGCAAAGAATTTATTCCTAAAATCTCATCTCAATCTCCTCTCTTTCAGTTTGAAACCATTCCCCTTCATCCAATCATTCCATGCCCTTGTCCAAAGACCCTCCCCAGCTTTCCTGGAGCCCCTTTAGGCACTGGAAGGTTCTCTGTGGTCTCCTTGTAGCCTTCTCTTGTCCAGGCTGAACACCCCCAACTCTCTCAACCTGGCTCCAGAGCAGAGCTGCTCCATCCTTCTGATCATCGTCATATCCTCCTCTGAACTCACTCCAACACCTCCATGTCCTCATGTTGCAAGGCCCAGAACTGGACCCAGCATTGCAGGGAAGGGACCTCATGAAGGCAGAGTAGAGGGGGAGGATCACTGCCCTTGATCTGCTGACTTTTTTGTGGAATGCAGGTATCAAATGGTCATTTCTTGGCTCAGTGGATTGCATATGGAATATGGGTTCAAACTCAGCATGAACCACATTATTAATGCAAAACACCTAAGTTAAGCTCTTAACTAGTGGGCTGTTTTTAAAGGCAGTATAGAGGAGGAGAAAAAAAAGCCAGTGCATCAGAACACCTCATCTCCCTCCCTGATGTTCTTGGGGGTCAGCCTTCATCTTGCTAGGTGTTTTTACCCTACAGCAGGGATTGAGTTTACACCCTCCTGGCCTAGAGGTAGAAATGTTGCTCTCTGAGCATGGCTGACACGTGTGGCTCTCAGCCAGAACTGATGTCAGGCACCAGGGGGGATGATCTGGGCACAGAGGGAGCTGCATCACTCTGCTGGAATCCTCGCAGTTCACGGCAGCCAAGCAAGGTCAGGTGAGGTTGGTTGTTGGAGAGGATTCAGGGATTAGATGCTTTTCTGAATCAGGAAAGGTCAGCAGAGGATGGAAATGTGCTCCTGGCAGTGTCCAAGGAGGTGGGCTTGCACTGCTCCCAAAAGCCACATCAGGTGCTCTTGACCACTTCAAAATTATTTAATGCTCACCAATAGCTTTAATAATTTCAGTAAAGTGGCTTGGCAGAAGGGCAGAATGTTCCTGTCCCATTTCCTAGAGGGGCCCTGTGAAGAATTGCTGTTAGATCATCAGGGCTGAGCTGATTCTCCTTTACTGACCACAATTATCCCATCCTCAAGTTCAGTAACTCACATTAGATTAAAGCATGCCTTCCAGAAAGGCTTGGCCTTGGAGGGAAATGGAAGCCAACATTTTCCATATCACCTTGTTCAGGGAATTAATTTGGTTAATTGTCCATGGGTTGTTTTTTTCTTTTCTACTTTTTTTTTTTTTTTTTAAGAAATGTATTAAAATGTTTGATTTGAATTTGCCTGATAACAATTTTTGCTGTTTCGCTTTCTGTATCTTCTCCTGCTACTTTAAAGCGTCTTTCCATTCTCCATTTGAGACAGGACTTTTGTCCTTACATCTTCAGAACCTTATGACAAGGGCCTTGTCTCTTCATGCTTCTTTGTTTTCTAGCAGTGGAGGAGAAACCAGTAACCAGTTGCATCTCCTTGCAACTATGAATTCTGTGATGCTTCTCTCTTCTTTTCTGGATCTGGTTCTTCCTTAGCCTGCTGACTCCATTCTCACAGACAACCTATGACACTACAGAATTAAAAACAGGGCAGAAGCACTTTTTACAGTGTTTTCTTGGCAAAATCATGGAGGGAAATAAAGCCAGATGTCCATCTCAGGACCCTCGAGGAGTTTCTCACTGATACTTCATACATTTTTTTTACTCAGTGTTATAATTCCCAGAAACTCTTCATTCCTGAGGAAACCAAGTTGATGTCTGCAGCCTAAGCTTTACCTGGATGGAAATACATGGAGCCAAATGCTACTTGGTCTCTCAGTGGAAATGGTTGGATGAAGTGACCTCAGAGGTCTTTTCCAAAAATGACTGTGCTCTCTTGGTTTCAATTTCGTATCAATTCTTATTCCAGAATTTTTATCTATTTCTGATTCAAGAAATCCAGACCATCTATGGAGTCACTCTGCCCTCCATACGCTCCTAGTGCATGTCTGCAATTTAGGTTCATTCAAACCATGTAATCTGCAACTTAACATTGAAGCAGTAGGACCAAAAGTAGTGTGTTCTTTAGCTGGTTTCATATTGCTTACAAGAAGCAGCAAAATGTTCTGTCTCCAATTTAGAAACAGTCTGGCTTGTGGTATAAAACAAATTGTTGAGCATGACAGCTTCTTTCATATCTATATATATGAAAGGCTGACATGCTTAGCAATGTATATTTGTGATGTACATACATATATATGTTATCTGAGATCAAAATCATTAAAGAAGCAGCCTTCCAAATTCTTAGCTGTCTTGGTGAAGACAGCATTGAGCACAATTATTTTTATTTTTTCTTCTCACTTTCAGCCTGGGTAATTTGGGGGATGCTCTGTAGCCATGGGTGAGTTGAGATTGTTTAGTAAGGGCTGTCAGCTCCTCACTTTGATATGTTAATATGACTTAGGGTTTCCCACAATCCCCCCGTGAGTGGCAGTCCTTTGCTCGGGTGGTTGTAGCAGACTGGGAAATTTCACTGTTGCCTTTGGCTTTAGCCAACTCCCCTGCCAGTCAGAGCGTGCCACCCATAAACTGCCTGTCAATCACACGTCAGTTTTGAAGGGGGTTTCAGGCAGCCGGGGCAACTTGACTTTTTGACAACGTAATTATGGCCCTTGCATCCGCAGTAGGGGCCTGAGCGGGGCTGAGAGAGTTTTATTGATTGTTCAGAAGGGAAATTTATCACTGTCTCCAGCTCCGTGCATGCTTTATTCCCTGAGAAACTCTCCTGACAAGCTTTGGGAAGAAGTTTAGCATGGTGGCCTTGGTTGTTCTTGCACCTTTGTCCTTCCCAGGGAAACTGGAGCCGAGATGCCATAGGAGGGCAGGGACCAGGTGTGGAGGCAGTGTAAGTGGAGATGCTACATGAATAGCTAAGGACACCTACCCCTTCTGTGTGACAACCTGATGTTGTGGTCCCAACACACTCCTTAACACAGATGGAAAAATTTTAAAGGCTTTTTTCCATTCTGTTCCCTTTTTAGCTGTCCCTGTGTAGGTGAGGGCATTATTCCAGTGTGTCTCCTCAAAACAGACTGTGCCTCTTCCCAAAAGAAAACTTGCTGTGTGTTTAGCTGAACTTTTGTCAGTGCCCACACTATGATGATGGAGAGCATGGAGATACGAACCTGCTCCCTGCATTTGAAATAACAATGTCTATCCCTCCATCTAGATGGGAAATACTGGGCTTCAATTTTCATACCATGCTACATTCACTTTGTTCAGACTGTAAAATCTGTATGGTAAAGAAAAAGAAAAAAAAACAATGTCCAGCTTTGGTTTAATACTCTATCTATTTGTTATTAATATAATTATAACGGAAGTGCCAGTGATCTTTTCATTCCTCCAAGGTCATGGTTACTCCCAGTGCAAAAAATGTCCCTGCACTTGCAGTGGAATATGACATTATAGAGGCAGTTCTGCACTTTTTTCTATCCCAGGCCTCCCTGCTTCCAAGCCAACCTTATACATTTTCATCATTAGCTTAGGAAAAGAATTATTTTTTATCATTTGAACCATTTATTAATTTTAATCATTTTTAATCAATAATGAAACACAAAATATTTGCGAGCTGTTCACTGGGCTCAGCAGAGCCTGTGCATTCCTCAAGAGATCAAACATTTAATCAAATGCTTCTTGTTTTTCCTCCATTAAGCAGTGGTATGTATCTGTGCTGAGTTTGAGATTAAGAGATCATAGACAACATGAGAGAATTTGTTCTGCTTTACTCACATATTAAAAAGAAAAACTTCCCAGGGGGAAAAAGAAAAAAATAACTATATCAGGGGGATTCAAGATAGGGTGCCAAGATCTCCTGGAGATATGCTTTTTCAGTTTACTGAAATGTTCCCCAATTCAATACATATTCTTTCCCCCTAACTGGAAACACTGATTTGCACACACCCCTGCTACACTGTGAGTCCAGCTCCTTTCTCCCTTTATGGGGTTGCTTCCATAATTTGGTTTTCTTTAGCTGCTTGTTGGTTTGTGTGGTGGTTGCAGGAGGTTTTTTGCCTTCTGTGACAGCGTTTTTCCTTTCAAGACCTTGACTTTAACATGCTGCATTAAAGCAGATGGCTCTTTAACAGAAGGCTAAGCTGCCTTGAATCCCCTTGCATTCACTGGGTGTAAGAAACTGTACTTAGGCACTTCTCATGGAGTAACTAATGTACAATGACTTCCCTCATTTCCTTATTCACAAATATAAGGTGACTGTTAGACTTTAAAGACCTAGCAGATTGGGGGAAAAAAACAAATAGAGAGCTGGGTTCAGGGAAAGCTGCTCTGTCTTTCATAACTTACCCTTCTTTCTAACAGAAATGCATCCATCATCTTTGATTTAGACTTAACATCAGTTGCTCTGTATTTTGGTGCTGATCTTAATGAGGAAAATGTGGTGTAAAGGGGACTGAGAGATGGATGCTAGTGTATATGTGTAGAGATAAATATATATATAATAATTATGATATGCTATGCTATTATTCGACTTGATATGATTTGATGATACAATATAGAATAATTTGCATTGGAAGGGACCTCTAAAGCTCACCCAGTCTAACCCTCCTGCAGTATCAGGGACACCCTCCTTAGATCAGGTTGCCCAGAGCCTCCTCAAGCCTCACCTTGAATATCTCCAGGCCTCGACTATCTCCCTGGGTGACCTGTTCCATTTTTCCAGTACCCTCATGGTAAAGAACTTTTTCTTAACATCCAATCTAAATCTATTTTTTCTCTAGTTTGAAACCACTGCCCCTTGTCCTATCACTAGAAGCCCTTGCAAACAGTCCATCTCCAGCCATCTTGTAGTCCCCCTTCAGATGCTAATATGATATATGTTTGATATAATTTAATCTATATATTACTATCTGTATAGACAATATCTAATATATTATCTTGCGTTTCTTGATTTGGAGAGGTTCATGGGTTAAAAAAAAAAGAATAAATGGGAAGGCTTTTTGTAATAATTGCTTCCTTTAAGCCTTTCAATATAACATTGAAAATCCTATCCAATTCTGGCCCCAGCTAGAAGCAGGAGATTGGCTGGAGGAAGAGGAGTAACCAGCAACAAAACCAGGGTGAATTTCCACCCCAGATGGGAGAAAGTCTGTAAAATTTGGCAAAGTAAGAAGCCTGCACCTAAATCTGGGTTTTGGCAGGGCTGCAGGCTGCACCAGGCAGGGCCCTTCCATTTGGGCTCAGATTCACTTTTACATACATGTTTAATCCTCTTTCATCCCATGCTGGGGATGTGGCAAAATGATCTTAGCATTTAAATGTCCTCACCACCCTGTCTACCTGCTCCTGCAGGCAGACATTATCCATTTCCTTTGGCAGTGGGAACTGCCAAGAACCTGAAATCCCCATGCAGGGAGGTTGGAATGAGATGAACTGTAAGGTCCCTTCCAACCCAAACCATTCTATGAATCTGTGAAATATTTCAGCAGCACGATGAGATATTGGTTGGGTTGGGTTGGCTGCTGCCTTGGAAGCTGGTTCAGTTCCTGGTGTCAATTTAAAGAGGTTTTTCTGTGTGGCACCTTTGGTTGTGAACTACGCAAGCTTGGATCATGTTGGATTTTTTTTGTTTTGTTGGTTCTTTGTTTGTTTTTTTCTTTCCTGTGTCAGGCTTGGTGGTTTATTCAAAGTCTTTGAAGGAGTTGGGAATCTCTTTCCCTTTGCTTTCTTGTCTGATGTAACTTGACAAGTTGACGGGGTAACCACTGATTAAAGGAAATGTTTGGAAATGTTTAAATTTATGGGGCAGCACATTGGGAAGGGAGGTTTTCTGCAGTGTAATATAGCAGGAAAGAACAGCAATGAGAGTTTCCATGGACCTGCTTGATCACAAAACCCTTCCCATTGTCTGTGGGATACCCCTGCCTTCTTGAAGATTTGTTTCAAAAATATTTAGGTGGAAATGCTTTTAGATGAAAACTGTAGTTTCATGGAACACTCAGCAGGACTAGGTCACTTTCAAGGTTATTTTCTACTGAAGAAAATCAAAGTGATTCACTTTGTCCTCTCATTAGGATGATGTCAGATTTTTTTTCCCTGTTGGAAGAAGGAAAAGTTGTTGAATTATATAATGTTACTTTCTTCTGGACTTTCATAGTAATATTTTTAATCTTGTAACTGTTTCATATGAACATTTCTACATTGGAAAAATACAATGCTTTTGCAGAGTAAAAATTAAAACCCCTAGACCCCCGAACTGACATTTGTACTAAGAAAAAAACCAGTATAATTGGTTTTTTTTTTTTTTTTTTTTTTTTATTTTTGTGGAATTTTTACTCTGTGGGAGATGTTGAATTGGCCTCATTTGAATTTGGTGTGAAATCACACCTGATTGGACACAGACTTGTATTTTTTCCTTTGGAACCCACTTATAACAGGAAAACATTGTCCCTGTTTTACATGAGAGGAGGAAGAATCCAGAGAGATGCTGAAACTGGGTCTTCATTGGGCCTTGGATGAGTGGGTCACCAAGAACATGATAGTCCCACAAGCAAGATGGCACAGGATGGCTTTGTGCACAGGGGGCCTACCAGAGTTTGCATGAGGTAGATCCATAGCAGGTCAAGGGAGGTGATTTTCCCCCTCAATTCCACTTCTGTGGAGCTTTTACTAGAAAAGCTTTTTTTTGCAGAGCTTTTTCCCTGTCTCTGGAAGTACTGAAGTCCAGGTTGCATGGGGATTGAAGCAACCTGGTCCAGTTGACCATGGCAGGAGGGTTGAAACTAGATGACCTTTTAAGTTCCTTTCCAACCAGAACTATTTTGTGATTCTGTGATGTTTCCTGTCTCTGTCTCCCTATTTCTTGAATCAAGCTTGTGCCTGGTGCTGGTGCCACACCACAGGGACATCAGATAAAAGCTCTGCATTCAGCCTATGCTCAAGTCCAGTCTAAAACACCCAGGCTGGTCTTGAATGCCCAACACTGAGCCTTCTGAAGATTTCCTGTGCAGCAGTCAAAAAGCTGATACATTCTTGGGTGTCCCAAGGGTTAATGAGAACTTACAAATTAGAAAGGACCTCCTATTTTACCTTGGGGCATGAATGAAAAGCTTTCTGCACTGAACATGTTGGAAAGTAGTAGGAAAGTTGTCTGCATCTCCCCAGGAGCTGCCCACACACAGCACTGTGTCCTGCAGGACTGTATGGGGGTGGGAAGGCATCTCCCACTCTTGGAGCAGACATCCCTGCTGTAGCATGTAGCAGGGAAAAAAAAAAACAAACCTCACAACACATCAGACTCCTCTTTTTGCAAAACAAGCTAAAAACATTGTGGAAATGCTGAGGGAATATTCCTAGAACTGGAATTAAAGGAGAGCAAAAGTAAGCTGGAAAGCTTCAAGTCCAGAGGTAGGAGGGTTAAGTGTGGATATTTTTAAATATATAGGAAAAGGTAGGGAAGCAGCACTCAGTCTTCTTTTCCTTATTCCCTACACTTTATGGCCAGTGGCTGGACTGGTCACTGCAAAAGTTGAGGTAGCTGAGACATTTTTTTAAACAAAGTCATATTCAAGTTCAGGAAAAAATTTCTCCAGGTCCTTGATTAAAGATCTGTGACTTTAAGGTCATTTTAGGTTATTTGCCTACAGAAAGCTGCAGAAGCACAGCTGTGTGCTATCCTGAGTAGGGAGAATTCAGAGGAAAAAACCCTATTCTTTTAGTCTTAAGGGATTTATACATTATAATATCATAGAATCACAGAAAGTTAGGGGTTGGAAGGGACCTCAAAATATCATTGAGTCCAACCTCCCTGCCAGACCACATACATGAGCTTTTTTATTTTTTATTGTTATAATATGATTTTGTTCATTTCATTAACTGAAGCAGCAGCAGCAAAAAGTCTCTGTCCTGGATCTAAAAGTAGATTAAAAAACCAAATTTCTTCTTGGAAGCACCTGTTTCCACTGGAAGTATTTCCATCTATCAATTGGTCATTTGGAAATTTTAGGGATGGCCCAGCTAAGCCTGAGGAGGCAGTGCCATTTGGATAGGGAAAAGGGAATCATAAGAGATTATGACACTTGAGAGGAAGCTAAATTCCTTAGGCAGCCTGACACCTGATGTGCTGAAGTAAATTGGTTTGTGTTGTATTGCCAGAGATTTTCATACTGGTGTTGTGGAGTCTGAGAATTTATTTTTTTTTTTTTAAGGTTTTTTGTCTGTGTACTTGTTTTTTTGGTTTTGTTGTTCTTTTTTTATGTTTTGCTATTTTTTTTAGGTTTTTTAACCATATCTATAACCCACTGAATTACATTTTTTACATTTTTAGCTCTATCTCTTGCAAAAATATTTTTTTTTCTTTTTTTTTTTTTTTTTTTTGGTGGAGGGGGGCAAGATGTAAAATGCTTGCTTCTTTTCACTTTGTTCATGGGAACTGTAAGTTCTTATTCTCAGTTCAACTAAAGATTTACAGCACAGCTACAACAGATTGACAGATAATCTCCAGGATAACTTCTATAGTCACAGTAAGTAAATTGTGTGTCTGAGCCCTGCAGTTCTTGTAAATTCCTTTTGTGGTACAAAGGGATCTCATTACCTCAACTTTAAAGCACCAATAAGCTGTAAAAAGGTGTAAAAGAGGTTTATAGTTTGTCAACACTACAAACTGTGTGTTCCAAACCCAAGTTAATTAATTTGTGGTAAATAGAAGAGAGATGTAGCAGGATCCTGACCCTGTGTAGTCTCAGGAGAGGGGTTCAAAGTCTACTGTCCTGTGCCAAAAAGGAAGGTTGCTTAAAGCATTTGGATGAATTTTGGGAGAAAGATCAACAGTTCCATGTCAGGCTTAGGGCTGGAGCCAGTCCTAAAAAGACATTTAAAGGAGTTGCTACCAGCTCTCCCATACATAATCCAGACTTTCCAGCTCTGTCTGGCTCTGGATGTACCTCAGACTGGTTGCTCTCAATCTCTTTTAGGAGGTTCCCTGGGTATCTAAAGATAGGTGACAACAAGTACTCCAAAAACTCTTGTTTTTAGTACAAGTAGATGTGTGTTTTATCTAAGCAACATGTGCTTTAGTCACCAAAACTCTTAGATGTTGAGCATCCCATCTGTTTAATGTGGAAACCATCTAACTAAACAGAAATGTGAGAAAGAACAAACTGGTGGTTAGAAGAATCCTTAGGTCATGAGATCTGGGGTGTTTTCTTGTTTTGTTGTTTTCTTGTTACCACTTGAGTAAAAATGTGAACATGTTATCTGTGGATTCAGAATGCAAGAGGAGAGATCATATGAAGAAAGCTGAGCTGAATATACTGTAGGGCAGGACTGTTGTCCCTTTAAACACCACATTCTGGAAACAAACAAGTAAACTTGAAAGATTTTGGTCAGAAACTATGAAAATACTGGGAAAAACACCACCATCAGGGGACAGTCTTATGAAAGAATAGTATATAGAATGGTTTGGGTTGGAAAGGACCTTAAAGATCATCTAATTCTAACCCCCTGCCATGGTCAGGGACACCTCCCCCAGCCCAGGGTGCTCCAAGCCCCATCCAACCTGGGTTGAGACACTGCCAGGGATGGGGCAGCCACAGCGTCTTTGGGAAACCTGTTCCAAGGTCTTACTGGTCTCACAGCAAAGAATTTCTTCCTAAGATCTCATCTCTATCTTCCCTATCTCAGTTTAATACCATTCCCCCTCTTCCTGTCATTCCATGCCCTTGTCCAAAGTCCCTCCCCAGCTTTCCTGGAGCCCTTTCAGGGAATGGAAAGTTCTCTGAGGCCTCCCTGCAGCCTTCTCCAGGCTGAACAACCCCAACTTTCTCGGCATGGCTCCAGTATCCAAACTAAAGCTTGGATGGAAGAAAGAAGAGATACCAGTGGCCCTGACTAGCACTGAAAAGGAAAAGTTAAGAGTCCAAAGGACCATTTTCCAGAAGGAAAGCAGTATACAGAAAAGATACAGATTGAAGGCAGGCTTAGAAGAAGGTAGACCATGAAGTGGGACCTATGCAGCAAAGCCTGACAGGAAGATGTTGAAGCATAAAAGAGATGTGGAGAGTGATTTTGTGCATAGAATTGAGAGCTTAGGCAAAGCAGGCTGAAAAAAATCACACTGGCTAAGGTTGGCTGCTCAAGTCACAAACCTTCACAAATCAGGTGGAAAAGCAGTTGATCCATCAGTTTTATTTGCCTGTGTCCAACACATTCCTGAAGCTATGAGAGGAAGAAATGTCTGGGAGACTGAGACAGAGAAAAGAGGAAAGAGAAAGGGCAAAATTGTGAGTTTTATGCCTTGATTGGAATAATTCTCTGGGTTAGACTGGGACACGTGAAGGACAGGAGCCATCAGAAGCTAGGAGAAAAAATGGTGGGTCAGCAGGAAAAGTGAATGCAGTGGATGTTGGAGGCTGAAAAGAGGCTGGAATTTGGTGGGACAGTGTCTGTTCAAGGGAGAGTTATTGTTTGGAAATTTATCCCCTGGGAGTGGGAGATAAGGAACACAAGGTAACTGAAGAACCAGCATCTGGTGGTGTCCTGGCAAAGAGCTGGGGGTGACTCTGACCTGCTCTTGTGGTTTTGATCTGTTTCTCATACCAGGGCAAACTAATTTTCAGTTTATCTGCTTGAACAGACTTGTTTTCCCTTTTTTGTAAAATGGTACAAGACTTTCATGCAGATGCAATTCAGTCACATGCCTCTAGAACATACAGCTGGATAGAAAGGAGTAACTGAAAATGTTAACAAGAGTCTAAGTGTTGTTTTTCAGGTGTGTTGGGTTATTGCTAGCTGGAATGGGAAGCTTAATTTTTGAGCAACTGGGCTGGACCAGAGGAAATTAACCTCCCATCTTAATCCCAGATAATCTTAAATCCCAGATAATCTTAAATCCCTGATAATTGTGTAACCCCAGACAAGTCATATAGACTTTCTGCATCTCCTTCCCATCTTTTTTGTGTACGTATTATTAACAACTACTAACTTAATAGCTCATTAACTTAAAAATCAATAATTTTGTCTTGTGGAAGCCTCGCTCATGTTTGCATGGAGTGAAGCACCCAACTATAGGCTCTTCAGGCCACTGGTTGCTGTGGCAGGACTTGTCTGTAACCAGTGAAAAGAATCCCATTAGGTCTGGTCCTTGCTATCTGCATGTTCAGACTGGCATGGTGGATCTTCCTTTAATACAAATAATAGACAACTAAGTATGCATCTCCTCTCATGACCACTGTCAATCCAAGCCTCTTCTGGTGGAAACTGGAAACATCTTAAGAGATGCTTTTCTTTTACTCTCTCTCTTTCCTCTGGAGTTCTGAGAGGCTGGCTTGGAGCAACCTCCTTGCCTGAATTAGCAGATAAGTCTCCTGTTCCATTCATAGGACAGGGAAACTCCTCCAGAAGGTGATACAGAGTGTGTAGGCTTACTAGGAGCCTATTTTTCCCATTGACTATAAGGATTGTCCCCGAAATAATTAATTCACAGCTTCCTTTCCCTATTCTGTAGCCACCTTTTTAATTTTTTTTTTTCCAACTCCTTTTATCTTAGCATTTCCAATTGTAGCAGCTTCTGCTTTCAAAGCTGGGTGGCCAGAAATAGGTCTCCCAACAACCAGTTTAAATTTTCAACACCTATTGAAGTGTGTGTGCTTGGAAAAGGGAATAATGTCTTCTGTGATCAGAGAAGTGTAAATAATGACCTAATGACTCTGAACATACAGCATTCAACTTTGCCTACTGTGGACAAACTTTCTTGGAGTTTTCTTGGACAAACCCTGGAGATAAATGTGCCCTGATACACCTTGCTGAGTTTTCTGAGTTTTGATGTGATTCTGAGACATTTTCTGTCAAGGTCAAATTCTCAACTCTGGCTGAACCATTTAGAGCTAGGGGATATCAGTCAGTGAAGTCATAGAGCATCCCATGTAGATTTATATAATATTTTGTGGTAAGGGCTGTAAGAAAGAAAATTTCTACTATTTTTCTTCTTCTCTGCATGACATAAAAAAGAGAGTGGCGCTGAACATATCAGAATTATCTCATTCTCAACAATTATGTCAGGCTTGAAGATTGCATCTTCAAGCTTCCAACAGGAAGCACAAACCAGGAACCTGGTGCCAAGATGTTCCTTATGCTACAATTTGGGATTAATCCACTTTGGAATTTGCTTGTAAGTCCCTTGCATTTTTGGGCTGCCAGCTGAAAACATGGTTCTGCTCTGCTTAGTATTTAGAGGGGTTTCTGTCAGGGGTTTCTTTTAGTAAAATGCTCAATACTTACTTTGCCTGCAACAGCATTTCAAAGGCTCTGTCCTGTCCCTTTAACACGAAGGAACTTCTGCTTTGGATCTCAAGATGTGTTTTTTTTCCGATCTGAGTTTAATTAATTATTAAAAAATAGTTCAATAATTGAGAAGTTATACAGATTCATCTATTTTTCAATACTTTTGAGTGTTTCTGCTTGTAATACTTATTTTCAGGGAAGTAATAATTTAAATATACTGCAGCTGTTGGTCTTTTAAACCTCTTACTCTCAACCAGATCATTTATTTACCTGCTACACAGCCCACTCCCAGTCACTATATTTATTTTATGAACCCCACATCATTCCTCTGAAATAGAATTTTTTTTGTTTTTCAAGGGGAAACAAGAAGGAGGGCTCTGGACCTCCAAGGGTGGTCCTGCAGAGATTGCAGAGACAGGGGTCTTTGTTCCATTGACTCATACAACAAATTCTAGGTTGGAAGGGAACCCCATTTAGGTATTCATGACATTTCTAGAGAGCCCACTGGTTCTTTGAAGGAGAGAAGCTGGAGAAGATCTCTGTGAAACAAGGTCATCTCCCAGTTGGAAATCATTCCCTCAACACTTTTCACCTCCCCATTCAAAAGCTGGGTGTAGGAGTGGCTCTGAAAAGTGATGTACCCTATCTAGCCAGCCCACCCTGGAGAACAGAGGCCTGGAAACTTCTTCAAGAAGCAGGAAAAATTTCAGCTGGCTGTCTGCCATCTCTTTGAAAGTTGATTTACTTGATCTTTAACATGAAGGACAATTTCAAGCCTCCTGTGATATCTAAGGTGCCTACATATGTCTGACAGACACAACACAAGATTTCTGTCAGACCAATAGCTTTCTGGAACAGCATCTAGAGGGCAGTTGTACATCCAAAATGACATATTCAGGTGCTTGAAACTCATCCACAGTCTAAAAACTAAGACAAGGCATTTGCAACCATCACCAGAGATAGTGACTAAGGGGCTTGGTGGCTTATGTGCCCTTTTTCAAGCCATCTTCATTTAAACCTGTTGGAGAACATGGGGCTTGTATTTTTTCCTACAGCTGGAACTATGTGAGATATAGGTAGCAATGTTACATTTACTTTTTTAAAAAAAACAAAAACCAAACAATCCAAATCCAAGAGTGAATTTTTATGGTTACCAGCTGTAAATCTGTTTTCAAAAGGGGAATGGGTGATGATTGCATGAGGAATAGTGTTGTACAATTTTGTGTGAGGGTGTTATTGTGTGATGGGCTCCTGTAAAAACCATAGGGCTAGGAATATATTCTTAGTTAAGGCAAAGAAGCCTCAGTTGTGGTCCCTTGCTGATGATCAGAAAAGTATCACTAACCAAAATCTGTGTGTCACTTGTGCTGCTCAGAGTGGAGGAGAATCTGATCTATGGTTGTGTGTGAAAGTACAAATGTGAAGCAAGCACAGAGGAATCTGATGGACTTCGTTTTTCTCCTAAAAAAATGATACTAAAAGTGTTGGAAATAAGAACTAGATCTTACATACAGAGAAATAACTTACCCCACCTAAATCATTATGAAAAAGGCAAACCAAACTGAATAATGGGAACCAGAAAGGGAGATTGGGAGAGCACAGTAAGAAATGAAAAAGGAAAAAAAAAAGGGGGTGTGCGTGGGGTTTGTTTGGATACCTGGAATACCAGACAGTGGTGGAGTCATTTAAGAGTTGTATAGACATAGAATTATAGAATGGTTTGGGTTGGAAGGGACTTCTAAAGCCCATCCAGCCCCCTGCAGTCAGCAGGGACACCCTCACCCAGATCAGGGTGCTCAGAGCCTCCTCAAGCCTCACCTCAGATATCTCCAGGGATGAGGCCTTAGCTACCTCCCTGGGCAACCTCTTCCATATTTCCAGTATCCTCATGGTAAAGAAGTTTTTCTTAACATCCAGTCTAAATCTATTTTTTCTCTAATTTAAAACCACTGCCCCTTGTTCTATCACTAGAAGCCCTTGCAAACATTCCCTCTCCAGCCTTCCTGTAAGACCTTTCAGATACTGGAAGGTTGCTATTAGGTCTTCCAAGAGGAGTACTTAAGAATATGACTTAGTTAAGGAATTTTCAGTGTTAGGTTAATGGTTGGAATTGATGATCTTGAAGGTCTTTTCTAGCTAGGGTGATTGTGTGATTCTGTAACACTACTCTTTTAGAAGAAAAAAAACCAAAAACCACAAAACTTGAGAAGATGTTTCTTAATAAATTTTGTCTTTCTGATTTTTCCTTGAGATTATATTTAAAATTCAGGATGGTTTTTTGCACCTATGAAGGCTGAGAGCTGTCTCCCAGCAGTGCTGCTGCAGTATGTGCCTGGCAGTTGTACACCGTGGGTGTCAGTTCTGTGTCTGCACACAAACACACACATTAACACGAGCAAACAAATCAGTTGTTTAAACAAAATGTCCAGGGCTGGAGAAAAATGGGATGCTGCTTAACATGCATATGGCTGCTGTCAGTTGTTAGCTTTTCTATGAGTCCTAAAAATTCATGAGGATCACTCGATAAAAGAAGGTAAATGAATAAAGATGATGAGACTGCTCCTCCTAAAAGAATGCACAAAGGCTGATATCAAGAGGAATATTTTTTTTGAGCTGTGTGGAGGATGAGGCTTCACAGAGAAAATCTTTGATGCCTGTAATTATGAATGGGGCAAGGTGGGCTTTGGTTACGCCTGCATTAGAAACAGTGTGGAGCACATCTGCAGAGAGAATGATTTAGGTGTTGAGGATAGAGGGTCCACACTGTTTTTGTGGCTACTGTAGAGCCACTTTGGTCTGGTTCTATTAGTATCTAAAAATCTGTTGAATATCCTACTGGATTATAGCTTCTACATTAGTTTTATCTGAAGGAAATTGGGGTTGTTGGGGTGGTTCAATCTGGAGAAGAGGATGCTCTGGGGTGACCTTAAAGCAGCTTTCCAATAACTGGAGGGGACCTGCAACAAATCTGGGGTAGGGCTTTTTGCATGGGACAAGAGGACAAAGGGCAATGGTTTAAAACTTTATGAGGGAAGGTTTAAGTTAGACATGAGGAAAAAATTATTTCCTCTGAAGATGGTGAGGCGCTGGAACAGGGTGCCCAAGGAAGCTGTGGCTGTTCCCTCACAAAAGTGTTCAAGTTTGATGGGGTCTTGGGCAACCTGGGCTTGTGGGAGGTGTCCCTGCCCATGACAGGGGGGTTGGAACTGTATGATCTTTAATGTTTCTTCCAACCCAAACCATTCTATGATTCTTTGAAATTTGTTTGAAGCACTCTGAAAATGTTCCTTGATAAGAACCAAAGCAGAAGTGAAGGATGGCTGGGATGTTTGCTTAACTGTAAGATGAAAAATTTCAATTCCTACTCAAGGAAAAAGAAAATATAATTAAAAAGAAATATCTCAGCTTGGTCTAGATTCCCTTCAACTCATTAACGTGCAGAGAAGGTGCTCTACAAAGAGTTGATTCTCCCTTCTCTCATTCTGCTGTGAATTCCTCAGCTTGGAGGTGCTACACCTTACTTCCACCTTCAATAAAGGAAGAACTGGGATGTGAGAGTATGAGCAACAAAAACTGAAACAGAAAATGGGGAGAGGGAAGCTCACTTAAAATAATTTGAAAAAGATATATTGGATGCAACCTCTACCCTCAGTGATTTCTGGTGTTATTACTTTTCTACAGTACAACCAGGGAGGACAGTAACTTGCTGTGAGCTAAAGGTAAATTATGATCTATTGCAAAGGAGGGAAGGAAAAAGATACCAAAGGTGAGTGTGTGAGGCACATGCTCTCCCCTGGTGGTGTTCAGTGTTGGATCTCACTGGACCGATCTCTTCCAAAGCCTGCAAGGGAGAAAGAAATGTCAGGAGTTAAAGTTCATGAAATGAAGGAAGGTGGATGAGGTAGTAAGATGTTTCATTGCTGAGGCTCATTGTACACTGATTTGATAGTATGTCCACTGAAGGGGAGGGAATTTAGGAAGTTGCAGCCTTGAAGTTGCCTTCCAGTGGTGGCCTCTGCTTAGACGGAGGGGTCTTTTTCTTGCAGTCATGCTGACACCATGTGTCATGGTTTAACACTGGCCCAGCCGAATAACAGATTTAAACCGGATAACAGATTTATATATTAATCTTTCTCTCCTCAATGATAAAGAAAAGAGGGAGAATAAGGAAGAGAGACTTAAGGGTTGGAAACTAAACTACACAACTTTAATGAAACAGTAATGATAAATAGGAAAAAATTACTAAATATATACAAATATACAAATATACAGGAAAATTGATCCCACATTCCTCCTCCTTTCCCCCAATAACTCTCAGGTCACCACCAAGGCTGCAGGGCAGCCCTGGGAAAGTCCAGGCTGGAATCCTGGGGTCAGCAGCAGTTGGGAGCTGGAGGCAGGAACACACAGATTCAGGCTGGCATGGATCAGGAGCACAGGCAGAGGAATGGATGGAATCCTCCCAGGATGCCGAAGGAAGCAGGGAGGGCAGGAAGAAGGGAAGAAGCAGGAAGGAAGTGTTTGACCCTTGTGATCCCTCAAATTTATACCAAGTATGAGGTGTATGGGATGGAATACTCTGTTTGGTCAATTCTGGCATTTATCTTGTCCGGTCCTCCCCAGAGGAGGGGTTCAGGTGGGACCTCCTTACTCCTTCTGGAGGGTAAAATGTTCCTCAGAGCTGAGCAGTTCCTTGGTTCTGCAGCCCATTCTCCAGCTGTAACTATAACCATGGAGTGTGAGCAGTCCCAGAAGCAGACACTGACTGAGAAACTTGCTGTTAATTTCAGCAAGTGTAACTACTTACAAGAGACTTAGCTGAAAGCAAAAGTACAAACCAGAAAATCACCTTTATCCTGGCTCAAACCAGGACACCATGTATCCCCACTGCTTGACAAACCTGTAACCCATCCCCAGGGATGCTACCTGACTTTTTCATCAGCTGAACTTTAAAGTTGTAAGTGCTTTTAGATCTGACCAGACTAAGGCCTTACCAAGAATGTTTCAGAACTGTTCTTTAAGATTCAAGTTTTATGGGAAAACCCACCAAAGTTACAATATTTAAAATAGTATGTCATGTTACTTTTGGATGGAAAAAATGAGGAAGTTTCTTTTAATAAGAAACACTTAAGCCACTAAATCCAAGATTTTAAAAGATGAAGCCTCATCTTGGCTCCTCCACTGGAGGCAGTTTCAGGATGACCTTGTGTTGTTCACTGATCAATCTTTGGTCTCTCTTAAAAATGTTTTGAAACTGGTGATTTTGTCTTTCCATACATCACTTAACCATTGCTAACAGAAATGTGTTTCTGCGAATGCAGGTTTCTTGTGGGCCTTGATGCACTGTATGTTTTTTTTTACACTTAACTGGGGAATCTGATAATGCAAAGTGCTTTTCCATAAAATCACAGAATGTGAGGTTGGATGGGACCTCAAGGATCATCTGGTTCAACTCTTCTAACGTTATTTTTTATCTGAGATGTCTCAGCACCCTGTTGAGCCGAGACTTAAAACTTTCTAAAGTGGGGGAATCCACCACATCCCCTGGGAGACCATTCCAATGTCTGACTGTCCTCAGAGTGAAAAATTGTCCTCTTGTGTACAATCAGAATCTCCCCAGGAGCAACTTGTGCCCATCCCCTTGTCTTGTCTATGGGACTCCTTGTAAACAGGGAGTCTCCATCTTCTCTGTAGCCACCCTTTAAGTATTGGGACATGATAATACGGTCTTCCCTATGCCTTCTCTTCTCAAGGCTGAACAAACCTAGTTTTCTCAACCTTTTTGCACTTAGAGAAGGACGATGGTCCCTGCAGAGGTGTTTTTCTTCTTTATATAGGGCTAGAGAGGGTGCTTAAGAAAAGGCCATTTCTCACATGGGGAAGACAGTTTGGAGGAAGAAAACAAAACCTCAGCTCCCATTGCCAGTTGAGCAAACTTCTTTCCAGCATGTTTCTTTTTTTTTTTTTTTTTGGGGGGGGGGGGGTTGTGTGTTTTTTTGGTCTTTCTGGGACCAATAAAGACAAAAGATACAAACTGAAGATGTTGTTTGGAAAGCACTGCATTTCTGATCCAAGCAGATGTGCACAAATCCACTTTTGCAGCATTAATGCTGTCTCTCCTACACAGTACCAAAAAGAAACAAATCACTGTGGGAGGATCCAAATGAGGCAGTGTTTTCAAAGCTTCTGTTTTTTTTTAATCCTGACTAACTCATCTTTTAAAGTAATTTTTTCTGTTTTTCTTCTTTTTCTTTTCAGGCTGGATGCCCAAAGTAGCTTTCACACACCTGAATTCATCAGCTCATGCTCATGATAGACTATTAGTGCTGCAGGAACCTGTTGACTGGCAACCTGGTGATGAAATTGTGGTGGGAAGGACAGGCTTTGGAGATGAACAGCAGCAAGAAGAAGTGGCTGTTGTTGAGTCTGTGAACAACACAGAGCTGTACCTCAGATCACCACTCAGGTATCTTTTCAAGGGGATTTCTGTATCAGGAGAGCTAAACCAGGGGAAAATTTGGTCAAGGTGAGGATTTGCAGCTTCCCTTGGGGCATAATAACTATACAAATCCCTTTAACAAAAGTGGCCAGAGATATTTGGGTTCCTCATTACCCCTCAAGCTAGTGGACATTCAGTCCTGAATGTTTCTGTGTTTAAATTCTGTATCATAACCATGAACTCAGAAAACCTTTGAAGCAGAAAACACTGATGGCCAGGACAGTCCAGTGACACAGGGCTGACCAAGAATTCTCCTACAATTTCTCTTCCTGACAAAGTGCGGTTTTTTCACTAAATGTGTCTGACTTCTGTAAAAAAAAAAATTAAATTAATACATAAACCTCTCTCCTTGACTGATATACTTAGGATGATAAACAACACACTGAAAGTTAATTACTTCAGTTTGGAAATACTGCTTTTGTGTTTTTAGTGAGCCTTATGCTCTCTTTGTTTTCTGTACATGAAGGTCTTGGACAAACTGTCCTCCTTCTCATCCTCATCCACAGTCCAATTGTTGAAACATGTTACCTATCTGGGAGGCAACCCACCTCCAATGCCCAGGAAGAGTAATAGTATCATTTTCAGAAATATTTGGGCAAGAAAGCACTGATGTTTTCCACCAAAATATGTTCTGGGGAAGGTGAAGGAAACTCCAGGACTGAAATATTTTGGTGTCAACTTAAATAAGCTAAAGGAAAGTTTGTGAGCTTGAGAGGCAAAAAAAGATGAAAGCAAACCCAGGCAAAGAAAAATAAATCTAGCCAGTATATGCTGATACAACGGATATCATAGAATCATGGAAAGTTAGGGGTTGCAAGGGAATATGCCACTGTTTGTGGCAAGGACTGAACCCAGCTCTGCATTTGGGCTGTTGGAGTCAGAGGCTTAGGGTAAACAGGGTAAACATCATTCTTGCCATCTGGGAGGTGCAGATGCTTTTATGCCTTTTTTTTTTTTTTTTTTTTTTTCCCCTGTGTGTCTTTCCCTAGGTACTCCCACAGTGTTGGAGAAGGATGGGAGAATGGCCAAACCCTGTCTTTGACTGCTGTGGTGACACTGATAAGCAGAAGAGTTGTTGTACAAGGAAATGTCACAATGGAGAGGATGTCCCACCTCAGAGAGTGTGCAAAAGCAGGTGTGAAAAGAGGTGAGGAGGTTTTTTCTCACAGAAACACATTTGGGAGGTAAATCACTCCGTTTAGATTACATTGTGGTGTCGCTGTGTATTAGAAATCTTTTTTAATAGGATAACTTTGAGACATCCCAGCACCAGGAAAGTGTGTTTATCTTTCCAAACATTGTTTGACATTGAAGTGTGAAGTCTTGGGAGTTGAACTGCATTTCATTGTAATATCTCCGATGTATTATTTTTGCATTGTTGTTTCAAGCCATCTTGGGAAAGACCCTTTAGTTTTGTCTGAGCCTAAGGGTGTAGAGAAGAAAGTATCTTCTGAAAACATGTTTCAGTGTACATAATATATTAAATTTTTAATTGTGTTTACTATTTAGTCACTTTAAGAAGAAGGAAAAACAAAACAAAACAACCCAATGCTGTTTGTACTCAATAGTGTAAAATATTGAGATGCTGTTTGGTGTTCAGGGATATCAAGGAAAAAAAACAACACAGGTGTGGTTTCTTGTAGCATATAATATCATAGCATATAGCTGCTGTAACTGAGCTGGGTATCTCAATTCTCCTTAACTTTACCTGTATGAAACACCATGAAGTTTGACAGGTAGCTTCTGGATTTACACCAGAAGAAGAATCAGACACAGTGATTATAATTTGAGGAGAGTTAGGTTATCTGGCAACCCAGTTGTAAGGTTTCCTTTAAAAATAAAATGCCTTGGGCTTTCAGACTGTGACACGAGACTTCATTTGATATCCAGCAGCCAACTGCTTATATTACTCATAGATTTATGGTCCATTTTCTGTGGAACTCATAAATAGAGTCTCTGAAATGTGCTAACAGTTTGAGGTTTTTATTTAAGTTAAAGGATGGGAGGATTTCTCAGAGGAGTCACCAGAGGATGAGTGGGCCGTGGTTTTTGTGGTTAATTTACCTTCTTTAAAAGATAAATGAGTGTTACTGAGCATAAGCAGGCAGGGCTGGAATTTGAAATCCCCTCTGCCCCTCCACTGAACAAGCCCAACTTGAACATTTGTAGCCTGAATCTCTGAGTACCAAAATACCCTACACAGAGCCATGGAAGGAGAGTCCATTCCTTCCCCAGCCTTACAATTTAATCTCCTTCTCTGATGACTGTGGGTAGTAACAGTCCCTCACCCATCTTCAGGGGCAGTGAAGAGAGCAAGAGTTCCAAGGGAATTTCAACATGTCCTCATTTCAATTTAGTTCAGTACATCCATGCCCAATCCTCTTTTCAAGAACCTCACCCAAGGTAAATCAATGTCAAATCCATCTTCCCCATGCATAGGACTATTTAAAATTGAACACAAGGAATTTTCCAAGGCATAAAACTATCAGAGCTTCCTGCTGGTTTTAATACATGTCTCTCTAAAAACGTCCAGACTCTTAGAGAAGGAACCATGGGATTGTTAAGAGGGAGTATCAAATATACTTGCCTCTGGCTAATTATCTTTGGGCCAATATTTAAGATCAATGCTGGAGATGGAGTCTCACTGAGTCAACGGGGTGGTTCTCATGACGTTGCCTGGGGCACTCTTCATATCCTATGGTCACCATAGAGAAGTAACACTGACAGCTCTCATCAGGTTGTCTTCTAGGTGGTTCCAGGTGTCTGTACAAGCGGAGTGAAAGGCAACTGGGGGCTCGGGACCTGGGGGCCATCGTGGTTGTGGAGGCTTTTCAGGGAGAGGCAACTCAGCTCCGGGTGGATGGAGTCCAGTTCCGCCACATGGGCCAAGTGTTTCAGCACCACCTCAGTGCCCTGACTGTTGCTGGCAACACACGGATGGCAGGTGAGAAGGCTGCACTGGTGATGCCTCTGCACCCACCTTTTTCTGCCCAGAGCCAGGGGAGATGTCCTCAAAAGCCTGCTGATCTCAGAAGTTGGTTGACAAATTGGATTGATAAATGTAAGAAAACCTCACCTCTACTCTAAGCCAAAGAAAAGTCCTTTAAGCTGTTTAAGTTCCTTTGAGTCCCTGGACAGCTTCTTCCTAAAATAGTATTTTATTTTTATGCCACACCTCTGAGTTGAAGTTCTACTTCTAGCTCTGAAATTAATGCATTAATATACTGTGAGAGAGTCCAGATGTGGCTCAAGGCTGTGCGGTAGCGTAGCCTAAAATTTAATTTTATCACCTGAAGGCTAAGGAATGTATTAAGTTATTTTGACTTTGGTATTGATAAGTGTGAAATTCATCTCTGTGGAAGTGGCAATGAGGGTTCTGTAGACTAGTGAGGAGGAGGTTATGTGGGCTCAAATAATGTTTTAAGGGTACTGGATGGGACTTTCCCACCCACACTTATCCCTTCCCTACCCCATGTTCACCACTCAGTGAGGATTTAGGCTTCCTGGTGGTAGAAGACATCCCTGGCCATGGTGTTGGAGTACAGTGGGCAGGTCACCATACCTGGCTAGACAAGGTGTACAAGACACCAGCCCTGTCCTCACTGCCCTTCTAAATCATCTAAATCATTCCTCCTCTCCTTCAGTATCACTTCAATCACCCAGATTCACTCTTGGGATCTTACCCTATCTTCAAAACGCTTATTGCACAACATCAAAAGTTGGGGAGCTAAAATAAAACCCTTCCAGCCTTCAAGATTCAGTGGGTTTTTTGTTTTTGTTTTGTTCTGTTTTGGTTTGGTTTTTTTTTTTTTTTTTTTTTTTGTCTCACAGCACTAATTTCTTTCCAGACTCTTACATACATGGCTGTTGTGTTCTGGACTCCTTTGGCCAAGGGCTCCATCTAAGAGGGATCTCAAACTTTAGTGTGGACAGTAATGTTTTCTACAACATTTCAGGCCATGGGCTTCTACTGGGTAAGTGAGGCAGGAAGAGATCTATTTTACTTGTACCAACATGTATTGATTATTATTTGCATAAAAATGCCTTTGGAAAAAAGAATGGCAGGTCCTCAACTGCACCTTGAGAATTTTAATCACATCTTCTGCATTTTCTGGTATTAGTAAATCTGGAATAAGTCTTCTGTTGTTCCACATGCCACCCATAGCAGATATTTTCTTTTGACCAGTCTGTTTCTTCAGGTCAGTCTTCACTTAAGCTGGATCACTTTTTTTTCCAGTTTACAAGACGGAGATTTCTTTTTTTTTAGGCAACTCATTCATCTGTCTTTGGAAGAGCACCATGATGCAATCTTTAAGGCTACAGTTCAAGAAGGCATTTAAGAGCATAAATACCTTTAACTTTAGTCATTTGACATAGAAGATAATGAAGTGAAAGCATATGCTAAAAGTTAAGCAATGGATTTAGCACTTAAATAAATTGGAGCTTGGAGCAACAAAAATGTTAAACAACAAAATATTTCTCCTAACTAACCAACAGGAGACTGTCTTGCAGAATCTTCTGCTGGGATCTCATGTTGCCTGAATACCTAAAGATGAAGCTCGATTTTTGTTTCCCACCACAGATGGAATAAAAATGACAAATTTAAAGATAAACAGACCAGGGGTGGGGGTGGGAGGAAGCCTTCAGTCCTGATCCTTCTGCTACACACACACAGCAAGTCCCTGTGCTAGGTCCTGCACAGAAACATAATGGGAAGTGATAGATTACGATTTAAACAGAGGAGACCTATCCAAGGAGAGTGGTTGCACACATCTTGCAGACAAAGAGAGCTGGCTCAGAGAGGTGGAATGACTTACCCAAGGTGATGCAGAGTCCTGGTGGTTGTGGAGAAGCAGATCAAGATCTCTCTACTGGGATGCCTTGGCTCACTCAGGCCAGGACATGTATCAGAGCTAAAGGACTCAGGGCTGAGCTGAACATTTCCACTGAATTCTCAACACAAATGCACCTTATGCCCAAGATGACTTTAATGGCTGCACTGTCAGCAGCTCCAGAGGGGCTGATGGATGAATTTATAGATCATTTTGTTGCCTGTGAAGGAATATTTATTGTAGCTGGCTATTTGTCACTCAAGAATTGGACTGCCTCAGTGATTTCATATAAAACCCCTATTTTCAGGGAGTTTACAAGACAGTCATAAAAATTCGCTCTGGGCTTAAAATTAATTGATACACCAAGACCTTTTATGCCACCCTGAAAACCTATGTGGCTATCAAAAGAACTACTTTAGAATCCTGTTCATTGACTGGCAGTAGCACTATAGCAAATACATCCTGGAAAGCAAATATTTCCTAAATGGATCTTGTTCCAAAAAGTTCAAAAGACTCAGAGAAAGGCTAAAAATTGCTGCCAAGCCCCAAAGCAGAGGACATCAGTTTTCCTGTGAACTGTTTTACATTTGAAGTAGTAGTGACTGGGGATCTGTATTTGGGACACAACTTGAACAGGCATAACCAAAGAGCATAATTTATGTTCAATAAACAAAACTAAACAGATTTCATTTGCTCCTGGTGTGGACCAAACAATGATGATCCACTTTGTATTCTACTTCCAAAACAGCAGAGTGGGGGAACGTATACAGATGTGTCTTTATTTGGACTCTGAATTGTGGGATCAATTTTTTGATTGATTTTTCCTTTTTCTTCTCCTACTTCATTGCTTAGGGTAGCAATCCCTCCACTTTTGTGCACAGTTGCATCAAATGTTTTTAAGCCTACTTAGAAATTTTCTTACATGTAAGTAGGGCAATGGATGGAGACACAGGAAGCAGATAGAACTTTGAATTCTAGTATTGCCAGAAGCATGTCTGTGTGTGCACAGGTGAGCCAGTTCCCCATGCTCAATCTCTTTTTTTTTTTTTTTCCCCAGCTGTAAAAGTGCTTTATAATATTCCCTTTATTCATTTTTCTCCATAAACTTGAGTTTCAGTATGGTGTTATGCTCAAATATAACACCTGACACCTGTTTCTGGGTTTTGTGCATATTGAACTGCAGAACCAAGGTCTCTAGTGCCTCTTTGTGTAATATGCATTTTAATATTCCTTTCCCTGCCTGTTTTTATCTCACTAGAGTGTAAGTTCTGTGGCAGAAACTGTGGGTTTTTTGATTTTTTTAAATCATATTTTCGGTGTTGATCAGATCTTGCTTGGGGCTTTTTGACATTTCTGAAGCACCCAGCTTTCCCCTTTCCATGCTATGCATGACTGGGTTGAGCTATCATGGCAGACTTTGACCATCTCATAACCATCTTCTGCCACGTGCTAAACACAGGTTTCTAACTGGTTTTCAAACAGATTTACCCAGGGACAGTTGTTCTGTGATTTGCATAGTAGGGGGTTCAAAGCTACATATACACTTCTGTTTCTTTTTTTTTCTTCTTTTAATTTTTTTTGTTTGTTTGTTTTAATTTATTTGTTGATTTGTTTATCTATCCTTTTATTTTAAGGAGAGGGACTGGAAGAGGGGAACAGAATCAGTAACAACATAGTGATTGGCCTTTCTGGAACAGATGGTTTATCCAACATTGAGATGCTGTCACCAGCAGGGATCTACATCAGGGCTCCTGCCAATCACATCAAGGTAAGAAGTTCAGGTATATAACATAAAATTTCCTTTCTAATCAAAGCTATCAGAATGGGACTGAGTGAGCTTCATTACTTTGGGAGATCATAGACATGGAATACTGTTTCCAGTTTTGAGCTCCCCAGTTCAAGAGAGACAGGGATCTACTGGAGAGAGTCCAAGAGAGAACTGTAAGGATGCTGAAGGGATTTGAGCATCTCTGCTGGGAAGAGAGACTGAGAGCCCTGGGGCTTTTCAGCCTGGAGAAAAGAAGGCTGAGAGGGGATCTGATCAATGGCTCTAAATATCTGAGGGGTGGGTGTCAAGAGGATGAGGCCAATTTCTTTTCAGTGATGCCCAGGGAATAATGGGTTGGAGCTGGAACAGAGGAAGTTCCAGCTCAAGCTGAGGAGAAACTTCTGGAGTGTGAGGGTGAGGGAGCCCTGGCCCAGGCTGCCCAGAGAGGTTGTGGAGTCTCCTTCTCTGGAGCCTTTCCAAAACCCCCTGGATGTGTTCTGTGTGTCCTGCCCTGGGGGATCCTGCTGGGGCAGGGGGGTTGGACTGAATGATCTCTAGAGGTCCCTTCCAGCCCCTGACATTCCATGATTTTATGATTCCGCTGCACAACATTTGCTCCTTGACTGAGCTGTCAGAAACAGTATTTGTGATGGGACATGAAAAGAAGCACATATTACAAAATGAGTGGCATTCATGGGCAAATTTTACTGTTCTTGAGCAGAATAAAATATTGCAGTGAGATTCTTCATTCTGGGATAATTTAAAAAGTTGGTTTATTTTCTAATACTCACAGATTTCCTCACTGAAAAAAAAATAAATAAAAAAATGTTAGGCTCAGCTTCTCTAGAATGTTTCCCTTCTTTTGTTATTATTGAAAAAAGAAACCTCAATTTTAATGTACTGATGATAAACACAGTAAGCTTTGGCAATATCAAATGCACCTCTCTCTGGATTTAAAATGGCAACTTATGTACAGTGCAAGATTTGTATTCCAGGCTGAGAAGGAGAATGCATTCCCTGCCCTATGAAAATTATATTGATTTTAAAAGAAACCAAGCCTCTCTATTCTAAATGATGGTAAAACATTGAAGTCTAAAAAAGCTAACAGATTAACAACCCTCATATAAAACCAGTTATGTTCAGTGAAGGTCTTTTAATTCACTAATTCTCTAATGCTTTCCTTAGTTCACGTTGCCCCTTATTCAAGTCACATTTCAGAATAATGGGCCACTTTTATGTGTTTCATGGAGAAAAAAAAAATATTTTCAGCCATTTGAAACCATTTTTCCTTCCCAGCTATTTTAAGTCAGGGATTTCATTGAAAATAACCTTTCTTAGCAGAGCTTCACTTGTGACAAATGCACATTTTCAAGAAAAAAAAAAATAAAAATCCTGACCTATTCTATTGCTAACCCACAGAAACCAAACCAATTGTTAAGTGTATGTAAAGACTTAATCACCCCCTGGGCTTCTGTTCCAAGAGTAAAGAATTGTACTTAAATTTGAAGCTGAAAAAGAGACCAACATATTTCGTACGTTAGCATGAAGACAACAGTGCTCAGGAAGGAGAGGACTTTTCTGCAGTTCCCTCAAGGGTGTATTTATCATTTTTAAGACCATCAACTGTGGTTAAAAAATACAACAACTAGGCAGAATCACATGAATTTCAGCTCCACTAAACACAGAGTTTTTTGTACTGTAGTGCACTGACTTACCCTGGAGCTGTCTGAACAGATCGCCGGTGGCTCAGCTTTTGGAAAAAGTTTTGCTGCAATTATCTCTACGGGTACTTGTGAACTGACTGTGGTGGGTTTGAAGCACATTTGTGAAGTTCTCTGGGTTCACACGTCTTTGTATTAAGGCCCAAAGCTGTGGCCATGTACCCAAACATCAGGGTTAAGTTTGCTCTCCAAAGTGTTGCTTGAGGCAGAATAAAAGATGGCCCTGAGAGGGTTTCTGAGAAACCTCATTATTGGCAGTCTCTCCAAGTGGGGTATTTGAGGCACTGTAGCAGCAAAAAGGAAAATATGAAGAAATTCACAGAATGGTTTGGCTTGGAAGGGACCTTAAAGATTATCCAGCCCCCTGCCATGGTCAGGGATACAAACTGCATAGCTTAAAATTATTATTAGCTGCATTTACTGTTATACATACCATAGAATATGTAGCAGAAGACATGCAAAGACATATATATCAAGACAATAATCCATACTTTTTCCAGGCAAAGCTTGTGTGCCCTGTGCACTTTTTCTTTCTTTGGTAATACTTATTAAATGAAGAGATGCTGGTGCAGCACCAACATCATAATGGGACAGTTTCAGCACCTTTTCTCTGATCAAATGGCTCAATAACTGGATATTGTTTTTAGGTATTTATAACCTTAATTTATTTGGGAGCTTTAAAGAGTCTAATGGGAAAGATTCACCTCCCCACTGCCTGTTTTTCAGGCCATGACATGGGAGAAAATTTTCACCCTCTAGATTTTGATGTTAGGTGGTTGTTTTTTGGATTTGTTGGTGGTTTATTTTTGCATTCAGATTGTCATCGTTCAGTTACTGATTTTAAACCTACAGCCTGCAAACTTTTAAGGCAAGAACTACAGCTAAGACAGGCATACAAATCTAGGTCTATGCTGTGTTTTATCTTCTGTCCATGATGGGTTAAAGTTTCAACAGCAGGTCCTGTAATAATATTTTCATAACTACTCCATTTACTTGGGAACCTAAATTTGCATTGGTGACTGAAGAGCTTAAATTTTCTTGAAAATCAGTGCTATACTAAAAGGTGTTGAAATTGGGACACAGCAGTCACTCAAACCTGAGCCTACAAAGACATTCAGAGACCCAATTTCCACTGCTTTCCATTTGACTTAAGTGCATTTGTGAAGAAGGTTGTTAGATAAAATTTTACACTTACACAGTATGAGCACAAAATGATTATTACAAGGTTAGATTTTGGTTTGGTTTTTTTAAAATATTGAGCCCATGGCGATGACTTTTTGGTGTCATAAGACAATTAAATTTGCAGGCTGTTTTTTTGCCTTTTAAATGCTATTGGCTTGAGGAGATGAAGATGCATCTCTTTGATATTGGTGCCTTTGTCACTGAAATTCATGCCCTTTGTGTCTGGTGTTCTTTTTGTGTGCAGGAAAAAGAAAAAAAAAAAAAAAAAAAAGCAATGTTTGTAACTTTTTCTCCTGTTTTTTTTTTTTTTTTGGCCCAGTGGGTCTTGGACTTTTTATACTAACATAAACATTCAGTGCCCCTAAATCTCAGAACCAGCTTCTGCATAACAACATACAGACTGGACTGAAGAAATTGAAAAAGCATCCTCCCTTTCCTTTATTATTGCCATGGTGTTGAGGAGTGAGAAACAGCTTTAATGAATGAAAGAGGTGGAGATCAGCTTGTGTTTCCATGTCAGAGGACTGACTGATGACCATGGTCTTGATAAATGAACTTGTTTCCCAGCATCACCCAACCCAGCCACTCCCCACAGCACCAAAGAGGTGAGGCTGTATCTGTTTGGCATCCATAGTTTCTCACTATTCCACCCCTTGTGAGATCTTTTCTAAAACCTTCTGCAAGATGGGTGCATGTTGAGGAGAGCCCACTGGGCTCCTTGCACCCTGCCAGATTCTCAAGTTGGGTGAGAAGTGCTGGGCGGACTCTTCAGCATTTTAATGCCATCTTGAAGCTCAACAGTGTGAGCACTGCTTATCTTAAAAAAAAAATAAAAATATTTACATTAGCAGTGTTGCAGGGTTAAGAGACATTTAAAACCTCAACCACTTTATTTAACTGACTTGCAATGCATACCTCCAGGTATCTGGCATGCTCGGGGAGGTAATTTCTCTCTGGAATTTTGGTTGCACGGACATCTGTAATATACTGACTTCCACAAAGAATTGATTTCCACACAAAATTCCCTGCTTGCCTTAAACCTCTGCCCTCCAGCCACTAGCTGGCTGAATAAATATGCAGGTTTTTTCCTTATGAATCATCTGTAGAACGCACGATTGGAGTCGCCAAGTAAAAGATCCTGGAAATGATGTGACCTGACTGCAGAAGTATTTGTTAAAGGAGAAGGGTCTGTGGTTGCACTTTTGGAAAAAGCAGGACTTTTATCAGGGGACAGAGAGAGCAGGGATTTGGGTCTGGATGTCTCTTTGTTGCTTGACAGATGTCAGAGATCATGACTGCAGGGAACACACTTGGATGGGTCAGAAGAAAGTAATTGGTATATGGAGGCTTTCACCTCTAGGTCACCAGGCTCAGCTTTGATTGGGGACTGTCAGGGACCAAAAAAAGTCATTAGTGGTTTAACACTGTCCAGTGACCTATGAAAAGGAATGGTGGGCTTCAGTCCTGACCTTAGAGAACGAGCTTTTCTTAGAGCTGCTACAAAACTCATCTTAGACTCCTAGAGAATTAGATACCTCCAGAGAGCAATTAATCTTATCTATGGTTAGGCCAGAGGAATTTCCCTCTGGATGTGTCTATGCCTTATTTTTTCCTGGAAAGGGAGCCTAAGCCTACCAGCCTGGATTTCAGCATTAAATTTTTATGCATCTTAGGTAGGTGGGAGGGATCATGCCCAGATGTGCACATGAAAACATCACTGGATGGACACCATCCAAAACCAACTAAATTTGGCTGTTGTCCAAATGAAGCAGGTAAGAGCAGGTTTTTGCCCTAGAGCAGAAAAACTCCCAAACCACTTTGAATCTCCCCCACATAACCACTTGCTGTAGACTCAAACGTTTCCAATTGTGAACCCAGGCAGCCTTGATGTTCAATTATTTTTTGACACTTGCAATAAAACAAAGAAACTAGCTCCATAATTTCTTCATTAAGAGATACTAAAGTGACAATAACTTACATCACATTTTCCAATGGTCATTCAGCTACCCTGTCAGAAAAGAATCCAAACCAAGTAATTTACCCCAGGAAATGTATTTCTGCATTCTGTAGACAGTTAGAGGTTTCACATTCCAGTTCCAACGGTGGCTTCTTTTTTTTTTTTTTTTTTTTTTTTCTTCTTTCTTTTTTTTTTTCCTTTTATTTTTTCTTTGGGACATTTGAGAAAGATAGAGATGGAGAAGTAAATCAATTTATTTAAGAAGAGGTTAGGCAAGGTGAGGCAACCCTCACGTCAGGTTGCAACAGAGGAGGTTTAGATTGGATGTTAGGAAACAGTTTCTTCACTGAAAGGGTTGTCAAGCATCAGAGTATTCCAGGGAAGAGGTAGACTCACCATCCCTGGAGGTTTTTAAAGGATGTCTAGATATGGTGCTGAGGGACATGGTTTAGTGGTGGACTTGGCAATGCTGGATTAGCAGTTGGACTTCATGACGTTGAAGGTCTTTTCCAACCAAATCAATTCTGTTCTATTATTGCAATAAACTGAGCATTCTGTGATTTTCCTTTCTTTCATGACATTACCTTCCTACTTAGAAAGGATTTTATACAAGATTTTTTCCAGGGTTTTTTTCTTACCTACTCCTTTAAGATTTATGGTGATATAATTTTTCTGTCATTTGTTCCTATTTCTTGGGTAGCCCTTGCTACCTGGTTTGAGGGCAAGTTTTTTTAATGCTACCCCAAGAACAGAGTGAAAACAGGATGAGACTGAGGACAGGGAAACATGGCACTAGCTTCTACCAACCAACCCAGAATCTGAATGGGCTGCAGCTGGGTTTTTATTTTGGCTTTCTCTTAAATTGATTTTAATTTTCAGAAATCTGTGGTAATGTTTTTTTCATAGCCATATGTATTTCTTTGCAGGGTAACACAGTGTGTGCTGCTGGGTATGGCTATTTCTTTCACCTCTCCCCTGAGGGACCATCCAAAATACCCATCCTGTCCTTCAGTGAGAACATAGCTCAGTCCTGCACAAGGTACTTGGGGACCTTTGGTTAAAGAGATTTTCCTTCAGTTCATGGTAATGCTACCTGTGGTTAGCAGAAAAGGACTTTATCCTTCCTTTCAGGATCATTTTATTTCTTCCAATTTTGCACCTTTTTAGGGTTTCCTCTCTTGTAATCAGAGTTCTCTGACGCAGAGAAGAACTGTGTTTGACAGTGATGTGGTTGGGGCTGTTCTTCAGGGCCTGATGTGAATGGTTTTCTTGAGTAGTTACATGATCCTTTCCTCTTTGTTCACAAGCCCAATTTATTACCTTGCAGCATTTCCCAGTGCTGTTAACCACCTCCTCCAATTTACACCCTTGTTTAAATGATCCTGATGTAGTTTAAGGTGCCACATTGAATACATTTCCTCATCAACCATTTGGCAGCTGAAGCGTGTGCTCCCATGTTGCATTGAAAGCTCATTTTTAAATACAGCAGATGTTTTGAGCAGGAGAGGGTGGCATGCAGGTGAACAGATACACAATTTTACTTCTTAGACTCTAACATGTCCTGTAGGCCACCGTTAGATACTTGACACTGGTTTACACAACCTGGAGTGAGTGGCATTTCTTATCTTCAGATGCTTTGTATGTATGCTGGCCAAGGGTCCCTCTCTGCTCTTGTGATACCCCAGTTGGAGTCCTGTGTCCAGTTCTGGAGTTTCTGACATAAGAAAGACACAGAGCTCCTGGAATGTGTCCAGAGCAGAGCCACTCAAATGCTCAGAGGGCTGAGCACCTCCCTGGGAAGCCAGGCTGAGGGATTGGGCTTGTTCAGCCTGGAGAAGAGGAGGCTCCCAGGGGAGCTCAGAGCAACCTTCCAATATCTGAAGGGGCTACAAGAAAGCTGGGGGAGGGCTTTGGACACGGGGGGGTAGGGAGAGAACAAGGGGAAATGGGTTAACACTTGGAGAGGAGAGATTTAGGTTGGACATGAGGAAGAAATTCTTTAATTTGAGAGTGGTGAGACCCTGGAATAGGTTTCCCAAGGAAGTTGTGGCTGCCCCATCCCTGGCAGTGTCTCAGCCCAGGTTGGATGGGGCCTTGAGTAACCTGGTCCAGTTGGGATGTGTCCCTTCCCATGGCAAGAAGGTTGGAACTAGGTGATATTTAAGGTCCCTACCAACCCAAACTATTCTATGATTCTGTAACAGCATGAATACTCAACTATTCCAATCTGGCCTCTGATTAACAAGGCTGAAATTCAGACTAAGCCCTTTGCAGTCCAAGGGAATGAAAGCAGATTTATGTGTGTCAGACATCACATAAAACAGTTGCTCCTGTAACATCCAGGAACAGTGAATCAGTAGAGCTTTTTCCTGTGCTTCCCTAACCACAAATGACTGCAAAAAATGACGTTGGGCTAAAAGTTGATGGATGGAGTCACCTCAATTTTAAGAAATCTGGATATTAATCTGTTTTTTTAAATCTCTGAGAAGGTAAAATCAAAGGCTGCATTTGGCAACAAACATATTTGGAGTGTACTCCAAGTTGGATGAATCCAATATCTGGGAAAGGCTTATTCATCCAGAGTCATGTTGGTCTCATCTGAAGCTGATGCTGGTTGAAAGCTCATGAACATTGTAGAGGTGTTTGTGTGGCAAGCACCTATCAGTGGTGCTTTACACTGGCTGTTATCCATAGCATGGCTCATTCTGAAAATACTTTCTGAAAAAATAAGATTTAAGTGTGCTCTACAACGTGATGACTTGACTTAAATAAATAGTGCTATCCACCAGTTTTTCATTTTGGAAGAAGTCTCATGCTGAGATCTGTTAAAGATTTAAGATTTTAGATATCAAAATGATGAATAAGAAAATCTGTTCATGAATATATGCACTTTAAAGAAACAGTCTCCCTTGCTTTCTTTCCTGAACAGGTATGGGTTGCTGGTATACCCAGAATATTTGCCAGACAGTCCAAATGGACTTGTTCAGTTCAACAGCTTCACAGCTTGGAGCAACCAAGGTGGAGCACAGGTATGTTTGTCCTGATCATCCTCTGTGATGCTCAGGATCCTTACAGGAAAATCATCTCTACACTGTTCTCAACTTTTAATGCTGTGAATAGGCCACAACTATGATAAAATCTCTTGTACCTGTATGGCCATTTCCCTCAGCCCTTGTTTTGGTGACAAAACCAGAAAGATCATTTTTGTGAGCTCTCCTTTCTGCTCCAGTGCAGAATCAGTGCTACTTTCATCAATAGCTGGTGTCCTCTGAAATCATCTAGGATATCTTTGCCTATATAATCAAAGAATCATTAAATGGTTTTGGTTGGAAGAGACCTAAAAAGTCATCTAGTTCTAACCCTCCAGCATGGGCAGGGACATCTCTAAATGCTCCCAGTGGATGTGAGCTATTTGTAATCATAGCAGTTGGCAGAGGATCTGTTACCTTCATAGAGTTAGTTGTGTCCATGGGAGTTCTTTCACCTTCATCAAAAATGCCCACTTTTTTTTTTGTTTGTTTGATTTTTTTTTTTGTTTTTTTTTGTTTTTTTTTTTGTTTTAATTTGTCCAGCTTCACTCTCCAGCCATTGTAGCTCACTATTGCTTTATCTGGTTAAAAATCCCAAACCACTCTTTATTATCTGATAGGTACTTCCCATAAACCTGCTCAGAGGCTGTGGTCCTCTAACTTCTCATCTGATAACCTTAACAGATTTTTAAATATTTTTCTATAAGGCATTTTTTCTGCTCTAACCCATTCTGTGCCTCTTTTTTTGAAGGTGTCTATTCTCTTGAAGGTGTGAAATTTTTTGTTGTGGTTTGTTTTATTTTTGTTTGTTTGTTTGTTTTTCCAAACTGGTATAATTCTATTTCTGGAACACCTTAGTTGTTAGAAAATGAGTAAAATAAAAGGATGTTTTGCGTTTTTGATTTTGTGTTTTTCTCTGCCTATATATTAGTTCCTTTGGATTTTACTGGCATGCATTTCTAAGTTTATTCTGCTTCTTTCCATGGGCTCCCTCTATGACCAATTTTCTTGGTGTTAGGTGACTGCAAGCAAATACCTTTGTTATTTCCAAGACATCTTTCAGCTACAGACAGTAATTTCTTTACCTTAATAATCTTTCCAGTAATAAACTTCCCAAAATTTAGAGCACTTTTACCTTATTATTTATCCTCAGTCCTGATCTTATTTCATACTGTTCTTTTTTTCTTATTTTAATTTGAACATAAGTCAACAGAATGTAAAAAGTTTTGCTTTATTAATTGTAAGCAGAAACTAGACATTAAGGGGAGATTCTCAACAAATATATTGAACACTTTTATGTGGTTTTGCTTTCTATTGTATTGTAATGAAACCAGAATTATAAACCAACACTTAAAAAAATATTTTTATTCTTTTACTGTGTTTTTTTATAGATTTTTAGGAGCAGCAACCTCGAACTCCAACACTTCTGGATTTATGCTTGCAAAGATTTTGGCATTGACATCATAGAAACCCTGGGAAACACTTCTGTAGTTAATGGCATCTTAATTGGACACTTTGAGCAAAAGGTAATCACTGCAGCAATTATTTCCATGTCTCAGGAGTTACACAGCAACCCTTCAAATAGGCATAAGAAATAATATCAGAATATAAAACATAATAATACAAGAAATAAGGAAGCAACCTGAAGCATGTTCCTTGGCAGCTTGGGTAAAAATGCAACATCAGGGTGAGATTTGGGTACTGTTGTGTTTGCTTAGCCCTCTGTCTTCCACCCCTTGAAAAGATGATGCCTTCAGCAGCAGCAGCTGTAAGGGACAGTTAGTTGGTGATAAAGCAGAGAATTTGGAGCATAAGGACCACTTTCCCAGCTGCCTGGATCCAAAGATTTTCTTGTTTTTGATGGCAGCAACAGAAGAGAAATAGCATTTGATCAGCTGGATTCTGCATAATTTTTCAGGAGCTCTGTCTAGATCTGTTGATGGTAGAGCTGAACAAACATCAGTTCTTGAGAAACCAGAGATTACATTCTGCAGGAAAAACTATGCTTTTTTTCTCAACTTCTTTTAATTCAGAATGGAAGTTTTGAAGATTTTTTTATAAGAAACATGAAACAAAGACTCTGACTTTTCTGTCTGAATTTGGAACTATCGAAAATTTCATATTAGAAAGCATATTCTTTATAAAACACCATTCAGAATTTTAAAAAAACACCTCACATTTCTTTTCAGCTGAAGGGTTTTAGTAAGATAAACGTTAAATTCTTTCCTTAGTTGTTTGTTGGTTTTTTTTTTTTTTTCCATGATTGATGTGGCCTTAGAAAACCCTTGGAATTTCACAGAACATGAATTTTTGAGAGGAATCATAATTTTTGTTTAAACAAGCTGTTCTACCATAAATTCCTATAAACCTTTTGCTGCGATAAGCAGGCAATTTGATTTCAGAATAAGGAGAGGGAACCACAGATTTGTTCTCTATCCTGGTTAACACTTTGGTTTCTTCTGCTCTCTCTTAGCCTCACTGGGCAATGTGGAACACAGAGAAGTTTTTTTTTTTACTTGAGAATGACAAATGCCTTCAAAATAGAACATTTTTATTTATGCAGTAAATATGATCTTCTCATATTATTTCTCTAGGCAACTGGACAAAGTCCTTTGGGTGCTACCAGATTGTTAACAGATTAATAACACAAATAACAACAGAATTTTATTTACAACTGGACACAGATGCTTGTTCATGATTTTGAGGGATTTTTGCTTCCTCTGTTTCTTCTGTTGCCTGTGAAATTAATTTTCTCTCTGATGGGCAGAAAAATAGTTTTAAATGAGTTTTCTTTAGAAGAACACAGGAAGACAGCTCTGTAATAGGTCTATTAAAAGTATCCAGCCAAGGTATAACCTGACCTCACCAGTCTGACCTTCCACCATCCCAGTGATGGACCAAAATTCATCCCAATAAATTTCTCTCAGACACCAAAGGGTGGATGCTTTTGTTTTTGCTTTGCAAGATCCATGGAAAGACTCCAATGCTGTACTTGTTCAGAGATTTAGAGGCGCTCAGCTGTGCCTTGTTTCTTGCAGTACCCCAGGGGGGTGATTATCTTTGATTATCTCATGATAAGAGCCTCCTTGTCATAATTTACATCTTAATTTATGTAATTCTCCCTTTAATAATGATGTCTCTTTAATATCAATTAAAACTTTATGACATTAATTTAATGGGAACCTTGGATATTCGTCTCTGCTCACCCTTCCAGCTTTTGAAAGAAATGCTTTAAAATAGGATTGTTTTCTGCAAATTTTCATTTTAAAAACTGTGGCTTTGATCAATGAAAACATTAGTGGTAGGGCTAAAACCAGGGCCTGTACAAGCCAAGGAAATAACTTTTGTTAGTTTCCTAGACTTTTATCAAGACTCTTCCATGCTTTCATAAAGCAACTCATTGTCTGTGTGGAGCCATTTGAGGAAAAATATTTCTTCCTAAAAAAGCAGAAGGTCTGAGGCAGGTGACACACTAGGGAGAAATTATCATCTCACACCCTTCTTTTACTCCTTATTTATTTAAACAAAATAAATTCCTGTGTGACCTACTTTAGGTGATCCTCCTAAATCCTGGTAGGGGGGTTGGACTCGATGATCTTTCAGGGTCCCTTCCAGCTCCTAAAAATCTGTGGTTCTGTGAAATTAACTGTAAAAATATCTATAGAAATGGGGATGAGACGGCAGAACAGACAATTGTAAGCAAAAAACCTAATAGAGACTTTCTGAGTCTTTTTTTACCAGAGGCCAGGAATTCCTGCTTAGCAGTGACTTGGATGGAGGTGTTCCAAAGAACCAGGGCCATCACCCCAGATGTCTTGATCTCAGAATAAAAAAGAGGTGAAGCTACAGTCTTTTAATGAGGCTGAAAACAGCATCATCTCTTTCAATTAATAATCTATTTCTACAGGAAATAGATTTCCTCCTTTTCATTCTCCAGTTTAAATTAAAGAGGATGTTTTCCACTGAGGGTGGATTTCTCGACTGATTCTCTTATTGAGACTTTTTCTGCAGAAGTGTTCACTGGCTTCAGAAACAGCAACACAGACCTTTTCCCTCCACTAGCTACTCTGTGTACATCCTCCTTCTCCTCCTGTCTCCAAGATAAATTGATAGAGAGATTTACACTTCTGTCGTGTCCTACAATCATGACAAAATCAGGTTTACCCATTTTGTTTCCCATCACTTCTGGGTTTTGCTCTCCTTTTCTACTTCTGGTTGCTTTGATGGACCATGAAGTCAACTCGAGCTTTGAAGAGAGTTTAGCTTAAACATTTCAGCCCATCCCCAATCACACAAAAGGGTTTCAAATCTCAGCAGTCAGGTAAAGTTCAAATAATTACTTTTGTAGAGTAGGGAAATTTCCTGCCTGATGGACAAAAGGTAAAGTAAAAGGGACTGTAAACAACTTTGCTCAGCGTGCCTTCCAGGTGGATTCTTTCTTCCCCAGGAATGTGCAATTTCCTTTCCCTTTGCATGTTCATCTTTAACTTGCTCAGCAACTTGGACAAAGAAAAAAGGTAATCACTGCCCTGGATATAATACTGTCACCTACAAATATTGACCTAAAGAGCCGTTATCTGTCAAGATCTGCAAACCAGCAACTTAGATCTCTCCTTCCAAAAACCTTCTTCACCCCACAGCAATGGCTGTGAGAGCAATCACATCCTTCTGTCCCAGCTGCTGTACCCAGCACTCATTACACCTGGAGATTCCCATGGTGCTATGTTTCCCAGCACTTTTTTTCATTGCAGGATGGGACCTGTATGTCAGGACTAAAAACACCCAAAAGGTACCAGCTATTCATCTCCAACACAACTTTCAGGAACTTTGATGACAGCACTTGCACGGCAATCAGGACTTGCTCTGGGTGTTACCAAGGGCAGGGTGAGTCTGGTTTACTCTGATTTCACATTTCTTTCTCCCATTTCAGATTCAGATGCTTAGAAGCTCATAGCTTCCACAGACAACCATTGATAGAAATTTCAGCTGACTCCTGCAAAAAGCACCATATAATGATGAAGATACCAGGCCCAGTTTTGCTTCTGTAACCTTGTCACTAACGATAAATTATCAAGAGCTTAGGTTTGAGGTGTGTGCATGCCTGTTCTCCTTAGATTTTGTCCTTTTAATAGTTTTCAAGAGTGTCATTCTCTATGTTTCACTTCCTCCGCTGGTCCAGAAGCTCTTCCCCATTGACAGTGGAGCAGGAGGTGATGATAAATGCAAGATAAATGTTGAGCTGAACTGAGAAAATTCCTGGAGTGAGACTGTAGAAATAAGAACGAGTCCTCAACACTACTCACCTCTTTTGTGTGTCTTTTGCTGACACTGCTGGGGGGCTAAACCAGACCTTGTGACTTCTCTGCTTAGCACAGACTGAGGTTGCAACTTCTCTCCTACTGTCCTGGAAATGACTGAACCCCTTAGCTGAAGACCCATGTCACACATATTTTTAAAACTAAGACAGCCTAATTTTTGCACTGCTTTTATTTTGCCTATGGAAGGGGGTTTTAGACACTGACTTGTTTCTCCTTCTACATTTTGGGAGGTAAAATTTCAAGAGTGATGATTTCTTTAATAGCTGTGATACTACCTTGCAGATTTCACCAAGCTCCTACCCCAGGCCAGCCTAAACCTTAGGTAAATTTGCCTAACGTGTAAACTAAGCATCCTTATTAGCTTTGAAGAGGTACCCAAAGGCTCTTTGAAGAATGTTCCAACAGCAATTACCTCTTAAATATATTTATATAGAAATGAATATTGCCTTATAATAATATGATAGAGAAAAAGACTTCAGAAGGTGAGATCAAAGAACAGAAGGAATAGTAAAATCTGATTCAGGGAGGCTACAACTGACAATATGATAGCCAAATGTGGTGTGTGAATACTCATGCCAAAGCTGACTTGTTATGGTCCACGGGGCAATGATTTTCTGACATTTCTAGAAATATTACTGTGTTCAGAAACTTCCTGCGCTTTATCTTGCATGAGTATTCCTTCTTTTTGTATCTATTTGTGTTACAGTAATGTGAAGATCCTCCAGACACACTTTTCAGCCAAGCCTTTATTGTGCCAGCTGCTGTACATATGCACACAAGTGTATTTACACACACCTAAAGAGTCCTTATCTCCAATTAATTTATCTTATAAACAAGACAGAAAGAATCTCTACGAAAAACTTTTTTGGGGACTGTGAATTTGTGTGCTGGGACTTGTGAAAAAACATTTGGACTCACTGATGAGATGCTGGTAAGGTTAGAAGCAGCACCTGGATCAGAGGTGTCTCCAACCACAAGCCTTTCCACAGCAGGTTGCTGGACAGTTGGCATGTGGCCATAGCAAGACCATGGCAATTCCTACAACCATCTCTATTTATTTATTATTTATTGTCCTGATTCTCCTACTCTTGTTGACTCAACATTTTTCCATAGTGAAGATGAAATGATGCTACTCTCTTTTTCTTCATGCCTGTTACCTGAAGAAGAAGTCTGTCTTTGATTTTGAAATGCTGCTTTTTCCCTCCAGGTGGGTTTACAGTGAGAGCTGAACATCTGACCTTCATCCACTCACCTTTCCAAGTGTCCTTCCCCTTTCCTCACTCTGCCATCCTTGAGGATGTGGATGGTTCAGTCACAGGGCAGAGAGGAAGTCATCTCCTGCCTTCCACAGAGATCCTTGAGGCATCTTGCACAGCCAGTGCCAACTTCAGTGTTTGTGGTGGGCATCTTGTTTTCCACAGGATGTCTCTTCATTTGTAAGTAACCATCCCACTTTTGAAAAATCAATGTGGTTGTTGCCTGCTGTGATTTACATTGAGAAAGCTGTTGGGTCTGAACAGCTGGGTCTGAACAGAAGTCCTAAGACTTCTGCCTGTGCTGGGTCCTGAACTAGGTCAAAAGCCTGAGCACTGGAATAAATTAGTGGTCCACATGAGCAATAAATTGTTGTTCACATGAGCTCTGGCACTGTTTTTTCTGGCCACGTGTTATTACCCAAATAGTTCACATGTGTGGTTTGAGATGTAGTACAAGGACCATTCCCAGCTGGCAATTTGGACATCATCATCATGGGTTTGGGGAGGAGAATTTAACTCTATGGACAGCTCTGAGAATTATCCAGGACACAGGATAATTTTTGGTGCATTTTATTTATTTGGGTCTGCCCATGACAATTTTTTTTGAGTTCTCAGTAAGGTGCTTATCTTTCTTTCCTTGATTTCCTACTTTTAGTCTTGATTCTGGTCTGAGACAACTCTGGCACTGTTAAGTAGGACTTCAGTGGAGGTTGAGTTGTACTGCTATTTTATCACTCCTCAGATACCAGGGTTATATAATGGGCTTTTGTAGAAAGGAGAATCCAGCTCAAGGTGAGCACTGACACTCAGGTGTTCTAAGCAAGATTGATGCCAAGCCTCAGAAACAATCAGAGATTTAGTGGGTGAATTGCAATCTGTGACAAGATTTTCTGTGTACTGACCAATAAAATATTTCTGGATCATGAGAGAAAGCCCTCAGCTGACAAGATGCAGTCTTAAAAAAAATCAAAAAGTTTTAATTTATTTATAGTTCAAGTCAAGTTCTGATAGGATTTCCATTTATGCTCATGGGGAGAGATGCCCCCAAATGCTCCCAAACAACAGGGTTCATGAATAGGGTTGGTTTTCTTTTCTTGAGCAGAAAACCTTTGCCATCTGATTTCACTGCTATGTTAGATTTACAAACTATCAGATTTGTGTATTATACTTTCTACTAAAATTGAATTCAACATTTTATGATTTCCTGGGTGCACCTCTCATACGATGAACTGCCATATTGTATAGCAGATACAAAAAGTACATGAGGTGTTTTAATTAAAAGAAAACATTCCAGTAGATATTTTTTTCTGCCGTTCTGTTGAAGCCATGCCCTTCTTACCCTGCTCATCAGGACTTTCTAGTCTTTAATTTTGCTGTTCTTTCTTTGCTCTGAGTCAATCGAAACCATCAAACCTTATGAAAACTGACCCAGGCTCATCACCTAAGAAACCTCTTTCAGTCTATATAGTTATGGTTTCCCATCACCATGATGGGGTCAGACAATGGAACAAGGGAGATATGGAACTCAAGAATAAACTTTTGCTAATGTGAGAGGCAGAACTTTTTTGTCAACCAGGTATTTGCTTTTTCAGAGTTAAGGTGTCAGTTTTCACATGATTTCAATGGGCACTTGTGTTAATAGCAGTGTTTATAGGTGGAAATGAAAACCCATTTGTTTCTTGTCTTAATCATGATAGAAAAACAGAAAGCATAAATAAATAAATTATGGGCCAAAGGTACCACAGTAAATCTCTGATGTAGCTCTCAGTGCTTCTTCAGCAACCAAAAATTACTGGGAAGATTTGGAGGGAGGCAGAAATTCAATATGAGTTAAGTCAAATTAGGTTAATTACACATAAATTGAGATGTCCTGAAGAACATGCATGGTCACCATGTAGATACTGGCAATGTGTCCCCTTATAGCTGGTAGAAACCTGTGTCCTGTCTCCTACCCATGGAGAGATGTCTAGTGCCACTTAAAATAGCCTCTGATATTTCCCTTGGCTTACCACTCATGGAAGAAGGTTCTTCTAGAGACACTCATCCATATCTGGCATATCACACCAAATTTTTTGATTGCTTGGGATATTTGAAGCAGCATTAGATGCCTCTGTTCCTTTGATCTTTCTCTTGGGCTCAACTGAACTACTCTTTGGGCTACAACTGACTGCACTTGAGATGATGGCAGTGACTTTAAGGGTCACTCCATGCCTATTAAATATCAGCAGGCATTAAGGTGTGTCAATCCTAAATTCAGTGATGATTTGCTTTACATATCTTCTACACTGATTTTAGAGGAAGAAAGATTTATTCAGCCACAGGGAGTGTTTGCATATCTGTACATGAACGTATATATATATATATATATGTATATTATATATAAATATATATGCAGACTATCTTTCTTCTTCACTTAGTTTTGAACCCATTCCCGTTTCAGATTTTGCTCTGTTATAAGCTCACAATGGTTCCTTGTATGGGCCCAGGCCATCCATCCCACACCCAAGGAATTCAGGGGTACAATTTAGAAGTCAACACAACATGAGGAACCAATTCCAATAGGATGGCTGAGGTGTCCCCATGCTATTTTGGAGTTTAATCATATGGATACAACCAAGCCATGCCATCTAGCCTCAACACCAGAGGGCAGGCTACCACATTAGTTAGCTCATCACAGGAGGTGTAGGCACAGGGCTGTGTCTGAGTGCTCACACACTCCATGGGTAGATAGGGATGGTTTTGTTGAAGATCTGTCTTTGTGGCTGTAAACACATCTTAGTGTATCTCTTCATACTCACGGGAAATCACATCTAGTGTAAGTTGGCAACAGAATGCTACTTTGGATATCTCATTTAAATTTCTAGAAGGGTAAAAAATGGTTTTGGAGAGTTCAGCTTCCTACTGGTACTGCCTCATATCCCACCCTCGTGATAACCCAGTTCTGGGACCCAGCTAGGGCTTTCCCAGCAGTTTTGAGGGTCATAAACTCCCAAGGTCTGTCTCTTCTCACTTCTGTTGCTGTATTTGACTCCCCAAGCTGGGTTTGCTCCTGCTTTGGATCAGCTGTCAGCTAAAGGGATCTAGTGGAGAAATGCTGCTCAGGCAAGTACTGCCACCATTTCTGTTGCCCAGGAAGGAGGCTTGTGAATTCCCACCATAAAAAAGGAAGCAGGAGGAGGAAGACTTTTAGTATTCTAAACACCATTCCTGCTTTTCTTCCTATGCTCATCTTCCTTCCCACTCAACATTTCACTTTCTTTTTGAAGTACAAGTCTGAACGATTATCCATTTTTTTGCTGTTTCAGGTTAGTAGCACACAGGCAGAAATTCTGAAGTGGTTTGTCAGAGGATTATTAATAATTCACATCTGTCTTATAATTCATGTTTTTGAAGGAGGAAAAAAAGAAACCCCTTCCCAATCAGGAGAAAAAGAATAAATCACATGTTTCATTGAAGGGGAAAACTATAGTACCTGCAGGCTTTGTATGGGATTACTGGTTCTCATAACAAAAAAGAAAAAAATAAAATAATAATTCTGCAATAAATTAAGCAGTGGGAAATACTCTTTTTTTTTTTCTTTAAAGAGTACTGGTTAGAAAAAAAATCCAAACAATAGTACTACACCTCTTTAGGGACTGCTTAACCATGAGGTCTTAGGCAAGTCACTTCTCTTTCTAGTCTGTGTTTCCATTGGTTATATGGACCACCAGTCCCTTGGGTTGCTGCTGTGTGAGTGGATAGAACTTCTCACAGCTTTGCCTGCAGTGTGATTTGATATTAACACAATGGAAATATTAATCACTCATGACACTTCATGCATTCCATGCACCTCATCCCTCCCTGCATCCTGGTCAAGGAGCCAATATAAATGAGACTTTATTTGCAGCATTGCTGTTTAAAGACATAAAAGTTTGAGCACTGGCCTCAATTTTGTCTTCACAGCAAATGGATTAAGAGTTTTAGATTAGTCACATCAGTGACTGGGTACTCCTCAATCAACTTTTATTTCAAGCAGGTTATCTTTCTTTCCTTTCTTTATTCTTCATCTACATGAGCTGGGAGCCAACTGATGCCAAAGATACTTGGCAGCTGGAGTAGCAGAGGCCAGATGTGACTCTGTCCTCTTAAGGACTGTGTACTCAACAGGGTAACCTGGGAGATCTGCTTGTGCTGCCTCCAGATCCCCTCTCCAGAGTTCCTCCTACCAGTAAATCACTGTCATGTTAAGTTAAAGGACTGTCAGAATTCAGACAACTCAAAATGGTGAGTCAGGAAGGTTTTGGTCACACAGACAGAGCTCCAAAATGGACCTGGTAGAGAAAATGAAGGATGGAAGTCAATTAATAAAATATCCAGAGAATTAGGGATTGGGGGGAGAAGAAGAAAATATAAATTTTGTCCAGATCTATTTGAAGAGTGTGCACAATAAAAAAATAAAGAGTAGTTTAGGATTAATACAACAAAACATGACTAGAAGCAATTAGCAGGGGAAATCAAGATAGGTGGGTGATGGAAAGAATTTTCTGTCTCTTGGGTGCATCTAATCTCTGTAAAAAGATGGAAGTGCTGTTGCTAGGCTTTCTTCAGTTTCTGAAGAGCAAAGAGTAAAAAAATACTCTGGAAGAAATCCTTCTGTTGTGCACTACCTGGTCCGTGAGTAGGCAGCCTGTCCCATCCACCACTTGCTAGTTCCTAGTTGTACATATCACAAGTGCTAGGAAAACCAAGGGTGAAAAAAAAAAGATTACAAGCTTCTGATCCCAAGCCTTAAGCACTGAACCCATATTTGCTGATCATCAGGTCTAAGTGATATCACAAGGGTATCTTAATTTTGGCATGAAGTTACACTGTACAAGGTGAAGTTTTCAGTTAATATCAGTAGCACAGTCCCATCTCCTGCAGATTTCTCTTGATCTACAGTGATGTATTCTGTGGGCTCCTCAATAAAAAGTGAGAAGAGCTTGAGATGGTGGGTTTTTTGCTTGCTCTGAATTTCAGGGAAGTACTCCAGCTCCAAAAACCTTAAAGACTGAGCAAGTAGTGGATTTTGAAAGAGGAATCCTAGGATGCCAGCCTCTCTCCCAGCAATCTCAGGCTCCTTTCCTTACCCTAAGGACCACTGGGAAGTCTTGGCCATGGCTATGTTACTAACCTGCTCAGCCTCCAAAACATCAGTTAATTTCCACCAGTGCTACTTTTTAGGAAAGATCTCCTGTCTGGGAGCTATCTGGTATAGGGCTGGTTTGTGTAAGCTAAACACAAGTCTAGGATCATTTTAATTAAGTCCCAATGTGAACAATTGAATACAAGCAACTGACTATCCTTGTACTGTTTAACTTACTAGAATGAATATAGTGTATTGGCACTTTTTTCCCTCTAACATATATGTTTGAAAAAATCCACGGGTTTTGTTAGACAAAAAGCCCTTAAAAAAAAAGAAAACAAGCATCTTGAGCATTCCTTGACTCTCTGTCCTAAACTGCTTCACCCAAAAATATCCAGGACAGTGGGGATCCATGTCCAAGCATTGCTGTAACAAAACAATTCTTCACGAAGTCCAGTTGAAAGTTAAACTAATGTGTCACTTAAGGACCCTTTAAAGAGAGTTTTTATGTCTTTTAAAAATGTAATTGAAGCTTATAAAAGTCTTTATAAATTTATATGTGAGAAAGTTATTGAGTAGTCTGAAGAATAGCTTATGCCATGGCACAGCAGAGCATGGCTGCAGGCTAGATACGGCTGCTCCAAATGCCACCGCTACCCATATTATCATGAAAATATGAGTCTCTATTAATATTAAAACAAATTTTCATTAAAAAATTGTCGTAACATGATTAAGTGACTTTAAAAGTTTCTTCACATTATGCATAATTTTTACAAGAGGAGAGCATTAGAATAATCAGCAGCCAGGCAGCACCTTGCGGCAAAGGGGACTCCAAACGCATGGCGGCTGCGCACACCAGAAGGAACTTTGCCTCTTGTTTTGCTTTCCCCTGCTCACTGCAGAAACCTGGGACTTGCTCAGCACCAGTCTTGTCGTTCAAGCCTTTTATTGCTTCCCTCTTCTTAATCTGCTGCAGAGGAAAAGATTGGCTTTCTGTTTTATAGCCTGCATTCTTAACTCTGGTCTAATATCCTCTCCCGTAGGGCGTGCATTCAGTTGCTGCAAACCCAGCCGTTGCTGCTGGGTTAGTGTGAAAGGAATAGCATACCCCCTACCTCCATGTCCCTGAGTCTTGAAGAGAGTTCAAATGGTTACTCTTGTTTTGCTTCCCCTTTGGTATTTACTCACGGCGGTGCCTTGAGATGAACACCCACCTGCTGGGCAACACCCTTACGGTCCCAGCCACTTTCCAGTGCAGAACTGGGATGGGATTTTAGTTTCCCTTGTGACATTTCCCTGTAAATTCCAGGAGTTGGGGGTATGGTTGAAGAACAGAGAGGAGTTAGGAATGAAAATTTCAAAGCCATTTTAAATGAAGCCGTTTTGGCTTGTCAGTCACAATCCTCTCTGCTCCTTGGAGATAATCACAATTCTTCTTTTATTCCCAGTTCAGGAGGCCTGTTGCACAGTGGCTGCTAAGGAGCAGGGACAAAGAAACAGTTATTTTCAAAAAGACCCATGCATGCAAAAACTAGATGACTGTAAAGGTTTATAATATAAGGCAGATTTGAATCATGTCCTTGGTCTCTCAACAAAGACATTCACATTTAATTAAAACAGCTGACAATTCCTAATTCTTGGCAATTAAAATAAAATCAACTGGGTTTGGGCCCAGCACCAAACCTCTAAAATGTTAGTATGGCTGTAATTAGGAATTAGCCTCCATTTGGCCCATAACAAATGGGACTCTTGGTATAAACATTTGGTCTCCCATTTGAAGTTCCATGCTATATCATTTCCTGTTTTGGAGAGGGATAATCACACTGGATTATGACACAAATGTATCAAACAGAAAGCATTTAGAACTAAACACAGCGTCTGCCTTCGAACGTAAAGATATGGACCCTTAGGGTAAGTAACTTAATGGTAAACATAAACAGGAGAGTTCATATTTGTTCTGTGTGGTGTTGCTGATTGGTTTAACAAATCCTTTGTGGCCCATTGATGTTGAGCAGTTCTGCATGATGCACTTGGGCTAAATTACATAACAGTTTAGAAAATCACAATTGGCAAATTGTGGCTCAGACTGTCAAGTCCTATCCAGTAATCCTGCCATATTTCTAAAGCAAATTGCTCCTTAATTGAAACCTGCTTCAATATAAAAATACAGCCTTTTCAATGAGTCATCCTTTTTTTTTTTTCCCCCCCTCCCTCACACTTCACAAAGGCTTCCAGCAGTTTAAAGTGAGGGTTAATTTTGCATTAAGACCATTGCCTCCTAGTTTCTTTCAAATAAAGCCAGGGGAAGTTCAGGGGAAGGCTCTTTCCTCTGATAATGAAGCCCTCCATCTTAATGATGCGTGCAGGCTCCCTTGGATCCTCTGAATTAAAAATACTCATGTGTGCCAGCAATACTCTGCTTCATTAACATTAAGGAGAGGTAGATTGGTGGCTATTTAGGGCACAGTGAAATCACTGGCTATTTAGGGCAAATGGAAATGGTGCTAATTGTGGCTGGTAATCCCATTAGTAGGGTACTTCCATTTTGGTGTCTGTGTGGTATATAGGTGGAAAAAAAAAAAAACCAACCCAAAACAACAAGCATGTTGACATCTTCTGGGGGGAAATGTAATCTCAGGCTCACTGTTGCCTTGTACCAGTTAAATTCTACACTGAGGTACAAAGCTTTTCAGACTGCCCAAATTTTCACTCTGGTGAGCAGACACCATGTCAGGAGGAGGATAGATGTTTGTGGGTGGCAACACCTCAAGCAAGGTGTGTAAAAAGTAAAGACACAGCATTCCAGACCAAGGAAACAACAGAGTTTTCAGAACACAAGATGTCTCCTATTCCCTTTCCTTCCTGTGGTCATGAACAAACTCCCAAATGAAGGTTCTGGAGCCCAAATTATCATGGTATGAAACCATACAAACCCTTCTTCCTCACAAGGGCTTTCCAGAACTAAAAAAAAAGGTATTTTCAAAGCATAATTCTTTAGTGATAGTCTCTAACACAGAGATTGAGAACAATTAACTGAAAAAGAAAGTTGGTAGTGTCCAAAAGAATTAAGAATCAAAAAGAATCAAAAGTATATCCTACCTTTGAAACCTAGGAAGAGAGGACTTGCCTGTTATAAGCAGGCACCCAGGGAAAGTGGTACTGGAGGAACTGGATGATCTTAGAGGTCTTTTGCAACCTTAATGATTCTATGTATTTCACATAACTGCAGCCAACTAGAAGTTAGCTCTCTAGTTTATGCTGTTTATTTGGGGTGCCTTTATAGCCTCTCAACAGAGTTGGAGTCACTTTTAATTCACTAGTTAGTGACTTCACTAGCCAAGGGCTCTACATGGTTAGTGTGACACTGCCACCTAACTCACTGATGGATCAGTCAGTTGACTTGTATCCCCCCCATATCCCAGCAGGATTGTCCCTCTCAGGTTTTTTTTTCTGTCTTTTAAAGTGCTTGGAAGTCCCTGAGAAAAGTGATTCAAGCTGCCTCATCAGACTTCAGCGATGGAAGAGTAAGATGAGTAAAGAGCAAAACCACCTTGAGTTTCCATTGCAGAGGGGATGGGGCTGAGTCTCTGTCACCTGCTGGGGCATTGTGACCCTTTGTGTCTCACTAAGGCAATTCATGATGGGCAATTCATGATGAGTTTAATGTTCCACCACATCATGTGTGGTGTGCTACTGCTGCTGGAAATGTTTTCCCAAATACCTGTGCAGGTGCTGATAACTGTGGCAATAATGTGCTTGCTGTTGTCATTTACTTGCTTAATTAGCAGCCTAATATCCTGGTCCAGTTAATGCCTGTAAGACGAGCTTTATTAGTAGTACAAAAGCTGTTTAAGCCTTATAAACTCCTTCCAGTCAGTTTCATTGGTCTGCCAATATCTTCTGGTTGAGTGATTCTTTGCTGATTCACACTTCTCCTGTTTGCTGCTGCTGTCTCTCAGCTGAGTGTTTCTGGGTAACCAGAAAGTCCTTTCCCAAAGTCACAGCCAGCAAAACAGGAGGAAAAAACCAAACAAACACAAAAAGAAAAGAAAAGACAAACAGCTCCCCCCCCCAAAAAAAAACCAAACCAAACCAAACCAAAACACACACACAACGCAGCCCCTTCCCTCCCCCTAGAAGAATTTGAAAGAAAAAAAGTATTATAGGAAACTTTTCTCCACGATGACTGAAGTTGGAATTATGTGTTACATCCAAAGCAGCAAAGAGAAAAAAACAACTAAAAACTGCAAACACAAAGAGGTCTTAGCACTGTTGGTCTTTGTAAGCAAGCCGTATCCAGTCTGAAAGGCTGGTTAATATGCTGAGAGGTCTAATTCTAGGTTAATTTTCCAGTATTTAGAAATATCATTTTAGGTATGCTTTAAAAGGGTTTTTTTTAATGTTTTTTTAAATTTTTTTTTTGCAACTTAGTGTCAACTCAAATGCCAAAACTGACAAGTGGTCTAAAGGTGAACCTGTCAACCTGCCTTGACTCATGTATAAATTTGCTGCATTCATCTATATGGCAGAATCATGGCCCCAGGGTACCTTGGCAAGCCAGCAAGGCTGCTCCTCAGCTGAGAACGAGGTCCACAGTCCTGGGACATGTATCCCTAACAATATGAAGAATGCAAAAAGGAGGAAAAAACTTTTTAGTTGCAGTTGTGCAGCTGCAACCCAAATTTTCTTCGAAGTGTGCTTAGTACTGGCATGGCCAGGAATGGGAGATGCTGGTGGTGACGGGGTAAGACCCTTGCTGGAATCTGAGGTATTTCCATCTGAGCTTTTCCTGTATCTTTAGTGTAGATCTGTCTCTGGACTTCACCTTACCCAGACTTCCATCTTGAGGAAACTGGCAGTCATAACAGTAAGAGGTTATTCTGGACAGATGCCCAAATAGTCAAGATCACGTTAGTATAATTTGGAAAAACTGTGGAGTGAAAAGATAGATCCTGCACCTGAAGAGGAAGTTGGGTGTTTATACCCATCCCAGCTTCACTGTGTTGTTTTCTATTTTCAGAAGATAAAGATGCCTTAAATCCAAACTGTTTATGCCCACTCCTGATATCATTACTACTGTTGATCTGTTCAGTACTTTTTTTCTCTGACTAGTTTGGACAGTAATTAGGAATGGAAAGAGCTAGTGAAATGGGTGGTTGAGTTCTTATTTTGGATGCTCAGAAGAACTACTGTACTGACAGTTCACTCACTTGGTGAAGGCTTTCATCAGTGTGCATCTGCTCCAGCTTCATCCTGCACACTGACCTGGGCACAGGATTTTTGGACCTTCAGCCTTGACAAAACTCATTCAAATGTGAGTGAGTGATCAGAAAACTCTCTGAAAAGATCTCATGGAGATCTTAAAAGTTGAAAGCTCAGGAGTCTGGTGAATGGGGAAATAGTCTCTATAGGAACTAGTACCCATCTGTGGCTATTGCTCTGCCTTAGCACAAGCTTTGCCTTTATTCCTTCACTCCATTTCTCTTTCTTTTTACGGCACTTTCAGCAACATTTTTTTTCTTACAGTATTTGTGAAGAACTACACAAATGAAGACACATTCTATGTGAGAACCAGCATAAACTACTGCAATTCAAAGAAAAGCAACACTGTAAAGGTTGCAAAATGACAGAGTTCTGTGAAAAAATGTGATATTATTCTTTTCTTTCAGAAAAGGACCCCCAGACATTCCCTATAATTTAACTGTGACTGATAGCAAGAATAAGAAAACCACAGTCAATTATGTCCCTGATACTTTATCAAACCTCTATGGATGGATGGTTCTCCTCTTGGATCAAGAGACTTATGCCTTGACATTTGACAGCCCTTTGGTCAGCAAACAGCTTCAGGTAATATTGCAATTTTTTAATGATTTTGAATTTATATTTGGAAGAGATAATCATGCTTTCATCTTTCTGGGTTAAGCAGAGAGAGGAAAAGTGCACTCAGAAAAAATCTCATAAATATATAATGTATGGGCAGGGCTCAGATATGATGACCTGTTTCCTGAACCTCTCAGTAGTAACTTGCATCAGGAAGATGATTTTGGACATCTTTGGTGAAAGTTCAATGTTCTGCTTAGGGATCAGCAAAAGTTATACTACAATAAGGAACAGGGAAATAACAGTTTTCAGAAAACATTGTTCCTCTGTATCTTTTAGAGGTGATGAGGGGCGTTGTTTTTTTCATCTCTCTTCCATGTTTCCAACACACATTTTGCAAAAGAATATGTTGCCTGTGATGAGTTCTTCTCACAGAGGCAGACATGTTTGTTTGGTTCTCTCTTCTCTAGTATTCAGTGACATTTAGCAACTTCAGGAGTGGAAATTACTTGCTGGTGGAACACAAGGACCTTCCTGCCCATCTTGAGGTTGTGGTGTCTTGTGGGACAAGGATTGGACAGCCTCTCCAAGCACTGCCTTCATATGGTCATCACAGGAGCTGTGACTGGTATCTGGACAGCAGGCTGAGGAAGATAACTTATTTGGGTGAGTCTAGTAATGTACAAAACAATGGTGACATAGATGATGTCATAAACCCCTTAAATCCCCCAAATGGATAAGGCCTAAGACACAAGGCTGTCTCTCAATGTATGAAAGGTCATTCAAGAAGCTCAAGCAGATAGGTAAATGTGCACATCTCATCTCTATCTGTTCTGAGTCTGATCCATCCACAAATGAACATATCAGTAGTGATTGATGTGACATCACTTGAATTTGAATTGGTGTTTTGGGCAGAAAAATGCATTAAATGCCACTGATGATCTCTGTTGTCAGTTGGTCCTGTATCACATGTATCATTAATAAATCACTTGCAGTCCATCTAGTCTGAGTCCACTGAAGGCAGCAGGATTACTAAGCAAGGATTTTTCCTCTGCTTGTGAATTTTCAAAGCTATCATAGACCTTTGAATTTGAGTAAATTGGCTTTTTACAGCAGATTATGAAGTGCAGTGGCCACCTGTTAAAGAAATGCAGATGTCTGTGGATACTTATTGGTATTGTCAGTACTGTTAATCTTCATTTATTCTTTTAAATTTGATGCATTTTCTGCAATTCCCATTCTCAATCCAATGATTTTATAAGGGTCTAAGTTCTATACATATATGATTGTAGCCATTACTAATAGCAGAACCAGGAATCACCAAAACATTTCTTTGCTTTCTTCAAATTTGAATCTGAAACTTTTGCTACTGTTCTAATCCTTTAGTTTTAATGAATTTATCTTGATTTGCACAGGTGAGTTTGTATGCAAGTGGTTCTCTCATGGAAGATTTGCTTAGGAATGAACAAATAGAACAGCCAGCGAGACAGGGAGAGGCAAATATATCTGCAATGAGGGTAGGCAATCTACCTTCATTTCATTAGCAATGAAAACCAGAGTTCCTTTGAGGAGAAACAAGAAAGCCCATACCTTAACCTAACCTTAGTCTGAGGGTCACACTTGGATCCATTTCTGGTCCTGAGGCCAACTGGAATTGCACAGCTTGTGTCCATACAGTTTAACATTTTAGCTCTCAAAACAGCATGGATGCACCCAAGCTTCAAATTAGGGAAGATCCCTGGCCCATGATAAATCCCAAACCACAATGGACACCATCTGGGTGAGTGCATTGGTCTGGGCCAAATCTGTGCCAGGAACTTGGCCAGCAATATAGCCACATAGGTTATTGGGGTCCAGCTCTTAGTTCCATATTCTGGCCCTGCTTAGATAAAGATATAGATTTGGTAGGATAAAAATCTAGCTGTTGAGTCTAAACTTTGCCCAAGATCATGCCAGGGATCTACTGAAAGGAAAAATACTTTTTTTATTATTTCAGTTTACTAACAGTGTCAATTTGTTCCTTCAAATATGAAAGTCAACTGTTTTTCAATTTGGATATCTTGAATTGAACTTTCATAAACAGAGAGGCTCAGAAGATGACACATATCTTGACTTCTTACTACTTCTGAAAGTAGAGGAGGTGATGGTTTGGGGAAGACTGGGACAAAATGATCTGGCCAGCATATGTCACTCTTGCATCACGGATATTTTCTTGTCCTTCTCTTGCCTTCTTTTCATCTTGATTTTTTATTATAGGAAGATCTTGTTGTTGTTTCTCATCTTAATGCAGAGAGAAACAATCATCTAGAGTACACAAGGGGAAATTTATGAAAACACCTAACTTGTATAATTCATGCTGTGAACATTTGCAGCAAGGACTCTCATAGCACTGAGATCAATAATTCAGTGTCAGGTACCTAACATCTGATGCTGTTGGTAGGGTAAAAGTCCAAAACAAAGGGAATGGATTCCTACCCCTGGTGTGCCATTTAATTTCTCTCCTAATCTCTGCTATGCAGGCTGACAGGGTGAGGATAATTACCCATCAGAGCAGCCTCATGGCATGTGGTGGACTTTCCATCACTCAGGGTCCTTAGATGATGCTTGGCTGTCTTTTCAGAGAAATATGCCTCAGCTCTACAAGAAGTTACTAGAAACCTCATGAAGCCAGAGTCATGCTCCATAGGAGGTCAAAGAAGGCTGCCACAATAGCCCCTTCTGGCCTTAAAACCCCACCAGTCTATCCACCAACCCAGAGAGGACAACACTTGAAGGTCTGGCCTTCAAAAGATGTTCCTGCCTAACTCTGCAAGATGCGGTGGTGGATTATTATTATTATTATTTTTTTAATTCTTATTTTTTATTTACATTTAGCTCTACGAAATAATTAGCCAACTAATTAATCCCATTTACAAGCTTTGTCGGATTCTTCAGCTGTCAGTCATGCCCAAGCCCGGGGCCGGCGTTGAGTCTCAGCTCCCTTCTTCATCTGACTTGGTCTCCATGGCTACAGGCTGCATCTGCTGACACCCCACTCTCTATTTACTGCTTAATTAAGAATTTCACGCTCAGCCCTTATCTGCTACTAAGAACAAGAACACACTGTTAAGAAACTCTAAATTTAGGCTGCTGCACAAGGAAAGCCTTTCTTGTCGTCCTGACTGCGTGGAGCCTCTTTAACTACCCTCTTGGCAACTGCGCTGCCACCCTTCAATCAAAAATCATTAAATGGGGCAGAGATAATGAGCATGTAGCATATCAAAAGGAGGATGTTTGCTCGGGCTAAGGAGGAAAAGCTGTAAGGGCCCATAAGCAGCCGCCACTTCAAAGGGAGAAGGGGCTGATAAAGAGTCATTTGTTCCTGGTTGACTTATGTAAAAGGTCTGGTATGTCGGAGTCCCGTCTCGCAGACGCGGGTCCCCCCCTCTCCGTGCTCGTGTGTCAGCAGCCAGGCAGCTGGGTGCAAACAGCATCAGCCCAAGCATATAATCACTCGACTCCACGCCGACAATGGGCACTTGTAGGGGGTGGCTGGGGGACAATGGGAAGACAATTATTGCAGCTGCTCGGGAGGGCCATAATTCTTCCCGCAGAAAGTCGCCGGCCCTGGCGGGGCGGAGGGGAGAACCGGGGTGTATTTGTCATCCTCTTGACTTTTGGAAGCACTTGGCTACCCTGGTGGGGTTTCGACAGCTGCTGCTGTCCTGCCTCTTTCCAATAATTGTACATTCTGGCAGGGGTCAACTTACTTTTGACCCTTTGCTTTTGTGCTGGTCAGAAAGTCTTTTGGGGCAAACGGTGGGGAAGTGGCAGGGGTGCGTTACATCCAAAATTAACATCGGTAAATACGGATCAGATGCCAGCTCATTCACAAGCAAGCTCCTGAATTCACACAGCCTTTTGCTCATGGGGGAAGGAGGGGGGGAGGAAAAACCCCATGCCTGAGAAGATATTGTTATTCAAACATCATGGGCAGCTGAATGAAGCCACCTTGGCCAGCAGTTTGCATCGGGCTTGGGTTTTCTCCATGCCTCCTTCCATGCAAAATTGCCCGGAGTCATGTGAGTGTTTGTTTATCTTTGTTGGAGAAAAAAAAAACTTTCTAACACAAAAGGCAATAAAATATACCGTATGGAGGGGATTAAAGCAGTTAAGTTGCCATGATGCATCGCTTGCTCACAGTTTTGTAAATTAAGCTTGGGCATTGGACAATGCTGCTGATGTTGAATGGAGAGAAATAATTGCCACAGAGAATGTTTCTGCTGTGTGGGATACTGATGTGATGATCCTGTTAACAAAGGTACTTACTGCTACCTACATACATGAAGCCTATTAACCAACCCATCAGTCCCTTTGAAAATAATTTTTACTGCTCATTTTAAAGGAATCAGCATTGAAGGACACATTCAAGGCCACCAGCATCCTGGCTTGTATCAGGAATGGTGTGGCCAGCAGGGGAAGGGGAGTGATGGTGCCCATGTGCTCAGTACTGGTGAGTGCTGAGATCAGTTCTGGGCCCCTCACTACAAGAAAGACATTGAGGTGCTGAAGGGCAGGGAAGGGGAACCAAGCTGGTAAAGGGTCTGGAGAACAAGTCCTGTGAGGAGAGGCTGATGGAATTGGGAATAGTTAGTTTGGAGAAGAGGATGCTGAGAGAAGACCTTATTGGTCTCTACAACTTTCTGAAAGGAGGTTGTAGGGAGGTGGGTGCTGGGCTCTTCTTTCAAGTGAACAATGACAGGAGCAGAGGAAATGGCCTGAAGTTGTACCAGGGTAGGTTTAGACCAGATTTAAGTAAGAATTGCTTTACTGAGAGAGCAGTTAGTGTTGGAATTGGAAGCCCAGGGCGGTGGTGGTATCACCATCCCTGGAAGTGTTTAAAACCATGTAGATGAGGCACTTCAGGACATACTCTAGTGGGTGATACAGATATTGATACATATATTTTATTGGGGTCAGGGGATGTTGACAGTTAGATGTGGTGATCTCAGAGGTCTTTTCCAACTGTGACAATTCTGCAGTTCTGTGATAACCCTATGTCACTGCTGGATGCTGGATGAAGGAGATAAGAGGAAGCTCATGCTTCCAGGCCACTCATTTCTATATCATCACCTTTACTTTGACATTATTCAGTCTTCATAGCATCATCCTGTTTTTGTCTGGGGCACACCACCTCTAAAGACTTCCTCAAAGGTCACTGATGGGCCCTGGAATTGGTGAGGGGCTCCAAACACTGATGGGTTGTGGCTCAACTGTGTTTAAGGAGAGTGGTCTTAACGTGACATGATCATGCTGAAATAAAAGAAAACCCACTTATGTGAACAAGTGAGGTGGAAACAAAGATCACACCGGGACTCCTGGGATATTTTTAGGAGAAATATCCTGTGTAAATTACAATAATAACTTTATAAGCTTTTAATTACTTTACAAATACGTTACAAATACGAGCATATGGTTCCACAGTGTGGTATTTCTCCTTGGTTAAGGTGTCCGAGCAATACTGGAATTGGCTAAAGCACAGGGAGATGTTTTTTCCTTTTTGTTCACTTTTTAAAGTGTTTAAGCCATTTTCTTTAGATGAAACAAAGCATTTGTTCTTCTCCAAATTTCTCTTTTTTATTTATTTAGGTTTTTTTTAAATTTAAAATGGAAGTGTAACCTTATTGAAAACATCACTGAAAGAAATATCAATCTTTTTACTTACCCCAAACACATTTTTCAGTAGACACAACTTTTGCTGAGATGGATCATCCTGCTGACTTTGCTCAAGCTACTCATGTATGAGTTGTTAAGATGGCCTGAGGCTCAACCACAGATTATTGCTGTGTCAGAAGCAACTTTTAAGTTTTAAGTTTCCATAGTTCTTAAAAAAAAAAAAAAAAAAAAAAAATTAGTTACACTTACTGCCTTTTCTAAATTCCCAAAGAATTATCTCAATTCTATTACACTCTGTGGGTTTCCATAATTGCTTTATATAGGAGGAAAAAGCAGGTCCTGAAGAATGTTTATTTCTAATATTAAAATACAGAAAATAAAGATATTTTCTGCACTGCGGCCTTATCGCTCAGAGGTGAAGGAGAAACTTAAGTGAAAGACCTTGAAAAACAGTAAATTTTCTACAGAGGACTGGTTGTACAGCATGAGTCTTTCCTTCCAGCTACGTAAAACTCCCCCTGTATCAGTTGTTCTGTGGGCTCTCAGTGGCTCCATGAAATGCCATTTGTAATAAACAGCAAAATCAAGGTTGTTCTGGAAGATGAGCTCCTGCCCTTCTGGCATGGGTGGCAGCAGAGAGACCAGGGAATGTAGCAGTTACAGAAATAAGATGATGAAATTTCCTTCTAAGCCTGTCAGGGATGATCTTCCAACTACGTGATCTCTGCAGGAGGAATTTCATGCCTTCACCTCTGTTTCTGCAGATATAAATCTGCCGTAAACAAGAATCTGTGTTCCTTAGCCCAAATATATGTTTTTCTTTTGGTTTTGTTATTTTTTTACCACCTCCTCATTGCAGCAATCCCTTGGAACCCTATTTCTGTGTATCTCCTATAACAGATTCTGGTTGAGGATGAAAAAACATCCTATCCCAGGTTCTCCAGTTTCTAAAGGTGTATCTCACTGTGTTGTTGATTGTGCTGTCCAAAAGTTTTGATTTCCCTGTGATGTATGTTAGCCCAATTGATGCTAAATAGCATGGAGTTGCTTGTTATTTGTAAGTCAGGCTATTGGAGCCATTTATCCTTGTTTCAGCCTTTCCTAATACCCACAGGCAAAATTTCCCATCACCACAAAGCTGATAAAAGACTAAGTTACTCCTCCTTCATGTTCACTCAGGAAGCCCTGAACCAGAAAAAAGTTACCAGGAGTACCATCAAGAAGGCCTATATTTATGATTCACAGCCCAAGCAGCCAGGGAGAGCTGTAATAAGACAGAGAATTGATGAGCCTTATAAAGGTTTTCTACAACCAAACCCTGGAGCCTTACAACTCCATTTTGTGAAGATTCACCTTAATTCAATGTTTACTAATGGTGTCCTTTGTCTGCATTGCCTGTGTCTCTTCCTGTCCTGTACAGAAACAAGGATAACATGGTCAGCAGGAAAACAAAACAACCAGAAGGACCTATGACACTGTAGTCTTGTTTATTCCCAAAGCCTGAATCTCTGGGTTTTTTTGATCAGGTTTGAGGAGTATTTGTGGGAACTGGTAGCAAAATATAACTTATTCGCAACCACTGCACTTTACACCCCATCGAGATAAATGGTGTGCAAGTTTCAGAGCTGTGGAGAATGCAGCCTCCTCTTCCTTCATGCATGTGGAGGGTCTAAATGGCTTATAATGGTTTGACTTGTCATGGTCTGTGCTTGGATGACACTGCAAATGTGGGGAACTTTCATCCTTACTGTGACCCAGGACGTGACTGGACTGAGTTAATTCCTTTCTCCGCTGTGTATGGGAACTGAACCCCTTTATGGGGTCTATATTGGTTGGACTCAATGATCTTGAAGGTCCTTTCCAACCATGATGATTCTATTATTCTGTTCTATATAGAATATTGATTAAGTTCTATGTCTCCTCAGAATTTAACCAGAACGGCTTTTCTCTGAATCAGGCAAATATCCTTAATTAGATGATTACATTGTTGTGCCTGAAAAATTAAGTGAAAAAGCCCCAGCAAACCTGAAAAAATGTATCAATGAAAAAAAGAATAGTAGTAGGGCTTGGTTCTCTCACTCTTCCTAAGACTGATGTAAAACTTTGACTCATTTGCCCTTCTATTAGAAGAGAAAGGCTGCCACCATAACCATAGAAGTACAGAAGAGAATTATCTAAAAGCCACAAGATCTTTGTGGCAAAGACATTAAATTAGTCATCCTTTCTCCTCAAAGGTTCACCTTGTGGTCAGACAAAGAGAGGATTCTATAGAGTGTAAGTTAATTTGGGACAGACTGATACATGGATCTGATCAGAGCTACCATTGGGAGAGAAGGTGTCACTGAAGAACTGGGCTGAGGCACCTGATTACTAATTAATCAGACATGAGAAAAACCTCATGGAATCAGTTTCTATTTAATTATGGAAGCCTCATTTGGCATAGGAGCATATGCTGCTAACTCAATCGAGTGCTTTCAACTGACATCAAATAGTAATTATCAGAAAGAATCAAGTTTTTTGATTATTCATACTAATTTATTGAACACTTAAAATTAATGAACCTCTGTTATTTTAAATATGCTCAGTTGCACTGGGAGAAAAGGAGGGAGGTAGGGAAGGCTGGTTCTCACAATTTAAAAGTACAGAGACTTGTTTAAAGATAAAATAAGTAAATTACAATACAGAGGGAAATCCCACTGGTGGGTTGATAGACATGTCGGGAAGTTCCTGATGTGTTCTGGAACTGAGGAAAGTTCTGACAATGGCTTCATTTATACAATTCTTCTACTGTCTAAAAAAACTTCTGATGACATTTTGGGGTCACTGTAAGGAATTGGGCAGTGGACAGAAGATCTGTGTTAGTCAGAGAGTTTCTAATTGAACCTATGGTTGTTCCAGTCTGGTCACTGAAAGGAAATGCCTTTATATGCCACTGGAGGTGAAGAGGAGGTTGTTTTTCAGTTGGGTCTGAAGCATTTTTCTGCTGCCCCTCTTAGTTTCATTTGCATTATCCTGGCTCTTCTCCTGCTGACAATTTATTGGCTCAAAGGTTACAACTGTGATAATTGCTTCTGACCTCTTTTCACAGTAGAGAACACAGAGTCCCTGTCTCCAGCCTATAAAGTCTGACTAATTAAAGCATCTCCTTCAGATACCAGATCTGGGGAGGTGGGGAAATGTGTGAAAAATTCAAAACCAAACTACAAAACAAAAGCTTTAATTCTCTGTTTGAGCCAGTTAATACATTATGCATTTGATGGTGTAATATCACTTGTCTTAGTGGAACTGCTGTGGATTTATAGAGGGATAAATGAGATTCGTGTTCTAGCCTAGAATTTCTGATTGTTGAATGTTTTCTTTTAGCTGTTTCTAATGAGTTGTCTTGAGACCCTCCACATCTGTATATTCAAATGTGTTGATTTATCCTTTCACAAAGTACAAAAAACCCAAAAAAACAGTGCTTAGAAAACATGTATAGATGTTCTAATTTTTTTTTTTTTTTTTGCTAGAGATGTAAAATGTTCTCAGAAGACCATATGTAGCAATTGATTCACTGTGCTATTATTTTGTTGTTGTTGATTTGTAAGGCTTTGCTGTAACTCCCTATAATTTTCTGTCTTCAGTCACAGGAGATGACTTGATTCAGGTCACACTGAAAGAGAAGGAAAAAGTGGCTTTACCTACCCCAGGTGAGTGACAGTCTGTGTCTGAAAGGTATGGACTGGGAGTCACACCATTTCATTTTTACTTCTTTTTCCAGAAATAGGTTGCTACTTCCCACTTCAATATTTTGTACATCTATCAACCCAACTGGGGTTCTTGGCATTAGTTTAAGCAGCTCCATATCTACCATTACTCATGATAAATGTGTGAATTCACAGCATAAAACACTGTAAATTTTCATTAAGAAATACCATACCAGATCAGAAAGGTCACTGAGAATGTAAGACTACTTAGTGCCCCACAGTTACATCTTAGTGTAATAGTCTGACATTACTACACAGTTATATGTTGAGTCAGACAAAAAAATACACCAGAGAAAATGGAGACCTCCAAAGTTTGGTCTTAGCTGTATTGCTGCCTTATTGCATATTAACAACAATAATAATTTACTTAACAATGGAGTTTAGAGATGTTTTTGCTGAGCAAACAAGTAATGGGAAGTGGACTCAGCCTTAAGGAGCTCCACATTGCTTTAATTTCTCTGTTTCCCTGTGCTGGCCATGGAGGGATTTTCTACTCCATTATGTTACCGAGCTGTGTCTCCCTCTCCTCACTTAGGCATGATCTTCCCCTCTGTATTTTCAATACCTAATGAAGCCTTCCACAAGAAAAAAAAAAAAAGCCAGAAGTTTCCTTACAGTGGTAGGACAGAGGTAGGTGCTTGTTGAAGCCTCCAGAGGGAAGCCCTGACTGCCTTAGTTTAGAGCTGACTGAACTTAAGTGTTCAGGTTTTTCCCCCAAGGCTTTCCTTCCTTGATGGCAGAACAAACCAAGGTGATTAATTTACAAAGATTGGCTCATTAGCCATCTAAAATACAAGTGCAAGTGAAGCACCTACATGTTGTGAACTTAATTTTTCCCAATACTTCCCTGATTCTGAGGCTCAGAAGCTTCCTTTTGGGTTGAGCTGAAAAACAAATCTTTGGGGAATGAGCAGGAGTTGATGTGTCTCAGTTAAGCTGTTTTTTCAAAGCAGTTCTTCATTAACCCTTGCAATGGGCAGATCCTGGCTTTACTGAGGGCTACAAAGCTTGGGAGAGTTGAACACTCATTTTTAAAAAGCTTTCATACTTTGGGAGAATATAAAATACCCCTACCCTGAGAATGCAAAATGCTTTGGGGAGCACTGGGGAATTAAAATGCATGAGCAGAGCTGGCACTTTTCTAGCAGGGTTAGTTACCATTCTGATCATCTGGTTTTGCCACCAAGCACAGGTGATTGGTTTTCATTTTCATTCATTTATCTTAATTAAAGCAGTTGCTGTGAAGCATATTCACAAGGCATAACCTAAGTATGAAAAACCTCAAAAGTTGCTCTTTTTTTGAGTCCCAAAGAACTTGAATCTGGTTTTGTAGTTATCTCCCTGCACTTTAACTCTAAAAACATAGTCCTGGAAGAGAACTTTTTTTTCCATCAGACAGCTTCCTTTAAGCATGGAAGATAACAAAGTGCAGTTAGCATTGCTTATCAGGGACAGGAGGAGGATGCTAATGCCACAGATGCTTGGCTATCAAAGAAATGGTAATTCTCCCAGTTACTGAAGATGATAATTCTCTCTTTGCATGTCCTGTTTTGTAGTTCCTTCTGATGTTGTCTTGAAATGGTCACACCCAGAGACATGGAGCAATGTGGAAAAAGGCTGGGGTGGGTTCAACTGCAGCATCCCAGGCCCTGGGGAAGACGTCATCATCTTACCCAGTGAGTGAGGAAGGAAAGATGTTTAATTTCCGTAGAGGTGCTGGAGTCTGTCTACATTAGAATATGTATTTGTGTTGCAACACAAACTCCTTTGCATTAGTGTCTGTTCTCGTGTGTGCAGGATACCACTTTTGCTCCTCATCAAATATGGCTACAGTACAAAAGTGTGAATTTTGGAAGAGAATAATCTTTTTCTATTTACACATGCACAAAAACACACCCACCCACACTTACTCATCCTGATATTCAATCTCAGTTATGTGCAGGGAGCAGAGATTTTGCAAGACTGAAAATCAGCGCTCACAAAGAGCTCACCTCTTGACACACTTCTCTGAGTTTTGTACAAGGAGTGTATTTTATATTTCCACAATTAAACCACTTCCATTAATTTTCCTGTTGCAATTCTCTCTACAACTGATAACCTCTCAAGCCATTTGCTGTGGACACTTCCTAGATATTTTAGCCTATAAGTGTGTTTCAACCTCAGGCTTGAGTTACATTTAAATCCCAGCTCAGTTTACAAGCTAGCAAAAGATATCAGGCAACTTGCAATGAAATCTGGAGGAAAAAACTTGTGATAATCATTTTTCCTAGTAGCTGACCCTGTTCAGACTAGAAAGTTGAACTAAGTGATCTCCTGAGCTTCCTTCCAGATATAATTATAGTGTGATCTTCTGAACACTGTGTGGTACATATCTGACATACTCTGGGACATGGTGCTGGCTTCTCCTCATTTGCTGCCTACCACAGCCCCATTTCTGGGTATGGGGATAACACTGCCCTTTTTCACTTCATCTTCCACCTGGTTTTGGTTTATGAAGTCTTTATGGAAGGAAGTTTCTGCTGCTTCGTGTTGGCATTTGGGCATGGAGGCTCAGTCATGGTTAGGACTTCTTTGTCCTGTGACATTAAAAGTCATATTTCAGGTTAAATTAGGAACTGTGTTCAACTTTCTATGAATATTTAGTTTAATCATCAATTTTCTTACAAATGCTAAGAAAGAACCCATGTTGTTTGAAGTAATAGTTTTGTTCATTTTGGGGGGAACTTATGTTAAACTGAGGAGTAGATAACTTCCATTTTCTGATTAGGTCCCTGTGTCTTATGAAACAAGCACAATGTGGGGGTTTTTTTGTTTTTTTTGTTTTTTTCAGTTCTGCCATCTCACCAGCTTTAATGCATAAATGTGATTGTTTGTAAGATCAGAGGCCAGAGGAGGCACAGAAAAGTCCCTCCATCTGTTAGCTGATCTGTAGGTGCTATGTCCTATGTGCACCTAGGGTAACAGTGAGTGCACAGATTTAGGCATCTTAATCAGCTCCTCATCACTAGTTATCAGAGCAAGAAGACTTTCTGAGGTGACCAAATGTGGGTATCTAGAGTGACCTGAATTCTCCTTCAGGTTTCAGTGATTGCTCAAGTCACTTGCTTATATGAAGGTAGCTAGTTTTGTTGAAGCACTCCAGGAGCATCCTGCTCTGCCAGGTAAAGCCCTAGATGCTCACATATGTCCCCTATGTCATATTTGCCAGTCCTGTGTGATAATTTTCCAAGGGATAAAATTCCAAGGACATTTCAGGTAGTACTAACTGCCTGAACAAATTTATTATGGTGAGGAGCTGAGACACCTGGCTGCCATCAGGCAGCTCAGTTCAGGTGCTATAAATTGAGGCCTGAATTATATTTCTCCAAAAAATTTTCAGGAGCACCTGAGGTACAAACCTATGTCCTCTGAATCATGCTCTGAAGCAATCAGTAGAAGCAATCCTAACATCCACATAAAGGTCTTACCAGTGGGAAGCTGTCCCAGAACAGGGGATTAACCCCCAAAATCCAAGTGCAGCATTGGAAACACTGGACTTACCTCTTCCAACAGCATTACTTCAGCTTCTCCAGTAGTTCATGTTGAACATGTGTCTGCTTGCTATTCAGAAACACTGAAAATGTCCTTGCTATCCTGTCTTCCAGTTTCCCACTTCATTCTCACCTCCACTGTATCTGACCCCTTATGCATCATTAAACAGTGGGACCTTTTGGGTCCTCTTGCCATGGCTGGCTTTTGCACAGCATTGCTTATTTAATCGTAAACTCTCTGAGAAAAAAGCCAGAGACAACACCAGATCATTGGTTTCAGGTTCTTGTGTAATAGATTATAACCAGATCACCAGTGTCAGTTCATGACTGTCAAAAGACCAGACCATTTCAGCTTTCAAAATCATGTGTCAGATGCTGGTATGAAGAGGCACCAAGGTACCATTGGTACCACTGGTAGCTAAGGCTCTGCACTCAGAGTGAGGTAATTATGGAGAGTGTGATCAGGTGCTCACAGGAAGTAGACAACAATTTACACAAAATCAGAAGGTAAAATAAAGAAATAAAAAGGTGTGGCTAATGATTTGGAGCTGTTTAGAGTATGAGAGTGCAAATCGGATACTGAGTTTGTCATGGTCCTTTGGCCCATTGAAATCTCACCTCTGACTAAAACTCTATGCTTCCTGACAAGTTGTGTACCACCCTCCCAATAAAATAACTCATTTTAGCTGCCACATGAGAATTTGTCACATACCACAAGGCCCTTCTTGACTCAGCTCTGCCTAAAGCATTGCACGTTGCTGCCCACAACCCAGTCCAACCCAGCTAATTCTAGGACTGGAAACTATACTGCTGCATCATCATGCTGCTGTACCAGAACTAATTAGCTCACCTGAGAGGCAAAGCTCATTAGCTGAGACCTGGTGATATGCAGCATGACCACAGAGCCTCTGGGATCAGAAGTAACATCTCCCAAACTCAGGGTAGTGATGGTTTGGACAGTTTAACCGGGGAATGTCTGTGCTGCACATGAAGGATGTGATATAGGGGTTCTTTCTAGCATACTGGTGTCTACTGGTTGGGAGGCAGCAGGACAAAGGTTGGGTTGTTACACATCATCTGAGTCACACCATGGACAGGAATGTCCTCTGCCTCTGAGGAATTGAGGGGCCAGGAGAAGAAAGGTTGCCTAAAACCAAGTTGTTGCCTGAGCAGGATGAAACGTCCCTGCACATGGCAGGGGGGTTGGAACTAGATGATATTTAAAGTCCCTTCAACCCTGAAAATTCTATGATTTTATAATTCTATGGTTCTGTAATCCTCTGCCAGCCCCAGCTGGAAATCTTTAGCTCAGGATTCAACAACTTGTGCTTTTATCTCTGAAAGTTCATCCTTCAGAGCTGCAGCCATCCCACGAGGATCTCCTGCATGTGTCAGGCTTCAGCAGTCCCACCACCTTGAAAAGCAAGCTGGATGAGTTTAGTCATGCCATTCTGGTGGCCAGCACTGGCATTAGTTTCTCAGGCCCTTGGATTTTCAGGGCTTTGGTTTATGGTTTTCAGTGTGACACACTCCTGATACAGCAAGCTCTGAGTGGAAGGAGAACGGGTTATAATTCCAGGCAATGGAATGTTGTTTTGAAGTGTATTGATATGATATCATGTACCCTCTGGCAATTCTTTTTTTTTTTCCTTTTTCTTTTTTTTTTTTTTTAATTTTTTTTCTTTTCCAGTGGTGGAATTCACTCTGTTTTTCATTTTCTGATTTTGATTTTCTTTGAACTTCTGCTGTTTGAAGAGATGAATGCTCAAGTACTGTATCTCATATAATAGCTCTTCTGTTGTGCCTGATTTCCATTCAATGGCATGCTATGGTGTTTTATACAGTTAGGCAGTTGATCAAAGGCATTCTGTGTCATTGCTGGAGTCATTAGTGACTTCTCAGTATTGTACATCTGAACATTAAGGCAGTGGCATACCTGTGAGCTTTTGTCTGAATGAAATCTATGTATAACAAAGAACAGCCCTGTTTTCAGGCTCAGACTATGGTTTGCTAGAAGTGGTTATTTGCTCATATATAAATGTCTTAATGGGAGAAAAACACCACTGGTTTGTCTTCATCTGAAGGTAAATCCCTTGAGTTCTGTGACCCAAAGTTTATGATTTAACCCCTTTGTCATTAAATCCCTCTACTACATAAATGAGTGTATCATGTAAAGACCATGTAAGGAATTCTGCTTTGAATCTGTTTGCTTTTCTCCCCAAGTGTAGAAGGACTTTTTTTTGCTCAAAGGAGTTTGCTTTCGTTTCTACAGAGCAACATTTCACCCTCTGAGGACTTCACACCCCAAGCATCACACCCCGGAGTGTTGTTCTTTTAAACTGAGGAAACTATAGGTTTGCAGAGATGTCTCTGAATGAGAGTTTTCACATTCCTGTGTTTCAATGCTCACATACATGATGCTGCACTTACAGAGCAGTCAGCATTTCCTTTATAAAACCTTTTTTAGAAGGATGTGCAAGTCAGCAAAAATATCTGTTCTAGACTGAAACTTGACATATAAATGGTATGCCTAGGAGCACTTCTTTTTGTAAAAATGTTTCAGTCTGTGTTTGATGAATATACTTATGGCCTTTGTCAACTGAAGATTTTTGCCACATTCTTGAGCTGTGATTTCACAAACTAAATTCCCCTTCTGTCTGAGAGATACCATTTTAACAACATCTTCCCCCTTATTCTCTTCTCTGTTTCATATCCTCACATACTGTGCCTTCACTTCTCAGCTCTGCAGGGCATAGAACTATACCTGTCCTGTAAAGAGATTATAGAGAGGAGTTTCTTCATGCCTGTAAAAAAGTATCAGGCACTAACAATGTGAGATTTAGGGGGAAAAAAAAGAGACTGCACTTGCACTGTAGGGACTTATTACATCTGAGTGCTGTGAAAATTTTGCATGCTTGAAGGATGCTTCAACACAAGGATGCAGGGATTTTCTTTTGAGATTAAGTGTTTGGAGTAACTGTGGGTTCGTGCAGTACTTGGCATAGTCCTTGAGAGCAGGGGTCCTGGGCTTTCAGTGTTTCCTTTACTAATGCTCAGACAGAAAGAAGAAAAATTGGGAAATGAAGAGATGGGATGATCAAATTAGAGGGATAAAGTCACAACAAGTATGTAGAAGAGAAACAAAGCAAGCAGACCCAGGACATTGGACCATGCAAAAATATCCTCTCTTGAAGACAGGAAATTTTAGGTCTGCAAAGCCAGGGTTAAAACCTAGGGCATGTTGTTATTAATGACAGCCTACTCATTTTTTTGGGTTCAGATCTGAGTATGCTCCAAGTAGGTTTAGCTTTTGTTTACTGAAACAGGGCTTGGAAAAATTCTTATTTTAAAATCTTTAAAAAAAAATTCTTGCCAAATGGTTTGAGTCAGCCCCTGATCACATGTTTTGGGAAAGTACTTTCCCTGTCCTACCTGTGACTTGATCGTTTGTGCCTTCATCCAAAGCAGTTACTAATTATTATAAGGCAGAAGCAGAACTGTGAAGCAGCTGACCAACTTCCTATGTGTTCCTAAAATGTGATACTACATTTCACATCAAAGATGTTTCAAATGGCCCAATCTCACTGCTCCATCAAAATCCACTGGAAAATGCATGTTCCTTAATCTGTCCTGTTTTGTACATCTGTGCTTCACAATAAATACATATGAGATCAATGAAAGTCACAGAAAATCTCTGGGTAGGATTTGGCAGCTGTCGTTGTGTGGAAGATTCTTTTTTACTGCAAGCTATTTCTATGGAAGTGACAATTAGATCACATCATCAAGCCCTTTGTTAAAGAAATATCTTGTTTTTCATTCTTCCAGGGACATCCATTAAATCAGAGATGCACTATACCTAGAAACTCTCACTCTGGTCAGTATGAAAGGAGGCGGAAGCCACAATTTAAGGGCCTGAGCTGTTCTTCAGTATAACGCACTGAGAATCTCCTAGTGACATCAAAGAGCACTAGACAGGCCTCCAGGGTGGAATTCACCTCTTTGTGGTGGGCTATCTGGAAGCAATACACCATTTACATCCTTCTGCATGTCCTACTTGGATAGCTTGAGTGACATTTTAAAAGTTCCCAGGCTGCAGACTTATAGCTTTTGGAGAAAGAAGTGATGCTGCTGTTGTGCTCCATCAGTGACATTCATAGAATGATAGAATCACCATGGTTGGAAAGGACATTCAAGATCATTGAGTCCAACCATCAGTCCTACACCACCTTCACCACTAAATCCTCTCCTGAAGTGCCATATTTACATGTTTTTTTAACACCTTCAGGGATGGTGACTCAACCCCCTCCCTGGACAGTCCCTGTCTGTTCTGCAATGTAAAAATATGCTCCATGGTTTGTCCTTAAGGATCTGGATGGTGCTTCTCCTGGTCACTGTTAACTCATTTATAAGTAGGGAACTACTAGTGCTGTGAATATAGAACTGCAGAATTCTGTGTTCCTGTGGATTGTGTTGCTGTAGGCAAAGCTTTCCTCTTGACTGGGGGAGAAGAGGTGAGAGAAGAAGAAAAAACTCTCAAGTTTTTTTATACACAAAACCTGAGGGACCAAAGCCAAATTGCAGAGAGGGAAAAGCAGTGACAGGGTGTCACTGGAGGTAGGTTATGGTGTGTGGCTTCAGGCTGTCACCCTGACCACTCCTGTTAACAGGGTGGGGACTTTGTGCCACAAAACACCTAATTGACACTGTTGGAATTTTTCACTTCTTCCAGTCTTGTTCTTTGGGATGCCATGAGGGAAAAAAATCTGTCTGGACACAGCTGACCTCAGTCCTGGCTCATTGCATTGAGTAATCAAGATTTACTTTCATAAGCAGAGTCAGATTCACCTGGTGAGACCAAAGTGTCTCTGACTTTCTGCCCTTCACATGCACTCTTAAATGCTCAGACAACATTAGATGAGGCTTCAGCATGCAAAAGTATAATTGTAATTATGATTTCCTTATTAATTTGCCAAATTACAGTGACACCATGGAGCCTCAGCTGTAGATGAAGCTCTGGATGTTGCACAAATGCTCAAGCCCTTCTCTAGTAGCAGTAAGCAAAACAATCAAAATAAAGCAAAACCCAAACAAAGTTATTATTTTTCACCTACATGCCACATTTTTGGGGTGAGTAAAGTTGGTAGGCTGCCATAATTCTAAACAATTCTCTGCTTTGTTTCTCAGACCAGACCATCCTGGTGGATACAGCTCTTCCCCCTCTGAGAGGTCTCTACATCCTGGGGACCCTCGAGTTTCCCAGCAACTCCAGCAATGTCCTGAGTGCAGCCTGTATCCTGGTGGTAGGGGGAACACTGAAAGTGGGTAAGTGAGTAGCCTGTCTTCTGGATGCCTGGGCTTTATTTCTGCTCTGGTAGACCAAGAAAAAGGGAAAAAAAGACTGTACAGTGTTGCTATAAACTGTAGGTGTTTCTTGCCATCCTAACACCATGTGACTTTCTAGATGTCTGGAATTTAGTCATCCAGAATCTTTGTTAAGCACAATGATTACCCTCTGGATCTAACTACCTGAGCATTTAATACAAATACTACTATCTGCACCTCACTGAAGTTGATGGCAAAATTCCTGATTTCATTGTGGCTGAGATTTTATCTGATATGTGTGAAAATCCTCCCTATCTCACGTGGCGTTGGTTTATGAGACCCAAATCCTCCAGAGCAGGGTCTACCTTAGTATTCAATCAATTCTTGGTGTCTGTGGGCACAAGTAAGATATTTTTTAGGTGGCACAGAAGTATTTAAAGCCAACATAAATGGTCACGGAGTATCCCCAGAGCACCTGGAATTCCCACTGTGGCATGAAACTGCCACAGCTGGACTCAGTCCATTCATTCCTTTCATTCCTCTGTACAGATGAGCATCAGGACTTCAGGGAGCTACTACTTTGCCCCTTCTTCTAGTGGTTTCAGGGTCCTCAATGTCACTGGAGTTGTTTCACATTATTTGCAATGGAAGGGATTAGTGTTTTTCCACCCAGAAGTAATTACTCACATAATTCCCTTTAAATATCAAGGTTCCTAAAGTCTGGAGTTGTATTTATTTACAGGAATCCTTAGGACGCTGGGATCACATTGTTGATCACTGCTTGACCTTTCTCAAGATTGGTTTCATGAACTTTAAAAAGAGAATTTGTTTGTGTAATCACCTTCTGAGGAAGTCTGCTCCAATATTTGTTTGTTGTTAATCTCAAGGGACTTTTAAGTTAATGCAGCACTGGCCAAAAGAGTTATTTTGCTGCCTTGTCTTTTTCTCCAGAAAAAGGGGTTTGAAAGCCTAATCTGGGAGGTTATTATACATATATATATTTATAAATATATATATACTTAAAAGAGTCTTAGTCATCTCTTACTTACTTTTGTAGTTTAATGCATTTTCATATTGGTTTTAGGAAAAACCATGTGTTCATTGCTAAAAACACTTATTAAAAAATGTTGAGGCAATTCTTTGCTGCACAAACTCCCCTCTAGCACATCTGTGAGTAGTAATGACATTAAAAGCCAAACAGGTATTTGCAGCTGTTGATCCATAGGCCAACATATTCTGGAGAGGTATCCTTGCTCTAGTTTCATCTGGGAGATGATAGGTGGGTAAAGGCTCTGTCAGTTTTCCACACCTTATACTGGCTTATGCTTGCTTGTAAAACTGGGAGTGCAAGATTTTTTTCCTTTCATCTTGCTGTTTCCCATGTGTTCAAGGCCTAAAGGTAACTTCTTGGAGCCCATCTGTCCAATCGTGACTGTTCCATGCCCAAAGGAAGGTTTGGAAGCCCATCTGTCCAATTCTACCACACCCTAAAGAAAGCCTGACACAAAATAGATAATGAGACAGTTTAGTAAACACATTTAATAGATGTGGACATCAGCATTGCCTGAGCAGGATCTGAGGTTGACATCATGTGAGCCAAATCCCCAGGTCCTCACCATTGTGTAAGTTCTCCATGCCCTGTTCTCAGCTTAGCAATCTTTTATCACATTCTGCTCAGGGCCAAACAAAAGCTTTCTGTTAGAGCCTGAGTATTTTGTTCACTTAAACTGCTAGAGAACAATGGTAAGTTCTGGAAACAAATCTTACTTGGACTTTGGTGCCCTTCAGAGCACTTGGCATCTTACCTGCAGGGTAAAAAAGTCAGATGGTACAACACGACTGTAAGTGTGTAGGAACTCAATGAAATGAGAAATACATAACAAGGGAGGGGGGATTCAGTGTAAAACTGGAGTTTATGGAATACCAACAAGGTCATAATTTTATTAAAACAATAATTTGGGATGAGAAAATACAATTATGTCATCACTTCTCTCTTCAATGCATGATATCAATCCAGTATAAATTAAAAACTGGGAGTTATGAGAAAATTAAAATCCTGTGACTGGATGCAAGAACTCTGTCAGAGCCCCCAGACAACCCAGAAATAAAATGTGTGGATCTACCCCCACCATAATTTCTCCAGAAGCTCCTAGCCCAGGGAGACTTTCTGGTTACTACTTCTCTAGTAGTCTTAGCTCTCTGATAAGGAGTTCCTCTATTTTCTTAAACTTTCCAAGTCTCTTCTTTGATGGTGATATTTGCAATAGCATTTCAGAAACAGCATTTACTTTCCTGTGCTGCCATTCTGTAAAAAAATAAAATAAAATAAAATATATATATATAAAGATTAACTATTTTTCTTCACTTGCTAAATTTCATCAGAAGAGCTGTGTCAGAATAAAAAAGGAAACAATGAGCTCAACATCTCAGAGGGTTTTTTTGTTTCTCTGCTGGGATAGTCTAATCCATTTTAACACAAAAGACATTATTAAAGCACAGACGATATGGCAGAAATTGCCCTGTTCTACTGATGAAGAAAGCCCTCAGCTCCTGATAAGGATGCAGAAAATGCTGAAGTTGTCACACAAATTGATCCATTGGACTCATCCTGAGCTCCACTTTACTGAGATGCTCTTTGCTGGAAGGCTACTTTTACGTTTTATAGTAGAACTCACCAAGTAATTATCCAGAGAGGATTTCTCTCTTAGTTTCAAATTGTCACATTCTTTTTTTTTGGCCGACTGTCAGTCATGGAACTCAGTTCAGGCAAGGAGCCTAAAGTCATCATTTGCTCAAGGCTTGATTGTCTAGGGATGAAACTCCAGACTTTTCTGATGTCTCTATCTTGGCTGTGGTAAGAGAGCTCTAATCTCCTTATTCTCCTCCTTTTTAGTATTGTTAAGAACCCCAATATTGACTTTCCCAAAAGTAAATCACTGTATGCCCTGAATTGTCCAGGTCTTAGCAAGAATTAATGCTCAGTCTTATAATGACATTTGGGGCATAAGTGAGTTTTATTAACTGACTACCTTTTCCACTTTCTCCAGTACCTCTGTTGTGTGTGTCCCATCTTTTTTAGCTGTGAACTGAGTCCCATCTTGCAGTCATGCAGCATCCCTGCAGGGCTGCTCAATTTGTATAAAGATGGAATGCTGTGGATGTACTTAGAGCAATTCTTCCTCTCTGCTCACTCAAAAAGGGGGTTGAAAAGATCATTGCACCATCTTCATCCTCTTCAATTCACCTCTCAGCCTCCCTCTGGTGGTCTTTACTCTTTCCCAGACACTTGGTTCCTTTGAAGTGATCGGAGCATCCAGGGAAGGGGTGCATATGGTTAAGACACCCAAATTTAGGTACCACCTGTGGAGACCAGCATGTGAGCTGCCTGGTTCCGTAGAGATCCAGTCAATACAGTCAGTGAAGCCACTGCAGTCAGTGGGACTGGCCAGTGCAGGTATCTAGAACAAATTACAGTCTGATGTTATATTGTCTGGTTTTTGTTAGTTCAGACAGCAAAAGAATATGGAAACATCTCTGGTGAAAAATCTAAGCATAGGTGTATGAATGTCTCTGGAAACACAGTCCAGTTGCCTGACTTATAAGGATTTTGTATCCCTTTGGGCTCCCCCAGGTATCTTGGGCTCCAGTTTCTTCTTGAAAAGCCATTTTTTTGTCCCTGATCACAGTTTTATAACTGCCAACCTCACACAGTGGGTATGGAGAAGTCCAGGACTGTCAGGAGGCATTAGACATTCATACTGAGGCAGCAGAATCCCATCCTACCTGTCTCACTCCTTATCCATCTCACTTCTGGATGCTGGTTGCTAATCCACAGCTGTCAGCATCTGATCTATTTATTTGGCAGCATCATCTCTAAGAGACATGTGATGTTTCCCTGCTTACAGCTTTTGCAGGTTTTTTTGCAGAGTGCAGCTTGAACACCTGAAGGAACAACTCAGGAAGGAGAACTGACTTTGGGTGACTTTCTAGCTGTGCACTGACCATGAGAAAAAAAGGAAAAAAAAAACCTCTTCAGACTTTCTGGTGGCAATACTCCATTGTTTTCAAAATACCTGGGTAGATAGAGTCCAATGAGGTTCGAATTCAGGAAGCACAACTGATACTGGAGATTGTCACAGCAAGATACTCAGCAAAGTATCTATATTTTGAACATTCTTCACTTTTCTTCCTAATTCTTCACTTCTAAATTATTGCTTACCTTGCTTGTCCATCTCTTTCATTTACATTTTTTTTTTTTTGTTTTTTGTTTCTGTCATCTTATCTGCTTACTTCTGGTATCTTCACACTACTTTGGGTGACTGATAAAATATTGCATGCTTGCAATACTTGCAAGACCAGACCTTTTTGAATCAATGCCTCCATTCCAGTCAGTCAAGGTGTAACTTAATGTGTGCCATGTTCCTCTTCTACCAGTGGAGTTTGTTAATCAGAAAGTTTTGTGCTACCAAGTCAAGTGCCTTGGAGAAGCCAATTATATTATATCAAAGCCATTATCTTTATCAACTAAACCTGTAATCTTATTAGAAGTTGCTAACAAGGAAGTTTCATAGGACCTCTTTTTTTTCTATAAATCCAGATTGATTGGCATTAATTATATCATCCACCTTTAATGATTTATTAATTATGTTCAGAGTTGGACATTCCGTTTTTATTTATTTTTCTCCTAGAATTGGTGTCAGGTTGACAGGCCTGTAATTACCTGGGACTCTTACTTTTATCTTTGCTTGAAATATTGGCACAATGTTAGCTTTATTCAAGTGCTCTGAGACACCAAAGGTGATTCCAAACCTACAGAACAGTCCCCTTCATAGTCCAATAAATCTCAGGGCCAGCTTTTCTGCACTCCTTGACTTCAAGTTACTGAAATCCATTGATTTAAAGCAATGGAAATAAGCAAGTACTATTTTTGTTCTAAATATACCTAAGACAAGCCTTATATTTCTACTCATAGATATCTGCTGTGTTCTTTTGTGTCATATACCATTTACAGTTACCAGCCACTGGAGCACACACTTCTGTAAACATTATCTTCCCGTTGTTAATTTTTTTTTTCCTGGGGATTTAATGTGATGATGAGCTATTACAAATAGTTTTCTTATAATTTTGTTTCTCAGTCTGATTACATTTTTGTTTTCTGTGATTATCTTTTCTTTAACAAAGGTAGTATTAACTGATTGCCATGTTTTTTAGCATTAAAACCCTCCATTTCTAGCTAAATGTAGATTAATTCTTCTAAAGGAGTGATAACTTCCACCTCTAGAATTCACATTTCCAACAATTTGTCTGTGATTGTTAAGCCTGGAAGCACACTTAAAAATGGTTTTAAAATGGAGATGAGAATTGGATAGATCACATAGCTATATCTAACAGGCGGAACTAGAAGAAATAGTAAATGTTTTGTAGCCAAGAGAAAAATAATAACATCAATACTAACACAAACAGTAATTTGTAATGGTAATTAATAACAATCCTTCACTTCAAGGGGAGATCATCATGATTAGGAAATTTCAAATGTGAATAACAATGTAAGGCCAAAGTGGAGTTCCCCAAACATTTTCCTTGCTTTCTTTGGTCTTCACTGTAGCTAATAACTTTATCCCAGGGGGTAAGGTTGACCTGGGGATGAGGGGAAGTATGTTCAGGCTGAGTATTTTAAAGCAATGAAGCACAGTAAGCACAACTTACTGTGAAGGTGAAGCAGGAAAACAATGATTCTGCATACAAAAATAAGCACAAATGTCTACGTAACTCTTCTTCTCAAGGCAGATATTTATTAAACTTAGTTCATCAGTGGTGAACATGTTTATCACTAGTGTTCTTTTGTGAAACTAATATTTGTTTACAGCCAAATTCCTGGTTTTCTCCTGTTGAAAACAGTTAAAGATGGTTTAGATGGACAATGGACACTGTCAGATTGAATTCCCTCCATTTCCATGGAGAAGATATGAGCTCACTGGTGTGGGATATATCAAACAGGGAACATGAAAGTCTTGTACTGTTTGTCTTTTATCCATATAAAAGCTGTGCAGAAGCTTTATATATTTGCAGATATCAGTCAGACACTTGTGGGGAACAATGAATTTACTTCTTTATTTCACTTAATTAAAAATTGCTCTTAGGAATGTTTCTTTAGGATACAAAATCGACTTCCTTTTCCAAGCTAGTAATTTTTAAATATTAAAAGAACATGACAGGCCACCTGATTTTTTACAGATATGTATATATTTTTTAGTTCTACATCTGTCGCAGTTTTCTGTTGCATAATTGATTTAATCTCTGATTTTAAAGGAACGATGAACTCTTTTACTGGACTCCGCATGTATTTCTCCAGGGCAAAAACTGCCCTAGTTTTTCTTCTTTAGAATCTATTTAATGCTGGTCCATTTTCTTCTGAAACTGTAAACTACCCTTGGTGAAATAAATGAAGCCATGGTTGGAATACAGTTTACTACTATAGGAACACCATCTCACACACAAAAATTTCTTAGATGTGTTGTTCTCCCCTATGCTTTTTCCTCAATATTTCCATGGCTCTGAAAGACTCTTTGACCCTTTCTGGCTGTGGAACTCATGATTATCTGGGAATTGGTGAAACTGTAGAGGAGCAGATAGAAAAAAAAAAAAAAAAAAGAAAAAAAAGCATCCAATTTTGGGCTCTATTGGAAAGAGGCCAATGGAGAGCTACAAGGATGGTGAAGGGACTTGAACATCTCTCCTATAAAGACTGAGAGAACTGGGACTGTTCAGCCTTGAGTAAAGAAGGATAAGAAGGGATCTCATCAATGTCTATAAATATCTGAGGGGTGGGTGTCAAGAGGATGAGACCAATTTCTTTTCAGTGGTGCCCAGGAACAGGACAAGGAATAATGGGTTGGAGCTGGAACAGAGGAAGTTCCAGCTCAAGCTGAGGAGAAACTTCTGGAGTGTGAGGGTGAGGGAGCCCTGGCCCAGGCTGCCCAGAGAGGTTGTGGAGTCTCCTTCTCTGGAGCCTTTCCAAACCCCCCTGGATGTGTTCTGTGTGTCCTGCCCTGGGGGATCCTGCTGGGGCAGGGGGCTTGGACTGGATCAGCTCTGGAGGTGCCTTCCAACCCCTAAAAGTCATTGTATGGATAATGGGCTGAGGAGCGAAATGCTAATTCAGACATTTAGACCTTTAAATTTTGATTGACAGATGCCAGCTCCCCCCTAATTCAGCACTAGAAAAGCTATTGATACCCCTGTGGTGGGTTGTTGCTTTTTTGTCTTTGTTGCAGGCTCTTTTCAACATCCCCTAGAAAGGGATTTAAAGCTGCTGGTCCTTCTTCGGGCATCTGAAGGGATTTCCTGTGATCGTCTGGAGGGAATAACTGCCCACCCAGGGAGTATTGGTATGAAATATGAGTTCACCTTTTCACAAGAAACAAAGCTCAGGCAAAAAAAAAAAAAAAACCTAACAAATGTACATTTTTTGAGCCAAATTTTTCACCTGGTTAATTCCCTGTTTTTCTGTGGAGATTTGGTTTAGGCAAAATTTGACAGAAGTAAGCAACTAGGTGTCAAAACCTGAGGTTTTTATTTGAGAATCTGGAGAAGACTTAAAAGGACTTCCAGACATATACAAGGGTTGGTCTTGGTTCTAGATCAAAGGCTCATAGCATGTAGTTGTCAAAGTTGATGGTACTGAAACTCAGATGACCTTGTTGAGTGAAATGAACATGGACAGAGGGTATTTGGTCTCAGTTATCTTTGGTTGCTCTTAGGATGAAACAAACTGCCCTCAAGTTTCCAGGCTAGGATGATGAGCTTAAATTCATATCACAGTTTTTTACTGCCTTTCTTAAGTGAGATGAATTACACCTGAGATACCAGATGGATTAAAATATATGCATTCAAATATTTCCAAGCATTTGGACCCATTTAAAGACTGAAAAAAAGACATTTTATGTTAACTTTGCATGCTCTCAGATGCTTATGGTTACAGAAAGAAGTAAATTTTTCCTGTTTTCCATGTTTTAAAATGGATTAATGAAACACTTGAAGACCAGCTCCTCTGAAGCAGAATGTCACTGTTAGAGATGCAGAACAAATTTTGAACTGATTCAGACTGAGAGATTTCAGATCAGGTCAGCAAACAGAAACAAAACGTTTCAATGAAGGAAATCAGAATTTTTTGTCTCTTTGACTGTAAATTGGAACATACCAAACGTGTCCTTTTTTATGAAAAGCTTCTGTATTTTATCTTTTTTATCTTCTTCTGAATTCCTTTTTTTCTGAAGAAGTAGTAAATTTTTCACAGATCAGAAATAGAAATCATAGCTGAGTAGTTTTTTCTTTCATTCCTTAAGTTTTAACTTTATTTGTTTCTTAGTTAGATTTTAATTCTTTATTTCAAGGTAAATACCTTTCTGTACAATTCAAATGTGTGTTAATGATTCCCCTCTGGTACAATCCTCTGTCTTGCCTTTACTTGTAATGGTCATTTTATTTTATTAATAATTTATTTCTACTTCAATTTGTATTTCAATTGGAGGATATGTGCTGTCACTTTGCATAAAGTATAGAAACATATTTAATAAATATAATGAGTATTTGGTTACTGGTACAATTTTCCCCATATCTCTCTTTCCTCTAACCTTTGAAATCCTGCTTCTGTTTTTTTTACCAGGGATTTATGGACAGGTGCAAATTTTTAGTGCTTATCCTAAGACATCTTGGACACATCTGGGAACTAACATTGCTCCTGGCAATGAAAGGTGGTATTTTGCACAAATATGCCTCCAAATATTAAGTTTTGCATCCTGTTCTTATGACATGAATTAATGTCCTTATGAGTTGTATTGGTCTCTTCTTCTGTGATAGGTTTTCTCTGAACTACATCTAATTAGAAGAATAACTATGTTGCATCTGTCAAAGAAATATTAGTTCTAAAGAAATATTAGTTAATATTAGTTCTAAAGAAGAATGAAGCTAAATTTTTCTTCTTTCCTTCTGTCCTTCCTTTTTTTCCTGCTTCGGCCCTTCTTCTCTTCTCCTTCTCTTCCTTTCCTCCATCACTCCCTCTGCCTTTTTCTTTCATTTTAGAAGGAAGAGTTGTACTCAAAAGTAGGTGGTATCCTGGTGATTAGGATGTTCATTTTAGTTTGAGACCTACATGAAAATTTAATCCCTGAATTAAGCAAAACTGGGATATGAACCACGTTCTTCACAGTTTTAGATCATTCCTTCCAAGTGGTTTCTGGAGTGAACATCTTGCTTTCTCCTATAAGAGTTGAACTTTTATGTATATATAATAAATGGCAGTTTGCTCAGAGTATAATGCTGCACATAGAGCCTGAAGAATGAGCTTTCCAAGCTATAGCCACCTTTTCCCTCAGTCTTGGCAAAAATAGCTTTGAAATGCTCCCTTCCTGTCCCTGGTTGTTGCCCATCCATCTGGTTTTACAGTTCTTGCAGCAGATTCATCTTCATCATTTACCCATGAATTTAGTCTGAAGGTCTAGCCAAAACCGTCACCAAAGGAAGGTAACATGGAGCTGTCACAGATGTTTGTTGAGTTAAAATAAGTGTCCATGGCCTGAAGTTCAAACCTTTCACCTGAACCAGAGCACATATCTGCATAAGGGTCTCCACTTCTGTGCACTGAGCATTAGCTGGTGTGAGGTGAACACCTAGCCAGCTCTCTCTGGAACATTTGGGTTATCAGCATTTGGGTTATCAGCATTTGGGGAGGTAATAGTTTGGAACTATTCCATTCTTCACTGATAAGATGGGCAATGGGAACACAAAGACCTCACAGGGAGGTTTCATCTGTTGTTAGATTTAACACATTTGAGTGTAGGCTAACTGTAAAGGATTGCTGAGCAGTGAGTGGAGAGAAAGATATTTCCAGATGCTGATTCAAACCATGCAACTTCAGAATCAGCCTCTGGAAATTGTTCCCAGAGAGGGTGATCAGCCATTGGAATGGGCTGCCCAGGGAAGTAGTGAATTCTCTGTCCCTGGAGATATTTAAAAAGAGCCTGGATGTGGCACTCAGTGCCATGGGCTGGGAACCACAGGGGGAGTGGATCAAGGGTTGGACTTGATGATCTCAGAGCTCCTTTCCAACCCGGATGATTCCATGATTCTATGATCTAAATTTTTTTGGCTGAGTCCAAAGTTGACCTTCAGCTTTGTAGGATAATTTTGGCACCAAAAATTATCTGACAGGTCATTGGTAAGCAACTTACTTGGTCGCTGTGACTCTGTACTGGAACAGAAATACCTTGTTAGTCAACAGTGTGAAATAGAAGTTTCAGAATTAATTTCCTCCCACAGACATCTGTTTTTTTGCAGGAAGCCCTGAAAGGGATTTTCCTAGAGCATAGCCTGTGGATGCTTTCTGAGATCTGCCTAGGCAAAACTGTTGCTCATTTCTTAGGAAATCTGTGAGCATAACTCTCATACATGGAATGACATTAACTTAATATGCTGGCATTACAGGATTTTTGTGGAGGATGAAGTAGATTGGAATCATGGTGGAGGTATTGTCATCAGCTCTTCCTCTTATGAAGCTCACCAAGCTGAAGTAGTTACACTTAAAGAAGTCAATGGTCACAGTATAAGAATTCATGAACGCCTTCTGCACAGGCATATTGGTAAGGAATCTGTCTTTCCATTTGGGAGAGTTTTCTTCTGAAGCATAGACTTCCCATTCCATATCTCACCAAGACCAAGTCTATTTACTGAAGTACCTTTTTTTTTTTTTTTTTTTTTGCTTCCTATGCTTTTTCCTTTCTGTTTTGATGCTGAAAATGTGATGTTCAAAACTGCACAGAAGAGATGGTTCTGATGTGAATTATGGGGAAGAAGATTAACCCAGTGCTGAATACTACTGGAAAACTTCCTGGGCTTTCATGTTTTAAGTGGAACTTGTTAACATAATGAAAAAGTAACTGAAAAAGAAAGGAAAAAATAAATGCAAATTTTTTAGGCCATTTGCATATTTTAAAATAACCAAACTTGTGGAGTTTCAAGTGCAAAATTTTATCAGCTAAATGGCATAAAATTAATTTATTTGTAATCTAGGATGTAAATAAATATAGACTCTATTATTGTTCTATTTCCTGTGTAAATTTCATGTTACCCATATTTAAATGGAAAAAGAGAGGCACTGTTGATAATTTAATTCTATTGCAGCGTATAAAATAAATTTATTATCATCTCTTTAGCAAAAATAAAATTATTCTATTAACAGGTAAAATTCTGGAGCTCCAAAAGCAGGATTTTTCCTGTGCATAGCAATATTTTTTAAAATTTAGTCTTTATCTGAGCTAGCAGGCACAGGAGTTAGTATGATGGATAAACAAAATATTATTTTTTTTTTAAATAACTATATCTGTGTTAGTAAACAAAGCTTCACTTGGAGCTGAGCACTGTTCTGCAATTACCTTTAGTATTAATTGACAGTAGCCTCCATAGCATAGTTTTATATGACAATGGCTTTAAAAAATAAACACACAAACAAAAAAAAAGTTAAAATCATAGTACTTTTCCAGCAGTTTCTGCACAGTCTTTTTTCTTCGTGAGGGAAGGAAGAATCATAGAATCATAGAATCATTTGGAAGGGACCTCTAAAGCTCACCCAGTCCAACCTCCCAGCAGGGACACCCTCACCCAGATCAGGGTGCTCAGAGCATCCTCAAGCCTCACCTTGAATATCTCCAGGGATGAGGCCTCAACCACCTCCCTGGGCAACCTCTTCCATTTTTCCAGTACACTCATGATAAAGATTTTTTTTCTAACATCCAATCTAAATCTTCTCTTCTCTAATTTAAAACCATTGCCCCTTGTCCTTTCACTACAGACCCCTGCAAACAGTCCCTCTCCAGCCTTCCAGAAGGCCCCTTTCAGGTACTGAAAGGCTAAAAAATAATTATCAACCTTAACTACTTAGTACCTTACTACCTTTTTTTAGCTACTGTAGATATAAAAGTATCCTGACTGAGTACATGTTGAGTACCACAGTTGTTTGATACAGCGGGAAAAAAAAAGAAAAAAGACTGATGGGAGAATTAAGAACTGTGTAAATACTGCTATTCACCTGAGCAAGTGTAGATATCCACAGTAAATGTTCATACATGAGATAGTCACTCTCCTCTCCCTTGATAATCAAAGCAGAAAAATACATACTGCTCACTTGTATTTCATCTCCCCCTAAAGCAGATGTGTAAAATAGATAACAAATTGCACTTGAGAATTGCTTATTGCTCTCTATTGGACATAGAAACAGTTTGGGTAACTAAATAATATCTGCAGATATCTACAGTCCCCTGAGATTAATTCCAAGCTAGACACCTGCAGAATCTCTCTCAAAATCCTTATGTAGTAAGATTTTGTTTTAGAAAACATTAAACAAAAACTCTGGGATAAATTGGTTTATAGCATTGTCCTTGGTCTGATCCTAATGAGAATTCATGGAGATCAACTCTGTAGTGTGCTGAACACATAGCTCAGAAAAAAATGAAGTGTGAATTTTTTCATTGGTTTGGCATCTGCACACCACAGGGAAAAGGTTTAGCACCTTCTTTTTCTAAAAATGAAAAATAATGGTAAAATATAAATGCGTGGTGAATATTTGATGGGCAGGTGGCCTTTCTGGTTTTGTGTTGATGCACAGAGGTTGTGCTGGAGGAAAAACACACTTGAATGTCAGTGCAGATTCTGCAGAGAAGCTGTGCACAAATTGTCAGGTTTCATGTCCCTCAAAGCAGTGGTTTACAGGTATGATAGACACTTATCACATTTTCTTTCTTGAAACTCCCCAGGACATTCCCATGACACAGAAGATGGCAGACACATCCCTTTGGCTGCAGAGGTTGGACTCCTAACACGGAACATACAGCTCAAGTCTGATTTGGCTTGTGCTGGGAGGATGCTGGTGGGACGTTTTACAGACTCCAGTGGGACAGAGTTTGAAGGTATCTCATTGACCAGTACATTTCTGCCAAAGAAAGGACTTTCTAAACCATATATATCCATTTGCACCATTCAATTGTAAGCAATCTGACTCTGCAACATGCATGAAACACCAAGATTAGTAATATTCCATAAATAATAGAACCTATTTTCAGAGGGGCTGTCATAGTTGTTAGTTTTTACTCTGTCTTTATTTATATTTATGTATAAATATCCATTGCTAACAATTCACTGCCACAGATTGCCTGATATTATATTCCTGAATGCTGTTTAAATGAAAACCAGTTCTTAGGTAATTTTGTAAGCTTTTTTTAATCTCATTGCAGGTGTCCTTCAACTCTCAAATATTGAATTTGTGAACTTCGGGCCTCCTCAGCTTTCTGCTCTGGAATTCAGGAATATATCCCAGAGGTCCTCAGTGGTGTCATCCAGTATCAGTGGTAGCTGTGGAGCTGGCATTAAAGCAGTCATGAGCAACAGGATCTTGTTGAATGACAACATGGTGTTCAACACAGTTGGACCTGGCATTGATTTTGAAGGGCAAAATCATTCTCTTATCAGGAACCTTGTTATTCTGAGCAGGCAGCCAGAAGGCTTATCCAGCTGGGTTGCTGGCATCAAGGTGAACCTTGTCACTGGTGTCTCCCTCTGTGGCAATGCTGTTGCAGGGTCTGAGAGAATTGGCTTCCACATCAGAGGTCAAGAGTGTTTGCTTGATGGTGAGCATTGCAGTGACAACGTGGCCCATTCCAACCTCCACGGTGTTCATCTCTACCAGGGAGATGGATTTCAGGCCTGCACTAGAATCACAGGTTTTATATCCTATAAGAATTATGACTATGGTGTCATGTTCCACCTTGGAAGCAGTGTCATCGTGGACAATGTGGTGCTGGTGGACAACACTGTGGGTCTCATGCCAGTAGTGTATTGCCTCGATGCCAAGCAATGCCACATGGGGAAAAGTTCCATAGAACTTAGAAACTCTACTATTGCTGCAACAAGCTCAACTTTTGACTGCATCAGAGACAGGATCAAGCCTCACTCAGCTGATCTAACAGCCAAGGATCGACCACCAAACTACCCTCTAAGAGGCCGTGTTGGGATTTTATGGCCTACATTCACCACTGCTCCCAGCCAGAGGCCAGATGACCCATGGCACAAAACTGGGCATTGTCCAAAAGTCCTGGGACTCATGAAGCTGAAAGGTTGGTCTTCCCATGCCCACTGAACAGACTGTTCCATCACTGTTTTTTTTGACTAGTTAGATTTTTCCAATTGAAGTTGCAGCCTTCTGCACATCAATGGACACGGTGGGGAAATGTGAGCCTCAGTGGGTGTAAGAAGAGAATTCTTCAGTTTGATATGATTTAATAAAAAAATAATATTATTTATAGAATGATAGAATTTTCAGGGTTGGTAGGGACCTTTAAGATCATCCAGTTCCAACCCCCCAGCCATGGCCAGGGATACCTCCCACCAGATCAGGTTGCTCAGATCCCCATCCAGCCTGGCCTTAAAATCTTTCAGGGATGTAATGGGGCTTCCACCACCTCTCTGGGCAACCTGGGCCAGGGTCTCACCACCCTCATGGGGAAGAACGTCTTCCTAACTCCAATCTAAACCTCCCCTTCTCTAGTTTGAATCCATTCCCCCATGTCCTATCACACCCTGACAGACTAAAAAGTCCCTCCCCATTTTTCTTGTAGCCCCTTTAGATACTGGAAGGCCACAATAAGGTCTCCTCAGAGCCTTCTCCTCTCCAGACTGAATAACCCCAACTGTCTGAGTCTGTCTTTATAGGAGATGTACTCCAACCCTCACCCTCATGGCCCTTCTCTGGACATGCTCCAGCACATTTAGTATTTTCATTTTCTACTACAGTATAATTATGTCATTTGTTAATGTATATATTTTACCTCAAACACTCCTACGTTCTGTGCTATATTTGCACTTGGTTGATCTCTCTGTTCTATAGTTACCTCTAGCTAAATAAAGATACCAAGTCTGAGAAGTGAATAGCACAGTTACAGCTTTTATTGTCATAAGGGATTGCACAGAAGAGATAAAAGTCAGATTTGTATCCCACTTCTTTGGTTCAAATGAATTTTACAGTCCCCAGTGTAGTACTTGCATATAGCAGAACCTAGATGGCTGGTTGGCATGGTGGGATCTAAATACCTCACAATTTTTCATGGCTTTATCCCTCGCTGCTAACTACTTTTGTAACAAAATATATTATCCTCTTTTTATTGAAGAGTGAAGGAGATAGAGAAGACAAATAGACTTGCTCAGGGTCTCACAGAAAATTTGTGGCAAAACATGGATTTTGTAGCTACACAGGAGTTCAGTGCCAGAGCCAGACACATGCCACCAGGCCCAGCTCATCTTATATGTTATCATATATATATATTATTATTATCTGACAAGTGGATAAACCATCCAAGGCATGTTGTCATTAAACTGGTTCTTATTGATTCAAATGAGAATTCATTCACCATTCCTTCTTTCTCACTGTTTCCTTTGATTCCATTTGCTATGGGCATGCCTTGGTTGGTGTCACTTTATCTATAACCTGGTTATGGAATATTCTAAAACCAAATGGAGGTCTAAGATCAATGCAAATAGTATGAATTAAATATTATGTATACATATATTTACACATATATATGGAAGCAATTTCAACATAGAAAATGTCATATAACAGAGCATTTCCTGCTCTACTTGTGACACTCCTCTAACTGATCTTCCTTATTTGATCTTGTCTAAATCCCTGACAGAAGTCACTTTTACTGGTTTTACTAAGAGCTGCTCCAGTGAAGACAGGGATGTCTGCATCATGTCAAATCCTGACCATTTAGGCACCATGCCTCTTATCACAGCTGAGACATCAAGGATGTTACATGTCAATGAGAGGGACATGTTCTACTTTTATCCAACAAGGTAACATGTTTTGTTTTTTTTTTTACTATCTTTTTCAATGGCTTGTACAAACCCACTACCTATAGTTTTGTGACTGTCCTGCCCTCTGTTTGGAGGAGGTGTCTGTTTCTGTTGTCATACAAAGAGCTGAATCAATTAGATTAGACTGGATGTCTAGTTGCAGAGCTGTCCCATTCTTCATCTCTGCTCATGTATTTCTCCTGCCTGACAAAAATTAACAAGCTCAGACATCAAATAAACAAGCACAGAAAAACTCAAATGCAACAATAAACCCAAGAAAAAACAAAACAAAACAAAACAAAAAATCTACAGTAACAAAAACCCCAAAATTAAAAGCAAGCAAACTCAGGGCAATTTTTGTTTTTTTTTTAATTTGAAGTTTAGATTCCATCAAGTTGCATCTCCAGATCAGTCCTCTTGGATTTCCTTTTTAATTACATTTGTAAAGAAGAATAAACTTCACATATCCCATTTCTTAAAACTCCATCCTGAGCATCTCTGACTTCTCAGCCTCAGGCTTCAGAAAATATCAGCGAAAAAAAACCTGAGACAGGGAATGTCCTTTTGGTCAGGGAAGCAGAGCTTGATTTTTGCCTCCAAGATCACAACAGAAAAGTTGATCAGTACCAGGCAGGCTGTGAGTTGTCAAAGGATTGCCAGAACTGTTTGTTCCCAGGAGAATATCTTCTGTATGTGGAGGAGGGAGGGGAGAGCTTCATCTGTAACCTTAACTCACTGTTGGTTGCCACTGTTTAAATATACCACATCCAGTAGAAACCACATGCCTATTTATTTATTACAACCAGTCCACACAATGCAGAGGCTATGTCAGGGAAGCCTTGAAGAAGCAAAAAAAATCCATCATGGACTTCACTTGCCAGTCAAAAATAATTGGAGGTGTCCCACACTGCTATGTTTAGATCCCCTCCAGCCTCCTGTCAGAATTTTTATTTTATTCTATATTTTTACTTTCTTGCTCTGGGCATTAGATTGCGTGTAGATTTCTGAGACTTGTCCAGCTTGTCAGCTCCCATTATGTATCAGTCTTGAATCCATCCCATGATATTCTGCTATTAGTGAGCTGCTGAATATGCAGTCCAGTGCAAGAGCTGCTGATTTTCAGACATGATGAATGCATGTGGATTACTGAAGGTTTCCTTATTTGTCTGGTAAACCTCCGAGGGAGATTTCATCTCTCAGTTCTCCTCTTGCATTATATGCATGCAATTATTTAATCCACCTTTGCAACTGCTGAGCTTGATCCAAGCTGTGGCTGCATTGTTCTGCTTCAGCATCCTGGAGGGATATCTTGATGAATATGTCCTGTCAATGAGAAGGTGAGCATTGCCTTAGAGCAAGAGAGGAAATAGAAACATCAGGGAATATGAGTAAGACTATGAAGTACTTTGCTTATCCCACTGGTAAACCTAACCAGCTGAAATCTTCTGAGAGATGCTCAAGAAGCTGTCAGGATTGGAGGAGCTATCATTGTTCCCCATGTTTTTTGAGATGTATTAATTGGGAGCACTGGCTAATCTGTTTCTATGCCCTTATTGTTAATCAAATTTACTGCATTGAAAATATCAACAATAGGGTTTTTCCAACCTGAGCCCAAGGAGTTCTAAGTTTTCTTCAAGATTTATTGTGTATCCATATGGCAATCTGTAGAGGTTTCCATGGATTGTGCTGGATTACAAGTCATTGCATCTCATTGTGTTTTGTAATGGGAGTGATATGGTCAGGTGGCTGGGTCCTTTCATCCTTTCAGCTGTATCAAACAATTAGTCAAAATACACCTAAAACCACTTAACATTCTCAACAGGAGATTTAGCTCACCGAGCTCTGGTGATCCAGAAATTAGGCACATCATCTAGGGAAGACACTAAACCCTCTCTGTAGTCAGTTTGCTCTTTTCTTCATACTAATTTCACCCTTTCTGCCTGTCAGTGTGCAGACCTCTGAAGACAACATTTCCTCTGAAAAGGGATGCAAAGGCTCAAGAAAGACCCTTTTCAAGGATCTGGATGGAAATGTCCTGAATCTAGAACCACCTGTTTCTGTTTTCCCAAAGTCAGAATTTGAATGGACACAGTTCTACTTGCAATCTGGTAAGTGCCCGTGATATCTCGGGAGTCCTCTCCAAGTCCTGCATGCATTTGACCCATGAGATTTTGGTTTTCCTCAGGCTCTCACTGAAACCTACAACTGATGTTGAGGTGGTGGTGATCCCAGACTGTGTGATGCCTTTCCAGGATGGAGGTATTGGATTACAGTGCAGAAGTCTGGGAGGCTCCGTTGCATGGTTCTGTGTCCACCAGTGCCTCTCTGCCTTTTTGCATCACATCACCTGGCATCCTTAGCCCCTTTAGGGTTTAACTGATTCATTTTAAGACCAGAACAGAGCTTGCCTGCCCTTTTTCGAAGTCCTTTGAGAGTGTTAAGTAAGACAAGCCACGTAAGTGCAAAATAATAACAATAATTGGCCCAGTGTGGATTTTTATCCATATGCCACTGAGGAGATAATCAAGCTGAAAACCAACTCCAGAAGTTTAAAGGCCCCTCTCTCTCTGGTTTAAAAAAGCCCATTCTGCTCAGCAACCCCTTTCTGAAGGTTCACACAGCAAGGCTCCTCTCTCACCCTGATTAAAACTCTGCTCTCTGATTCCAATAAACTCTTTTAATTACAATTAGTGCTTCCCGTGCCTGCTGCTGATGGTGGCCATTTTGCTGGAAAGGAGCCTCATTTGTGACTCCAGAGGTATGGGAGAGTGATGGAAGGGACTGTAATTAATCCTGTTTTCCATCGCACTCTGAAACTGATTAAACATGGGAAGAAACTTTAATCTTTAAACAAAATGTCCGATGTGTATCCAGTAAAGGCTTTTCCTCTAAGGATCCTGCTCTAATTGGCTGCTATCTAGGGCTGATGAATGTTGTCTCACTGCAAGCACATTGTTTTTTTACTCTACCTTTTCTGCCCTGATCATGAATGATGTGCAAGCACTAATACCCCAGCATTATTATCACTTAGCACCCACATATTCATGCATACATGCTTTTGCTCACCTGGGTTTTATTTAGATTCACACCATTCTTAGCCCCCCTGGCATGCAGTCACATCCATGTCAGGTGTCCCCATCACCTCAGTGCAACCTGCACTCCACAGGGGTTATCTCCTTGGGTATTGGAGGCAACAGCATATGGTAAATGCTGCCTGCCTCCGAGGCTATAACAAAATTGCTGTTTTCTTCTTGCTGCCCAAATATGAATGGGGATTTTCCTTCCTGCTCTTTTCACAGCTGTCTGTTTAATTCCTCTGCATTTCTCGTCCTGACCTGCAGTTCCCTTCATCTTGAGGCTGACATTTGGAAAAGCAAAATGCAGGCTCCCCTGCTAGACAAAGAGGAGAAAATGTTCACTTTTTCTGCTTCCACAGAATTTTTGTGGGGCCAGGTTCCCCTTTTCTGTGACATTACTTCATGGCCAGCAACGAGGCTGATGTTATGATGCTGTTGAATAGGATTTGGCCCTTGCAGTTCTACTTTTCAGATGAGCATTTGGTGTTTATATTGTCTGGGTGGTCAATACTCACCTGCTGAATCTTTGAGCTGAAACCCTATGAAACCTGAATAATCCTGACCACCTCCAGAAGCTTTATCAGAGCACTGCAGTGCAGTGGTAAGTTCCTAGTCTGAGCAGAGATATATCTTTACCACTTACACAGATAAAGGACACAAGTTTCTCTGAGGTTCAAAAGCTCTGGCTTTCCACATTCTCTTAATTGCACCTTCATCCAGAAGCATGCAGATATTCCCTTTATGCTTCCAATTTGGACAATCATCTTGAAGTTATTGAAGTCCTTACCCAGCTCTAGATGTTCTGATTACTCCAAGGGGAGCAAACCAGAACACTCAGTGAACTTCTGGGACACAAAAGCCAGGAAAATGTTTTCCCAGAAGAATACCATAGGGAAGAGTCTGTGAAATCCATAACTGGGGCACAGTGGATCAAGCAGTATGGCATTAATGCAATTGAATTTATATGATGTCTTTTATCTTCCGTTTTGCTTGAATTTTACCTCCTGTGTTGTTTTTTTGGGCTGTAGACCAGGTCTTTTTATTATGGTTTACTATAGAAGCAGAGTTGTTCATGTAAAACTGAAGTTCTAGGTTTCTGGATAAGCCATAAAATTCAGGAAAAAATGAAAAGTACAATGAAAAAAAACAAAGAGGGAACAGATCCAGGATTTTTCAATTATAATTTCTGCCAAAAGAAAACAAAGCGACAACAGAAGTGGTTTTGAGTCAAAGCATAATTATTTTGTAATCTTAGAGTATTTTTTGCTGTTTTTTTTCTTTTACATATGATGCTGAAAAAGTTTAAAATTAAATGTTTTCCAACACCTTCACCCTTTAAATCTTTTATAAGCAACTTTCATAGTACCACTCTTCAAATTATCCAAAACAATTTAATGAGTTTAACATGAATTTGTAATTATTTTAATCTCTTTGAGCTGCTTTTTTTTGGATGACAAACTATTTTTCTCCCCAAACTCATCTCTATATGAAGCCTCTTACAAAAGAGCTTGGGGCCAGGCCTGGAGCACTAAATGGTACCATGGTACAGCAAAAACCCAGCATCAGAAGTTGTACAGCAGAATTAGCTGTAAGCTAATTAGGAATGAAGGATAAGGGAACACTTTGTGCACTCAACTGATTTCCACGCCCAGGTTAAACCCCCTGTCACACCAAAAATTGCTGACACAAGAAGAGCTGCAGATGTCTGCCTGCTTGCAGGGCTGTGATGTGATTGGGATCACCAAGATGTGGTGGGATGGCTCCTGGGATGAACTTTAGAAAGGACAGGAAAGGCAGAAGAGGAGGGGGTGTCACTCTTACATCAGTGATCAGCTGGAGTCCCTGGAGTTCTCCCTGGGGATGGATGAGGAGCTGATGGAGACCCAATGGGTCAGGATTAAATCAGGGACAAGTGGTATCAGAGCAGGGCTCTAGTCCTGCCTGACCAACTTGATATCCTTTTATGATCAGGTGACCCGCCTCATGGATGAGGGGAAGGCTGTGGATGTGGTCTACCTGGACTTCAGCAAAGCCTTTGACACCGTCTCCCACAGCATTCTCCTGAAAAAGCTGTCAGCCCACAGCTGGGACAGGAGCACCCTGTGCTGGGTTAGGAACTGGCTGGAGGCCACCAGAGAGTGGTGCTGAACGGTGCTGATCCAATTGGTGTCCCCCAGGGATCAGTGTTGGGCCCAGTCCTGTTTAATATCTTTATTGATGATTTAGATGAAGGGATTGAGTCCACCATTAGCAAATTCGCAGACGACACTAACCTGGGGGGGAGTGTGGATCAGCTGGAAGGCAGGAGGGCTCTGCAGAGGGACCTGGACAGACTGGAGAGTTGGGCTGATCCCAATGGGATGAGGTTCAACACAACAACCCCATGGGGAGCTCCAGGCTGGGCACAGAGTGGCTGAGAGCAGCCAGGCAGAGAGGGACCTGGGAGTCTGGATTGCCAGGAAGCTGAACAGGAGCCAGCAGTGTGCCCAGGTGGCCAAGAAGGCCAATGGCATCCTGGGCTGTGTCAGGAACAGCGTGGCCAGCAGGTCCAGGGAAGGGATTCTGCCCCTGTGCTCAGCCCTGGTAAGACCACAGCTTGAGTCCTGTGTCCAGTTCTGGGCCCCTCAATTTAGGAAAGAAATTGAGGTCCTGGAGCAGGTCCAAAGGAGGGCAACCAGGCTGGTGAAGGGACTTGAGCACAGACCCTACAAAGAGAGGCTGAGGGAGCTGGGGGTGTTCAGCCTGGAGAAGAGGAGGCTCAGGGGAGACCTCATCACTCTCTACAACTCCCTGAAAGGAGGCTGGAGCCAGGGGGGATTTTGGTCTCTTCTCCCAGACGACTTTCAACAAGACAAGAGGACACGGTCTTAAGTTGTGCCAGGAGAGGGTTAGGTTGGATATTAGAAAGAATTTCTTTACAGAGAAAGTGATCAGACATTGGAATGGGCTGCCCGGTGAGGTGGTGGATTCTCTATCCCTGGAGATATTTAAAAAGAGACTGGATGTGGCACTCAGTGCCATAATCTAACACCGCAGCAATGGGTCAAGGGTTGGACTTGATGATCTCTGAGGTCCCTTCCAACCCAGCTGATTCTATGATTCTATGATTCTACATGCCACCCAACCATGATGACTGAGTGGATAAGGCCCTCTTTAGACAGATAAGAACTGCTTTGCACTCACAAGCCATGGTCCTCATGGGGGACTTTAATCACCCCACCAGAGAAAGGCTGGTGAGTGATGTGAATGGCAGTGACCATGAGACTGTAGAATTCAAGCTTAAAGCAGTGAGGAAAGTGTGAAGGCAACTGCTGGCACTTGATTTTAAAAGGGCAGACTTTGGTCTCTTCAAGGATCTGCTTAGTAGGACAGATTGGATAAAGACCTGGGTGGGAAAGGAGCCCAGGAAAGCTGGTCCATATTCAAGGTTCACCTCCTGCATGCCCAGGACCAATGTGTCCCAGCGAAGAGGAAAGCAGGCAGGAGTGCCAAGGAGTGCTAAATTTTCTAGATTACAGAACTGTAGGAATTTCATATGTAGATGCTTATCTGAAGCAGCTTGCACAGACATTTAAACACCTGGTTTTGTCAACAGGTTTGTACAAAACTCTCAGAAAGCTTGAATAGTATCCAGGCTAAATGATATATAGGAATATACAACAGCTTGCTAGGTTTCATCAGAAATAAGATTAAAAAGTTAGTTCTATATGTAACCAGCCCAAAATTCCTCAGGATGTGGATCAAGGATTTTTGTACAATCTTACTTCTTCTGGGAATTTTTATTATTATTTAAAACAATTTTCAAATAATAATTGAGGAAGTGTAGCATGTTGGCATGCAAGCTGCTAGGATAATTTAGGGCTAAAGCTGTATGAAAATGCTGCACTATATATATTTAATACTCCAAGGACTTTGAATAGCTACACCTGCAATGCACAATCACGTGCAGTAATTAAAAGTGTCTGAAAAAGAATGCAGGTATGGTAGATTTTCAAGAAATGAAACAGATGCAAAATTGGTCTGAAACATTTAGTGTTTTCCTCTGAAGGATTTTTTTGTTGTTGCTCACTTATAGAAATTTGCTTTTTCTGCAACAAATGATCTGTACAAAATGGGTTGAAAGTGGCAATGGAGGACATTAAATGAGCTGTTATTAAATTGTTGTTTTATAAAAATCAAGCTTAACATGATCAGAACATGCCTGTAACTTTTACTTAATTTTCCTGAAAGCACATCCCTAGTAAGGATTTCAGCAGTCCTTAATAAAGTCAAGAATAAAGTTGGGAAGATTTAGTGATTCCTTAAAGTAAAAGAAAGGAAAAATAAGTTATTTTGTATCTTTGATAACTATGTGATGGTTTGTCAGATGTGAGGTGGCTGAACCTGCAGAAGGATCAAGGATCAGCTCTGCTGAGGACAGCATGGAAGGGGGAGGGACACCTGTGGGTGGTGAATCCACTGGTTGGGAAAGCTAGCCCACAGTTCCTTTGAATGCCACCATGAGGCTGCCTCACCAGATGGCTCTACCAAGGCAAAACATCACTCTGCATAATTTGTTTTGGTCAGTCAAGGAGGAATAGACCAGGTCTGGAGATCCAGAAAGAGCAAACAAGGTCAGCACTGCGGCTACTGTTGTCATATGTCATTTCCATTTTGAAATATTATAAATTACTTTTCCTCAGACTCACCTGTATCTCAGCCTCTGATAAAAAGCTATTTTCCTTTTTCAGGGATGTTATTTCCTTAGTTCTGAAGCTAATATAGAATCATAGAATGCTTAGAGTTGGAAGGGACCTTAAAGAACGTCCAGTTCCAACCCTCCTGCATGAGCAAGGACACCTCCAGTAGATCAGGTTGCTCAGAGCCCCATCCAACCTGGCCTTGAACTCTTCCAGGGATGGAGCTTCCACAAGTTCCTTAGACAACCTGTTCCAGTGTTTCATCACCCTCACACTTAAGATTTTCCTCCTAATGTCTAACCTAAATCTTCCTTCTTCCAATTCAAAACCATTACCCCTTGTCCTCTCACTAGAAGCCTTTGTAAAAAGTCCCTCCCTGTCTTTCCTGTGGGCATGGGATGGCATTGTTCATTGTCCTGGTGATCAATGTAGGGAAATGCATATATATACCAAATTCATATATATGTGTATAAATGTATAATCCTATCAGACATGTTCTTCTTCCCATGGAGAGCCTCAGATGCTTTTCTCAAGATGAATCAAAAAAAAACTTGTGCAAACTCATCCATTTTGCATGCTCTTTGCTGTAAAAGAAACTTAGCTTTCTGTACCACCCTTTCTACTTCTTTCCTAAATTCCTCAGGTATTTTTAAACAGGCATGCACTGGTGTTCAGCTGCATTAAATGTAAAATATGTGCACATATCTATTCACAATAATTTGGAAATTGGGCAAGAGTGATTGCAAAATCAGGTTCCTGACTCTGGGAGATAACCTTAGCCCTTAGGACACCAAACCTTTTTGAAGATGTGCCAGCACAAAGTTTGTGCCTACAATTGCTATCGAAATTCTTGGCTTCTCCTTTTAGTCTTAATCCCTCAGGATGAAACACCAGGTTTGTCATTTTCAAAACTGAACTCCTGTGTTTAAGAAGATATTTAGAAAAATGACACAATTTTTAGGGTCTGTGAGGTTTTGAAGAGCCTGTTTGTTTTCCTATGAGATAGAAAATAGCTCATTTGCTGTCCACTTCTCTACCTTTCTGTATATAAATGTTTCTCTGACCCCAGCATAACTTTTTTAATCATTGTCATGATGTGGCTACTATTTCAGGATAGTAGTTTTAAAAGTTTTAAAACTAATTTATAAAGAATTGCTGGTCCATGAAACCTAAGTAACTGATGTACACCTCACCCATGAATTAATTAAAGGTGAAAAAAAATTCATTAGGCATCTGGAAACCACCAGTTACAAACGAATGGCTGGGAAAGTTGGGTGGCTCAGTTTTGAGGAGAAGAGATGGGTGGAAGTTCCAAAAATTGCCTTCAAAAATATCAAGACTGCTGTGGAGGAGAGAAAAATAAGTTCTATGGAAGTTCTGTGGTACTGGAAGTAATGGGTTGAAATTTCATCAAGATAATTTTAGAGGTGTGGAGAGAATGTTAGAATAAAGACAGCAAACTTCTGGAATAGTTTTCCTGAGTGGGTTGTGGAATCTGTCTGTGGAAGTTAAGCAAATACCCTTAGATGATAGAAAGGATGGATCAAATAACTTTAGAAGGCCCTTTCTGGACCTATTTTTCGAAATTTTGCAAGAATAACCCGTAGACTGCAGGAACCTTTGAGGTCTGACAGTGATTTATGGGTCCAAAGGCCCGGGTGTTGTAAAAGGAAAGTCTGGTAACTAGGACTTTGTAAATAATGCTGCTGCAGAAGACAGAAGAGTGACTACTAGGGAGGTAATTAGTGCTGAGAGATCTTTTTTTTCAACCCATGAGCTTTGTCCCTCTCAGCCAGTCTGCCTGTTTCTTGTGGAATGCATTTGAAAGGTTGTGCAAATAAGTAGATGCAGAGGTTAGCACCAGGGAAAATGGTGTACGGGGTCTGAGTGGAGTTTATAACCTCATGGAACTAAAACTGAGGCAGTTTCTTCATCTGAAGCCTCTCCCCAGAGCTCAGTAGCTCAGGCATTGTGCCTTGTCTCCTGAGGCACTGTTTCACACAGAATCACAGACTGGTTTGGGTTAGAAGGGACCTTAAAGCTCATCCAGTTCCAACCCCCTGCATGGGCAAGAACACCTCCCACAGCCCAGGCTTCCTCCAACCTGACCTGAGACATTGCCAGGGAGAGGGCATCAACAATCCCCCCAGGAAACCTATTGCAGTGGCTTACTACCCACAGTTTCACACTTAATTATCATTCCTACTTCAGTGTTACCCACAGCTCTGAGTCAGGAGCTGGGTTTTAGTGTCACTAGATACCATCCAAAAGCTTTCTGGGAGAAGCTGCTGATATTAATAGTCAGCTCAGAAGGCTTCAGGAGAAACAGAGGAAAATGGAGAACTGAGCTATTCTGGAGAGAGCCAGGGGTAGAGCTCAGGACAGCTGAATCACAGAATCACAGAAATTTAGGGTTTGGAGAGGACCTCGAAAGTTCATTGAGTCCAACCCCCCTTCCAGAGCAGAGTCACCTCAGGGAGGTCACGGAGGAATACATCCAGTTTTGAATATATCCAGAGAAGAAGACTCCACAACCTCCCTGGGCAGCCTGGGCCAGGGCTTTGTCACCCTAACAATAAAAAAAATATTCCTCAAGTTTATATGGAACCTCCTATGCTCAAGTTTATATCTCCTGCCTCTTGTCCTATCATTGGGCATGACTGAGAAGAGCCTGGCACAAAGCTCCTGTCTCCCTCCCTTTCCATATTTATAAATATTTATGAAGTCACCCCTCTTTCTCCTCTTCTCCAAGGTGAAGAGCCTTTCCTCTTAAGGGAGATCTTCAACTCTCTTCATCATCTTGGGCTGACATCCTACAGCCTTTCTGGGCTTGGTGGCTGTTACCTTTGAGGAGACTCAATGCCTGTGTTTATGCAATTAAAGCAAGAAATGTGAATTTCATCCTGCACTTACAACTACATCATTTCCCTTAGATCTTTGTGGTGTATCTATAATCCAAGCAAACTGCTGAGTGGTACTTTGCAGAGCTTTACAGGGGAAGCACTGCATTTTGCAACAATTAATTTTGCAGAGGAAGCAGCCTGTTTTAAAGATGCCTGCAGCAGTGACTAAAATATGTGTTGTTTTTCAAGGCCACCAGACACACAGTTGGCTAGGTTGGCTAATAAACAAAACAATAATGAAAAACAACAACAAAACCTCAAAAAACAAAAACCCAAAACAAAACAAGCAACCTAGCCTCATGGGCTTTGCAAGAAGAAAGGATGAGAAATAAAATGAATAATGCTTACCTGCTAGGGGTGGGTGAAGACTATAATTGTTTAGCCTCCAGCAGATCCCTGCAAGGGTTAAAAATGGCAAAGATATTAGTTGGTGACTGCTAAGATTGTTGGTTTGAAGCTCTGGGCAAAACACAGATTGTTATTTACCGGACTTGGTCGATTTACTTCTTAATGCAATAATGACCTGTGAAATGAAACGTGAGCTAGACAATTGTTACTCATTGTTTCCAGTAAAACATCCTTTCATACCCCATTAAACCACCATTAATTCCATTTGAAAGAGAAGCAGGCACGAACACTCAAGAAAGATGTCTCTCTTTTCCTCTTCTCAAGAAAGATGTCTTTCTTTTCCTCTTCTTCTCTTCTCCTCTCTTTTTGAGGCCTCAAGGTCTGTGGATATCAAAGCACTTCTCTTTCTCATTTTAGAGGGCTTTGGGTAGTCTGTGAAGGCCACATTTCTGAACAAGCATGACCAAGATCTACTGGATTGGCACCCAGTGGGTGGCATTCCTGAGCCTTGCAGCATCAGCTAATCTGGTGAACCCAGTCAAATGATCAATGTTAATGCACCAGGTTTTTTCTTTATAAGGTTGGTTTGAAGTGTGGTTTAAGGCAAATGGTGTGATTCTTGGGGTGCCCTACAGAGGGGCAGGAGTTGGACTTGATGATCCTGATGGCTGCCATCCAACTTGCAGATTCTGTGATTCTATGATTCTAAGTGTCAGATTTATGTGACCATGCAGTGTCTGTGCACATCTAGGTGTGTGCCATTGCTCACCCAGTAAATTTTAAACCATTTTCAATTTCCATCAAAAGTAGTGGATGGATTAATTCACAAAGACAACAGACAGCTTAATCCTACAGCTTAAAAAAAAAAAAAAAAAAAAAAGTCTGGGAAGAAAACCACTGTTGGCAAACCTGTCTATTCTTCCAAATGAGGATATTGCTTGGGATCCATTTCTTGGATTACCAAGAAATGTTCTCTGGAGAGAAACTCCAGTTTTGTGTCCCAGCTAAAGGAAAATCTTTTACACTTTGTAGGTCTGAAGGAATCCAGCCACAGCCCTGTAATAATGCAGTTTCCACTTTGCATGAAACTGTTTTCTTTTAACTCCTAAGTCTCCTCTGCTTTAGCATATTATTAACTACAAAAACATGGAAACAGAAAACTGGAATATTTAAGATGTACATATTTTATCTGATAAGGCCAAATTAAAAAATAAAAACCAAGATATTTTCATTTCCCCTTAGAGTTCTGACTCTCTAGAAATTTACCAAGCCATCTGAATGATGGGATACAAATGGAAAACATTGGTACAAAAAAGAAGATAGAAACTGTTTTCTTACTAGAGTTTCCTAAGAACTTCTCCATTAAAAAAAGAAGTGCGTGATGCTTAAAATATTTCAGCCAAAATAATTTCCTCCTTTTTGTGAGCAAACACACATCCTGGCCTTAATCAAAACACAATTTTTGTTTCAAAAGCAACACAGAAAATCAACTTCCAGAACACATTTTCAGTTAGCTTTAAGTACTGTGAATAATTCAGAAACACTGAGGACAAATTGTCCCTCAGTTATACTAACATAAATCTGGTAGTTCACTGAATTTCATGCAAGCCACAGTTGGACAGCCAATATTGCAACATGTTACATTATGATTCCTGTTTTTCAGTTGCTTCTACTTTTAGATTTTATTTCAATTAATTTTATTTAATAGTCTATAATTTTATATTGCTTGCTACACTTGATGCCTTTATTTTCCTGTGCTAGATTTATGCCTGGGGTAAGATTTTGTCTGCAAGTTAGCTTAGAAATGGTTCAGCTGCAAAGAACAAAATTATGGGTTTGTTTTTTTTTTTCTTTTTTTGGTTGCTGGATGATAGAAAACAAATTTCTAAACTATAGAACCTATGCACTTTTAGTAAAGGAATGAAGGTTAGCAGGGCATCAGCTCTGAGGTCAGTGAAATGTTTTCTAAAAAACTATGTCCAGAGCTACCTATGAAAATAAACTGCAGAGATTCGATATCTTCTGATGTGCTGTGAAAGATCCAAGTGTTGACTGTTGCCTGTGAAAAATTCAGTTGCTGCTCTGCTGTGTTGTTTGAAGCATAGACATCAAATGCTCTCCTTCTTTCAGTCATCTCCAAAATATCTGAGTCTTTGGAGCCTTAAATCCCATCTTCTAGTTCCCTTGCATTGAATCTGCTAATTAACAAAAGAATTCTGGGCACTTCTTGACCCTCCTTGCTGCCCAAGGCTCTGTGTCCCTGGGAGGCAAACATGTGTTATGTCCTAACTTTCCAGAATAGGTTGGTTAGGAGCCAAGGGATTAGAGTCACCAGGGGTGGAAAGAAGAAGAATGCTCAAAGTTTAGCCACAGACAAGTATGCCATCAGCTGGGAAGATGCTGGTTAGATTTTGATTAATCAGCAGTATTATTAGCTCACCTAGGATATCTTACTTTTTGTGGGACTGAGATTTTTTTTCTAGATGCCTATATACGTCTCAGTTAATGACTCCTTACTAACAAGATGGAGTCTCACCCTCCCTCCCTCCAAAAAAAGGATAAAAAAACAAAGGAAGAATTCAGTTGCAATTCTTGCAATTCTGAAAAAGAGATGGAGAATTGGGAGTGCAAAAGAAACCTTTGCCATTTGCATGAAGAGGAATGGCTTGTGAAAATAAATCTGTTTTTCCCCCCTTCCCTGTATTTCTTCCTCCTTGGCAGTATCCTGAATCAGAGAGCATCACGACTGTATGTTTGTGTGTATGCAAGTGTATATTTATACACACACACAGGCACTGTCCTCACAACTGCTCTTGGAAGCATTTCATCATTTTTTCCTTCTTATCTTCCAAATATTAGCATTTAATGAAATACACATTTCCTTCATTTATTTTGAACCTGTGCCAAGGCCAGCAAATACCAGAACCTCAACTGTTATGACAGGATAGATTCTTTATTGGTTTGTTTTCTTTTCATTCTTTCTGTTTTCACTGAGATTTTTTTTGTTAAAAAAAAGATTATAGACCCTTATGTTCTAACTCAAGGAGACTAGCTTCCTACAGAGGTAGACAAGTATGTCCAAAAAAATGTCCCTGAGACCCATCCAATGCAGACAGCTGTGCAGCAAACAGGAAATTGAGGAAGTCAGGTTCATCAGAGACACAGGATTTCCTTCGTGGATGTTTCAGATAAAGCGTCTTTAATTTTTCCACGCTGGTTCAGTGCTGCAAAAGACCCATGAGAATGCAGCAAAAACACAGCCTTGTGTGAAAGCAGAACTGAAAGACCTTCTCTTGAGGACCATCCCACCTTGGCCCTGCTGAAATGACATCTTCTGAGCAAATCACACTTGTCTGTCCATGCTCTGGGCTGACAGGACATGTGCCAGCTCTGAACCAGAAGCTGTGACACCCAGGTACAGAAGGGCAGGACTGGCCAGGATGAGCCCATTTCCATGTGGAAATTTTCCATGTTCCATAACTCCCACTTCAAGGTCAACCTTGAAGGTCCTTCCAGTTTGAAGTGTGGGCAGAACAGTCTCAGGTCTGCCTCTAAAGGGCAATTTAAGTCTCCTCCTAGTTTACAACATGGTTTGCTAGAGGTTTCACTCCTGGCAGAATTGTGTCACCAGAGCCATCAGCACGGGAGGGGGGGGATTTATTGTGAGAGTGGCTCAGAACTCTGCTAAAACCCTCTCCTGTGACTTTGAAGAAGTCATTTTGTGAAATTAGGTAATTTTTTTTTTTTTTTTTTCTTTTTCCCCCTCCATTTGTTGGGTTTTGGTGGCTCTTGACATTTCAGTGTTGGGATGAAAGAAGGGTCTGTGGTGCACCAGTATGGATGTGATCCTAAAGTAATCTAAGACTCCTATGAAACACTGGGAAAACTGGCACAGCAGTAATTAACAGTGTCGATTTATTATTATTAGAGCAGGCAAGCACTCCGATGTCTGCCTGCATGACCTTAGTTTGCCTTGCTCTCCTATTTGTGCTTTTAAGTTTTGACACAGCCTTGCATGACATGATCACAGTAAGAAGAAAGCAGTTTTGACTCATTTGGTCCAAACTATGTTCTGGAGATGGCTCAGAGCTGTGCAGTACCACATGTTGCATACATGAGGTCTGCTGGAGAAACTGAAACATGTGGGATGAATAAGGACTAGAGAAGAAGAAAGGTCTCACAGCACAGCTACTGAAACTCATCTGTGTGCTAGAACAACTTTAAATTAATCTTTTCAGCCAAACCATTTGCCTGTGATCTTGTCCACATCCCCTTATTGTTTCATCTCTTTCTTAGATCCAGCCATGCCTGAGCATGACGCTGGGGAGTCCTAATTGCAGGGACCTAAACTACTCAGGGGAATGTAATAATGGCTAAAGTGTGGGGGTGATCATGACCCAGTATCTAACATCATATGCTAATATTATTTGGTTTACTGATAAACTAAGATTATTTGACTAGATGTGGTCTAGGTGAGTAAGTAAGTAGAGAAACCATCCATCTCACATTCAGCCATAGTGCAGCCAGGACAGGGAGTCCCTAGGGCATTTTAGCTAATGAAACTTCAAATGTTGACTAAGGTTGGGCCACGAGCTTGGTACACCCCAAAAGCAATTTTTTTTGGCAATAATAACTGAGCCAAAACATGCAAGAACTTAATTTGTAAGGAGTAGCTTTGAATGTCACCACTCTGTCAAATCCGAAGCTCATGTGGTTGACACAGTGAGCACCTTGGGAGTACTCAGGGTATTTGCCATGCATATTACTTTAATTATTAGTTAAGATAATTAATAGAAAACAACATATGGATTTTCTGATGCATTTCTGGAGAGGCAGATTGGTTCTTTGGAAAAATAGTGAATTCACTGGCATTAGTGCTTAAGAAACCAAAAAACAAATATTTGCATCATGCCAAGAATAGAGTTATTAACTTACCTTATAAAAATTTATATGCATTTTAATGTACATATATAAATATACAAGATTATAAAATCATTCTGTGCTCTCCAGTTTTCTGGGAAAAAAGAAACACAGGTAGTGAGGCTACTGCACTGCAGCATCATAAACTGTTGTAGTACATCTTTTCAAAGAAAAGGTCGCTTGTGGATTTTAGTGGGGTTTTTTTTCCTTTTTTCTTTTTCATTTTTTGTTTGGCTTGGTTTGGTTTTGGGGTTTTGTTGTTTTTGTTTTTTTGTGGTTTTTTTTTCTGTGTTGTAAGGACATTAAATTGGTAGCAGTACCTCAGCCTACCTTAGAAAACAGGTTGTTCAGACCAGGTAATCTTGCAACTGTAATCTACCCCCCAACAAGGGTCATGGACCTGAATCAGATATTGGTCCCACTCTGGATTTCTGTGTCTTTGGTTTATTTCTTTGTATTCTCTAATTCTTTTTTTTTTTTTTTTTAAAGTTCTGATTTTGTTTTCCAAAGTCCCTATTTTCTGGTTGCTTGGATAAGGCTTGAATAAGAGAATTAAACTTCAGTTTCTGACAGACTAATTGGCCAAGGTTTAAAACCATCAGTTATGCAATAAAACTGTATGCAATTAATTAAAGGGAACTGATAATTTTCAGCTGGGCTCTGTTCCTGAAACATCCTCCTACTCACTAATAAACTGTGTCCCTGCAGTGGTTTCTTTGAAATTAATCAGCACACTGCAAAACTAGAGTAAATCTGCCTCATTGTTTGCTTCCCATGATCACCAGGATGCAACAGCTACTGGACTGAAAATGAAGTTTCATCCCTATAAGGTCCAAACTGCAAGCACACTATCATTTCCCCTGGTAGGACTGATAGGAGATGGTAGCATTTCCTGATCAAAGATGCCAATTGAGTTCAACGTTGTACAAAAACTAAAAATGAAGGAAGTAGAGGGTACAGCTCTATTGAATAAATAATCAGTTGAAGAAGATACTTAGTAAAAAGAATTTCCCTAATAGCTCAGGAGTCCTTGACACTTCTTGGATTTCTGCTATTGATCTGGTGCACTTTGTGATGAAATAATTTCAACTTTCTGCCCACATCTCACTCTAAGGAGTGACCACAGCAGAAGTATACCTCCCATCTGGGCTGGGTTCTCATGTCTCTGGTCTCTGTGCCTTAGAAGTTGGGCACAACTGCCTTTGTTCTATCTCTGGAGAGGGAGCTAAGAAATAAACCAGTATCAGGACCATCAGGAATGAAACCAAGTAAAGCATAGCTTGCTGTGGGCAGAACAGGCTGTGTCACTTTTGAAGACTTTTCCAGATCTCCAATTCTAAATGCTTCATGTTATTACGAATTATTAGAGGCATAAGTAGAACCATAAAAAGCCATTGGACCATTGTGCAAACCCATTGTGCCTCTCTAGGATCCAAGGAAAGAAACTTCCTCAATCAAATTTGTGCCTGAAATAAGAAGGAAGCCAAAGGGAAGTCTGTGGCTACACATAGCTAAAAACATCCCTTGTTCTTGGACAGCCTGAGGCTCTCTGGAGAAAAGATCCAACTTTGTGTATGTCTGTACAGTGCTCCAGAGAAAAAAACCCCAAACTGGACAGAGCTCAAGCCCAAGTGCAGCACTACCCACAGCAGTGTCATGGAAACAGGAGTCAAATTCTGCACAGCTCCAACACAGCTTGAAAAATCCGGGTCAAGGTTTAGCACATTTCTAGTGTCTTGTCGAAGGCAGTGGTTTCTTTGAAAGAATATTAAGCATTTCTAGCTTGACTTTTATTTTTTTTCTCATAGTGATGCCTTCCAAAGCAGCCATTCAAGGCCAGTTTAACCTGAAAGTAGAGCCAGTTCCTGTGCCATTTGTTGATGTATCTTGGGCTGTCCACTCTTTTAGTCATTCTAACCTCCACTATTCTTTTACTCCTCCTAACTTCCAGGAACAAAGTCATTCTTAGGTAGTATTATTATTGTTAGTAGTAGCAAGCACTGCCTCCACATTATGGCAGCTTAAACAAGTGATTCTTGTTCTCTAGCATTTATCCATGTTGGATGATTGCATGTTTGTTTGTTTGTTTTTTTTTATTCTTCTCTCTGCAAAGTGAATGTGGGGCCTGATTCAGTAGAAGGCCATATAGAAACCAACTTGTTTGCTTTGATCAGTTTTACTTGTAGATTATGTTTCCAAAGAAGCCCTTTGTAACTCTCACTGCAACCCTGGAGAGCTCACAGGGTATGGGATGATGGGTTATGGAAAAGGGTGGGTGGGAAAAAGTCAATAATAATACCAATAAAAAATCCATCTTTTTGATCAAAGCAGAAAATGCTTGAATAAAGATTATATTAAAAAAGAAAAATGTAGAGGTCTTTTTAAAACCTTTGGGTTACTGTCCAGTTATGTGGATTTTCCCTCTAGTGCTTATTCTGGCATTCATTAAACCCTGATAAGTTACATAGAAACAGTTGAAAGAATGATTAGAAATGCTATGTGTGAATAATAGGATTGCTTAAAGGGTAATGGAAATTCTTAAAGGGAAATGCATACCGACATGGAAAGTGAAGTTGTGTAATTTTCTCATTGTCCAGGGTTATTATCTTATCCCTCTTTTTTGTTGGCATTGAATTTGTCTGCTTTTATATTCACAGTTTGGGGGCTGTTTAGCAAAAGAATCTTGCCTTTTGCTTAGCACTGCTTGGAGGCAGTTGTGTTGAAGGTCTTTCAAAAAGTAAAATCTCTTTTTTCAGGTGATTGTCTATGAAAACACTAGGTTAGAATTTAGAGAGGGAGGAATTAAAAAACCCAAAGCAACAGAAGCCAAGAGCTGTAACTCAAAGCCAGCTTGGATCCTCCTTCAAAGTTTTCTGTGTCACCCTTTTCAAGGGACACGCGGTGACTCCTGCTCCCAGTGTGCAGTGAGCACACTACTTGGTTGTTTCATGTCTTAATCTATTCATGTTCATGAATTAGGTTCATGTCTTAACCTATTCATGTTTCATGTCTTGACCTATTCACTAGGACTCAGTGATAGCCTGACCTCAGCTGTTTCACTTGTCATCATCTAGAAGTGAAGTCAAGATGACCTTGGGTCTGTTGGTGAAAAGCTATGTAAATGTTCCCTCCAAAAGGATATATCTAAATCTTAAATTAGGAGCTGGGCACCAAGCACCAAGCACCCAATTCCTTGTGTCATCTGGAAATCTCAGTTTGTGACTTGGAGTCTCTTTGGGAAGGTAAATGCTTCCCACCAGTCAGATGTGTCCGAGAACTTGAGCAGAGTTGTGATGAAGGATTTAGGAGAAAAAGGTTTGAAGTGAGACATAAAAGTGGTTTGCACCACCAGCTGAGCAACCTTAATGACAACTTGCTTGAATTGCAAGAGCAAAAATCCAGCATGCAACTCCCTGGATGCTGCTCCCCAGCAGTGTCTCAGTCTCTATTTCCATTAAGAGCTACCATAACTTGGCAAATGGAAGAGAAACCTTCCTACAACTGGAGATTATCTGCTGTGAAGAGTTCACAGCTCTAAATGGGAAAAAGAAAGGAGAAGAGGGGAAACTGAGGCATGGCAAAGTCTGTGGACCTCGAGCAAGTCCATGACAGAGCTGGAATCTTATACTATGCCTGGTCTACTCTTGGACACAGTTTCCTTCCTCAACTTTGACTGGACTCAGAGTGAAATTCCTGATAATCCAACTTCAGACCCTTTTTCACAGGATAGCTGATTCATGGTTAACAAGTCCAAAAGGGTCCATCTTGGCCTGGCAAGGGCATAACCCCATCTTGGCAAGAGGACTGACAAGGAACACTTTGTATTGCAGAGGAAAAATACAGCCAGCACTTTTAGGAAGCTTTTTGCTTGAGTAAGGGTATATTGCTTGCTTACTTGGTGTTTCTCTTCAAACAACCCAAGTGTCAGTGCTTGCAATGTCAAGCACTGGAAGGTTAAATTAAAATTACCTTGTTGCCACAAGAACATGCCATATTTCTTTTCTTTACTCTTCATGTTACAGAAATAATATATTAACACTGTGGAGGGGAACAGAGCTGATCCTGTGGTTGAACTATAAAGTCAAGTTATAAAAGCCCTAATCTAAACTGTGGGATAATGAGATGTGAGAGGATTTTTCTGAGGTCCACTGCTGATCTCATCATGTTTGTTCAGTGAGGTGGAAGTGTTTTCACTGGGATAAAAGCACAGATTTTGTTGAGAGAGGTTCCAAAAACGACCTTCAATACTTTAAGCCCCAGTGATTTAAGAGGGCATGGACAAGTATTTTTTAAGCCATCCTGAGGTTTTCTACTCTACCTAAGACATATATGGGTATAGCATTGACATGTCTTTCTTTGCCAAGGTTATCCAATGGAACTGGGGAAGTGTTTTTTCCTTGTATTTTCCTTTTCAACAATGTGGTCAGAAAGATTTCTCGTTCAGAGGATGAAGTCCTGTCCTTCTGAGTTCAATGTCTGCATTGACTCAACCCTCCAAGAAGGATCTGCAGAGAAATTCAGGGCTTGGTGAGCTCTTGGATCCATCCATCTTTTCTCTCCACAAAAACCACAGGAAGACAATGGGAGTGCAGAAATACCTGGAGCCTCCCATGGGGGGTCTCACACAGACAGACCAGGTAAGAAGCTTTCAGACAAACTGAGGCTCACCACATCACATGTGCTCTGGAAGTTGCTTTCCCTTGATCCTGTAATTACCAGTTTATTGTTGCTGTAAGCTTTGGGTCAGCTCTTGAGGGAGACCTTTTTGTGCACTAAGGAGAAGACATAGATGTATCCTGAATGTCAGGATTAAATTAGGTAGTTTTTTTTTTTTTTTTTTTCATAGAGATGCAAGTTCTACTAGAAAGATGGCATCAAGGTTGGGTTTTCCAGTGAGATCTAGAATAGAGATTCATCTCCTCTGACTGAAATTTCCTGATAGAGGGTAGTTACCATTTAAATCTTTCCAGACTCACTACTAGATGTCTGATCAAGCAGCGTATTGTAAGAAACTTTATCTTTCTTTGTTTCCATTGTCATGCTTTTTTTCATTGAAAGTAATAGTAAAAGGAATATGGATGTAGCAGGTCCTACAAATATTATTATGAGTTAGATACAATTGATTGTTTTAAAATATTATTCTGTAAAAAAAAAAACAAAAACCCAAAATGAAACAAAACCAAAACCAAACCAAAACCAGAAAATTGAATATTTATGTAATAATTTTTTGTTTGTTTCCCAAACTAAGAGATGCTGCTGTAAGCATGGACACTTGGGAACTGTCATTCCTATGTTTTTGTCTTTCATGGCTGACTAATGTTGAATAAATTGAAAACTCTGAAGGAATCTTTTCCTTCAGTTTAAGAACTTGAGATTAGAAGTGATTTTGCTATCAAAAATTTTTCTATGCCATGTTCCTCTAACTCCTTTAAGTGAAGATGGTGAAAGTACTAAAAAAAGGCTGTGATACATGAACGCAGTGGTAGAGGAACACATCCATGGTGAGACTGCACAAGTCTTGCTTCTTCCCCAAAAAATCCAGTAAAAAGACTAATTTTCAAATATATCTTCCTGAATCTCCCCCCCAGGAAGTCATCTGTACGCATTTATTTGTGGATATATATAAAAATATTTACACTCAAGTTAACAGATAGTAAGTAGATGGAGAATGTGATTCTTCTGTCTTTGGCATAGAGACCACTGAAAAAGCAAAGCCATCTCTTTCTTTTCTCCTACTGCCCCAATCCCTTTGGTCACCATCACTCACCTTCAATCCCTTGATCTGAAAAACAAGGACTGGTGGTGACAAAGCATCAAAGGAAGGCTAAAAATCTGTGTGGCATGTGACATAGAGAAAAGGTCACATTACCCTGCATCAGCCCTCTCTTAAGTCAAGTTAATTAATGGTTCTTTTTTTTTTCTAATTCAACTGGATGGGCCTCCAGGCAAAGTGCTATTTGTAACTGTACCATATTCTGGAGTCACTCAGCCTGATGCTGGTTGTGCCCCTGCACGTGCCCATGTCTTCAGGCCAGAAGACATCAGCTCAGCCACCCACCTATTTTTCAGGTGTGTGTATTGCTCCAGCATCACCTGACAAAGGGTGAATGTGCCTGATCTATGTGACTTTCTGTAGGAAATCCAAACACTAGCACGAGCACCAGGGAACAAAGGAGACAGGAAATGCAAAGAAAGGCTTGAATGAGAGGCCACAATAATTTCAGTCATATTTGTCATGAATGTGCAATAGACTCCTGTCCACAGCAACAAAAGAGCCACTGGTGGAACATCTTAAGGATGGAAGGAGATTGAAACAAAGAATCACAGAATCATTTTGGTCAGAAAAGATCCATCAGGTCCAACCATTAACCTAACACTGCCAGATCCATCACTAAACCATGTCCCTCAGCACCACATCTGCATGGCTTTGAGATTCTTCCGAAGGTTGTGACTTCACCACTGCTCCAGGTATCCTGGGACAGTGCTTGACAACCCTTTCACTAAAGGGATACTTCTAATACCCAAACTAAAGCTCCCCTGGCACAATGTGGGCCCCTTCCCTCTTGTCCTGGCTCTTGTTACTTGGGAACTGACACCCACCTTGCTGCAGCCTCCTTTCAGTGAGCTGTAGAGAGTAAGAAAGTCTCTCCTCAGCTCCCTTTGCTCCAGGCTGAACACCATCATATCCCTCAGCCTCACCCTTTAAGATTTGTGCTCCTTCAGCAGCTTTGTTGCCCTTATCTGTTCATGCTCCAGCCCCAAAATGTCCCTCTTAAAGTGAAGGGCCCAAAACTGAACACGGGTTTCAAGGTATGGCCTCTGCAGTGCTGCTCACAGAGCAGACATAGCCAAAAGAGGTCCATGGACCTTATGAGGGCAGCTCTTCAGGCACCTCCCTTTCTATCAGCTCTGCTTCTACTTCACCTGGGAGATGTGATTCTGCCTTATCCCATGGGTGCTTGTGCACAGGTGGGTGTTGTCTGAGGTGATGCTCATGACAACAGACCCACTTGGGATCCTACTGAGAGGGTTGACCTCTTGGGTCCTGCTTTTTGCAAGTACACACCCCTGGCTATGTTCTTCTGACTCCGACTGACATTGGTGTCCGCTGTGAACCAGCCCTGCCTGTCTCTCATCCTGAGCTTAAAGTAAATGCTTCTCTGCACAACATGCGGTAAGGCTAAAAGAAACAGCAAGAGCTTTTTCTGAGATTCACAGTTCTCAGCCAAGGCAAAGGCAGACAACAGATTATTCTCTCATTAGAACCACTGGTGGTAGAGTCCTGGTGATGTAGTCCCTCCTCATCTTATCCCAGTCTTGCTCAGAATGTCTGTAAGATGGATTTCTATCACTTTTTTGTTTCTGTGAGCTTTTATTTACACACATTCCTCTGCTGTTTCTCAGCACATCTTGATAAGAAGGATACTCATGCATGGTGGGTTGAGGAGGGGCCTTACTTGATGGCATCATATATCAGACTATTTCCTTCAATTACATGAGGCTAAACTCAAAGATTATGACTGGTGATTGAAGACCAGGGTTGGGTGCAGATGCATCAACCCAGAGAGCCATTAGCTGAGTAGAGACAGGAAATTATCTCCAGATTTGCTCCTGTGGTGACTCCAATCCTCCCACACCCTTCCTCCCTGTATTACCAAAGAATCATTAAATAGTTTGTGTTGGAAGGGACCTTTAAAGGTCATTGAATCCAACCCCCCTGAATTGAGCAGGGACATCTTCATCTAGATCAGGTTGCTCAGAGGCCTGTCCAACCTCATCCTGAACGTTTCCAGGGGTGGGGCATCTCCCACTTCTATGGGACATCTAGGCCAGGTTTTTTCCTCCCTCGTTATAAAAAATGTCATAATTTCCAGCAGGGAGAAAACAGCTGGGAGGTGATGTAATTTTCTCTTCCTTCCTTCTCTTCCACTCAAGTCTGAAGACTGCTCTTGCCACAAAAATGAGGCACACAGCAACAACTTTGTTTTCTGCCTCACTGGTGAAAGTTTTAATAATCACATCAAATGTTTTTTTTTTCCACTTAGAATATTTTTCTAGTGCAAGAAAACCTCATCTTCAGCCTTGTAAACTTCTAAGTGAACAGTAATAGTTTATTTGCAACAAGTGCAGAACAAATTGAAAAGATCTAAATGGGAAAAAATTTCATCCAACAATGCCAGGAAAAAGCCAATACTTCAAACAGTGTCTGACTGATCTTTGCCTATGGTTGTGAACTCTTGTCTTGAAGGGCCCAGGAGTAATACTGGCTGCAGATTTCCCTGTTCATTTCTTTCATCTTGAGATGCCTCTCTAGCTGATGTGGTGTCTTAAATTTTGCAGGTAATTTCATGGCCACAGCAGGGGCAGGTGATAACGTGGATAGGGGCTATGTCCATGCTCAAATAAATAAAGGGGTGTCAGGCCACAGCCATGGAAACACAATCCTCAGCTCTGCAAAAACAGTTACAACAGCCCCTGGCATGCATTGTTCTGGGCCAATTAATAATCTCCCAGACAATTCTTGGGTGCAGTTTGGGAGTTAATATGAGCCAAGGAAGATTCCCAGTTGGTCTGTTGGATGAATCCATCCTGTTTTGAAAGCTGAGAGAGTTTAACAGATGAATGCAGCCAGACCATGTCAGTTGGCCTCGGTGTCTGGGAATACTCCCGGGCACATTTAATTTACTAGTGAAGATGTAGCCAGAATGTCTCTTCAGGACCATTCATTACTTCTCTATCTGTGTTGAAGCCGATGCTTTTTGCACTAGTCTGATTGTATCCCACTGCCTCTGGTTTTAAAGCTCTTATTTTTCTTTTGGCTTCTGGGATGTGATCTGCTGTCTTCATAAATCTGCCCTGTGTCGGCTTACTCAGTCTTCAAAGATTCTCAGATTCCAAGAGCTTCTAGTTTGTTTGGTTTATTTCCCACTCTGAGGTGATTAAGCAACCCTGATTATTGCCAATTAAAAGGCATTCTCTCACCTATGTAGCCTACATGTTAATTTCTTTGAACAGTTTTATTTTTTTTCCTGCCTTCTTAGTTTCTTGCTGGCATGTTTAGATAGTCAGCACAGACATTGCTGATTCCATACGTGTGTGGATACCTGGTTAGGAAAAAATTTGCTGGTGGTCACCTCATTTTTAAGTCTACCAGTACCTCCCTTCTTCCTGAGCTATTTGGGATGGGGTATTTCTCACAAGAACAACAGGGAACATAGAGGTACTACTCTCCACAATATAGATGCAAAAGATCTCAAACCTTCTGACTGCCTTTGTGCTGGGGAACTACAAAGCACCAGAGACACTTTTATGGCCCTATGGTCACCTTTCAATGTGGCCACATGTATAATTATTAAACTCTCTTATCCTCCAGACCAGTTTGGTTGGATCCAAACTGGAATGGTCACAGACCACACTAATCCTCAGACAGCTCCTAAGCATTGATGGTCAGTGTTAGTTGACCTAGACAAAAAAGAAAAAACATGCCAAGAATTGCTCTAGGAATGTAAAATATGTGTGACTGAGTACCAGGGTGAAGACATAGCCTCAGTGTATCTCTATCTAAGGCTGGTGGAAAATTTCTGTGTCCCACAGTGTGCCAGAAGGTAGGGTTGGGTCTGTAAAATGTATGACTACAGCTTTTGAGATTTTTCATCATGAGCAGTATGTCTAACATGACATCCTTACCCCAGCCCCAGAGGAAGAAATGTTTGTTTGGCAGGTCAGACATTTATTTTGTTTGCATTTTTCTGTCCCCTGTGAAAGAAAGAAATCTAACCCAACAAAATCTCAGTCATTGTTGTTCCTGGCTGCAATTTTCATAGCTAGGATCTGAGATATTTTGTCCCTCTTCAGTTCCCACTGGCATCACTGGGGTTGGTAGTGATTTCCCCCTTCCTGTGGGAAAGCTTCATTGACTGGGAGCAGAAGACACCTGAGAAAAAAGAAAGGAAGAGTGTTACCTTCCTCTTCTTAAAGTGATTTCTGTTGGTTAGGGCAAAGAGGAGACAAATTTTGGGAGTACAGGAGATGCCTGGACAGTGTTCAAAGCAATAATTTTCACTGATGCTACCGCACCAAATTGTATGTGGAGGTAGAACCAGAACAGCTCTGGTTCACAGCATGTTCTGTGCAGAGACTCCTAGCACAAACTGAAGTGTCTTTACACTTCTTGTAAACCTCTTTTCACTAGTTGTTAAGTGGACATAATTGATACCTCAATTTTGGTGTTTATTCCCAAACTTACTCTGTATACTGTGAGATTACCTGGGAAAATATTAACCACTGGGGCCTGAATTATATGAAAAATCTCATTATTACACCAAGCTGTGACTGTCAGGTCCTAGGAAACCTTTGTTGCCAGCAGTGAGAGAAGGCCAAGAAGCTGGCTGGATCTGGTGGTGTTACACCCTCACATCCCCTTAGGGTTCACGTCCTAAATGGTGAAGCTCTCTTTATGCTCACTTTCAGCTCTAAACCATCTGAAGGGTGTCTCACTGTCAGCTTTTATGGATCATATCAAAAGGGAGTCTTATGTCCACAGACCCCTGGCCATAACACTTTCCAGGCAGATAACCTTAATCCATTCTTTCTCCAGTCCAGTGCTGTCAGTTTACATGGATCAGCAGAATGGTTGTGATGGTTGTGTAAACACTGTTGTGGTTAACCACGGTGTACTGATCTCCCCTGGTCATCCAGTTTGGTTCTGAGAGGGTTGGTAATGCCTGGAGGTAACGTGGTTGTGGTGCCTCAGAGATGTGGTGCAGGTTTTGATGATACAGATCAACGTCCTTATGCACCTGAGATGCCTGCTGGATGCTTGTCCAAAGGTCAGGTGTCTTTCCTGCTCTCCCAAAAGGTTTTCAATGGAGTGAGCTGCTAGCTTTTATCCTTTCTCATAATTTCATGAGGCAGAATTCCCCCTCCCCGAGGCAAGCAGTCAGCCTGCCACTAGCTATTCACTTGAAAATTATGATGTAGCTTGAAATAAAACACAGCCATGGACTGAACTCACTAACCCTTAGTCCAAAGGTATTAAGGCTGCTGGTTGATAGAGACAATATCTAGTTCTTGGAAAATGTTTTGCTTCTAGCACCCTGGATGATTAGGAAGAGAGGACGAGGCGAAAAAGATAATGATTCCGTATTTGCTGTGGAAATGGCAAGTGCAATTAGAGTTGCCAGCTGAGTTGTGATCAAAATTCTGATTAATTACTTACTGCTATTTCACAGAGAAGAAATTAGCGCGTATCTAATTGGCGTTACTGGAATGTATTCTGTGCCTCACTTGCATAAATTAAATGTACAGAAGAAACCTACTCTGTGTTTATGAGAGAGAGAGGGGGAGCAAAAGAGAATGCATGATAGTGGGCAAGATCCTTAGGTGATACAAATCAGGAGTGTTCTGACAAAGTGGTGAAGCTTGACCCCTAGCATGCAAAAAGAGGTGCTTTGATTTGAGTGTTTGCAGAAGGTCTGTGCTATATAAAAAATGAAGGTCAGCCTAGAAGATCACAGCAGCCTTTCTTCTAGCCTTATCAAATCTCACTCTATCAAAACCAGTCACAGCAGTATCAAATCCTATTTTCAGCTTGTGATGCCATGGCATCAACTCCCACCATACCATCAGAGACTTCTTATCGTGTGATTCTTGTTTGCGTATTTATTTCAATTTCAGCTCTGCACACGCTCTAGGCACACACACAATAATGGCAATTACACATTGTACAAAGCACATCAATAACTTTAGTATGAAAGAGAAGGAAAATGCAGAGCTACGGTTCCACTGCTTTAATCAGCAGGACCACATTATGTCAATGAAGCAGGGACACGGAGGACTGATTAGATAAATTCCCTCTTGCAGTTCCAGTACTGAAATGCCCACCATGTTCTGAAAATGAAATGCATGCATTAAAAATGTATCTGCATTTATTTTCCCTCTGGTGTCTTCTTGGTTTTTCTAACAAACAGAAACTTATGGAAAATTAAAAAAAAAAAAAAAAAAAAGCATCCTTCTATGGGAGCTTTGGCTCTCTAGAGGAGTCAGCCCTTGGAGGAGTGGGATGTTGGTGTCAGTGGGTAATAGTTGAGCCTCCTTCTCCCCACTGCCTAAGCAGAAATGGGAGAAAGATTGCAGAAGTGGTGATTTTGCTAATCTGTGGGATTTATTGTTACCTTGAAAGAGGTTATTTTCACATCACAGAATCATAGAATGGTTTGGATTGAAAGGGACTTTAAAGATAATCTAGTTCCAACCTCCTTGCCGTGGGCAGGGACACCTCCTAGTATATAAGGATTTTGTTTTTTCTTTTCCTAAGCAGTGGTCTAATTCTGATGCATGTTGTAGCTGTAGCTATACAGAATCTGAAAGGTCACTCCAATACCCCCCAAAACTTCACTGGAATCAGGAAGCTATATTAATAGTCCTGCAGCTCCTTTCTTTTCACCTATCCTCATTACAGTGGCATGGAAGGATATGTTCTAACCACAAATTATTATTTTTTTTTCCTTATTCTTTTCATAATGAACTCGTGTACCATGTCTTGAACAAATATTTCACTTGAGCCTGAAAGGTACAGCCATCAACAGTCAGCTGTAATGTTTTTTCTTTTCCTCTCTTCCTATCTTGGCCTCTCTTATCTCCATGATCGTCTTTTCTCTGCTTCTCTCTCCCTCCAGACAGCTTTATTAAATTCACATCTCTACTTCTGAGGCCTCTGTGTCTGAGCCCCCATTCCGTGTGAGACAGTGAGAGCAAAAGAACAACAAAAAAAAGGTCAAGATTCCCTTATGTCTTCCTCTGTTTACTGTCCTTAGCACCTCAGGAATCCTTTCCGGAGCACATCATCCTGGCTCAGGTTCCTGACTGCAGAACTGCCAGAATTATTAACTCTATTTAGCCCTTTTTGGAAATGCAATGCTCAAGAAAATGTGAATTTATTTTTGATAATCAACATTTCCTTGATATAATGTACCATCCTTTGGGGCAGGACTTGGGTTGGAAAGTGGCATCTCTGCTGGAAGTTCTTTCCCAGGGAAATTCTACATAAACAGAGTTCCAGAGTATGCCAGAGTATGGTTTTCTTGGTGATTGGTTACACCCAACTGTCTTGAGGAGGCAATGCAAATTTAGCAATGGGTTGGACCAATTTTTCTACCTGCTGGATTAGTCTCAGGACTAACTCAGAACTCAGAGTTCTCTAACTCTGGAATGAGCCTTTCCAGTCCACTCCAGTTCCTGTTCTGTTGTAACAAGCAACTGGACAAGTGGAAGTGGTCTCAAGTGGCATCAGTGGAGGTTTAGATTGGATATCAGAAGAAACTTCTTCTCTGAAAGGACTATTAAAAACCAGATCAGTCTGCCCAGGGAGTAGAGTGAATCACCATCCCTGGGGATGTTTAAAAGACATGTAGATGTGGTGCTTAATAGTATGGTTTAGCACTGAATTTGTTGGACTTATGTTAATGCTTGGACTCAATGATCTTAAAGGTCTTTTCCGTCCAGAACAATTCTGTGATTTCCATACTAATGGAATACAAAAACAAGATACAAGGCTTCAGCCTTATGTCCCCTATGATTGCCAGGTGAGGATGTGAAAAATGCTAGATGGGCTCTTTGTAAGCTCTTCAAACTGATTTGGATCTTCCTAGTTCTTCTTGGTATTCTGGGAGATGGAAGATGCTCTCTGGTGGTCCAAACCAGCAGAAAGCCCCAAGCAGAATTCCTGCTGAGAGTCTGCCAGCTAAGCATCCTTTAGATACCATCAGGATGCTTGTGCTAAGCATCCTTTGGGAATCTTCCATTGCTCTGCCTATCTTACTCTGTCACTGCTCTTTTGCCACCAGTGTTAGTGCTAAAAATCTCAAAGAAACAAAATGCACTTAATGGCAGCTGTCTGGTTTCCTGCACCCAGCTGGTGTCCTCCCACATAATAGCTTTGGATCAAAGTGTGGTACCAATTGACTAGTCATATGCTTAACCACATATTCAGGCAATGATAAATAAATGCATAGTACCCCAACACAAAGACTCTTAAAAATGTTACTGACTGTCATGTTTTAGGGCTTGAGCATAAGGTAAGCACCATCTCTATTTTCTTTCTCTCTTTTTTTTTTTTTTTTTTTTTTTCTTTCATTTTCACAACAATCAGGAGGATGAAACCATTGTCCCATGTAGGAATGCAGCTTTTTGACTTTATTCTCAGATAGGGTCAAAGCATCAGCTGTTTTATATTGGCCTAAGCATCAAGCTGTCATCAAATAGACCACCTGAGGAAGTGGCCTGCTGGGAATGCATTTTAACCATCCAAACAGAGCCATCCAAACCTTTGCAAGCTCAACCACCAGAAATTGCAAGAAAAAGCAGAGAACAAATAGGCTTTGGTTTTTGTCTTTGCAAGCACCATGTAATGGGCTGTTACTTCTCTTTTCTTCTTCCCACTGCAGGCTGGGATGTTTTCAGACTAAACAAGTCCCTGTAACCTGAATCCCAGCCATCATTTATGGAAGTACCCCATGCAGCATGGTTAATAAATAAAAAGTTAATAAAAATAAAAAGACAACCTTTCTAGTATTAACAAAAGACTCTTCAAAGATATTCTTTTGCTCTGGGCTTTTACAATAATAAACTGAAAAAATACATTAGAGAGCAGACTCCTTTCTAGGCATTTCATATTTCATTTTGCCTCTCACTTGTCTATTTATTTTCACGTCTTTCCTGATTACTTCTCAACTGTAGAAAGACAACATTGGGTACAATGAGTTTTAAATATACTCCTTGGCCAAAATAACTCCAAGGGCAGTCTGAAATTTCAAATATCTCCCTAGTAAATGTGGAATAAAAAGCAAAGGGAGGGATGCCCTCTAGTTAGAGCAGGATAGTCAGGACTGGGTGGGGGTTTGCAGCACTCCACCAATTAAGTTATTAATTTTCTCCATGGCCACCAGATCACACAGCCAGGAGCTGTGTGACTCTGAATTCATTCCTGTTTACATGAGGATGATGAACAGTATCTGATAAAGCATAAGAGATGCTCCAGCTCTAAATCTTCCCGTGTTGGAGCTGTCCAGAGGGTTTTGGTAGGACAAGGAACAGTCCTTGGACAGCCTAAAACACTCAAGTACAATAACTACTTGAAAAAGTAAGCCTCAAAGCTTCTTCAAACCATTTTGCATGTGTATGAATTTAGGTATGAGAGTCTCATTATGATCACAGATCTTCTTCAAGTCATTTTCAACCCTGCTAAATTCTCTGGATATACTCTAAGCTGGGAGTTCTGTCCTAGTAAACATATAAAAGCCTAAAAGGCTGATATACTATGATTTGCAACAAAGCTTTCAGAAACCTGATTTAACTTTATAGTTAGCCTTGCTTTGAGCAAGAGGCTGAAATTCATAACATCCAGAAATCTCTTCTTAACCACTTTTTCTCTAAGATTCCATGTAGGCATGGTGTTTTAGGACAATGCCTATGGACACATTTCATTTTCTCCTAAGTGGTGTTTGAAACCAGTCTCCTTCAATCTCTGAACCTGTGTTGGTTCCAGAAGTCAGAAATTACTTTTACAGCCTCTTGTTATTTCTGCTCAGATGTCTCTTTTGCAATAAATTTTCTGTTTCTGTGATTTCCAAGGTATTTTGGGCAGTGGCAGCTCCATTTCCTAGGTAAGCTGTACTGCTCAGGAGCAGAGAGAGATGTGGTCTGCAGGGTGACTGTGAACCAGGCTACCACTGCTACTATGGAGTGGGAATATTTGGATCCAGGGGCTTTGCCATTATAGCTACAAAAGCAAAATGCAGAGTTTGCTAATTTTCAGGTTCTTTCCCCCCTCAAATGTTTTTTTTTTTTTTGCAGCCCGTTTAGATCTCTATCAGAGACAGGACAAGTTTGGTTTTTTTTTTCTTTCTTTTTCTTTTTCTTTTTTTTTTTTTATTTTTTTTTATTTTTTTGAGATTAACATGGTAGAAACATCATCTTCCTTTGTTCTGTCTTTCTGTTCATAACTGGAGGTGTATACAGAGGTATTTCTCATTTATTTCAGAGTAGGAACACCCATTGCCCTAGCTGTTCTGCAAGCCTCATTAGCCACATTATCAGGAGCTGGGATTATTTCACCTAACTTCAGCTGTCCAAATACAGGCCTTCAGTCCAAACTATCAGTCTAGCTTTCCCATATAGCCAGTAGAGATGGGTAGCTCCAGAAGAGATGCAATCCATCTAAGGGAAAGCAGGAATGAATGACCCTCTAAACGTCTCTCCTCTTTCTCCCTAATGATTATTGTCCAGATGAATGGCTTAGACTAGACAATTAGCTTAGACTAAATACTTAACTTTTAGGCAGCTCAAATTAATGTGATGAATCTCATTCTATGTGCTCAGATAATGACTCTAGCCTTTGTATCTCAAATTTTAGCTCTTCAATATGTTTTCATAGGTGTTCAACTTCTGCACTACGCTTTCAGATTAATTTTGACTTATAGGCTTTGAAATACTTGCCTCTCATTACTGTTCACTGTCATAAATATGTCATGACATAATATAGCTGTCTGTACCTGTAAGGAAATCCTTCTGCTTTATCATTCAACTCCATAGCCCATACAGGACTAATATTGCTGAAAATCATCCTAATAATGTCACAAGGACTCTTGTGCTTATGAACGTTTCTGGCATGAGCACAGGCTCCAGGACTGCACCTTCAACCAAGGCAGGTACAAATAAGATTGTAACTTTTTTATAACTTACCCATGCAAAGAGAGAGGAAAGTAAAGTAAAGTAAAGTAAAGTAAAGGAAAGGAAAGGAAAGGAAAGGAAAGGAAAGGAAAGGAAAGGTGAAAACAATTTCAGGGCACATGTTGAGCTCTGTTCCATCCTCTCCTTCATCTATGTCTTAGAAAAATAATTGCCATTTTTAAGCTTAATTCTAACCCAAATGTTTGCAAACTCTGCAGGTATTTGGCATTTTTCTTCTGTCCCACTTGTAATGGAAAATTGCTCAGTCTTTTTGCAAGTCAGTTCCCAGGACCGAAGAACTGTTCTCATTGGGAAGAAATGATAATAATAACAGCAAAATCGAGTTCCTCAGAATTTTTTACTTTTAGGCAGTTAATTTTCTCCCCTAACTTTATTTTTGCAGAAGAAAACGATGATTTATCTTTGCAGTGTCTGTCGGCCAAGGAGGGAAAGAGAAGCTGAGAACTTTCCCCTCCATAACAAAACCTGGCAGTGTTGGTCTTAATAGAGTTCAAGTTTATTTGACTAATTCTTTCACCACTTGTCAGAGAACACACTTTTATCTTCAGTAACAAACCCAGCTCTTTGCTCCCCGATTTCTCCAGTGGGTAGCACAAGCACTTGTGTTGAGCACACATTACCACTGACTGTTATGATGTTTGCTGTCAAAGTCATTTATTTATGCAACTGCTGTGGAAAGGCCTGGGGCCCATAAGCAGCTCTGAAAGATTTCAGAGCCCTGGTGTGGGGTCATGAAAGGGAAAGCGAGGGGGAGGGTGAAGCCTCCACTGGTTATGAGAAAGGAACTGACACAGGAAATGGTCACATATGGCACAGATTTATTGTGTCCAGGACTTCCCATTCAAAACTCATTATATTCACAGCTTAGAGGAGTGCATGGCATGGCCACATTCATTTTTAGGTCTGGCATCTGATGAAATTGCTGTCCTGCTTTTGGGTGGTGATGGTAGCTTCATCATTCCTTGGCCAGAGAGGCAGTGATTGGAACCACTTCATTAAAGGCTCTGCTGTTCTCTGCCCCTCACCTGTGTGTTGAGCCCTGGGCATCAATGTCATCAACATGATTGCTGGTCAGGAGGAGAGAAAAAAAGCTCTCTGGGTTTTAAATACACTTCAAAGAAACCAGGATTATCTTAAGGGCAAACACAAAGGGAGAAGCTGTGATAGAGACATGAGGAAAAAAATTGATACCTGCAAGAACAGATTTTTTTCAAAGGTGAAATAATTCAAGCCAAAAGATGTTTCTCTTTGCATAGCTCTTTCAACTATCTTACCTGGGAAACAGGATTCCTCTCACACTTAGTTTTGTTTCTTTGAGTGATGGTTAATGACTACAAGAAGTTTGTGGGAATCTTTTTTTTTGTACTATCTACTTCATGAGAGCATCTAAAAGCTTCAGTAAGGGCCTTGGGTCCTATTTTTCTAGGTGATGTACCAAAAGCTATTATTCCCAGTCCTAAAATGCATATTGATAGCCTTCAGGACAGCTATGGAGACCCAGATTATCTCTCCCATACTGTCTTCTAAGGCTCTACTCTATCCTATTCATTCCAGTCCTATTCCACACTTTTATTCTAACTACAGTAGAGATTAAGGTAATGACTCCTTATTCTCCTTCATTCAGGGTTGCAATTTAAGGGTATTTAATTTATCACACTTTTGGGGACTGTCTAAGAAGGTGCAGATCAATTGAGCTGTTTAATTCTTTCTATCTCCACACACAGCATAAAATGAGGTCATGATTCTTGTGTCCTCATATTGGATTTATTCCTAAATAAGCATTATGGAGAACATCGTGTTGTCAAGATGTTTAAAATGACTGAAGTTCCCTAGTCATTAATGATAATAGACAAAACCCCTCCCTAATTGTGTCTTTCTGCTTAAGTTTAATAAAATGGTGGACAAGATGGTCAGTAGTAGGGATGGACCCAAAGTCTATTGAGTCAAGCAGTGCTAGGGTATGGGCACTGGAGCTTCTTGGTCACTTCTGCTACATCAGGGTAGCTCCAAGACCAGTTGGAGCCCAAGCAACCCAGCAGCGTCCAAGACAATTCCTGGGCACTTCTAAGAAATTAGCAGAAGTCAGAAACTATTCCAGAAGGGCAGTTTGGAGGTAATCACTGTTTTTTGGAGGGCAGTGTCTCTAACACTACATAAGGTCCATGCCAACTGGCCTCAGGGATAAGGGACTGGCCTTGACACTGTATATTTCATTATTTTGTATCCATGAAGTGCCATAGGAGCTCAGTTCCAGACTAACTTCTGGGCACAGACAGCAAAGATATTTCCAGGTGTGGTCAACCATGAAGTTGGGAGCAGAACATGTGAGCTCTGTGGCACAAGAAGTAACATCCCTGATGTGACACCAGGCCTGAGCTGGGCAACCACAAGTAAAAGCCACATCAGATTTACTGACTCACCTTCTTCAAGATAGATCAAGGTATATTCTCCTGGCTAGGCTACTCTTTTCCCCAGCTTTTTGCAGTTTTGTGAGACAGGTTTGATATTTGGTTTCGAATACAAACATTTCAAAAAATACAAAATTTCAAATACCAAAGCTGATGTCTCTGACTCCAGAGGTTCCTGATCTGTAAATCAATGAAAGCTTGGGGAGCATTTTGGGTGAACATTGCTGTACACATTCCTTGTTTCTATTCTCTTTCTCTATGACTTTTTGATCACTGTTGGAGATCACCCTTGCCTAGCTGGTCTTCTGGTCTTTCTTCTTAAGACCTGCTTTGTCTGCTTCTGCTTTAAGGCCAAGAATGATTTATTGTTGTAGTTTCTGAGAACTGGAAAACTTGGTAAATATTTTGCTCGTAACTTGGCAAAGAATATTATCTGAAACACACATGCCTTACCTCTTAGGCATGGGGGAATTCTGAAGTTGCTAGTTGCTAGTATAAAAATATATAAATCTATGAAAGATGTGAATGATACTTGATTTCACAGTGAGTAAATACCTGCAATGCATGTGGCCCTATCAACACATGCAAATAGTGGATCTATCAAAAGAAGCATGGCCAGCAGATTGAGAGAAGTGATTCTGCCACTTTGCTCTGACAAGACCTCACCTGGAGTGTTGCATCCAGGACAGCTGGCTTCTGGAGCCTATAGGAGACAAGAATCTAAACACCCCCCCTGCAATCCAGAAGGAAACTGTCAGTGATCTACTGGGCTGCTTGGATCCCCACAAGTCTATGGGACCGGATGAACTCCATCCAAGGGTGATGAGAGAGCTGGCAGAAGAGCTCGCCAAGCCTCTCTCTATCATCTACCAGAAGTCCTGGCTCACCGGGGACATCCCAAATGACTGGAAGTTGGCGAATGTAACGCCAATCCACAAGAAGGGCCGGAAGGAAGACCCGGGAAACTACAGGCCTGTCAGCCTGACCTCGGTGCCTGGCAGGGTTATGGAACAGATCGTCCTGGGAGCAATCACACAGCACCTGCAGGATGGACAGGGGATCAGACCCAGCCAGCACGGGTTTAGGAAGGGCAGGTCCTGTCTGACCAACCTGATCTCCTTTTATGATCAGGTGACCCGCCTGGTGGATGAGGGGAAGGCTGTGGATGTGGTCTATCTGGACTTCAGCAAGGCTTTCGACACCGTCTCCCACAGCATCCTCCTGAGAAAGCTGGCTGCCCACAGCTGGGACAAGCCTACTCTGCACTGGGTTAAGAATTGGCTGGAGGGTCGGGCCCAGAGAGTGGTGCTGAATGGGGCTGCGTCCGGTTGGCGGCCGGTCACGAGCGGAGTCCCCCAGGGATCAGTGCTGGGCCCAGTCCTGTTCAATATCTTCATCGATGACTTGGATGAGGGGATTGAGTCTATCATCAGCAAGTTTGCTGATGACACCAAGCTGGGGAGAAGTGTTGATCAGCTGGAAGGCAGGAGGATTCTGCAGAGAGACCTAGACAGACTGGAGAGTTGGGCTGACTCCAATGGGATGAGCTTCAACAAGGCCAAGTGCCGGGTCCTGCACTTTGGCCACAGCAACCCCATGCAGCGCTACAGACTGGGGACAGAGTGGTTGGAGAGCAGCCAGGCAGAAAGGGACCTGGGAGTCTGGATTGACAGGAAGCTGAACATGAGCCAGCAGTGTGCCCAGGTGGCCAAGAAGGCCAATGGCATCCTGGCCTGTATCAGAAACAGTGTCACCAGCAGGTCCAAGGAGGTGATTCTGCCCCTGTACTCAGCCCTGGTGAGGCCACACCTCGAGTACTGTGTTCAGTTCTGGGCCCCTCAGTTCAAGAAGGATATTGAGGTCCTCGAACAGGTCCAGAGGAGGGCAACCAAGCTGGTGAAGGGACTCGAACACAGATCCTACGAGGAGAGGCTGAGGGAGCTGGGGCTGTTCAGCCTGGAGAAGAGGAGGCTCAGGGGAGACCTCATTGCCCTCTACAACTACCTGAAAGGAGGATGGAGCCAGGCGGGGGTTGGTCTCTTTTCCCAGGCAACTCTCAGTAAGACAAGAGGGCATGGTCTTAAATTGTGCCGGGGTAAGTTCAGACTGGATATTAGAAAGAATTTTTTCACAGAAAGGGTGATCAGACATTGGAACGGGCTGCCTGGGGAGGTGGTGGACTCTTCGTCCCTGGAGATATTCAAAAAGAGACTTGATATGGCACTCAGTGCCGTGGTCTAGTGACTGTGGTGGTAATTGATCAAGGGTTGGACTCGATGATCTCTGAGGTCCCTTCCAACCCAGCCTATTCTATGATTCTATGATTCTATGATCCAGTTTTGGAGCCCTCAGCACAGGAAGGACATGGATCTGATGGATTGGGTCCAGTCGAGGGCCACAAAAATGCTCAGGGGGCTGGAACACCTCTCCTATGAAGCCAGGTTGAGGGAGCTGGGGTTGTTCAGACTGAAGAAGAGAAAGCTCTGGGGAGACCTAACAGTGACCTTCCAGATAGGGCTACAGGAAGGGTAGAGAGAGACTGATTGCAAGGGCCTGTAGTGACAGGACAAGGGGCAATGGTTTTAAATTAGAGAAGAGTAGATTCTGATTGGATGCTAGGAAAAAATTCTTTACCAGGAGGGTAGTGGAAAAATGGAATAGGTTGCCCAGGGAGGTGCTTAAGGCTTCGTGCCTGGAAATATTCAAGGTGAAGCTTGATGAGTGAGCAACCTGATCTAGTTGAAAGTGTCCCTTCTTACTCCAGGGGGTTTGACTAGATACCTTTACCTTTCCAGACCAAATTATTCTATAATTCCATGCAAGACCAAATATTTCATGTACTACACCTGTTTTTCTATGGATGTGTATGTGAAAGGGAAGAGCCAATGCAGGTTCAGTGGTGTGTAACCAGTGGTGTGTAACTGGTGTAGTAATCACTACAGGTTTTCCTTTAAGTGGGAGCACTAATAATTTTTTTTTTCTTTTTTTTTTTTTCCCTCTACTTGGGCATCTGCTTTTACAAATCTGGTAGGAAAATAGTATCTTTGAATCCACCAATGTGACTAAAGTAGTTTCAAAGTATTTTATGGAGGAACAATAAACAAAAGAGCATAACTCCCCACCCCCTCCCCAGTGTGATCCTACAAGACTCATTTCATTTGAAAATAATTTTCTATAAAAGAAAGAAATAAGAGCCTAAAGCAATCACTCCATTTTTATTTACATGATCCATGCTGTATATCTAGGTGTGTGCATCTCTCACACATTTACATCCACAAATACCTGAAGAAGCACAGCTGTCCCCATGCATCCCTACACGTGTGTTCCCAACACACACCTTGTGAGAACTTATTTGGCATTTCATATTTGATCATTTATCCCCCAGGGGAAGGCTGGTACACTCAGTTGAGTGATATCCATAATTTACAAGCAGTAGGATTTCTAAAAATAACAGGAGATCCCTTGTTCCAGTATCTACTGGAGTTGATGGGCTTGTTTTCACACACCTACATGAAGATTTACAAATCAGCATCTTCAGAGCCATTGATTTCCAAGAAGTGCATAGGCATGAGGCCTCTGTGCCAGGGATTAGATAGGAGAATCAGGGCCAAAATTATTTACAGAAATGTACTCAAGAAATGTAGAAAACCTTTTGTATAGCAAAAACGACCGTTCTCAAAATAATTTACTAGATTTCTAAGTTCCTGTTAGTATGCTTTTTTATTATTATTGTTATTATTTATTTCACATTTAAATGTCAGAAGGTCAAAAGGAACAGTTAATGTTGATGAATATTTCCCCCTCAGCAAAGATACGTGCTGGTCAGCCGAAGGCCAATGAATAGCAATTTCTAAACAGTGTCCCATTTATCTCTCCCCTCCCCCACCCTTCCTTACTTGTTTTTATATTTTAGTAACTATAATTGTAGTTAAATTCAAAATAACTGATGTACAATTCTAGTTGAATGGAAATAAAATTGTGGGAGATTTATTTTATTTTGATAAAAAACTGACATTGCCTTTTGTTTTTGTCAAAAAAATTACTGTATTTTTCCTTGTCCCATGAATTGTGAAATCTATCATGAAATGGGTAAAAATTATTGAAGGAAATGGTGGTGTTAACCTGAAGGGGAAAATCATTAATGTTGATGTATTTCACTCAATTTTAAATGTAGAATTTATTTTATTTTATATTTTATTTTATTTTATTTATTTGGCATTGGGGAACTAGGGAAAAAGCAGGAGACTTGCAAAGGACTCTGTGTGCCTTGAAGTCAAAACATTTATTTTAAAAACACTCTTCCCTCCTTCCCTCCTGCTCCATTTTTCTAAATAAAGGATATGAGATGTTGTTGTCGGTGGGGGTTTTTTTCCTAAGCAAAGAGGACCCCCTCGGCGCATTTTTCTTTTCAAATGTGAAATGAGGTGGAAAATCCTCATTTCACGACAGGAAGGACAAATATTGACACAAAGTTAATATTTGTCAGGAGCCCTAGAAGCAACCTGAGTTCTAAAATCTCATATATATATATATTTATTTTTATTTGTGTGTGTGTGTGCGTGCATGTATATAATTAAATAATAAACTTGACTTTATGATAGGGAATCTGCAGAAAGCAAAGACTGCTCGCTGAGGATGAGGCAATGGCTGGAGAGGATGGACACACACACTTTCCACTTATTATTTCTCTCTTTTTAGTGCACTGAATGGGGCACACACATGGCACACACTGGTGTCCATGCAAGCACCCAAAAAACCACATCCTCTTCTTCTGCTCAAGGGTGTACAAAGCTCCTGGTGTGAGGTTCAGCCTCACCCATGGACACACTGCTACAGCTATGAACATTTTCTCCATCTTTCCCACCCATTTATAGGGTCTCTGGTTGACTCACATCTACCATGTTTCTCTATTTTTTTTTTCCTTCATTTTTTCCTCCTTGTTATTTTTCTCCCTTACACACACCTGTGTGTGCAAACCCCTCCCACTCGAATATAGCCCATTTAATCACATTTCCCCCATCACAGAGGGGTGCTTCTGGAATTTATCACTGTTATTGTTCACCGCCAACGTAAATAGCACATGTCAGCTCAATATTCAGTGGTCACTCAGTATTTATTAAGTCCTGTCCACTTTGGCCTTTTTTAGAGGAAAGCCCCAGGGCAGATTAGCTGCTGGCCTTGACATGCTGCCTCACTTATCTATTTGCATTGATTATGAGAGTCGGCTGTGGCTGGGACTCACTTTTTTCCTTCTCCTCTCAGACCCCTCTTACAAGCACCCCTGCTTGGATTTTCATGAGGAAATAATCAGATTAGGGCTTCAGCAGCGAGTTCATATGGAGTTCTCTTTCTCCGATGTGCTACTAACTGAATAAACGTGTTTTGTGGTAAATTGCAAATGACATTATGATTACTAAGGCCAGCATGGGTTTCATTTAAAAGTGATCGAAATTGCAGGCTGCAGAAATTGTGACTGGCAGATAAGGCCATTTGGAAGGGGACAAGCAACCATGCGTGTGCATGCATGGGTGTGTGTGCAGGAGACCAAGCAAACCCCCTTTGAGAGGCAGGCAAAGCAAAGGAAAGTCCTGGAAAATCACAAAATATCAGTAAATCTTGTTGATAGACAAGAGAAGTATCACTGGGGGTGGGGGAGACATGGGATTTTCCAGGAGAGCAGAGGATAAGATCCATCAGCTTTTGTGAGCTGGCTGCCTGCTCCAGGGTGCATCCTCCCAGTGCTCCAGGACGATGCCCAATGTCTCTGAGTGCTGTGCTTCTTCTGCTGCTGCTGGATGGAGTTGCTGCTCCTTATCACTTCACCACCCAGAACAGAACAAGAGAAAAAAATACTTCCACTGACAAAGAAAAAAAAAACCCCAAACCAAAAAAAAGGCAAGAAGAAAATAAAAAAATATTGTAAACTGGTATCTAATAATAAGGGCTTTTGCATACATCCTACCCGACTTGGACCTCCTTCCTGAACAAAGCTTGACATTTATGTAATTTCATTGCTTGCCTTGGTGATGTGCAGACTGAGAGCTCATTCTGGGAAGCACTCACAGACCACTCTCTGTCCATGAGGAATCCCCTTGAAATAAATCATAGGTAACTGTCGACGGGATCCAGGCAAAACTGGAATTATGAACAGACTGGAACTATAAGCAGGCTGATTTCCCACAGTTCATGTTTTTTTTCCAGTAGTCTGGTGTTTTCTTCTAAAAGCAAACTTCACACTTGTAACATTTCCTTGGTAAGGGGAATGCCCTTTTATTCCTTCAAAAATTTACAGCTCCCAAGGCTGTTGCTGTCCCTTTATTTTATCATGAGCACCAGACATTGCTGTTCTGCAGGCACCTCCCAAAGATGCTGAATGAGGAGCACAGAGTTAGCTGTGCTTTGCCTAACATGTTTGTGAGCACAGCTAACTAGGGATGGAGCAAGCTGGGGAGGGATGGAGGATTAGAGCTGGCTACAGCAACAAATTCCTCCTTTGATTTCATTTTGAAGAGAGGAAGGAAAAACAGAAACAAGCATCTTTTCCTAAGGTGCTCCAGGCAGAAATATTTATGGTTTTGGTGCCTGTATCTGAACTCATTTACTTTTATTCTCTCTTTATAATCAGTGATGATCTCATTATTACAGCCTGAGGCACAATTTCTCTAATCTTAAAGCAGAGACCTGTATTTGGTCAGATGGAGCAGAACTCAGAAGACTGTGTGGATTTCTTCTCTTCTGTATAGATTCTTCCATAGAAAGATTCTCTTGATTTGCTCCACAGACACTTGGGATGGGATTTGGTGGCAAACTCTTGACATGCATGGAAGTGTCTTAACTCCTGTTATATTCAGTGAAAGAATAAAGTTCTATCTAAAGTGTCTTTTGCACTTCTGTGGGCCATGTGTGACATCTACAGATGTTGTAGCTCCCCAGAGAAGTCCAAGTGACCTTATGTACTTGTTTTTAAGTGACGGGTTCCTATCTCTCATCAGTAAAATCAGAGGATATTTGTGATTCTATTCTGCTATGATTCTATATTAAAAGGAAACTCCAGCTGAAAAATAGAGGTATTTTAGGGTGAATTGCATTGCTCTGTAAACTGCTATGTCCCTGTTGATGGCTTGGGAACTGGGAGTGTTTCACTTACCAAAAATGAATGTGTAGTGTAATTTCAGGTGCTGTGGAGTGTCTCACCAGGCCTCCAGATACCACCCAAGAAGGGAATGATTCTTCTGTGGGCTCTGTGTCACATCTGTCAGTCTGAACAGATGTCTCAGATACCTCAGGGCTTCCCATGCCTGCTGGTGGGCAAATTATTTAAACTCCAGATCTCCACTGACTACTCTGGAAGCTTAGACATTTAGAGCACGTGTAAGGGTCTCCACTATTTGTAGGCATCTGAAGCTGGTACATTCTTTTGTCTCTAAAACTCAGTGAGGTGGTTCATCTTTGAAGCAGATTGATGATGTTCTGGTCCTTTCTAGATTTTCTCTTCAATGTACAATCCTTGTGAGTGGGATGGGACTGTATAATAACATTATCTTTCCAAAGAATTAAAGTCAGGCCCTCATTTGGTACTCTGCTACAGGCTTATAATAGGAGAATGTAGAAGATCTGGAGACATAATGGTGAAAGTGCTTGGTCAAACCAAGGGTCTATCTAGTGTGGTGTTATCCTGGTGTAACCCTAGCAAGAAACTAAGCACCATGCAGCTACTGACCCAGTCCCCTCTGGTGGGATGGGGAGAGAATCAGAGGGGTAAAAGTGAAAAAAACTTGTGAGTTGAGATAAAGGAAGTTTTATCAGTGAAGCAAAACAAGGAATTCATTCAACATCAGATGCTCAGCCATCTCCAGGAAGGCAGGGATCCATCACACATCACAGTTACTTGAGAAGACAAATCCCATTTCTCTGAACGTCTCCCCCTTCCTTCTTCTTCCCCCAGCTTTAAATACTGAACATGATGATATAGGGTATGAAATATCCCTTTTGTCCTTTGGGATTGTCTGTCCCCTTCCACCTTCTCAAAATCCACCAGCCTGTTTGCTGGTGGGGTGGGATGAGAAGCAGAAATGACCTTGAGTTTGTGTAAGCACTGCTTAGCAGTAAGGAAAACACCTGTGCCCTGAATACTGTTTTCAGCACAAATCCAAAAGATAGCCCCATAGTAGCTACTGTGAAGACAATTAACCCTCTCCCAGTTAAAACCAGCACAGCCTGGTCTTTCCTTAGTGGTCATAATTTGGTAAGTAGAAAGAACAGGGAAGTGCGTATGCTATTTCTATACCATTCCTTACCAGTCTTCAACCACTCAACCACTGAGGTAGAGATGGTTTTTACCTGTTTAGGGTCCAGGCTTCTCTTCAAACTGTGTAAAATATTAACCAAGAAAAGTGACTTTGAGCACTGAATGGGAAAAATAAGGAGGTGTACCACAAACTGTTGAGCTAATGTCTGAAACTTTGTTTTTTCTCTATATCCCTCTATTGCCTTTCAGGAATTTACAGAGATGACAACAAGTGTACCTTCAAGCCCTCAGTCCAAGGCTATTTCTGCAAACAGGCAGATCATGCACTTGTCATCCTAGAAAACCTGGACCCCAACGTGGTTGACCAGAGGCTTTTTCCAGTGGTAGCAATGACTGGCAGCTTTATGGACACCTTCAGTGATGTGACTTCTTATGCACCATGTTATCCTGCAGAGCATCGTTCTGCTTTCTCTGCTGTGTTGCCATCCACCAAACTCACCACGGTTTGCTTCCCAGACCTATCACCTCTGGTTTTCAGACTCTCCCTCCTTAGTGGCCAAAATGCAACCAGACTGCCCCTTGCTATATTCTACAGTGAACCCCTCAGCCTTCGTGTTTTCATTCAAGGGAAATATGTGTCTCCAACCCCATCTTCTTTCTCACGGAATGGAAGAGCAGGAGCCAATTATTTTAGCTTTGAAGACAATCTCCTCTATGTTCTTCTGCATGAGAAGGAACCTGTGGAAATAGTTGCTGGCCTTTCCCTTCTTGTGGCTTTCACTGTAACTGAGGCTGCTGAGGAAGACAGCAAGGCAAATTTAATACATCAATTAGCTGATTTCTTGAAGCTTGGTCATGACCAAGTCAGAGTAGTCCATCATGGGATGGGAGGTGAAAGCATGCTGAAGGTTATCTCAGCCAATGCTAACAAAAAGAAATACCACTGCCCTACCATGGCATTTTGCAGTGACTTTCATAGCAGGTCTGGCTTACAGAAAATGAGGAGAGGATCAGTGAGCACTCAAGCTCTGCAGCCATCTGATGTGGCTGGTCCATCAAGGGTGCTCATCATTGAACTTGGTGATCCCCCAGGCCATCCAAGAAGTGAGTTGACAAGTGACAGCTTAACGAGTTTGGCCAGAACAATTATCAACACTCATCAGGCTGGAGACCTTCAGAGAGGTCTTGGCTTGCAGTTTGATACCTTAATGGTGACTCAGCCTGCCTTACTCTTTCCAGAAGAAGCCAACCATGGGTAAGTATCATTATCAGCAGGTACTGATTTAAGTGTAGTGAAGCAATTTAACCACTTGATCTGCTTATTAGAGACAGGGAGTAAGTTCTCAGTCGACTGAAATATGAATAATCATGCTGAAACACATTATAAAACTTCCATGAAAAACCTGGTACAAATTAACTGGACACCTGAGTGAATTAATGAGTTATTCTGTTAGTGCTCATGAATCTCTGCAGTGCCAAGATGTCTCTGATGCTTTAAACCAAGAACAAAGTTCCTGGAAGTCTGTCTTGAGGCTGTCAAGTATTGGGTAAAGTCAATGTTTCTAGAGAAATTCAGATTACAATGACATTTAAATTTTTAACCATTAAATGCTTATAAAATGATTTAGCACCTGAGATGTATTATGGAAGACAGAATGTTGCCTTAATTAACTTGCAGGCCTAAACTTTGATTTCTATACTTTTAAAATATAAGGCAAGAAAGGAATGTTTAATCTTATACTTCAGTCTCCTGCATGACACATTCTACTGCTGCTCACTTTGATACCTCAACATTGACCTCATTTTTGGCTAAACTTCCGGAAAACTATCTGGTCTTGAAGACAGAAGAACTGGACATATCCAATACCATCTGAATGTGTGCTTAGGTCTTAGATGCCACCCCTGTTTTTGCTCTCAGAAGTATTTGCCTACTTTTTCTTGTCATTCTCTCTCTTCAGCTTCCCACAAAAGTCTCTTGTTCTTTCCTTAACTGTTACATCAGTGAAATTCTGGGCATTGACTCTTCCTTCTCCAGATACCTCCATAGTAATCAAATCACTTATCTGTTTTCTTTTTAACAAATTGAAAGGTTTGAGTCCTGGTGAGTGTTTCTTTCTTCTCTGACTGTTTTCTAAATCCTTTTTGAAGTGTGCATGTCTGAAAAGACAAAAGCTTTCTTTCACATTTGTGCCATACCCAAAAGTGATATTAAATCCCATTTTCTATTGGCAGAACTCAATGATCCCATTATCCCATTTTTGCACAGCAGCAGGAGAGCTCATGTTCATCTCTTTGTTCTTCGTATTCTCTAATTCCTTTTCAGTCCTCTCCTTCCAGGACCCAATCCACTCAGTTTATTTTCCTAGATCCAACATTTGACATGATCTAGGTACCCATGTTTGACTGCTCTTTCCATCATTTATCAGCCCACCATCCCTGCTGTGCTTTTTATCTTTATATTTGTTTCTTGTTGTATATATGTCAACAGATATACATAGGTACATATGCTGATTTTGACAGAAGAACACAGGAAAACCCTTTACTTTGTAATTATTTACCAATGGGACCTCCTTTTTGGTCTCTGTCAGTCACCTAATTCTTGCTCAGTTATGTAAGTGCTAATTTTTTATTGAAATTCTGTATGAAGGCTCAGTTTGCAAAAGTCATTTTTTTCCTTTTCTCTATATCAAGAAACAACCCTTTCAGTCCCTCCTTCCTCTGTCCCTTTCCTGCTCTTTTCAGCTTCTTGCAACCACTGTTTGCACAGCCCAGATGGCAGCTCTTATCTGCAGAGAAGGATGTGAGGAGCAAGGCTTGGAAGGGAGCAGACAGCAGTGTGTTTGAGCCTTAGATCCTGAATCTGTATTAAAAGCACATGGGAAACATGAAAAAAAAGGTAATATCCCATCTGCTTTTAATAGGGGACATGGGATTTGATGTTTGGCAAGCTTATTGTGTCCTCTCTTGATATTGCACAATGTGGGGTGGTTTTTTTTTTGATGTTGTGCACTACTGAGCCTTACCCAAGTATAAGCATATTCCATCTATGCAAGAAAGTAATTGGATTTGTCTAGACACTTTCTTTCTCTAATTAATACCATATCCCCTAACATTTGCCACTGACCCTTGTACCATCCTGGTGTCTGTTGGCTGCTGCTGATACAAACTAATATTCCCACACTGAACTTTTCTACTTGACACTGTGTGGCTTACTGTTGTGAAGCATCTAGGTAAGAAGATTGCTCTGTGACCATAGGAATCTTTCTTTTGTTTGGATTTGTTTTGTTTTGATGGATTTTTTTGGTGTGGATTTGTTGGTTCTATTAGGCACAGTGGGAAATTAATTTTTGCAAGATAAAATCTTAATCCAGGACCAAACCCTGAAGGCATACAATATTTTTTTTATCAGCAGAAATAACATCACTAAGGTCAGTGGGGGTATTTTTGCTATGATGTAGGAAACTACAAAATGGGAGTGCAGAAAAAAAAATGTTGTAGGAAGTTTTATAGGCTTTGATAGGAAATGTTATCCTGTCATTATGACACCTCAAGACATGCCACAGGCTACAGAGTGTGACCCTCATTATTTCTGTCCATTAATGATGATAAGAACAAGAGGAGCAACAAGAGCTACACTACTGGGAAAAAAAAAATAAATATAGGTTTTTAAAGTTCACCAGAAACCCATTAAATACCTTTAAGTTCCTCAATTCATTCGGGTGACATCATGGCAGGGAAGAAGAGATCACCTGAGTGATGGGGCTCCCCTTTTCTCTGTGCCACTGAGGAAACCTCCTGGCTGCCTTTTTTAGGGCATAAATGGCATCTTATCCATGCTGGGGACTGATCTTCCAGCTGAGATTTGTCTTCCCAGCATTGCATGGACTTTGAAACCAGTCCAAGAAGAAAGCATCAGGAGAGGTCCCTGGGAAGGCAGCTGTTTTGTTATAAGGACAAGAACAGTGTCAGCTTGAAGCCAGAGATTCAACATGTCACTAGAAGACCTGGGACATATATTCTGGAGAATACTGACACTACCAGCTCATAGGAACAGCTCAGAGCTCATCCACCCCTGGCTGCTTGGGATGATCTCCAGTGTTATTTATTCCTCCCCATCAGTCATTGCTTTTCTGGAATTACTCATGTCTGACATTTCTGATGCAATAAGACCATAGATAACTTGTGAAATGAAATCAGGGTTTTCCTGTTGGGACCTGTAGTGTCCCCACTGTCTATCTGTCTCTCTTCAGGCAGCACATGCTAGCATGAGGAAGGATAATGGAGCTGGCATTACAAGCTGGGCTAAAGGTTCCCATGTATTTTTCCATGGAAGAAAAATATTTTTACCCCTGAGTCATGCAAAATCCAATCAGGCTATCAAGATAGTCACAGAACCTGCACTCCTGCTGTGCCAGCCCCCCAGTGATTTTAGACTGGTGACTTTTCTTGCATCAAAACCAAAATGAGACCTTTGATCAGCAGAGGCTGAGTGTTCATCTTCTCAGCCCGGGCCAGGGAGGATGAGGAGAGCCTTGAAAACCTTGCCATGGCCAGGTGGCAAGGCAGGAAGTCTGTGTATCAACCTTTAGAAAAATGACTTGCCTTTTATGATTTGAAATGCTTTTTTACATGATTTTAAGTCAACTCCTTTGTTAGGGTCATTTCCAGCACGGCTCATTGGCTTGTCAAGGAAAGATGGAGGTGCCATAGTCTTGCACAGCTGGAGAATCAGAGAGATGAATATCACATGGCTTTATCTTCCTGTCAGTGTCTACATTAATATATACTGCAATGTACTTACAGATAAACTCCCTTCAAAAAGACTTGCAAAGTTTGTTTGATATCAATTTAAATATAAAAGAACAAGACAGCACCACAGCAAATATATTGTTTGTGCAGCAAGTATATGTTTGTGCAGGTGCCTTTTGTATAAAATGAGAAATCTAAAGCAGGACAGTCATCCAGAAGCCATTTAGTCCATATCCCCACACTACCACAGGGTATTTTCCTCCTTCTTGATGGGCCTTTAACCTGCCACAAACTGAAATTTGCTTTTGTTATAAAGAGTTAGGTTTGAGATAGTGTGTGAAAAAATGTGTGCAGGAAAATAATGGTGATTTAGACTCACAGCAAGCAAAACCAAAAAAACCCAGTGAAACAGATCATCAACGGGCTGTTCATTCAGACAGCAATATCCCTGCAGAGGACTAAATGATAAAGTAGTACTAATTCTCTCTGTCACACAGTGTTTTATTGTGCCCTTCTAAAAAAGTCTCTCTTCAAATTTCTTGTAGTTCCCTTCTGGTACTGGCATCTTTCTGTACTGAAGGCAGTGGCAATGGAGGTTTGTAGTGGAAAAGAATTGGCTTGAAGTCATTCTGGGTCCCAGAGGTGAATTTTTTTTTATCACAAAGCCTTTTGCTATATTTTTTTCTTTTTTGCTTCTGGTGGCATTTTTAGCAGAGAACTCAGGAGATGAATGAGCATCGAAACTGAATTGTCAGTATATTGGTGGTGTCACAAAGGTGCAGTCACACCAGGGATGATGATGCCACACGATATTTCCAACTATGTAGATGTGAGGCTCTAGGTCTGCTATTTTAAGCTCTTTTTCTTTTTTTTTTTTTTTTTTCTAAATTTATTTCAAAGAGAAACTGAGGAGATATTGTATATTCCCATCTATGATCAGATAGGAAGTGTTCCAAATAAGCACAGGGTATACCTTGAAGAGCAGATATAGGGACCATTTTTGCAGGTCAAAGGTGGTGCCACAATATAGATTACCGCTAATTACAGTGATTTCTGTTCCTAAGACTGTCTGTCTTTGAGGGGGAAAAACCCCAAACTATTCAAAATACTCTGTCCCTTTGTATATTATTACTGTGTGAAGACTGTATGTCCTTTACAAATTTTCAAACCAACCTCCAGAACAGCCTCCTTGCAACAATGCAAAACCAGACAAACACATTTTTTCACCACTGTGCTCCTGAACTGGAATCCTTCTGGCAGTGTAGGGGTTAAAGGGTCTGTCACTAAGTGTCAGTCCCCTAAGCCACATTCTCCCCCCTCAACCTCATTTTTAAACTAGATTTCTGTTACTGCCTAGTGTACAAGGAGAACCTATCTAAAAATTGACCAATCCTTTGACTTCAGGCAATTAGAAGGCCCATACCCACTGTAATCATGGTGGAAACCAAAGCTGCTTCTGGCAATGGGCTTCCAAAAATCAGCTTGTTCCTCTGCAGGAAGGGAGAAGGTAGGAGAGAAAAAGAGGAGGAAAAGAGGGAGGAAAAAAAAAAAAAGAGAGGAGGAAAAAGAGGGTGGGATGTTGTGGGTTTCTATGGGAGGATAGAGGGATACATTGCTATATATTCCACACCCCAGTGTGGGTGTTTGAAACTGAGGGGTTTGTATTATGAAACAGTTCCAAATGAAAGGTATCAGCTCAAGAGGAGCTTTTCCCAATTCCCCAGTGTTTCCCAGAAGTTATGGATGTTTGGACACAGGCAGGAGAGCCAGAAGCATCCTCATCATCTTTCCCAGGCCCTGCAAAGAGATCTGTCCCTAACTCTGGTACCCCAGTGCTGACAAACAGAACCTGCCTTGCTTGTGTCCTGTATGGAGCCATTTTCCCTCTTAATAATTAAGGGCACCTGCAGCAAAAGCAATGATTTACGTGATATGTGAATGGCAGGGAGGATGAGCTGTGTCTCTGAGGGATTCATTCCCTATCCTGCCTTATTTAGGCTCTGAGCACTGTCACCTCTGTCAGCAGATCTTGGCTGGCGTGACATCCAAGCAAGTGATGGCCACATCACCTTCCAGGCCAGCTTGACTTTGCCATCCCATCGTGCTCTTGACTGATGCTGAACCTCGGGGTGGAGAAAAAATTCTTCCACATCTTTTTGTTAGCAAGGGCCTGGTGAGCCAAGAGTTAAATGGTTTTGGGTGCTGGGTCTTTGTGAGGGTGTGTGCACACAGATGTGTGTGTGTGTCTGTGTGTGTGTGTACACACACACACCTTGGTTTGGCTGCAGGACCTTGTGCCCGCAGGCCACAGTCACATTATCATGGGGAAATTGGATAACGACAGCACAATGACAAATCCAGGTGGCTTGCAATAAGGTGCTAATCCCTTTGCTTTAATATCGGAGCAGCTTGTAATGATGTTTGGACATCACTCCAGTTTACTGACGACCCCACTGGGGCTGGCAATAGAAGCCTACAACTGTCTAACAAGCCATCAGGTGACCGCCGTCGTCAAAGCAACGGGGGATGCAATCTAATCTTCCCTCCATCCCTTCCAGCTCCCAATAAGGACCAGATTATAGAAGTGGCCCATCAAAGCTTGGTAACTCGAATCAATTAACGTTAATTCGCACAATGCTATGATGTATTGTGATCGCTTTCATTTCGGAGAAGGGGGAAGAAATTGCTATAATTCACCTAAAATGAGGTTGTCTATGGTGCTGAGGTATTAATTGGGTGTCCATATTAAATGGAAAAGGAGCACGGTAGTGAAGGAAAAGTGGATGAGTGACTCTCTTGGCTGCTATTGACCTATCAGAAGAAGACAGTGCCCTTTTCCTTTGCTTTTATCTATTACAGTTTTCCCTATTGCGTGTCAAGTTGATGTATTATAAAAAATTCATTTGGTGACCTTTCACCTCCCTAGCAGATTAAACAATTTCACTGGGATGGCATCATTAACAGGGCCTCGCATTTAATGATGATTTCTCTAAAAGGCCACGGAGATTCGATTTTAAGCTAACAGATTTATTGCACTATTATAACATATCGTAAAAAACTGTACCACCTACGGTCTGGTTTTAGGATAGAAAGTGTTTAAGAGTTTATGTGGAGCTTAAAGTGGTAATACCTTGGGATACACAGCAGTAGGGAGGCTCTGACCTCCAGTGGGATGCTGTTTACATTTAATAAAAGGCATTCCTTCCACAGCAAACTTTGGGAGTGGGTCATGGGGTTGGCCTGGCTTAGCTCCTTGCCACTAGCCAAAGGCTTTGTAAACAGGGCTATCACCTACAGCAATTAATGGAGGTCACTAATGAATTTAGTGGATGTTCCTCTCCTGTCTGAAGCATCTGCTCTGTTCCTCTCTTTCTAAAGGCTCCTGGTGATCCCCCCTCACCGTTAAGTAGACCCATTAAGTCTCCCTGAGGCCCTTCCGGTCTCCTTGTTTTAATCTTTTCAAGGTATCTTATCACTCTCAACCACAGGAATCTGGATTCCTCCAGCTGCATCCATCAGGCAGCTGCTTGCCTTCAGCTCTTGGTGCCACTGAGACTGAAAATGTGAAACAAAGGCTGGCTGAGCAGGGGAGAGGAGATGTGTCTATGTGTTCCTGGGCAACTGGGTTCACATGCTGTGACTGGATATACTGATTTGAAAAATGGAGGGGGGGGAAGTCCCAAAATCTATCCTGAGAACCATTTGGAGCTGGGAGAGTGTCTAGCAAGCAGATATATAAAGAGGTGATGATGGCAACGCCCCCAAAAGCTCAGAAAAAGCTGGTCAAAAAGCCTGCATATTTTAATTAATACATAATCCAAGACAGTTTGTATTGGACCACTTCTTCAGAGGTTTTTTCAGTCTAACCAACTTATTTGGTGCTTTTAACAGCCACAAAATATCCACCTTCTAACCAAAGTGTCATTGTTTTATGAAAGGTAACCCTCAAAAATATTAGATAAAGAAGCATACCCTTCATGTCCAGCCTTGCCCACAGGAAGTAATTTGGATACTTGTTTTCTTACCTCAGTCTGCTGTTAGATCTCCTTTTAGTAGCTCTCTGCCATCACAGCATCTGGCCTCCAGCTCAGTGGACACATGGCTTCATTCAAAGCTCTGTGCTGATTCTAGCTGGAATATCCATTCAGGTGGCCAAATTTTTGAATTTTGGTCTTAATATCTCAATCTACATGAAAGAAGACACCATAAGTCCTACTCAGTCCATTAGTTTAGTCCTTATATTTATTGCTCTTCTGTTGTCAAGGAAAGATGCAGCATGCTTCCCACTGTAGCTTTGATTTCTCTCTATACCATGGGAAAACATTGGGATCTGTGGAACCAGCAGTCACTCTTTGGGTAGTTTATTTTTCTTAAAGGAGGAATGACCTCAGACCCTTCACTATCTTCTGGCTACTTGTCTCTCTCTTTCCCTGTCTCTATTACTTAATGGTAAGATCTGCAGGGGGAGACAAAGGTCTAAACAATGCAGTTGAGAGGGCACAGGTACCTGATGTCTGGCAAACCTCATCCCAACCTGACATGACAATATAGTTCTCACACAAAGATACCAGATTCTTCACTGCCCTTCCAGGGAATTTCCATCTACTTTGCCTTATAAAGCCCTCAGCCTACCTATTTCCTGTCACCACCACATTTCCTCACTTGTAGCCTGTCTTCTCTTCACCAGGAAAGCCACCTGTTCAAGAACAAACAGCAAAAAACTGCTTTTGCTTGACCATGATGAATTTTGACATATTCTTCAAACTCTTCCCAATCCCCTTCCCCTCCTGAAGATATAATGATGCCTCAAAACTAGCACTGCAGACATATCCAAACAAGTACTTTTATTGTCTGCTTTAATTAGGATATTAAATATGCCAGGGACTGTTCTCTGGCAGCTGCTATGGATCAACCTGTGTCTGTAAAATCAAATCCTCTCAACCATAATTTCAGGGTGGCCTCATCCAAAGTGCCAAGTGAGGATATGCTCTGACTACATTAACTCTCAGATCATTTGGGAGTTATCCTGGACTTTGCTATTGGCCCTGGACCAAAACTTGTGAGGAAATGAGACCTCCAGTAGAGGTGATCAAGCTTCATTACCACGTTTTGTTCTTTGCCATGATTTAGTCTTCTAATATAGATGTATTCATCAACTTTAATGGAATCTTGACCCAAGCTCTCAGTCTGGTCTCTTTCCCCTTGAAGTCAACTGATAATAATAGCTATTATTGTGACTATTGGTGGTTTACTGTTGTCATATAATATTTATTATTGGAGCTATAACTAAAATGACAATTTCTTTTTGATATCAGTGAGGCTACCCCAAATCTCTCCACCAAGTTTCTCAGTGACATTTTAATACCTGCATCAGATCCTCCACTTTCTACACCTTTTACAACTCCCTTGCTGCTAACAAGCAGACACTTGCTCTCCTGCAGAGCCTCCAAATGCTCAGCAGGCATGTGTTGGCACTGATGGTGACAGGGTTGGGGACCCCTGATGTCCCTGCAGACTTAAGGTATCATGAGCACCACCTGCTTGCCTGCTGTGCAACCATTTAGAAGAGCTTGAAGGCATGGAGCAAAGGAGCTGCTCCCTGGTGAGCACTGCCAGCAGGGAACTGGAAACCAGCCTGCTCCTTCCCAGCAGGAGACTTCAGGGTAGTGACAAAACTAGTGACAAAACAGCATGATTTTCATGCTCACCAAGAGGCAGGCAGGTCTTTTCTCTCCAGCCCTTTCTAGGCTCCAGGTATGCTTGTCCATCCCTGTTTCCCAGCTGTTTTCACAGCTGTTTTCCTGCCAGCACAACTCACCAGAGGAGCAGCAGGATGTTCCTCTCTCCTTCTCCTCCACACTGAGATTGACTTTCAGGGATTCCACCCTAAGGCAGAGGCTCCCAAAAAAGCCAGGTTGGGCCCTGTGGGACACAGACATCATTCTCTGGGCTGTGTCAGCTGGATGCAGATCACCTGCAGACATTAATTTTTAAGCACAATATGTGTATTTAATGTTTGGTTTTAATTTGTGCTCTCTGCCATTATTCACTTGATGGAGTGGGAAGGTCTCCTTCCTACCACACATTTTGCAGCAGCATTTCCTTCAAGTGAGATGGACAGAGTTTTAGCATGGTGGGCTTGGGTGTGGAGGCAAGGCACTCCATGCCAAAATTTTTCTTATTGGCAAAATCACCAAAATCTCTGTAAAGCATCTGGGGAGAGGAAAAAAAAAAGACAAGTATTGGCTTACAGAAGCCATGCCAAGATTCACCTGAACTTGCTTGGGCTCAGCTGGTGCTGGAGAGCTCAGATTTCTGCCCTGAGAACAGTAGTGGCTTGGTGTGGTGTTCCTGCAGTGGGTTTCAGTCACATAAATATAGTTAATTTCAAATAAATAAATATATAATAAAATAAATAAATATATAGAAATATATAGAATATATAATAATATAAATATAAATATATAAGTATACATATACATAAATAAATATATAATAATAATTATAATATATGTAATAAAATAAATATATAAGTTTCAAATAAATCACTGCCTGTAGACTTCCCCACTGACAACAAAGAAAAAGGTCCAAGGTAAGAATTGAAACTTTTTTTTTTTTAAGATCTTGAGCCAACTCTTGATCTTCAGCAGAGCTTTACTTGGTCTATCCCAGTGTCTGTGCCTCAGACCAGTGTTTCCCACCAACAGCAGTATGATCAGTTTCTGGTTGCAATGCATAGTAACAACCTGGAAAAAAACAACTAAACAAACAAACAAGACACAGAAACCCCCAAACCAAAACAAAAACCAAACCAAAACCAAGCCAAACAAACCACAACAAAAGAAAACCCAAACAAACTGAAAACCAAACCAAAAAAATAAAACCAAAACCCCAGAGAAAAAGCAGAATTAGAGGAAACTTATGCTACATATATCTCCTCTTTGTAAACACCTTTAAGCAAACACTAGAGATAAAAGAATAGCTTTTCTACTTTCATTTCAAGACAATATCAAACTCCCAGCTGCTTCACTGCAATTGCAGATTAGATGGCTTTATATATAGATAAATTTTATATATATATATGAGATACTAAATGACACAAAGCACTGGGAGAGGGAATGAAATGATCCAGGCTCAGGATAAAGTGCTTATTCTTTATTCAAATGTGAAAGTCCTCTCCTAGGATTATCTAATTGAAATTTTGGTCTTGGAAAAAACAATCTCTTTCAATGAGGAGCCTGTACTCTGCTATATTTCAATATTCAGACTTCACAGATGATAAAGGAGGAGAACACAGGTATAGCAAGGAAAAGAAATGCAGCAAACCCTGTAAGTGCTGTGCTTGTGTAGAGGAATTGAAACTTTTTTTAAGCAGAGCTCAAAGGAGAGTTTCTGCTGGAGAGTAAGCACATGCACTGCAATGAAGACTTTGGGATTAAGACATTGGGTTTATGAATCCATTAAATCTGTCTCTTCCATGTTCTTCCAATGTGATACCAGAGAAACACAATGTGAAACCAGGGAAATAATTTATTTTCTTCACTTCTCCCCTTTTCATCTTGAAACTGGGGTTTACAACAAAAAGGTTTTTTATTACTTTGGTGCTGGGGTCTCCTTGGAAGTGATGCTGTTTTTTGAGGCCCACTTCTCTTACCCAAGGAATCAAAGTGCCATGGCAAGGCAAATTAGCAGTCATTTGGTATTGTGCTCATAGCAGATGCTGAGTATTACCACCTGCATTACTAAGGGAGAAGATCCCATGAACACAGAGTAGCATGTTCCCTAGTGAGATATGAATTACCTCTGGGACTAAATAATTTTGATTTTAATTTTCCTTTTTTTTTTTTTTTTTTTTTTAACATTCCTTCCTATGTGAAAGAAATGGAAGCAGAGAACACCCAGAAACACACCTGTATGTAAGACCTTATAACATCTCTGTTCAGGTGCAGCCCTCAGATGGAGAAGTACAGAAGCAGCTTCCCATACAGCCAAAAATAATTTTCCTGGACAGGAAGGTAGGATTTGCCCCTCCATGGGTGGATGCTTCTATTAATTCTGTATGATTTTGACATATACAAGCAAGCCAAAAGCTATGGGACAGCTCTATAAATAAATAGGGCAAAGCATAAATCTGTAAATAATCAGACACTGTCATTCTGGAAACTTCTTCCAGGATGGACTCAGTTCACATTTTTCAGCTTCTCTCCTGTGAGTGTTAAGAATTGTGCTGGAGAAATGATTGTGTGCAATTTTCTTATTTCTGCTCCTAAAGCCTGGAGGATATCAATAGGGGCACGTGGGAACAGCAAAACCATCATGAAAGCTGCCACTATCAGATGTAATGGGGTATTCTGGTCTGCCCAAGGAAGTCCACACCGTGCACAGCATTTTGTAGAATTTTGCTAGGCAAAAGGGTTCCCACAAAACAGCTGGCCCCAGGTGTGACATTTTTAGAGTGGTAACCCTGAGGCATGGTGTCAAACCTAAGTTTGGACATCTTTGTGGATAATACCAGATGCAAAGTTGCTTTACAATAAAACCAGTTCTCTACATTCATTCCTCATGAGACTGTCTTGGCAACTTTGAGGAACAGAAGTTTCAGATGCTTTCTATTTTTCTTTCTTTCCCTACACATAAGCATTTGTTGTGTTTCAGGCTGTAGAATATTCTATTTGGCCTCCAGCTCCTGTAGGAAGTTAAGACCTTTCCAGAAACCTACTCTGCTGGATCTCAAACATTGTTGGCTACCTGAAATGACACACAAAATTTATGTTTAGGCAATCAAATCTTCCCTTGAGTTTCATAGACTTCTTCAGGCATGTTTCAGGTTTTCTGCTAGACTTGAGAACCAGTAACTCCTTTAAAAGCTAAAAAATTCTGAAAGTAATAATTTTTATATGCACATAAACTATGGGATCTAGATCCTGCACACTTATTTTGGGTGGACAAAATAAGTAGGAAAATTGATTTCTGTCACTGAATGTGTGAGGAAGTTAAATCTTCAGCCTGGCAAAACAGATAAACTGAATCTATTCAGTTCCTTTGAACCTGCAAGTAATCATCCTTGGAGATATTGAAAAGCCACGTGGACATAGTCCTGGACAACCCATACTATTGGGTCCTGCTTCAGCAGAAGGTTGGACTAAATGACTTCCAGAGGTCCCTTCCAACCTCAACCATACTGTCATTCTGTGAAATCAGCAGCCATACAAACCACAATGTCAAAATTAAGTAGTTCTCATAGGTGATGTGAATGTGACCCTAGATACCTTCAGTGCAGCACTGATTAAAAAAAAAAATTACAATTGTTAAAACCATCAAAATTTCTTGCCTCTTTTTGAGGAGACACCTTAATTCTTCTCTTTTGTTCTTCCTCCCAGGGTCAGAGAGTTGATGAGCTGGGGCATCCCTCAGAACCCTGGGTTGTGTCAGCTCACCTCAAGGGCTCCTCGGAGGCTGTGCTAAAAGGTTTGGATGTGTTTTCTTACAGCAAGGGTTATGGCAAAACACTTGTGCAGGGTCATGGTGATAAATTTAGGAGTTTGTCCTGAGAAATACTGGGTTTGAAAACTAGTCTTTGGGTTGAAACATAAGTGGGTTGCAGTTGGACTCTGGTGAACTGCCCAATCATATACTAGAAAAAAAGCTTGTAATAAGTATTTTTGTGCTCTGGAAGCTTAAAAGGGAGTGTATTCAGTAGTTTACCTTGAAAGGACTAATTTTAGATGAAAAAAAAAAGAAAGAAAAGACTGAAGAATTAGGAATTCTAATACTTGATTTTCTGCTAATATTAATTGGGGCAATTTCCTTAGAGTCCATGATAATCTGTCCAAGAAAAGGACCTGGCCAAGTACAGACAGAAACAACTCCCTAATGCTTGTAATTAGCATACTTTAAAGTGAAAATATTTTTCACAAGGAACTTAAATGTTTCCTTTCTGGTCCTCATTTATTGAAAGACCTGAACTCATGTTAATTCTAAGCATGTGAGTATTTCCCTTGAGGTTATTGAGGCTAGGAACATGCTTAGATACAGAGCCTTGGTTTAAGTGCAGGGCTGAACTAAAAACCTGTGGATGATCATATGCTTGTAAACTAGATAGAGGAGATTAGATTGATTTAAACATCCTAATTTTCATTACTAAAATCTTTAAACATAGGCAATCAGTCTGCACATTGAAAAGTGAGGTCTCTTAGTAGAGATAAAGTATTTTGTTTGCAGTAGAGAAATGTGTGTGTTAGCTTTGACTAGAAAAGTTCACATTTGGAGAAGCTAAGTGGCACTCATGCTGTAGATCAGAGCTTCTCCTTTTTTTCAGTTTGTGTTCCTGTTAATTAGAAATTCTTCCTACCTCATCCTAGCTCCAAGTTTAGTGGTTAGAAAAATCCTTTAATCTTTTCTGCTGGCATTTTTATGCCTTTTCAGGGTAATACACCTCACAGGTTTAGGAATATGGGTCTAGATGACCACAGATTATTGGGTCATCTACTAACTAACAGTGGGAGGAAGGAAGGGAGGAAGGAAGGGAGGAAGGAAGGGAGGAAGGGAGGAAGGGAGGGAGGAAGGAAGGAAGGATAAGAAGACAGAGGAAAAAAAAAGAGATAGAAAGGGAGAAAAGGTGGGGGGGGGAGAGGGGGGGGAGGAAGAAAGAAAAGTCACTGAAGAGAAATGCACTTCACATTCTTTAAAAGACACATGCATCAAATTAATAGTCAATAAACTCCAGCAAAGAAAGAGCTGCATAGTACAGATGTTCTGCATGTTATAGTTTGCTGCAGTTTTTCCTTTGACAAACGTCCTTATTGCACTCGTCTTTTGAAGCATTTGAAAGCAGCATTTAATGAAAATGGGTCCTGTCTAGCACTCTGAGGCTGCTTCATCTGACAGCAGCCAAACTGCCTCATGGAAAGTAGTTTAGCTCCAAATGAGCTTGCTTCTACGTTAAATACTAGCTTGCCTGAGAGATCTTTGTAAAGACTCCCATATATATCTGTAATTTTCCGAGCTTTGAAGCATATGTGCCTGAAAGCTGAAATAGTCTCTGTTGAGAAGTACAGTACAGTTCTCCAGGCTTCATCACAGACTAGAAATGGCAATTATAAAGTATTTGAATGCAGCTGACAAGCCCCTGTATAAAAGCAGTGTTACACTGAGCATCAGAGCCAAGAGAAGTCTTGGTAGTCTGGGCAGATACTGTCATAAGGAGAATCATATGAGTAGCAGAGAAATAGATGAGCCAGAACCAGGCTGGAGAGATTAGAGAAATCTAGATTCCAACTTCCTCACCAAGTCTATTCACAGTATAAATTGCTCCCTATTTATACAACTGTTCCTGGAGACTCATAGGGAATTTGGGGTTTTGGTGAGCTAGATGCTGCAAAAAATAGAAAACCGTATTATGTAAATCAAAACCGAACTGGGATATTTGTTAAAAAGTACCAGATTGAGGAGAAAGGAAACTTGATAATTTTTGTTATTAGATCATCCAATTTTGGCATGTTTTTGCCCAGGACCTTGTTTTAGGCAATTTCTGGCTACAGTTCAGAAGTCAACACAGCAAGGAAACAATCTGAGTAGGCAGTTTGCATTGCAGCATCTCTGCTGGGAGGCTCTAAAGAGGTTTGGCCAGGGCACACCAGTTCACAGAATCACAGAATCAGAGAATGTTAGGGGTTGGAAGGGACCTTGAGAAATCATTGAGTCCAAACCACCCTGCCAGAGCAGGATCACCTAGTGGAGGTCACACAGAAACACATCCAGGAGTTTTTTTGAATGTGTCTGGAGAAGGAGACTCCACAACCTTCCTGGGCAGCCTGGGCCAGGGCTCTGCCACTCTCACAGTGAAAAAGCTTTTCCTTACATTTACATGCAACCTCTGATGCTCCAACTCTCATCCATTACCCCTTGTCCTATCATTGGATGTCACAGAGAAGAGCCTGGCTCCAGCCTCCTGACACTCATCCTTAACATATTTATAAACAATAATATGGTCAGCCCTCAGTCTCCTCTTCTCCAACCTAAAGAGACCCAACTTCCTAAAGAGCAAATCCTGATGCTATTTTTACCCATAGGTGTAGGCACAAAAAAAAAAATGGGACAAAATCAAAGGGAAACTGCCCTGCACTCTGTCCTACCATCAAAAGCCTTGTGCTTAAACACTTCTCTGCATTTGTGATTGCAAGATGTCTCATGAAGATGCTTGCTACTTCACCGCTATGTTCAACACCCCAAATGTGAGAATGGCAGAATATAAATGTCCTCCTCACCTTCACCCTCCCTGTACTGTGCTTCACCTGTGCTGCTTCACAGCAAAAAAATTTCAAACCACCTGCTTCATAAAGCAAACAGTTATTCCATGTCATCTTTCAGCAGGCAAAACTCTGTGATCATTGGAACAAGTCCAGCCTCCTAAGAAACTCTGACTTCTCACCCCCACCTAAACCAACATTTTGCAATTAGTCAGTCTTTAGGATTTTATCCCTCTCACTCCAAGAACCTGAATGAAACCCAGACCTTGTCAGCATTGCTCAAAGCCCCAAATTTGGCTCGTGCTCAAAACCACACACAATAAAATGGAGATCTAGTTGCCAAGTAAATTATAACTTTTAAAAAGAGCCTGCAAAAATAACAGGCATGGGAAGTGTAACTGTTGGGTCAGAATGTATTCCCTGTTAGATTAGAAGATGTAAGGGAATGGAGAAATAGACTCTTCCAGGTTTCATTATAATGTCCCCCATGGAGCTTTCACTTGCCAGGTTTCTAGCTGAAAGTGTCTCCTGTACCACATATAAAGACATTCAATAAAGATATTTTAAATCACCAGATCCCTTTCAAAGTGCCTGAGAGGGTTGCAGAAAAGTTCAAAATGATTTAACAGTAGGACAGAAGGTAATATGCCCAGATGATGATGTGAGATACCTACAAATCAGAAAGGGTTCAAACAGTCAGCTCTTTCCCCTTAGCAGCAGTGCCTGGCTCCTTGAAACCATCCCTTTAGGACAGAAAATACTCAGTATCTCACTAATACTCCTTGGTGACATGCTTAGTCACACAAGACATGAGTTAAATCAAAAGAGATGAGCATCTGGAACTTTCTAGTGCATCTATGTAGCTCCCATTACCTCTGCTTCATCCCCTTAACATCTGTATTCATGTTACACTCCCACAGTAGAGATATGTACAGCAAATTCCATTTCACAATGAGCTCAATGAACCAAGATTCAGAAGATAAGGTTCTCCAGTTCATCAGGAATTTGGTGTCCAAGCAAATCTGAAGACCTGACTGCCTGTGAAATTTTTTGGGATCAGACAAATAAAGTTCATGATTAGGAACAACAGTGAATTTAGGCTTTCTGAAATCTCCTTAAAGTCACAAGGAGTCTCTGAGGGGTGAAGGTGGTACTTGTCTTGGTGATGTTAACTGAAATGCAATTTCTTATTACCCTGCAGGGCTCACCCAAGTGCAGGTCATAGGTGGATGTGCAAGCTTTTCCAGCCTGGCTGTCTCCACTTCAGGGACAAACTGGAAACTTGTGTTCAATGTCACATCACCTCCAGGTAAGCTCCTGTTTCTGCATGGTTTTTTTTGATTTGTTAACTGAACTCAAAACCCTACAGGTGGTCTGGCTTTGTAAAAATGGACATAAGCTTTGTCTGAAGGAGTGGAGCAATGTCAATCCTCTAACCAACCTGACTTCTGCTGCATGTTATATTTTAAACGTGAAAGCTTTGCTCCTCCCAGTCACAACAGGATAATCAACATTAATGCTGCCCATGGCTTTACAAAGGGACAACAGGGGGAAGGGAGTACTTGGAGGTGAGCTTTCAAAGTGGGGATATATTTCCATTTTGAGGGTGTATGATGCCAAACACCCACAGCTCCCATTGGCTTCACTTCAGTGAGAGCAGATGGAAAGTCAGCACCTCACAGGATCCTACTCTTTAGTGGGAAATGCAATTTAATGAAACACATTTTGAAAAGCTACTTCAGGAGAGCCACAAAATCTTTTTTCCTCTAAACCAAGGTCAAATGCTGATCCATTCCATGAAACATTCAGCCAGGCAGAGTGTTGCAAAGAGATGTTTACAGCAAGAAGTGTGGACAGGTGATGATTCCATGCAGGTATCACTTGTGCAAATCAGAGTGCTGTACACTTTTAATATGCATTGGAAAAATACACACCAAAGAAGCAATCCCCCTTGCTTGCTTGTAATTGGAAACCATGCTGGAGACAGAATAAAGACTTTTATATTGCCAGGCTTTTACTGAAGTTATTTGCTTATGGGTTGAGAGAACCAAACAAAAATTAAACAATCTATACATGTTTGGGATACATTTTCATGACCAGGTTTCTGTGTACCCTGGCATAGTTTGTGATTTGGAGGCAGCCCTGGAGATGCAGCTGATGTTGAATGCAATGCTCCCAAGTGCTTCAGTAATAGTTCCTGGGGAGAGTAGGAAATTCATAGCACTACTGCATAGTCTTGATCCTTGTATTACAGTGATATTCACTTAACTGGTATGTATCCCAATGGACTTGATCCATCCACTTTCCATTTAAACCAGCTTGCAAAATATCAGAGTAGTGCAAAGCACCTTTAAGCACCCGTCTGTGTAGAGTCCTTGATATCTGTGAGATTACTTCTCTCCCCTCAACTGAAGTTTATATGTGTTTGTACCTGCAGGCAAATTTTTCCCATTTGGAACATGCTTCCCACATTGTTCTGATGAGGCTCTGCTTTGTTCAAGTGGACAATATTGACACAAATCTAATTAGTTTCAGCTAATAGTACTTACAGCTACTTACCTTTGGTCTCCAAGCCTCCATTTGACAGGGTTTCTGAGTTCTTTTTTAATGAATTGTTGAAAAAAGCTTTCTAGATTTTATTAAAAGTGCAACTCAAGCAAGTAAAAGAAACATCCATTCATCAAAATTATTAGATATGTGGAGTGAGGACTAATTATGAGTCAAGTAGTAAGACAGACAATGAGTTGGTGAACTTATTCACATCTTTCACTTTAGGCTATAGAGGGTCAGGTTTGTCAGACTCCTTTCCAGGCACACCTCCATTCAAAATACATTTGGAAATGGTCCAGGGAACAAAAACCTCTCTATATTTCTGATATTTGTTAGTATTAGGTATGTTCCAGCCCTGGAAGCTGAGATTCTCAGACCAAATAAACCCTTGACATCAGAAACTATGAGTAGGGGCTGGCTTGATTCTGACTTCACTTACATAAAGCTGTAGGATATTTGGATGAAGAGCATTGCACAAACTTTGTGTGCATCAAGGGAGTAAATATTTCCTGTGCTAACAGAAAGGACACTGATTTTTTCAGCTTAGCATGCTCATTATCAACATGGTAGAAAATATTAGCAAATTCACTGGGAGTTTTCTGCATCATGGGTGAGGTTTAATGATAGTGAATGTCTCTAAGTTCCCCATAATTACAATGATATGAATCAGGTATAGACTGTAAAAAAAGGGTACAACTAAGTACCTTTCTTTTTGCAAACAGTTTCTCTATCTTGCTAGGCAGAATGTTTTCTGCCCGGGCCTGATCTGTTTGGCCTCAGAAACAGATAATTTGTTGATGTATTTTCTGGGTTTGGTAGTCAGCTAGACAAATTCATGGAAGAAATACTAAGGGATTTTTAAATACAAAGAAGCTGGCTTTGCTTAAGGAAGCACTGAAAGACTGAAACTTGCATTGGAGAAGTATTGGTACAAGTTTGGTATGTAAATATATATAAATAAATATTGTTGGCTAGTGATGGATGTGGAGATAGACAGATTTATGGGATGTTCTTCCATTCAATTTTAACTGTGGAAAGGTTTTAACCTGGTATTTTAACTGTGAAACCCATGTTCTTACAATAAACTCTGACTGCTTTAAATTCTCAGGGGCTAAGTTTACTGTGCTGTCTCAGCCATTTACCATCTTCCCTGTCTCCAAGGGAGTGAAGGGCAGCATGATCCTTGTTGTCATTCTGAGTTCAGCAGCATCTGCATTCCTCCTCACTCTTGGATTCTGCTGGTTCAAGAAGAGCAAAAGCAACAGTAAGTTTGAAAAGTACACTAAAATTTACACTTGCAGGCTGCCTATCCTATTTTTATTTTCAACAAGCCTCCAGGAGGGCTGCAGCAAGATTCAGACAAAGACACTCAGAAAAAATCTCTGAGAGGTTCAGCAATTTTCAGTATAGTTTGCAGTTTCTGGGTTATGCAGTTTTGTGGCTATATTCTGGATTCTGGAGCCCTGGAAAAGGTTTTAATTGAATGTAAAACATGGTAAAAATCAGGTTTCTACAGTGGAAGCAAAGAACTGAGAGATAAAGGAAAAGAAGATAAAAGGATGTGACTGTAACCAGTGGTTGAGTGCCAAAGGGCTACCTTAAACTTCAGGATATGTTGAAAGTTACCAATAATTTGGGCTTGGGACCTCACCAAATGGAGAGGTAACCCTTAGTGGAAGAATAAATGTAAATCCTGGTTAGTAAGACACCTTCCATTACTTTTAAGGCCTTCTCACTAGTTTCTAAAAACTTTTGCATTAAAGTAGCTTTGCAAATCCAGGTTAAAGGGTATTTCTCCTAAACTGCACCATGATCACTAACTGCAGTAAGGCCTGAATTCCCAGTGTCACTGAGAGTTTTGGCAATGTGATGAAGGAATTTACTGAAGAGAGCAGGTGGGATCCCCAGTGATGGAACACAAGATGGTATGAACATTAAAGGGGCTCTCTCTGCTTCTGGGCAGCAAGAATACTTTTGAGATTAACTGTTAATTCACCAGCAACATATTGTTTCAATTAATAATTGCTGCTGACATGAGAATGGTTTGAGAGTGATGTGATTGTAATTTCATTACAGAACAGAGGACTGAACGAGCTGATGTACCACATGCCAGTAACAAGGGACCCACAAACCAAGCAAAGACTCATGCAGCTCACATCCAGCCTTGCTACAATCAAGGAGAAAATAAAAGTGGTGTGCCTGTAGCAGGAGGTAAGACTGCAGCTTGACAAGAATTTAAAAAGTCAAGCATTAAAAGAAAAAAGAGTCTGTTTAGGTCTCTTCACAGGCTATAGGTTTGTGTAAGATCGATGGCACAGTTCTTCTGAGAAGTTCTATCACTTTATTACCTTCTCTTTCTCCCCCCTTGTATTTTTCTATTTATCATTTTATCTCCTTTTACATATATGGTGTGAAATCCTACTTCCTCTTTGGGCAGCAGCACAATTCTTATGCTCAGTGAGTCCATGATTCCACCTAATGTTTTCGGAGTAGGGTAGGGACTGGGTTTCCCACAGGGTCCCAGCATGCCTAATGCAAGAGAGCTTCTCCCTGCCCAGGTCCCCTAAGTGCTGCAGCACAGTGCTCAATAAGCTCTGAAAAAAGTTTGCATGCTGTGAACAACTGCAGCAGAGTATTTTGGGGGAGCAGCCAGCCCCCCCAAAGCATCTCCATTCCCACCCACCCTCCCTTGTGTCCCCCTTCCCTCCCCAGGGTCCCTGCCACAAACACCCCTCTCCTGCACGCCTCCTCCAGACTCATCTTTTCATCATCTGCTGATCAAACACGACTTCTTCTGAGGTCACAGGAAAAGCAGACAGCCTCAGGGGCATGTGGCTGGCAGCATGAAACCCTGACTTCCCTCTCTGCAAGTGTGAGATGTTCTTAGAGTAGTTGGGTTTGTTGTTTTTCTTTTTTTTTGTTGTTTTTTTTTTTGTGTGTGTGTGTGTGTCTCGCTGTCTCACCTGCCAGCAGCACAGATCTAAGGCCATTGCAATGACCCCTCTGAACTAACCCCAAACCCTATTTTGGGAATTTCTTCTTCTCCTACTCTGTGGATTACATAAGAGGCAGGAAGATGCGAGCTGGAATTTTATCTCCTTTTAATTAGCATCTATCACAAAAGCAGAGGGAGAGAGAGAGAAAGGGAGAGGAAATTCTGCAGTTTATGTGTTTTGATATTTGCTGTGCTCCTCCAAAACACAGCATTCAGCTGTGTGCCTTAGGATACGTATCTGCTATAAATTCATTTTTTATCTAATTTGTCTGAGATCTAAGCTTCCTGTGGAGGTCTGAGATCAAAGGAGCTGATTCTGTCTGATGTTGGCTCTGACACATAATGCTTGCTGACTTAGTTCTGTCTATAAACTCTCAGTGGGAGGCTGCCATTCTCCCTTGGCACCTTTACATAGTGAACTTTCATTTTGGCTGGGGAAGCTGACAGGTAGAGCGTTGATTGGAGCCATCGTGTAAATAATTCATGGAATGATTTTTTTTTTTTTTTTTTTTTATCAGGAAAAAGGCAATCCAGCTACTTTAAGTCTTTTAGGAATAGTTGCAAGACAAAAAGATTCCCCGATATGTTCAAATCTAAACAAGGATAACAATATCTTAAGTGAATTTAATACATATGACTTGGAAATGTCTAATGTTTGATTTCCCCTTATTTAAAGTGCTGTTGGTTTTGGAGAGAGAGAGAGAGGTTGGAAATCAAAGCTGCAGTCTTTTTGTTTAGTTTGTGCATTATAGATCTTCCCCTCCTAAGAAATCTTACCTATCTGACATAATAAAGTGTTCAGAGCTATTATTATTAATCACCACAGTAAGTCCTGCATGTCAGAGTTCTCCTCTGTAGCTGCTTATACAGTGCAAAGTACAATGGGGTGGGGGCCCTGGTTGTTGTCCCAGAGCAAGTAGCTGAGGATGGGGATAAGGAAGAAAGCTGTCGGCAGAGATTTGCAGCACTGCAGGAAAGAAGGGATTAAGATATTACCTTGTCTGACCTTGGTGTAACAAAAAAATCTCCTCAGCTTCACCTAATTATTTCTCTCTTGAATTAAATAACTTTTGATCGACTAACACTTGGTTAATAGAACAGAACCTGGAGGTGGAGGAAAATATTGTTTCTTTTTGAACTTTATTTTGGTGTTTACATATAATATATATATAGCTGGCATTTCCTAGTTTGAATTTCCAGTCCTTTGAGGTATTATACCTTATCTATCATTATCCTGAACTCCTTGGCCACCATTGCCCAGAAATCACTGTTGCATTCCTGAAGAGGTTCTCCCACACTGAAGAGATAATCTGCACCCTTTGCTCATAGATTGCTCAGATTGACTTCTCCTTCTTCCTTCCTACCACTTTGCTGTTTTCCCCACCACTTACAAAATTTCATCAGAATCAATTTTAGTTTTAATTCCATACCACTGGGGGAAACACTGAATATCATCCATTTCACTGGTAGTGCCTGGTACTGCCACACACCCCCACCTCTGAGAATTATTTCCCATATATAATTATTGCCTGAGCTCTGTCTGCTAGCTGATACTTTATCCAGTTAATATTGTGCTTTATTGACATTGAATAGTTTGTATTTAATTTTAAAAAGTCAGGATATTTTAAAAGTACTGTGTCACATAAGTCTCAAGGCGGTATTTCATCCTTGAAACTGCTCATATCCAGAAAACTTTTAGCCTCCTCCAGTAATTAAAATTAATTTTTAAAGACCTGTTTTCACAGTTGAAAATGACACCTTGGAAGATGAAGAGGACATCAATAAATATCAAGAAATAACATGAAGCTTTACTACAGGGGATCATGGCCTTGTTTATAAAATCATAGAATAGTTTTGGTTGGAAAAGATTCTTAAAATCATCCAGTCTAACCCAGATACCTCCAGGGATGCTGATGCTGCTCACTGCTCTGGACAGCCTGTTCCAGGACCTGACAATGCTTTTGGGGAAGAAATTTTTCCTAATATCCAATCTAAACCTGCCTTGGTACAACTTGAGGCCATTTCCTCTCATTCTATTGCTTGTTACTTGGGAGAAGAGACCAACCCCCCCTCCCTCAGACCTCCTTTTAGGGAGTTGTAGACAGTGAGGAGTTTTCACCTCAACCTCCTTTTCTTCAGATGAAACACCCCCAATTTCCTCAGCAGCTTCTTATAAGATTTGTGCCCCAGACCCTTCAACAGCTTTGATGTCCTTCTCTGGATGTGGTTCAGCACCTCAATATCCTTGTAGAGAAGACACCAAAACTGAGCACAGGATTCAGAGTGCAACCTCCAGGGCTGAGTACAAGGGGACAATCCCTTCCCTGGTCCTGCTGGCCAACGTTTCTGATAAACCTGAAACCAGGTGCAGGATTTGACACTTGGGCTTGTTGAACCTGATACGATTAGCCCTGTCCCATTGATCCAGCCTGTCCAGATCCATGTGTAGAGACCTTCTATCCACAAGAGGATCAATGTTCTCACCCAGCTTGGTGCCATATGAGGAAAGACTGAGGTAGCTGAGTCTATTTAGGTTGGAGAAGAGGAGACTGAGGTCTGACCTCATTATTGTTTATAAAGTGTAAAGGGTGAGTGTCAGGAAGATGCAGCCAGGATTTTCTCAGTGGTGACCAACAACGATAGGACAAGGGGTAATGGGTGCAAGTTGGAGCATAGGAGGTTCCATGTAAACATAAGGAAAAGCTTTTTCACTGTGAGGGTGACAGAGCCCTGGCCCAGGCTGCCCAGGGAGGTTGTGGAGTCTGCTCTGGAGATGTTCAAAACCTCTCTGGATGTGTTCCTGGGTGACCTACAGGATGATCCTGCTCTGGCAGGGGGATTGGACTCAATGATCTCTCAAGGTCCGTTCCAACCCCTAACACTCTGTGATTCTATGATCTGCACCAGTGACAATATTGCAAGAATTTCACAATTTATTTGTTTTTTAGCATTCCAAATGAAGTAGGCTGCCAATCTTACATGAAAGTGATAGCACACTCCGTCAGCTCAGAAACCATCTGTTGTGACACTATGAGTGATTCTGCCTCTCTGGTTGGCAACCATTTGGTTTATTAAGATGTAAACATTTTTTGTTTCCACCTGAAAAATGTATAGCACCTATTCTGCTTTTTCTGCACCTTTTTTTCATTGTCATTTTCTAAACAGCATTGCAGGTTACTAGCTCTGCCTTGAGTAAGATTCAAATGGAAATAAAAAAGTTGTACTTTGTATTGCAGCCTGATAGCTAGACAGTTGTTGTATTTTCTAGATAAGTAGAATTAAAAGGATTAACAGTATGCAGCTTTTTCCTGCATACATTATTATTAAGCTTTTATCAAAATATTTGAAAAATATTGGAGGATAAAAGCTCTAGGAGCTTGTAATGTATCAAACCAGCTGATTTAGTTCATATATATTTATTTGTGGGTACATCTTCAGGTTATTAAATTTTAACAACTTTTTCTGTCAAACTAAAATTTGTGGCCAGCTAAAAGTTTTTCAGTAATTTTTAACAGTAACTGCTTGTCTTTCATACAATAAAGTTATCAGAAGGTAAAGAAGATGAAGGTAGGGTCTTAAAATTATTGTTAAGCACAAACAAGCTTTGCTTCCGCAGATATGGAAGGAACTGGAGCAGTGGGCCATGCCACAGGGCAACTGAGGCAGCTGAACCTGCAACACTGTGGAGCCAGGTCAGGGAGACAGATGAGCAGTGTCCAACGTGAAACAGGTCACAGCAACACCTTTCCTTCAGTTGGGAACAATGACAGCCACACACAGCCACGTGAAGGAATATCTCCTGGTGACTCTCGGGAACTTCAGGAGCCAAAAGTCCTAAGGTGCTCCAGACAGAAGGATGTCCCCCAGCCTTCAGCTGGCTACAACAAGGAAAGAGAGAAGTCTGAAAGGCTGCCCAAGCCTCAGAATGATGTTGGAGAGCATGTTGGTGTGGTGAGAGCAGAGGGGTAAGAGAAATGACGTGAGGTGGTGGAGCACCACCAAAGCAAGCTTTGCCTGACTCCCAGTCAGTGAAAAGCTGAGTCTTTTGTCTCTATGGTCAAATATTCACCTCCTAACATGAGGAACCAGGCTGCCACACTGCAAGTGTACAAATGAACCCATTTCCTGGATCTCCACCCAACTGGGAGACTCTGGCCATGTCTGTGGCACTGAACTTTTTTAGCTTCCAGAACAAGGTGGGTGCATCCAAACTGCCTATTGAACTTGTCCTTCTGACACCTCTAAAACTCTCTCCAAGAGTGGTTTCGGGGAATGTTGGCTGCCCAGCCAGGTCAGCCTTGAGGTGATTTTCAAAGCCATTCAGGAATTAGCCTAGCAATTCAGCATATGCTTGTCTTTCTGACACTTCAAGGTACTAGCACTGATGTAGTCTTAGCAGCTAGAGCAAAGTGATTGGTGTGCATGAAAATAAACAGATACGTAGGAGTTTTCCCATTTCTTCCAATAATGCCTTTAGTTTCATTCAAAGTGCCTCATGTCTTTGCATAACTCTCTTCCTTTTTTTTTTTTCTGGGGAAAACTAAACCTGTATTCAACTTCTATTTCCTATGACTTGGCTATGTGCTTCTGTTTAAATCTATGTTGTTGTAGTCTTTGTTAATTAAAGTATTTTACTGAGTTAAATGTTCACCATGTCATTGTTTTTCAACACCCTTAAATCACTGGCTTGTTATGATCACTACTTTTTGTGAATGATAATAATAATGCTGGTGTTCTTCAGCTGCTTAGAGAATTCCCCTGTGCTCTGCTTTACTGAGCTGGAAGACAAGGCACTTTATTGTGCCCTCAATGTACCATAAAAATCTTGGTTGCAAGGTGGCCTGGTGGTACAAGATAAAATTTATCCACCTCTGGAGAAAAAATACTTAAGTAGGAAGATGAAAATTCTGCCCAGATCAGCAGTGGAAGAGCAGGTAAGAAGCTTTGGTTTAAGACATACAAATAAACAAACAAAAAACCCAAACCATAACCATAGGCCACCTCACTTTGAGCTGAACGAGCTGTGGTGCAGGTGCTGATCAGTTCTCTAAGCATAAAAATAGGTTCACCAGCATTGGTTTCTCTACTATGTTATGTCTATAAATATGATTTTCTGGTGAATCAGACTTATTCCACGGTGAGCCAGGCTTCTGGCTGACTGCACAGGAGATTTCTGACTTAAGACAGTTGAGGATGAGGGCCTTATAATATTAAGTGTAATATTATTCAGCACTTTTTTTCTTACAGCATTTCCTGTAAAGAGCAAAATATTCTTTGATGTCAAATAACAAGGTACATCCCTTAACCTCATGACTCTGAGTCTGAATAAGAGGATAAACTTTGCAGAGATAAGTTTGGTAAAGTGACTTGGAGACCCTTCTCTTTCTTCCACAGCTGATACCCAGTTTTAGATGCTTTCATATAGCAGGACATCATTTCCTCTCCATCCTCTGAACTCCACTCTTCTTCAGTAGTTCTACTTCTAGTAAGTGACTATCACATGCAAGCAGTGTGACAGCTAATAATCTATAAATATGAATGTCAGGATGTATGAAATAGTATACAAATAATATTAATTATGAATTGTTTGCAAAAGTTATTCAGTAGAGCCTTTTTTCTTGTGAAAAAATCAGACATACTGGAAACAGTTAAGGGCTTTAATTAATCCTTTAATTCATAATCTTTGCATTTATTCATACTTTGTTTACAGAATAAATAATGTGTTGCATGTCTAGACCTCCAATGGAATAAGCAGGGATAAAAAAATCTTTATCTACATCAGTCTTGATCTTCATTTCCCACACTGCTCTGTATTAACTGATTGAATGGTGCAGCATGGGAAAGATGTGGGAGAAAGTGTATTGAAACATGATGAAAAAATCAGTGCAAACATAAAATGAATCCTGAATAAGTCAGAAATACATGTCATCTTGTGTTGTATGTATAAAAACAAGCAAAACAAAACACACACAAAAAAATCCGTGTGGTAAGCAGAGAGAAAGATGTAACTGAGAGTGGCTGAAGAATATGGTTAAATGTTAAGTATCATTTTTCCTAAAAATAACTGGTTGTGAACTGATTGCAACAGCACTTGGATGAAATGGGATCTTACTGCTCTGTGGCTGATGCAGAGCCAGGCTTATTTTGAAAAGTCTTCCATTCAGACAGGCAAAAGTAAAACCAGGCCCTCACCCTTGGAGGGAACGTATGGTTAGAGGAACAGACACACTCAACCTGCCTCAAGATTTCCTGGACAAGGCAAAGAAAGAGGATACTATCTCATGTCACAAACCAAAAGCTTTATTTTACAGTAATTGGGATACCAGCTTGTTCTGTGAGGCATCTACATGTCCTTACTGTCTTGCCATGAGTACTTCTGGGGATCCTTCTCAAGACTCTTGGACTTTGTGTCATTGAGTTCTCCTGAATCCTTATGTTATGATTAGGATAGCAGTGGTTTACACCTTTGCATGGATGTTTCATGGGTAAATGTATGTGTTAATGTGTTAAATGTGTTAAAATACTCCTTGACAGGAAGGCATTATGCATTGCAAAAGCCAGGGTGAAGGCAGGACAGGGTAGGGATGGAGTGAAAGGAGCCAGAGGAGGAATCACAGAATGATTTGGGTTGGAAGGGACCTCTGAAGGACATCTAGAACAACCCTTCTGCAGTAAGCAGGGCCATCCTCAACTAGATCAGGTTGCTCAAAGCCTTGTCAAGCCTCACCTTGAATATATCCCTACAGTATAAGATGTGAGTCACCCATGAGAGATGAAGTCCAAGAAGGCCTAAGAAAACTGTTTTGAGACAGAGTTTAAGCCTTTAAACAGTAAAGGTATTTATTTCAGCACCAGGGAATTCCCAGCTAGCTCTGGAGAAAGAATTCTGAAGTGTTAGTAAAAGGGTTATGTCATTTATACAGTTTCAAGGGAGGCTGAAACATCTTTACATACATATTCATAAGACTGCAACATGTAATTATAATATTCATAACAGGTGGAGTCTGGGAGGAGTCTGGGAGAAGTCGTCTTTTTGGGGAGATGAAACAGGGTCTTTGGGGGTCTTCAGATGAAGTAAAGAAGTCTTCCTCAGGGCTGAACATGTTACCTTTCTTGATTCTTGCTGACTCCTCTATGGTGTTGTAAGATGATATCAGACTTAAGCAATTATTCTGTCTCTTATCTGTTAATTGTGACATCTTTATGTCCTTTGTGTTGGTGTTTTCCTTCTTTTGGTGTCTAGTTAGCCTTGGCAATGTTTTGTTTTAAGAACAGAGTCTACGCTCTGAATTATCTTCAAGACAGGAGTTAGTCTTGTCGGGGCCTTGCTCTGTTTCATTACAGATGTTAACCCTGTCAGAGGCTTGCTCTGTTTCAGGGATGGGATGCCCTGATAAACTTGAGGTTATTAAAGACTTCTAGGCCAGCTGCAAGGGATTTGTGTGAAAGGTGCTCACTTTTCTACGTGTCATAGTTCAGCTCCTGGGAGGACACATCAAAAGACAGGAGCAGGATTTCAGCTCAGCTTTTCCGAGCAGCTTACAGATGTGTCATGGCAAATCCTCATCTTTTAGTTCAGCCCACATCCAGGGCAGCTCAGTGAGGGACACTAAGCCCTTTCAGCAGACCTGCTTGGGCTTAGCAAAGTGCTGACCTCCCCACACTGAACACCAAGGAAGCCTTCAAAATGCAGGCGAAAGGGATCTGCTTCTGCAGAACCATCCACTGGCACAGTCTTTTTTGACAGTCCTGTTAAATGTCAGTGAAATTTGACAAGTTTGGCTTCTCCACAGCCAATGGCAAAAATTTCATTAAGTTTGCTTCGTTTGAGGTTCCCACCTGCTAACCTTTTTCTGTAGTCCCATCTCTGATAGCATTTGAGTTCGTTTATTGATATAAATAACAGTGTAGCTGCAAGGATGCCTTATTTTTAAACAAGCTCTCCAGGCTTATCTGAATTCCTAGACAATGTACGGTCAAAATTATTCTTCTTCTCTTTTTCTTTTTTGCCTCATTTTGTGGAAGTGGTATTTTTTTTTTTTCTCTTATGTCTGAAGTAGAGGAGTGCATTACAGACAAATTTGCCTAAGGCTTTGGGCCAGAGTTGATGAGACTTCACGAAGATACAGGAACAGGCACATGGATAGAAAAAAAGAAAGCCTGTGAAAAATTAAAATGACAAGCCTGGTTAAAGAGCAGAGATAACTTGTGATGTAGTAAAATTAATTACAGTTTGGGCTGAAGAAATTTTGTGCCTAAGACAAAATTAAAAAAAAAAAAAATAGAAAAGAAAAAGAAAAGAAAAAAAAAAGAAAAACCAAATAACAGCAATGAGATTATAAACTCTTTCATCATCTCTATATGCTATAACAACCAATCCCTATTTATTATGACATCTATTTCTATAGGATGAAAGGTATAAATGCTGAAGAAAGGAGGCAACTCTCTGGTCAAAAGGCCTGTCTCTGAGGTTCTGGTTCTGCAATGAATAGTCTTATTAAGGGTGAAATTGCACTCTCCCCCCTGAAAAATAAAAAAAAAATAATAAAAAAAAAGGTTCTTCAGTCAACTGGGCACTGTGAGAGAAATCCTTCTCTGGACTGGAATAACCACATGATGCAACACTCCAAGGTTGATTCTGGGTACCCACTGATGATGTAGATTCACAGATTTTTTTTAGATTTACTTTTTTGCAATCCTTATGCATTTGTCAGGATTTAAAATTATTTCAGATTTGTTCCAAGTAAATTTTGAGAAATGTTGGGTGATGATTTATTGATGATGAACACAATAAAGAAAATTTTTAAGGTCAGAAACTCCATAGGATCATTCCAGGATTGAGTTCAGGATTCCACTACATAAAAGTAGTGTGGTTTTGAGGGGCTGGAACAGGAGGTAAGCACTACCTGTAATGCAAGATATCACATATTATGTCAGAAGACAATAAGGGTGTGAGGTTGCAGTGGGGGACAGTGAAGGTCATGAGTATGAGACCAACTAGGAAGCACCTTTAGAAGACATCAGAGCTGCTTTTCATGGCTCAAAGGTGTGCATGTGGGTCTGCAGGGCTGGAGAAGCCAAGAAGCTACCACCAATCTGCTACTGTTTTCCACTGGAATTTAGGTTTCTAATCAAGGAGCTAAGATCAGAGTCCTGGGCAGCCTCGTCTCACTCTTCACTCTGTGTCTCACACAAATTATTTTTCCCAGTGAAAACTGAATCACACTCTGGAAACACCCGAGTTGCCTCCCACTGCCAAAGTGATCCCAGGATGACTGTGCTCTTATTTGCAGGTGGTACACAAATCCAGAGGGAAGGAGGTTTTTTGCAGGAGGACTGACTCTAAATTGTCCTTCTTTTCCTTTTTGGTACTACTCATTTTTTTCAGTTGATCATCGAGTCAGATCCCTGCAACCCACAGAACTTGGAAAAGAATTAAATGTGGTGAAGAATGTGTAAGATACCTAGAGAAGCAAGGTGACAAAGCATTGCTCTCTGTTTATCAGGCTACAAGGAAAGTAGTAAGCAGAAGATTTTAAATAAAGCAAAAATATCTGGGTTTTTTTTTAGGTTTTTTTAAATTTTTATTTTATTTTATTTTCCCCACAGGGCATATAGTTAATTTGGTTTATCATGAGATTCATTCAGCTCTTTCAGAAAATGTTCAGGGGCAATAGGTGCATCCAATGGTTACTAGTAGCAACAACCATTCCCAGAAATCAGTTCTTGCTTAAGGTTGAGTCCAGGGAAGACGCATTTAATTTTATATATTTTTTTTCTTATATTTTTTCCCCAAGTATTCAACACCAGCAGCCTTCAGTGTAAGGGTCTGATCTCATCCAATGTGAAAGCTCTGCAGAGGTTTCTGTGCAATCCTCTGTCATGGCATTCATTCACAACTGCAAATTAAGCTGGGCTCATTGGTAATAGGGACTATTTTTTTATTTAGCTTGTGGTATGAGGAACAAGCTCTGAATTGAAACATCTGAGGCAAAATTGACAACATGATGGGAGTATTTTAGGAGAAAATGATTTACTGAGCTAGAGACCAAGTGAGAACAGAAGTTCAGATAGAATCAGATTTTTCTTTCACAATGATTTCCAGTTTTAATGGGAATTTTTTGCCAAAATGTTCACCTTGAACATAAAGCTAAGGACAAACTAAGCAATGTATAATATTTTATTTTTAACCAATTTGAAAGCGTGTCTTTTTCTTTTTTTTTTTTTCTTCCCTACTCTATTTCTCCACTTTGATGAAGAGAATGTGAAAGAAATGAGAAGCAAATTAAAAAAAAAAAAAAAAGGAAAGGGAAAATACCTCCCTAAACACCCCTTCTTCAAAAAAATTTCAACTTCTAGTTTCAAAAATAAATTTATTTTTGTTTATGTCTCCCTATTTTCCTCTTTGGAAAGATGAGTAATGGAATGGTTACTCTGGATTCCTAGACAAGGGATGAAAGGCTTTAATACTCAAACCAACCACTTTAATTTGAGATCAGGAGGGAAAGAAGAAGAACAGAAACAGGTGACATGGCCACAACAAAGGTGTGGAAAAGGATCTCTGCAGGAGCCCTGTGGAAGATGGACTCAAGGCAGAGCCCACTGCACTTGTCAGTGATGGATGCTGCATGCAAGCTGAGCATGGAATCCAAACTGAAATTCTCTGCTCCTTGGGGTCTTCATCTTCCAGCAGGTCATTTGTCCATCCCCAGGGGCAGGTAAAGTGTGGTTGGATTACTTTGTGCTTTCCCTCCTGATACACCTCTCCCTTACAAAGTACATGAAAGATGAAGCTGGTACCCAAGACACACCAAGCCTCGCAGCCGTCAAAGGGAAAGATGCTAAAAATATCCCACCCTTGCTCTCCCTCCCCCCCTCCACTGTCTCTCTGTGTCTAGGTGCTGACAAAAGTTATTTGTCGTATTCCCTTCATTCGGTGAGTGACAGGAGACTGGTGTCAAGTGAGAAAATGAAATGTAAATTTTATTAAACACCTTCTCATCTCTGTGTATCAATCCAGATTCCAGCCTAACACAGCAAATCAAATCCTGTCTTCACGAGGCCTGAGGGCACACAGAGAATCATTTCTCCTTAATACCATTCCTTCCTAGTAAAATATTTTTCTGTTTAGTAAATGAAAATTTAAAATGCAAACCCTATTTTAATCCCAGAGAAAAGATGTGCATTGCAGGGAGAAGGATGCCACATTTCAGGCTGTTATGCCTCGTGCTTTCTTCTTGTTTGCAGCCACAGCAACAATGATTAGCTGAAGCATAAATTTCAACATCTTTTAAGACTTGCCCACTGGGACTTTTTAGCTTCATGTCCACCACTGGGCTTACTAGTTTACTAGTCCAAAGATGATTCAGTATCCACTTGTTTAATCTAAAACTGCAAGGTAAATTATATGATGTACTGAAGTCTGAGACACTGTTCCCAAGTGAATGGAATCAGAAATTCATTGCTGTGGGTCCTAAAACCTTTGTTTCTCTAAGCTTGAAAGTCTTGGTCCACTGTGAGAGATTAAATTGTGAGAAAAAGAATCTTTTAGTTCAAGGTTTCTTCTTGTTACACAAAATCATGGGTGCTTTGACTTCCTTGAAATTCACAGACAAAGCATAAAATAATTTGTTTCTTTTTGTAAGCATGAAGATATTTGTATCTTCTTATCCAGGCTGTGTAGAGGTTAAAATTAGGATGGAGACAATAGATATATATGAGAAAAACTCTTTACTCCCAAGAGGTGGCACTGGAGAATATGTTTATTGCAGACTGACTGATCCTCTTCTACATGTATGACACTGGAAGCACTGGACCATTGCTGTTTGAGACACTCAATGGAGGAAAAAAATCTACTTTTCATCTAAACTCATTAGTCTTTCATATTAAAAGTTAGGTTTAATTAAGTTCTCCCTTGCATGTGGTTAATATAGTCAGGTTGCTTCACCTCACTTTTCACACACAGCTATTGCAGGATGGGCTAAATCACCCTGTGGAAGTGTCTGTCTCTCTGCAGGTATGAGCTGAATGAGAGGACATAGATGACTTCTACCCTTGTCAAGCAAGCATTTTGGCTTGATATGGCTACATGCTTCCTACTTCTACCCAGTTCTTTCACTGCCCAGCTCCCAGCTCATCGCCAGTTATTTTCTGATGGGAAAAATACAGTGGAGTGCACAAATACCACACAAGTAGATATCTTCTGGCAATTTTTTCCATCTGAAAGTGTGTCCCTTCTCTGTAATTGCCTCTCTTAGCAGTAACTCATCCAGTGCTGGTTTACCATGGAGGTGGGTGTCCTAGGATTGCCTTGTTACCCCACCTGGGGCAGCCCCTATGTGGTTACAGGGCTTCAGGGCTTCAGTCACCTCACACTCCAGGGAGTTATCCATGAGGTCAATCAAGGTTTCCAACTTGCAGGTCCTACAAGAATCACCAGAGCACTTCAGTTCAAGGACACTAAGGGTGCAGTCCCTAAAATCTCTGGAAAAAAAATGGGAATAGTTCTAAAGAAAATGTTTTCATAATTTTATTTTATTTTTCAAGATTGATATCACTGGAGTCTTTTTTTCTAACTCAAGTTTTTCCTTCAAAGACAGATTTTGGACTCCCCTCAACCCTAATCACTGCATTTCCTAACCCTTTTTGGAGGAAAAGCTGTTCTGTTGTTCATGAAACAGGGAGAGATGAGATGAGGCAGGGAGAGATGACATGAAGCAAGGAAGAGTTAAGCAACTCAGTAAAGCTTGCACTAGGAACAAGTGGAAAAGAAATCAGAAACGGCACCCATTCCCCTTGGCTATCTGTCCTCAGACAAACTACAACATTTTTGTTATCAAAGTCTGTTTCAGAGAGGAAAATGGGAGGCAGACAACACTGAAAAAGTAATGCAGGGCAAGACTTGCAGCTTATGCATTAGGCTGGATATCAGCAGTCCTCAGTTCAAGTCTGCATCCTGCCACCAATTCCCCTCTCCAACCTTAGGCCACTCATTTAATGTCTCGGCCCCTCAGCTCTTCATGTGCAAAATGAGAATACTAATACAGCTTTTCTCCATACCTCAGTCCACTTTCTCATCCAGGCTCTAGGGTGGGCACCGAGGATGTTTCTAACTAATTATTTTCCAAGTGCAGTTCAATCCTGGTAGCCCAGTTGCCGTTGAAACCACCCCTGAAACAAAAGTGGAATAGTCATAAAAGTAATAGTGATAGTAATAGAAAGGGAGGAAATAGAAAGAGAGGAAATAAATGGAAATAAATAGAAATTAGACATAGAAATAATAGGAATAATAGAAATATTAGAAATATTAATAGAAAAAATAGAAATATTAATGGAAATAAGTAGAAATAGGTAAGAGCACCTGGACTGGTTTCACTCGCAAGGTTATGAGGGTTAAAGAAAAAGACAAAAAGAAAAGTGGTGTCTGTGCAGAGGAGCTGTCATGTCACAGAAATTGTCAGCTTCCCTAATATCACCAATCCCTCCTCAGCCTCATTGACTGAAATTCTGCCATGCCTCCAGGTAGATGGCTGCTGGGACTTGGAGCTTGAGATACATCCACACCAGAGATCAGTCATTTCACACTGCCACTGGGCTTCTTTACTATTCTAATACAGAACCCATTGCACACTATGACTAATAATGTTGGCTGTATGAAAGAATTATTTATATAGAGACTGAGAAAGGCCTCCCCGGATTTCTAGACAGGACAGTCTTGATTTGGAGAGAGCAAAGCATAAAATAACTTCAGGGCCATTTCAAACTGCCGTAGTCTCCAAAAGGCAAGTTGAAAACTGGTGGTTGAATTTGAAATGCAGCTCTACAGGCTGTGGAAAAACCTTCCCTCTTATCTTAGAGTCCTCCATCCTCAGAAATAAAGAATGGACATCAAGTGAATGCTGGTCAACAATGGCTTATGGAAAAAGGCACAGTCAAACTAAATTGACAGTTCTGTTCCTGATGAGATTACAAGTTCAGTCAATAAAGATAGCAGTATTCAAGCAATATTAATCTGTGGGGCATTTGACTTGGTACATTGTGACATTTTAACCAGGAAAAAACATACAAAATTAATGTGGTGAACCTTAAGTGGATTAAAAATAGGCTGACAGTCTCTAAATATGCTCGTGGAAGTTATTCTGAGTGGGTCTGTTTCTAGTTTGGCCATAGAGGTATCAGGTTTTGTCCTGATGCCATTTAGACATGTTTTATCTATAAACACAAAGACAATCTAAAATCTGGTATTCAGCCAGCTGGTTAATGAGATGGAGATTCAGGGGATGATAAATAAAATAAGGCAGCAGATCCCTTATGTCGTGTGATCAGTGGATCAACCTCATTCAGACAAATGAAGCACATTTTGTTGTAAGACTAGAAAAATTATATTTAAGGATAGAGGCTGTATTTCCCACACAGAGTTTCTCTTCTGACAAACTAGTGACTGAAACCATCTTGTCATCATGATAGATAATAACTAAAGATGTTTTTTTATCAGGATAAAGGTCTTACAAAGGAGTTAATGTTGTTTTGTTACATAGAGACAAAAGCTTTGTAAGAGGAGGGTGCTTTTGTTCCAGGACTGATACTCCTGGTTTTGATGTCTGCAGTTCAAGAATTCCTTTATAATTTTGTAAAGGGTTCACAAAAGAAACACAGATGTGGAAAATACTTTACATAGCAAAAAGAAAAATGAGGTATTTGCACTGATAAACCAGCTGAAAACCAAGTGCCCAGTGCCAAATGGTCCTTGAGGTTTTCTCTGTAGCCAGCACTAGATAACTGAAGAAGATGCTTCAGCTTGTATCTCTCAGTCTTATTTTAGCCTCACAGTGGAATAAAAGACCTCTGAAAGTTCTGATCTTGTGACACGGTCACAAGCTAAAAATACCTATAGGTGAGACAGAGTTTTGAAAATACAGAGTTTTTCTGTTGAATAGAGAATACATTATAAGTAAAGCAAATTAATGAGATGAAATTAGTGAGATGTTATAAGAGAGAATATTAGCAGTTTAGTAGGGGAAGGGGTGTTTGTGGCAGATCTTTGCCACATTTTTTTCACTAGAAGACTAAATGGTTTTGTTTGAGTGCTTCCTTCCTCATCTTCACATAAGGTACCCAAAAATGTCTGTGTAGTTCAAGCAGGAATGAACTCGGGGTTTCCCTTTGACTTGTGGTCTGAGAGGAGCCTGAAACAGATGGCAAACTGCCCAAAGATCTCTGCAGTCCCTCTTTGCACCTACCACCACTCTCAACAGCAGCCAGAATGGATCAATGTGGTCTCTTAGGAATCCTTCTGGCTCCTGGACTGGCCTAGGAACTCCTTCTGTCTTTTAGAAGATGGACCATCCCATCTCCTTCTCCCATCCCTTTTTATATTGCCAAAGCACTGGAAAAAACAAGAGAACAGGAAGGGCAGGAAGGAGAACAGGAAGGAAGCTATTTCTAGCAAGATAGATGGTGGGGTAGCTGCTCCAGCCCTGCTCCTCCAGGGCTTGCAGGGACAGCTGCCATCTCACCAGGGGATGTAGAGAAAACTCTCTGTTCAGGCATCTTCTCCCTCTCCTCCCACACTGACCTTGGTCTCTCTGTTCCAGAATTGCTCTCCTCTGGTGTTGTTCTTTCTTCTGGTGTTCTCCCTCTCCAAGTGTTGATTTCTCTCTTCTCCTCCCCTTCTCCTCTGCCCTTCTCCTATTCAACGGGTGTTTCTCCTTCTTGAACATGTTAATGTGTAAGCACATCCATTGTTCACTGCTGGCCTGAGGTGGGGATGGACATTTTGGAGAGCTATTCAGAAGCTACTTAAAGGAGCCACCCCTGGGTGCTCCTCCCTGGCTTCCAGAAACAGCTCCACACCAACACACAATACTCTCCTTTGGGATGATTCCAAAGCCCATCCAAAGCCATGAGGGACAGACATTCTCTGGACATACAGAATTAGGCAAGACCTAAAAGGTAAATGTGGTTAATTTACTGCTTATATTTATGATCAATATAACAAAAAACAAACAAACAAAAAAAAGTACAGGCCACAAGGCCTCTTTCCAAACCATCCATTAGGTTGTCTCCTTCCCAGATCTATAGAGTACAAAAAATTGTGAAATACGAGCTATGATGCCAAACACAGTTTAGTAACTCTGAAAAATGCACCTTCAGATCACCATCCACCTTTGAAAAAATTGAAAAGAACTGCACATTTTGCATTGAGAACTACAATGGGCAGACTGGAAAACTTGATCTCAGAAGCTAGAAACTTGATTTACAGCTTTGCTCTGGCTCCACTCTTTTCAAATGGACAAAAATTATAAAGACTCTGTTTCATTAAGACATCAAATTCCAAGACATATAAAGCTCATTAGGATTGCTTGATAAAATAGACACATTACAGGAATGGTTACAAATTAGAATCATATTCTTGTATGAAGATTGTTGCAGAGGTCTAAGCCAGCAGTGTTCTGATCTTAATCACTATGTTGGGTGTTTTTTTGAGAGAGAAAAGAAAACTGAGACTGTCCTTTAAAACTACAGCTCAGACACTGCCCACACCTATCAGGACATTTGGTTCAGGGAGACAAACATCCTTGATGTCAAGGTTTATTTATTGGTTTATAATATTCCTGGGTTGCATACTAGAGAGATGTCTAATACTCCAGAGAAAGCAGAATTTCTCATGAATTTTATACACATAATTTCCTATGGGAAGTGCTAAGTATGATACTTCCTGAAGGATTCTGTGGAAAATTCATGTAAATAAGGCAAAAAAGGATTAATGGCTCCAGTCTGCAGTCATCTTGTGGACAGTGTTTTATGAAACAAAGGCACGGAGGGCTTGAAATGTGGACTTTTTCTTTCCACACAATGGGCCACTGTACATTAAAAGGACTTGCTGGTGCCTGCTCATAAAATGTGTGATCAAGTTTTTCACAGAGATCAAATTTTGCATTTCTACGACCACATAGAAGACTGCTCTGCACTTTGTAATGGTGCATGCAGATTCAGTCTGGACTAACAGAAGTCCTTAGCTCTTCTGTATGAACCACCTCATAGCATCAGCATCTTGAGAAGTGTGTGCTGTAAACACCTTCTGATCAGGGTGTTGTGTCATTTGGTGTCTCATTGTATTGATCTCTCCAATGATGCTTCTTGATATTGCATGAAATCTCCATGAAGGGATGAGTTTAAAAGCTCATGAGGAACAAGTCTCATTCACCTCATACAACCAGGATCTGTTGTGCCATGACCAAGCTCTGCTGCTCAAGAATAATTTTACTTCTCCCTCATGCCTACTGTCAGCACTGATAATTCAACTCTGTTATTTTTAATGTGCTTTCCAAACAAGAATATCCTCATTATCTCACAGATACCAATGAAATCATATCCATGGTTTGGTGTGAGCAATTGCAAGCAGAGATGAATTGTATCAGTTTGCTTCTAGGCACACAGAAGAAGGGCTGGAAAAACAAGAGCAGTTATGAGTTTCATTGACCAGATCATTGACCAGAATTTCAGTTTTTATGGTTGGATTTGAGGATCTTATGGGTCTTTTCCCACCTAAATAACTCTATGATTCAAGGCTTTTTCTTTGCCCTGATAATCATGAATTTTATGGAAGATACAGATATTCCATGCTAAATTCCTAAATGAGCTCAATTTGCTCATCACCAGATTTTCCAATTTTTGTTGGTTGTTTTTTTTTTTTTTCAAATGGAAAAATAAATACACAGCTAAATGTTAACAGTTTCACATGAACTCCCTCAAACACAGAATCACAGAATGGTTTGGGTTGGAAGAGACCTTAGAAGGTCATCCATCTGCAATGGACAGGGACATCTTCAACTAGAACAGGTTGCATAAAGCCCTGTCCAACCTAACCTTAAATGTTTCCAGGGATGGAGCATCTACCACTTCTCTGAGCAATCTTTTCCAGTGTTTACCACCTTAAATTTTTCTTTGGAATACCAAATATGTCAAGCTTTCAATGATCCTCTGAACAGGGACACTTTTTTAGGACATTGACTGAAGTTGTTTATTTTCCAGCACTTTATAGGCAAAAATTATTCCCCTGTGTCAGATAACTTTCCACCCAAATGTGTGGGCAAGGGACAGCATAGGCTGTGTGCTGTTTGGAGCTCTTGGACTCTTGGTTTGTCTGGGAAAGGTGTAGACATCTCCTTTTATGAAAGGATGTAGAAGTTTGTTGTTATTGACAGGAGTCTTCTAACTGACATCTTGTCTGCTGAATGGAGGTCCATTTACTTTTGTTACAGAGTCTGAAGTTTGTGTGCCTACTGGGTGTATGAAAAGAAGCACCTTACTCATTCAGTCTCTAGATATATCTCCATGAGTAGAATTCTCTGAATTTTTGGACATGTATTATCAAGCAGGAGCCCTCAAATACTTGCTTATTTCTCCCTATCATCCCCAAATGGAAAGAAAATTATAATAAAATAAAAGACAGAATGCTACAGATTCATAAGCAAGGGATACAGAGTGAATTGTACAGACAATGTGTCAGTGGAGAATTTCTTTTAGGAGGAACCCTATTTCTACTTTCTACTAAAAATATCTCCATTTTAAAAACTGAAATAAAAATCCAGATGAGCCTTGAGCTTCTGGAGCAAAGTAATATTTCCATTACCTGAAGAGGGCCTACAAGAAAGATGGAGAGGGACTTCTTAGAAGGAAGGACAAGGGACAAGGGTTTCAAACTGAAAGAGGGTAGAATTTGGTTAGACATTAGGAAGAAATTCCTTAGTGGAAGGCTGGTGAGACACTGGCACAGATTGCCCAGAGAAGCTGTTGCTGCCCCATCCCTGGAAGTGCTCAAAACCAGGTTGGATGGGGCTTGGAACAACCCTGTTTAGTGGGAAGTGTCCCTGCTCATGCAGGGGGTTTGGAACTGGATGATCCTAAAGATCCATTCCAAGCCAAATCCACGATTCTATGATTTGTTGTAAAAATAGATAAAAATTAAAAATGAAGAAAACCTGGCATCTCCATTTTATTTTCTTTCAGGAAAATGTTTATCAGAGACCATGACATTTGCCAAGGAGAATACCTATTAAATTCTACACAGGTGCCCAATATTGCTACAAAGACAAAAGGCCATTTTCAAGAATTATTTTGAATGACAAGACATTGAGAATTTGGGAAGGGTTTAGGCTGTGTAAAGATATTGAATCCCTACATTTCATCTACTGGAGGGTGCGCTGTATGAAAACTCAGGATTTTTTGTCTAATAAGACCTCAAAATCTTCAAGGCAACAGATACAACCTGAGTTTTTTTCCATCTAACAAAATATCTTCTCACAGCTTAAATTCCTGTTCTCAAAATGCCACCTGGAGACCAGTGCATTGAAGAAAAATAAAATAGAATAATGTAGAAATCCATATTCAGGACAAATAAGTGAATCCTCAGAGAGGGTAAGCAGGCACAGAAGAGCTCTTCTGACTTACACCAGCTGAGCATCTGATGCCAAATATCACTAATGAAGTCACCAAGCCAAATAATGCACCCATCCTATTCCCTTATAATCATTCCAATGCCCCTTACAGCTGTTTCCAACTGTGTCTCTGATCTCCATGCTAAGACATTTAAATCTCCTGTTTCATTTGCATGGTTATCCAGTGAAATAGCTCCTAGTGTTTCTTTTCTTGTTTGCAAAACTGAAGAGAGAGGGGGCGGAGGGAGGTTTGGGGGGGAGGGTGAACGTAGAAATGTGAGGATTTATCTACATGCAGGAAAATTATTCAAATCTGACAACTTACTTTTTGTTCCACGAGAGACTAGCTTGAAGGCTTGGATTCTCAGGGGGTTATATTGCCTTTTTTGTAAAGTCTTACCATAATTAGTATTTCATCCCATCTTCTTTGGCATCCAAGTGTTGTGCTGTGTTGCCTTATGATGGAGCTGGCTGCACTGCAAGGACCAGGTCTTTTTTGGGCTGACAGTGGGGTTTTTTCTAACATATTTCTAAGTTGTCAGGTCTCTGCAGGAGAAGTATCTGCAGTGCAGCTGGGCTGTGGAACAAAGATTAAGGCTCAGAAGAGGAGTGGAAAGAGGTGTCTTGTGATGGGGATATATGAATAACTTGGCTGGTCCACATCAAAGATCCATTTAGACTTTTGGCTAATAGTGACCAGAGTGCCAAGGGAATAACAGAAGAAGGAGGGCAGCAAAGATTGATATTTCCATGGTGTATTTTCCTACTCTCTTTCCTAGTTGCAGCTCAGAGGAAGCCAATCTCTATGTAACACTGTGATGCTTTCCTGACACTTTTTTGTCCTACTAATTTTTTAACTTGTGTAAGTTTTAAGTGTCATCTAATCATCACAAAGCAAAGATGAAGAAATGGTCCTTTTGATTGTTTCAGATTTGTCTCTTGAGCTTTTAATTTTATACATCCTAATCCTTTTCCTGCAGGAGAGAGCAAATGGTCATTCCCTGTTTACTTTGTTCCCTCTTCACCTTCTGCACATCCTTTTTCCAGGATTTTTGCTTAGTTTATAGTTCTGCACATAAGAAAAGGGGACTGAGCACTAGAATCAGAACATCTTGTAGGACTTAAGACCCAAAATTTTAATGGTGGTTCAACCCCTGTGAGGAATGTGTATATGTATTATACACATATATGATACACATTATATACTTTATATGGATAATTGCTATGATTCTATATTGTTTACTATTAAACCTTAAATCCCAAATTGGTACACTAGCTTCCTCTACTTTTCCCTGTTATACTTCATTTCACATATTTTTCCACCCCACCTTTTTTCTCTTACTTTTGATTCCTTGCTCTCCTTCCACAACTCACAGTACTCTTTTCTCATGGAAAATTCACTTAAGCTTACCTGTGTCTTGCTTTCTTCCTACAGCACTGATTGAATTACTACTTGAACAAGTCTCCAGTGCTCTCCTTACAGTGATGGCTGCACCTCACCATGGAAAATAAGATAAAATTGAGAAGAAAACCCAAAATAATTAATTAGATAACGACAATAAGTTGATTGCAAGAATCACCCTCATATGCTTTATTCAGTCTCACACTGTCGTCAGGATCCTTGCATTTCTAGTGATTCTGGCTTGGTTTTTTACTCACTTAAAAAGGTGAAATCCCATTTTTCAAGGCAATTGCATCTCACAGAGCACTGATTTCTATGAGCAATAAAAAGCTCAGTTCATGTGGCTCCCAAATCCCTTGTTCAGATATATCACGATGCTTGGAGTATAATTATGGCTGCAGTTGGTTGGGAGGAATCTGCTAACAGTGTCTTTAGCAGACTTTGTATCCTGCAGCATCTTAAATTCCTTTCACAACCTACCCTAAGGTATGCAACATACTTTGTGAGTATGATGCAATCAAACATCATTCTGGCCATAAGGCAGACCTCACACTGGAAAAAAGAGAAACAGAAAAAAAAAAACCTAAAAAATCATGTCTTAGGGCCATGGAGTCATCTCGTGGGATCCTGAAAAGTCATAAATGTGATGCAGTCTGCTTTGATAGTTTAATTTAAGGAGGCTTTTCCTAAACTTTGCAAACAGAAGCCATTTCGGGGTGATTTCAAAATCAGGAATCACTCCTTCACATATTTCAGATGGTTAAGATCAGGGTTATTCTTTATCTTTACCTCAGTGGTAGTGGATGTTGCGTTTGAAGAGAAAAAACCCGAAGTTTTTTCTTATGGGTTTTCTGGAGAAATTACAGCCAGCCTTGGCTGATGCATTGCTTTGCTTTTTAATTTGAAAAGAGCAATCAGCAAGGAGCTTTTTCTGCAAATAAGAGGCAGCATGTCCCCAGCAAGCAAGGAAGAGAGGTGCTCTCTCTGCAGCAACCCATTGCTAACAGGACATCAAAAAGTCCATTCTCTTGTTTTCATCTTCGGTGACATTGCCCTTTTGAGAATTAAATACTCACTGGACACACAGTGAATGCAAAAGAAAAAGAAAAAGGAAAAATGTCAGAGAAAGGGATGTATCCTGTTTACTCCCTCTGCTGCAATTTGGCATCAAATTGGAGTCTAAGAAGGGTACATTAACATTCAGCTGGCTGTTACTGTGAGCCATAATAGACATGAGCATTGACTAGACCCAATATTAGTGATGGTACTGGGAAACCATCTTTGCTTTTGGCTGCCTGAAGGCAGTAGTGATCCCCTGCTTGTCCTATCTGTCAGTCTATTTGATCTCCAAATGAATTGCTTTTGATAACAGCTATATAAATGCAGAACTGTTCCGCTGGGCCTTCTTAAATGAGACTCCTCTCTTTCATCTCCCAGTCATTTCAAAAAGCAGATAGACTTGTTAGAGGTTTTTAATGCAATGATTTATGTTTTATCTTGCCTGGTTTGAGGCAGCATTTATTTAGCACTAAATTCTTCCCAAGCCTATATGTGAGGAACAAATGCTTCAACACTGTATTTGGGACTTAAAATAGTGTCTCTATGTGCATATGTGTACATGTGTGTGTATGTATCCTCTGCTCCAGAGAGAAATAAATGTTGCACTTTTTTTTTTTTCAGGAATTCAGTGCTCCAGTTCACTTGGATCATTTTACCTGCAGCCAAATTAGGAGAAATAGGAAGGAAACAATGTTTGAAAATGATCTAACTAGTAGTGTTCTGTCTAGGGTGAATAAGGAATAATTTGTGGAGCAAGAAAATGACAGAAATTATATATCCTTATGAGGTTCATTAAAAATAAAATCTATGACTTTCTTGAAGTTATTAGCATTTCTCAAGAGTAGCAAAAGTCCACTACAGGAGTGGGGTGTCTGTCTTATGCATTTTTCATTTTCTTGTTGCTGAATGAGGTCATGAAGCTATTTAAATCAAAAGATGAAGTGAGGAGATGATTTTTAAGACTGATGTTCATTCATAAAGAATTAAGCAATACTGCTGATATCTAGGCAATGGAAAGAGCTGAGGTCTGTTGGAGTAATCCAGGAACATTTATCCAGACTCCACGGGAAAGGATGAGATTAAATTTCAGGCTTGGGCACTGTTTTTTAATTTATTTTTTTTTTTTACTGTAATGACTGCATTGGAGGTGCAACTCAACAGATTTCTTCTAATTGTGAAAGTTTAGCTTATGATGGGACATACACAATGGATAGAAGAGAAAATTCTTTGATGAAAATTGACCTAAATATCTTTGGCATAAGGAGCCTATGCTCTAAAGATACTTAATTTTCAAAGTGGTGGATCTGGCTGATCAGTCACTGTATTATATAGCAAATCATTCTGTCTAATGAGAAGTAACTTTTACATTCAAAAACCTCCTTTTTGCCATGGAAATAAATAATACAATAAAAGGAGCAAAATGAAATGGAGAAAATATATGTTATTTAAATCATCTATTTAAAAAAAGATAATATCTTTGATGCAACGAGAAACTGAGCAGTAATAGGAAAATTAGCTATGTTTTCTCTGCAATGACGAAGCTCATTTTTTGTCGTGAAAGAAAAGAAAGTTTTGTTTTAGCATCAGGCAGAGGAGATATTGAATGCCTCCACATCTCAAGGTGAGGTTGAAGCATGAAGATGCCATCTATGAGGCCTCCAAGAGATTCCTTATCCCACCAAGTTTAGGCATGGGTTTTAACCTGGAGCTCATGACACCTATTTCTCTCCATGATTTTCAGAGTTAATTTAGGCATGGTAAACTTTTAAATAATTCTATTTAATCCTTCCTTCTTCATTTTCCGCTCTTTATGCTGCTTTAGCTATTTAAGAAAGTTAAGTACTGTCTAGAACAAGAAAAGAGAAATCCTGAATACTCTCATGGTTTGGGGACTATCCTGACAACTGTTGGCTCCAGCTCAATTAACCCATGTTCACTGAGATTTTCTGTCCCACAGGTTGGAGCATTTCTCCAGGTTTTGTGATTTCTTCCCCATCTTTGTGTCACATCTGCAGTACTATCCTACAGCATTCTGGGTGAATGGTCTATTAGTGGCATGTAGAAAAATTAAAAATCACTTCCTCTTTTTGGTTTTGTTTATGATGTCCAAATCCCTAAATCTATTCTGGGATAAATAAAAACAAATATTTTAAAGAATTCACTGTGGAATACTGTCCTGGTAAAAAGTTACCAGATTTAACCCACACCCCCAACTAGTTTCCAGTCTTGGTTTTCCTGTTTCCAGAAAGTAAAATTCATTGAAGCCCAGCTCTACTGTGTTCCATTTGTTGGCAGAAAAAATATAAAATCAGTGCCATTTTACAGTTTCGTGATATAGGATATATCATGTACAGTTCTCCAAATGTCTGGAAGTAAATCCCTTAGCTTAGGTGCCAAATGTCCAAACCCAACACTTGTGCAGGTATTGCCTGTCTGATGGCCAGTGACCAGCATGTTCCTGGGAACTGCAGCCTGATGGATCAAATACACAACACACTGAACATAAAAATGTTTCCAAACGTGTAAAACAAATATGAAAAGGAACAGAAAACTGTGTTTCTTTCAGTATCATAACTCTAGTAGTTTGCCATTATTATTAAAAAGTAGTTTCCTGCCAAAGGTTACATGAAAATGCTGTCAAACCATTAGACTCCCAGACTGTATTTTTATTTGTATTTATATTTGTATTTACAAATGTAGATGTTATTAAAGGAAAAAAAAATTAATAAGGAGGTATTTTCTTTTTACATTCCAATCATCAAAATATGAAAGTAATATTGGATGAAGGACTTTGGAGATAGCTTTTTGTTCTCAACAACTTCTGATGTAAAGTAAGGTTGATGTAAAAAAACCCAACCAAAATAAAGGAATTTAATTAGGTGTAAGTAGCCTGATTCGTCTTCTACCAAAGTCAGGATAACTTCTCTATTTACATCAGAAGGAATGAGATTGATGGTGTCAAATTAATTTTAATGGAGATTTATAGATATATATATTCTGAGTATTTTTTGAACTAAGAAGTCTGTCGAACAAAGCAATCAACTGTTTTTTTTTCATGAATGCAGAAATAACTCCACTTAATTTACCATTAAAATTGTGTCAGAAGGAGGACAAGGATGATCTTGGTTCTTCCATTGGTCTTGTGTGATTTCAAAGGAAAAAGCAAACTTTACAGTCCATATACTAGACCAATATAGACCTTATACTAGACCTATATACTAGTATACAAACTTATACTAGACCTCAAAAAATATGAGGAAGGTGACATCAGGATAAAGTTGCTGTTCAGGAAGTTTGGCATACAGAACAGAAGATGGAGACTTTCAGAAAAGTTTTAGAATTATTTAAGAGTAATGAAGTGGAGATATTATTAATTACTCTTGACAGATGAGAAACTACAAAACAGAAAGTGTAAATCCAGGATTTTATATTGTATTTATGTGTACAGATACGTGTATATACATATATACATTTATATATGGGAGCTCCTGCTGCTACAGAGGACTCAGTGTAACTGGGCAAGTTTCTAAAGAGCACAGTATGCTGAAAACATGGCCTTAAGCATCACAATAAAAGCTCAGTGCTGTTCACGGCAGTAGAAAAACACAAAAATGTTCCATTTGAAATGTCTTCTCGTTGAAAAATGTTTCTTAAATTGGAGCTTTCTATAGGAAATATTTCTTATGAGAAAAATGGTTTGCATTTTTGGCAACCAAAAATTGGCTAGAATTCAAAGTGGTTTTTTTCCTAACTATTGGCTTTCTGACAAAATTTTAAATACTTTTCAAGCCAAAGCTATCTTAAAAAGAAGAATTTCAAGTTTCTCTCTATACAGTGTTTTAGAATAAATCACTTTATTTGTCTGCTGAATATTTGGCTTTTAGGAAGGCACCAAAGAAGTCAATGAGTTTGTTTTAAAGCTTTATTGAAAAGGTGATGGGGTCTTCAAGATCTAGCCTTAAATTACATGTCCAAGGTGTCCAAGTAAATGGTGGCAAAATCGTGAATCACTCTCAGATCTAGTGAATATAAGTCAACACCTTTTCCCTGGTAGGCATCATCCACCTGTCCCTTTACACAGAAGTTCTCATGCAATTCCCCATGGATTCTGTGGAGTAGAACAACAGGAAAAACAATTCATGTTCTTCTATTGCCCAGTGCAATAGCACAGAGCAGCTTAACAGGAGAATTTCCATAAATGCCACCAGTGGATACCCTTTTTTACCAACCAGGAGAGCAGACCCCATTCTGGTAATATTTTTTTTTTTTTTTTTTTCCTTTTGCTGTCAGTCTGGAAGGGGTTCAGGCAGTTAATTTTGGCTAGTAGCAGGGGGAGAGCAGGAAGAAGAAAGGATGCAGCACTCTGATATTTTTTTCCCCTTATAGCATCACTTATTAAAATCCTGTTGTCCTGACCATTGTTGTTGCCATTGAAGTCTGGTTTATTTACTTGAAAATCTGATTTGTTTCATTTTATTACTGTGTTTGTGAAGTAACTGATATCAGATTCTGCAGGAAAGAACTGCCATTTACCAGCAGGCTGTGATGGCTCTGACGCGGTCTGCAGGACCGGCTCCAAGGCTTGCTCTGCCCCGGGGGCTCTTGCAGAAATAAGATTACTGGCAATAACTGCTTCAACTGCTTTGAATAACAGACACAACTCAGAGAGCATAAAATTAGCATAAACACAGCATCAGTGTGTTCCCTCGGCGGATCCGAGACAGGCAGGATATGGAAAATTGACTGAAATGGGGTCAGGCGCTGCTGAAATCAGGGAGGCAGGCAGAGAGGTGGCTTTGCTGCTAATAAATAAGTAAATAAAATGAGAACCATGAAGTTTTAATGATGATACCTTCTGAGGGATGGATATTAAAAACTCAGCGTTGGTGTCAGAGCACCCTAAATGTTGTCTTTCCAGGCAAATTGCTCTTTGGCTCTGCCCTCCTGATTGGGTGGGGACAGGGCAAGGGGGAAGAAATAGCAAAAATAATTACAGCAATCCCAGAAATTTCCTGTAACAAATTTCCTGATTTGTTGTTTTGTGTTTTGTTTTGTTTTGTTGGGTGGGGGGAAGGGTTGGAAACAGAAAAGGTGTAAGGATGGAAGGAGAGCACAGTGTGATAATTTGAGGAGGATGCCCTAGATCTGTTAATGAGTGGTAGCAGTCCTATGTTTTTATATTTATCAAATATTAAAATGGGAAATGCTTACTGACACATTCAATAAAGAAGTACATTAAGAGGGGAAGGCACAGCAGCTCTGATTTTGCAGTTTTAATAATGATGTTGAAGATACTGCTTGCAACAGATTTACACTGCTTGCAACAGATTTACTCATAGAGTTCTGGGTATCCAAACCCTCTGCAGAGAGAGGTGGAACTACCACATGCTTAAAATTAGAAGTTTCTCAGAAAAAGTACAGAAAAAGACCATTAGCTAGCCTATTTATCTCATAATCAGCATGAGATTTAGGATATTGTTTTAAATACAGCCTTCCCTCCTTTGAAGAAGAGATACCAGTGGAGGGCAGCCCACGTTGGTAGAGTATGGGTTGCTTTTATACAGGAAAAAAAAATGTTTATGACTCTGGTCCTGCTTTGCACTGTTGAGAGTTTGTCCTTCAGATGAAATAAGGATTCTCTAGAAGTCTCAGGATCAGAGCTCTTTATTAAGCCAATTTATAAAGCAGAGTCTGGAACCCACTTTCAGAAAAGGGCTTAAATCCTTAGATACTTTAGACTAATGCAGTATTCCATGTTTCAACCATCTTTATCCAATGGTGAAGAAAATAAAAAAAAATATATATATAATTCCTAAAATTTATAAGAAATTATTTGGGAAGGTTATCTTGCTTTCTCCTGTTTTTTGTTTCTTTTTTTCCCCCTTTACTCATGCTGTTTCTCTACTCTTCCTCTCTAACACAGACGTTTTCTCAAGGCATTGCAAGGAAAGATGTGGTGTCAACAAATATTAAACTTTGCCTGGAAAAGGATCTGTTGAAGGTCAAGAGATTTCCACTGCCACAAGTGATAGAGAGGATGAAGGGAAACATGTAGAAGTGGGTAACCAGCTGCAAGAGAGTTAACAGTGGAGAAATATAAAGGAGAAGTGAGTCTGGTTAAGAACAAAGCATGGCAAACAATCCTTTTTTGACTAAGGTCCAAAGTAATTTACGTAAAGAAAGTTAGACATGGAGTTGAGGTGTGAGCTTTAATGATCTTGCTATCAATACTTTATCTTTTCATTATTATTATTTTCATGAACTTTTAATTTTCTGAATTGAAATAGAACCAGAATAGACGGAGAGACATAGTACTGTTATCCTTGCCAGCAGTTGCCCAGAAAAGAAAAGAAAAAAAAAAAAAAAAAAGCCTGCTATTTTGAGATTTCAAGGCCAACAAAATTTATGATCAAGCATTGGACATGAAATGAAACTCTTGACAGTGTGCCCTTGTCTATAAAAATAAGCTCTAATGACCCTCTGTCCCTTGCCAGTAGATCCAGAGGAAAAGGCAAGTTTAAAAAGGCCTGGAAACTAAACCACTTTTTCACCCTTAAAGGTGGTCCTTTCAGGTTGGAGGAAAGACAAGTGGTTGTGGAGCATGGGTATAGCATGCCTGGGGACAAGTAAAGGACTTTGTTCTCCCCAAGACATCAATCCAGCATCTATCAACAGTGCTAAATTTGTTAAACAAATAAGCAGATGAATGTACCAGAAGAATATGTGAGGAAAAATAATCAGACTTATAAGACGTCTTGGAGTTCAGCCATGATTTTGCTCTGGAAAAAAAACCCCTTAAATTCAGTCTCCTTCTCACAAAGGACCTTTTTCTCTCTTTCTATTGGGGTTAACCGGCATTTAATTGATTTATTCAGGAATATAATTGATTCTGATGACAGTGGCAGGAATAAGCCCTCGAAAACTGGAGCTTCCTGGCATGCAGACTGTCCTGGTCCTTATTCATTCAGCACAACTGCAGCTCCCACGTTGGATGCAGACTTGCCCTGGGCTTCCTCCCTAATCACTGGAGAGAGAGAGACTTCTCCAGAGAGTGATGGACATCTAGCTTGGGCTTAAGTGCTATCTGAGTTCTTTTCTCAGGAACTTAAATTTTATTTTGACTAAAAAAATCTGGTCTTAGTGGCCAACAGCTGTCTCATTGTCTCTGTCTCCATTTGGTACTCTTCTTGTGCCAAACACAAATCATAAACTTGCAAGCCAGGACATTGTTTTAGGTTTTTTGGGGTTTTTTGTTTGTTTGTTTGTTGTTTTTGTTTTTGTTTTTGTTTTTTGGTTTGGTTTGTTTTTTTTTTTAATGATTCTTAGCTTCACATAACAGAATCCTGGGCCAATCCAAAGGCTCGCAAGTTTTACCATCATCCTCACCTTCATGACATTGACTTCTCCTGTATACATCCAGATTTGAATGATTTGGCTGAAAATTAGAACCCAAGTGAGATGTTTAAAAAGCTCTTGGAATTCAAAGCAGCTATATTTGTATGAATGGTTCAAATGTGGAAGCTGAACCTCTGTGCTTTCCTCTCCCCAACTTTCCCCCACATTGGCAGTTTTTATATATATTTCCTTATTGTTAAAGAAAATAAATATACAGCTTGAAGAGGATTTTCATGAAAGATATATTTTAATAGAAATATAATATAATAAAATTCAGTTCTCTATTACAAAGCAGCTTTGATTAAAGGGAACATGTGTTAATCTATAATCCTCTAAATACAGTTTAATTTTTATTAGGAACCACAGAAATAACATTAAGGAACAAGATGAAATTGACTTTAAAAAAATCACTGAGAATTTACCTTTACTGAAGCATCACGGAACTTTCATAAACAGTTGTAGAAGCTGTTAATGTCACTATCTGAAATCCATTACCTGTGACTAAGGAAACAATTCTGTTTCAGGTAAGACTGAGTCATAATTTTGGAGGATTAATTCATATAAAAAGGTGCCAATCCTAGAGAGCTTAGCATATCTTTGCAGCATTCTTGATCCAAGATATATGCTGAAGGGTTATGGTTTGTTTTGTTGTTTTGTTTTTTTTTAATCCTCACTCAGTTTCTGGATGTTGATATGAATAATTGAGATTTGTAGGAATGTTTAAAAACTTTTCACTTTTCACTTTAGAAACTTTTTCACTTCATTTCTGAAAGTTAAAAAAAGGTAAATATACCTATAATTACATGAATAGCATGGAAAAAATAAATAAATTAGCTTATCATCCTTCTGAATGTTGTCCTGGATATGAAGGAACTACAAAAAAATATCATCCTTTTCCACGGGAATGTTGGGGTGTTAAAGACAGTCAGTACCAAAACTGAAAAATATTGACACCCTCACAAGCAAGTTCTGGAAGGTAAACTTTCAATACTATATCTCAATAGCTTTTGATACCTATATTCAAACAATCTGATTAATTCCCTCAAATGTCAGCTGATTTTCTTTCGTATCATTTTGAAATATAATATAATCATATACAGAATATATATCTATATATGTAATATATAAATGTAACAGGTTTTTGTTGAAAGCAATGTCAGCTACCTGTTGGTAAGCAGCTTGGTACTAACTTGTTTAGTAAAACAATGACTTGTAACCAGGTGGTACTTGACCAAGATGCCCAGATCCACACAGTACTTATTAATCTTGATCCTGCTGCTTTTATGATTGCAGGGTCAATCCCATGGTTACGTTTGGGAGAGATCAACAGCTTTGGGTACATGCTGGCATACTGCCTACTCTGATGGGGTTTATGGCTCTTAGTACATGGGCAATGAGTCATGAGCCATCACAGCCAATTTTTAATTTAGTCTCTAGGGGTATATGGCAATATAAGCTACGTCTTCCATAGGTATATGGTACAGATATATGAAGGCACAAACACTGCTGGAAGAGCTACTTCCAATAAGCAATGGTGAATGTCCACCAAAACAAGGACATCATAACCAAGAAGAACTGAATGTAGCCCAACATCATAAAGTGAAAGAACAGTAGCATTAACACCTTTGTTTAATCGTATTTTTCCCTAAATATATCCCATTCTGATGATTAAATATATAAAACTCCTTTTTTTCCCATCAAATGTCCCAGTATAAGTTTTCCAAAGTTCTCATTTCTGATGCTTTCTATAACAAACATTGCTAACTTTTCCAGTAACTTCAGGAATGAGATTTTGCTAGAATTTATTCCAGGGTCTCTAAATTACACACTTCCAGAAATGTTGGAAAAGGGATTTAAACAGAGAGACATTATGCTATGAGGCTTACCAGACAAGTTTGGGAACTCTTATGACAGCATCTTTGAAGCTATTGTAATGCTGCCAAAATCATCAGATTTAATGGCATTTATGATACAGGTCAAATAGGGTAGCTATTAAAAAAGAAAACACATAGAAGTTCAAATAATGTTCTAATTGGAGGTAGTTGGGACAGCTGGAACAGCAGAGAGAAACTCGTGTTTTCTGAAGATGTGGGGTTTTTTGGGTTTGTGTTTTTTTTTTTTTCTTGAATCACATAGTTTTATGGGTGCATTATGTCAGCAATCAAGACTCCTTCCCTCTTCTTGTAGGATGCAGAAGACTGGATTTAACCTCAGTTCACTCTCCTAGAGCTCCATCAGGAGCTTTCAGATAGAAAGAAGCAGTTAAGTCAGAAACAGGATCATCAGGTGTTTTTTGACTGACTGGATATCTGTGCCTGACTGTAGCTGTATCCCAGCAGCCTTGAGAGCCTGTGGAGAGAAGGAAGAGCTTGCATTTCCTTCTGTGCTTAGTTACTTCTAAAATACATCAGATGAAGACTTTTTTAGCACTGAGAATGGCTCAGCTCAGCCATAGCTGCCTACGGAGGAGGTGTCAGGAGGTGAATCCCCCTTGTTTCAGATGTTGATGGGTATCAGGCTTGAACTATTGCCTCAAGAATTAAAATATTACTTCAAAATACCATCCTCTTTAAATTCTGGGCACATAGGTTTCTTTATCCTATTTAAAAATACATAACTGTGGTGTTTAAATTAGAATTTTAATCTCCAAGGTTCCCTCTAAAATTGATAATGAGAAGTAAAAGTACTTGAGAGGTTGATTTAAGTATGGATCAAGCTAGACAAAATGTCAAGAGAAAGTTTAAACACAGACAAAAAATAGCCACACTTAATGCCATCACTCTCTTCAGTGAGAATACTTTAGGTTTTAACATCCTTAATTCTTTTTCTACCATCACACCAAAGGTCTACCACTTGTAGAAAAACAAGACACAAAGCCCTGGACAGCACACCAGTCACCACCTGGTGTGTTTTGAAACCGAAGTTGGTAACCGTCAGGATGTGCAGATACTGGTTAAGTGAACAAAAATGGAACAAAGTAAATTTTTGCTGTTCTTCTTGTTAACATTTTTGCTAACTTTCCTGGCTCCATGTGAGTTTACTGAGATCTGAACTGGTTCTTTATGTATGCAAAAAGATTGACTCCTGCTGAGGCTCTTACATATTTTATTATTTATTTTCTAGTAATTAGTCTGAACCACTGACTCAAACAGAACTACCCAAGTGAAAAAGAAAATATAACAAAGTCCCCCAATATGTTGTCTCTGCCTAGGGCAATAAGCAGCTGATGGCTAATGGGACAGATGATGTTCCTCTTCTCAGTTCATCCATTTAGCTGCTTGTTTAAGACACAAGAATGCTTGTGTGCCTTGACCCACACTTTGGCATTTGAAACTTTCATATGTGTTCTTGGTAAAGCTGGACAGATATTTTTTTCCTGACCTTTGGAAAACACCAGTTTTTCAGCAAAACTGGAAAACTAATGTATTTTGCTTTGCAAAGGCAGAGACACTACCTTCCAAAATTAAGTTAAATGTCCCTTTCTCTCTTTCTTGGGTGGTTACAGGGCTAGCTGGATCCCTGAATGCCCTGCAAGCTCCTGAAAAAAACAAAGAAATGGGAAATGAGCTGTTCATCATCAGCAAGTGTTGTAGGAGATGTATCATGGAGTTAGAGAGGGAGGAGAGAGCAATCTAAGTCCTGTGAGGGGTGGTGGCATGAATTAAGGTTTTGCAACCTGAAATAAATGGGTTGAGGAGGCAAAAGTAGTATCTTGCAACCAGATAACAACTAGATAATGACAACTATAGTTGATTCTAATATCAAGTTTCCTTTCCTGAGACAAACATCAACCACAGGTGGCATGAACTGTCTGCTGGAGATATCTCTGTCTTCTGCTTTGGGAACAGCCCCAATTAAACGCCTGAGTTTGAGTGACGAAGTTTGAAAACATTAATTTCAGACTTCATTCTGTCAAAGCTGGGTAACCATCTGCAATATGGGGCCAGAAGATGCCTGGCAGTTTTATGGGATGATGTTAAAAGTCACTGAAAGAAAAAATGTGGATGATTGCTTAAGCTCTAGGTCTAGCTCTAAAGTCTTTACATGCCTGAAGAAATTCCACTACTATTGCTTATCTTAATAGTAACTAACTACTAGAAGGTCGTTTATATTAACTACTTCCAGGCATAGTGCTTCTTGAAAACACATCAGTTGTCTACTGCACCACAAGTCACATGTCCTACCTTTTTTTTTTTTTTTCCTTACTCCCTGCCCTCTGCTACATGTCAGTGTTGTTCCTGAGGTCAAACTGAGTGAGAATCTGATGACAGGAATCAACCCTGATTTCCACATTGGCTGTGTTTATTTCTATTCATTCCCTTGGGGACTTTTGAGGTTTTTCTGTTTTGCTTTCTTCTCATTTTCTTCCAAGGAACTTTACTGCTGCCTGTAAGGGAGACAATCCAGCTTTTCTAGCTGGCAATGGGAGCTCGGGGGCTCTCTGAAAATGCTGAAAACTCTTTGCTTTTCTGAATATCTGTTTAAGAAAAGTGAGTTCACAGAGGTTGTGCTGAGTGCTTGTTATGCCAAAGGATTTGCATGCAGGAGGTCCAAAATACATTTCCATTTTCTCTTCCAGAGCTCCAGTACTGTCCTCAGTGCTCTTACCCCTATCAGGTAGAAATGGGCATCAAAAATCCTTTTAACTAAAAAAGTCCCAGGTCTTGGAGAAGAGATGCTGGTGAAACATGTCTTTATGCCAGAAAAAAATTGTCACTAGACTACTGGACTCCTTTTAAAAATGAGGCCAGTAAGTCACTAGGAAATGGTTTAGTTTCTGGTTCTAAATTAGTAGGAGGGACATGCAGTGACTAATTACTTCCTTAGAGCCAAAATCTCTTACATCTGTATTGTAGATCATAGGATTATAGGATTGTTTGGGTTGGGAGGAACCTGTGAAGATTGTCTGGTTCAACCACTCTGCCATAAGTAGGAACATCTTTCACTTGTGAGATTGCTCAAAGCCTCATCCAGCTTGACCTTGAACACTTCCCGGGATGGAATATCAACAGCTTCTCTGCACAAACTGTTCCAGTGTCTCACTACCTTTATTGTAAATAGTTTCTTCCTTATATCCAATCTAAATCTACCCTCTTTCAGTTTAAAACCATTATCCTTTGTCCTATCACTACAGTCTCAGTTTTCATGCTTCCCTCAAGCATATGGCCACCTACCTTAAAGATCCTGCATTTCTGGAGTAAGTGTCCCCCAACAAACCCTTTAAAAAAATGCAGCCACTCTTGAGAGAGCCCCCAGATGGGCAACTAAACACCTGAAATCAAAACCAAGTATGAAAACTTCTGCTTATAGACTGCTGTCATGATCAGGGGGCTGGAACACCTCTCCTGTGAAGCCAGGCTGGGGTAGCTGGGGTTCCTCTCTGACCAACCTGAGCTCCTTTTATCATCAGGACTTCAGCAAAGCCTTTGACACCATCTCCCACAGCATTCTCCTGAAAAAGCTGTCAGCCCACAGCTTGGACAGGGGCACTCTGTGCTGGGTTAGGAACTGGCTGGAGGCCACCAGAGAGTGGTGATGATTTAGATGAAGGGATTGAGTCCACCATTAGCAAGTTCACAGATGACACCAAGTTGGGGGGGAGTGTGGATCAGCTGGAAGGCAGGAGGGCTCTGCAGAGGGACCTGGACAGACTGGAGAGTTGGGCTGATCCCAACGGGATGAGGTTCAACACAACAACCCCATGGGGAGCTCCAGGCTGGGCACAGAGTGACAGAAAGGGACCTGGGAGTTTGGGGTGACAGGAAGCTGAACATGAGCCAGCAGTGTGCCCAGGTGGCCAAGAAAGCCAATGGCATCCTGGGCTGTGTCAGGAACAGCGTGGCCAGCAGGTCCAGGGAAGGGATTCTGCCCCTGTGCTCAGCCCTGGTGAGGCCACAGCTTGAGTCCTGTGTCCAGTTCTGGGCCCCTCAGTTCAGGAAGGAGATTGAGGTGCTGGAGCAGGTCCAGAGAAGAGCAAGGAGGCTGTGAAGGGATCCAGCACAAGTCCTGTGAGGAAGGGCTGAGGGAGCTGGGGGTGCTCAGCCTGGAGAAGAGGAGGCTCAGGGGAGACCTCATCACTCTCTACAACTCCCTGAAAGGAGGCTGGAGCCAGGGGGGGGTTGGGCTCTTTTCCCAGGCAACTATCAGCAAGACAAGAGGGCATGGGCTTCAGCTCTGCCAGGGGAGGTTTAGGTTAGATATTAGGGATAAATTCTTTCCAGAGAGGGTAATCAGACATTGGAATGGGCTGCCCAGGGAAGTAGTGGATTCTCCATCCCTGGAGATATTTAAAAAGAGCCTGGATGTGGCACTCAGTGCCATGGGCTGGGAACCACAGGGGGAGTGGATCAAGGGTTGGACTTGATGATCTCTGAGGCCCCTTCCAACCCAGCCAATTCTATGATTCTATGATTCTTCAGCCTGGAGAAAAGAAGGCTCTGGGCATATCTAATAGGGACCTTCCAGTATCTGAGAAAGCTACAGGAAAGCTGGAGAGGGACTGCTTATAAGGGTTTGTAGTGATAGGATGCGGGACATTGGTTTTAAATTAGAGAAAAATAGATTTTGATTGGATGTTAGGAAAAAAATCTTTACCATGGAGAGGAAAAATGGAAGAGGTTGCCTAAGGTGGTGGCTGGGGCCTCATCCCTGAAGATATTCAAGGTCAGGCTTGAAGAGTCTCTGAGAGACCTGACCTATTTTGGGTGTCCCTGCTGACTGCAGGGGGGTTGGACTAGATGGACTTTAGAGGTCCCTTCCAACCCAAATTATTCTGTGATTCTATTATTGTATAAAAGCTGATCCCTCAAGAAAAAACAGAAGGTTTTATTTATGCTTTTAATTATTTTATTTTATTTTATTTTATTTTATTTTATTTTATTTTATTTTATTTTATTTTATTTTATTTTATTTTATTTTATTTTATTTTATTTTTTTCTGCTTTAAAGAGACCTAAAAAGGAATAGATGTAATGATTCAGTTCTGATTGAAAAACTGTTCTGCTCTTCCTCAGGTGTTCCTTTTCTCCTCCAATCTATTTTCTCTGCTCTCCTCCTCTTCTACTCAGGCACACACCAGGCAAGTGACTTAGAAAGCAGTGAGCTATCAGTGAACTCCTTCTTAATGACCAAACTCAGTGATCTCTGTCCCCATTTCTGCCTCTCCTCCTTTCTCCCTCTCTGTTTTCACTGCCTATCACTTTTCTAGACCAGACCAAGCTCTCACATTCAGCTTTTATTTGCACACTTTTGCCATCTCCCATTTATAGCCTCATCTTGCAGTGTTTCTGGAACAGTTTTGGGGTTTTTTGTTTTTTGTTGTTTTCTTTTTGTTTTGTTTTGTTTTTGTTTGTTTGTTTGTTTGGTGTTTTTTGCTTTTTTGAGGGGGGGGGTTGTTTTGTTTGTTTGTGGGGTTTTTCAGGGGTATATTTTCTTTGTATGATTTATTTATTTATTTTCTTGGTACAGGTGAGGTCACAGCAAAGCCATCAACTTTGGGGAGATTCTAGCCCAAGATCACCTCTCTGCCTGTGAACAGCAGCTTAGAGCTACCTGCCCAGAACAGGCTCTGACTTTTGCTGATGTATTAAATGTACTGTAACTGCTGCCACCAACAGGACGTTCAACAAAAATGAGACTTTTTATTTTTTTTTCCACCCAGTGCTTTACCGGCTACTTCTCAAAAAGAGACAATGAATAGACAAGAAGAATTTACATTGTAATATCAGTTTATTTGCTGTAGCAAGCTCCCTTCTGCACAATTTCTTTCACCTCCCTCCAGACAACCTAAGCAGAACATGGTTTTATCTCATCCAGATTGCAAGAGGCATCTGAAACCTGCATATTTTAAATAAGACCATTTTATACAATGCATAAATTAAAATAAAGATGCTAAGAGGAAGGAGTACTGGACAAAATGGGAGAAATACTTTCACCAGATTCATTGATCACTATGACCTAAAATCACTATTTTTAGGTAACAAATTCAGCATGAAAATATGTTTCCCAGTGGCAAAAATTCTGATTTGTGCCTGCAACTTCTTCTGCAAGAGCTACTGCATGATTATTGATTTTCTGAACCTGGCTGCCTCAAAGTGAGGATGCTAGCATGAGTTCACAAGTTGCAGTACTCTGTTAATACAAAATGCTGAACATTGTTTTTCGTGACCTTTAGGATTTTTATAGTCCATTGTCTAAGTTTATCTCCAAAAGTTTAAATAGCTTAGCTTTCTTTAAAAAAAAAAATAATTTATTTATATTCTGTGAAAAATAAACCTAAAACCTTTTTCTGGTATGAAAATGAAATTCAAAAGTTTCTGTTTATTATCTAAAAAAAAAAAAGTCAGTAAGAAATACAATTTAAATGAAAACGTGGTCATAATTAAAAATTTATATACAAAGAAAATTATACTGTCAATGTACTACTTCTTTGGATAATATATCCAGACTCTCTCTTGTACAAATAAACAGACCATTAAAACTTTTAAAAGTCAATTTGATTTTCTTTTCTTTTTTTTTTTACTTTACACATACTTGTCTCACTACATTTAGTTCAATGTAAACTAAACCGAAGAGTTTCACTTTGACTCCGGTTGGTTTGCAGGGTTCTAATTATCCCCAGATACATTGAAATTCAAAGCACTTTAGAGTAGGGTGAAGGCATGTTTATTTTCATTTTGGAAGAAGCTTCCCGTGAAAAGAACAATTTAAATTTACAATTTAAATAACAATTTAAAATAACAATTTAAAATAAAATAAACAATAAATAAAAATAAAGAAAAATAAATAAATAAAAATAAAGAAAAATAAATTTAAAAATAATAATAATAAATTAATAAATAAATATAAAAATTAATACTAAATAAATAAATAAAGCAATTTACATTTACAGCTCCATGTTGCCATTTAAGTTTGCAGATGAGATTTTAGAATTGGATTTAGAAATCTCATGGTTCAGTTCTCATGTCACTGGGATTAAGAAAATTATTGCGAATAGAGGCAGGATGAGGACACAGAGCATAACAGATAATCTGAAATGATTCTCCATTTAATTCTGGAATAGCAGTGCTCACACAAGGCACAATTGTGGAGTTGCTATTAGACTGGAGCCTATTTTCTTCAATTTCCATGTACAGGGAAATTGCTCCCCACTCCCCCGGGCAGCTTTGCAGATCTGCTCAGGGATACTGAGGAAAATGAAACTGAATTAATTTTTGAAGTGGATTAGTTCGACTAAATTAAAACACCGTGTGGACTCTCTCATTCAGAAATAGAGTGGGTTTGATTCAGTTTTGCTTCATTCAGTTTAACACTGGATGAAGCAAGGCAGGGTTTAGGTTCCTTTAGAATTAAATCCAGCTGAATGTAATCATAGAATGGTTTGGATTGGAAAAAACCTTAAAGCTCATCCAGTTCCAATCCCCCTGCATGGGCAGGGACACTTCCCACCATTCCAGGTTGCTCCAAGCCCCATCCAACCTGACCTTCAACACCTCCAGGGATGGGGCAGCCACAAATTCCTTGGGCAATCTGTTCCAGTGTTTCACCACCCTCATCATTTAAATTCTCACCTTCAAGTTATTTGGAGTTATTTGTCTGACTGGACCTGCATAAACAAGAATGGAATGTCCACGAAGGATGGAACATGGGATACAAAGGTCTCTGTCCACAGACAGGACATGGGTAGCTGGTGGATTCCTTTCCCATTCCCTCTGCTCAGGGTGAACCTGCAGGAAGGGTAGCTCAGCCCTGTTGTACATTCAAACCCAGACTCTCTTCTCAGCCTGGCTAATGTAAAGATTATAAAATGTGAAAGTGTGAAATGGACTCATTTTCCAAGCCTTTTTTATTCAGTCAAAGGGTAGTTATAGCTTCCAAGTCACTAGTGACATGCACTGTATTTGTAGTGTTGGCTTTTTATCCCTTTACAATTCTCCAGAGCCTTCTGCTCCTCTCACCTCTTCAAGTGAATCATTATATTAAAAATTATGGACTATTTTAAGCACAGAAGGAAGCTACTCTCCAGGAGTGGGAGGAGCAAAAGGGAAAACCAAGACCTTTTTCAAATACCTTGGGAACAAAAACAGATCTGTTTTCTCATGTCCAAGCTCCCCTTTCATGGATGTGAGAGCCCATGCTCCTGTTTATGGTGGACTATTGCTGATACATATCAACAAGAAAGTAGGGCACATCAACTAAAAAAAAATCTTGACTCACATTAAATCAATTAAAGGTATTCTCCATCTGGTTCTACCCAAGGGGTTTGTACTGATTTAACTAAATTAGTTTCTAAACTGATTTAGTTAAATTGGTGCATAAACTGTGTGTAGAACAGCCAGAAGTGCAAAAGAATCTAAGTAAGTCAAACAAATCCAAGTGAGTATAAGAGGCACAGTGGAAGAGATTAAGTGGCAGCATAACCTTTAGGTTTTCTTTGGAGTGATTCTGAGCACAGCTGTAGATCTGACAAATGTGTGAACATCTTTCTCTGCCCACACAGACTGCTGGCCTCAAAGCACTGGGAGGTACAGGACCAACTTAGAAATCTGAGGAACATGCTCAGAAAGGTCAAAAGTGGTGGTACTGTAGCTGGCTGCTGTACTTGGAATTTCATCCAGACATTGCTGACCAACAGAAAAAACCCCAAGAGGGTGGTAGAACATATGAAAGGCTGTGTTAGGAATGGTGGTTAAGAAATGGGTAGTTGTAGAGGTCAAATACAACAGAAAAGAGGGAAAGACAAGATCCATTCCAAGCTAAGCTTTGGTACCAGAAAGTAGTCTTATGGCTAAAACTATTCCTAAACAGACCAAATTCAGATCTTAAAACTGCTGCTGATTCTTATCAGGCAGTGAAGAAATGCCCTTCATCCATCCCAGTGCATCTGCAATGGGTACATTTCCATGATGGCACTGGAACTGCTGTCAGTGTAGCTTGGACAAGTAAACTGAGCTCCATCCTAACCAATTCCCGGATGTATTTTAGGAGTTAAAATGAGCTATGAACCATTCCCAGTGGTGTGATCACCTTATTCTGGAAGCTAAGAGGGTTTAATTGCAGAGTCACATCCAGACAATGCCAGATGGCTTTGGACAGAGTGTCTTGGAAATGCTGAATTTTCTAGTGTAGATATGGCCTTTGTGCCTCAGTTCTCCAACTCTGAAATGGAGCATCCATTTTGTATGTGTATTTTGCACATGTGGACAATTTAGGGAGTAGGAGACAGGTTGTGATTTGTAGATATTAGGAATGTCAAAGATCCATTACTCCAACTATGTCTCCCTGTCCTTTCTTGCACCATGGGAAGAACCATTCACAGATCCTGATCCTATGAATGAGTTTTTATAGCCTGTTATTCAACTCTCTTGAGTTAAGCAAGAGATTAAGAAATTGTTAACAGCATCATGTATCATAAACTCTCAGATATGTTTCACCAAACCACCCTTGGGTTTTGGGCTGGTATTACACTTGCAATAAGTGCCAGCATTCTCTCTTTCTTTTCATGACTTTCCTAATTATAACCTCCTTGGGCACATGCCCAGTTTTCATACAATTTTTGGACAACACTGAGGACATTATCACTATTTTTGATGATGAGAAAGAGAGGAATTATGCACATTATGAAATTTCCTGATTCTTACTGATGCTTTGAGGTTGCATTCACCGGACCAATACTGTTTCTTTTCTGTACAACCCCCATAAATCCTCTGGCTGGCATGTTGCAAATGCCTATGAACATGTTTAGGTCTTTCTGTTTCCTGTGCAAATCAACTTCCTTCTATCTACTTCTATACTGAATACAGAGAGTGCTAAATCCACCCAAAGTTAACCAGAGATGAAAGCACTCACTGTTTGGACATTCAACTGATTCCTACAGCTGGAAGGTAACCAAAGCTTCTCAGATGGCTTAATATGGATCTGAAAAATGCTCAGATATGAAATGACTGAGAGCACATGTGGACTTAAATTGAACTAACAAGAGTTTTCTAATATTTAGACAGGGAGGATAGCTTCTTAGCTCTCCTATGTTTGGCTGGGATTGAGTTAATTGTCTTCATAGTAAATGGTATGGGGCTATGTTTAGGATTTGTGACCAAAACAGTATTAATAAGACATGGGTGTGTTAATTGCTGTTGAGAAGTAGTTACACAGCATCAAGGCCTTTTCTGCTTCTCAGACTGCTCCACCATTCTGAGAAAGGGGTGCAAAAGAAATTGGAGGGGGGGACACAGCCGGGGCAGCTGACCCCAACTGGCCAAAGAGATATTCCATACCATATAAAAAAATATATTTATTGCTTATGCAATAAAATCTGAAGAAAAGAGGAGGAGGAGTGGGAATAGTCAGAATTATACTGTTTGTCCTTCTAGGTAACAACTACATGTGATGGAGGGCAGCTTTCCTGGAAATGACTACACAGCTGCCTGCTGAAAGGAGATATTAGATGAACCCCTTATTTTGCTTTGCTTGTGTGTACAGTCAAAGTCTTTATCTCAGTCCATGAGGTTTCTTACCTCTACCCATCCCACTGGGGGAAGAGTGAGTGAGTGAGTGGCTGTGTGGAAGGTTAAAGCAAAACATCAACTCAAATACTCAATTCCTTCCCTCCAGATGCAGTTTCAGCAGTATATGAACCAAATCTTAGATTTAAACTTACTAGGTTTAGTTTAACGAAAGATTTCCTATTTATTATGCTTCCTTCTCCACTAAAGTAAGTACTATCAACTCAGGAGGCTCATGAGCAAAGAATCTTGGCGGCAACCAACTTCCTAAGAGAATAAGATTTAACCCTAATTTGATTAGAGATGTGTCTGTGAGTCAGGACTTCTTATTTTGAGTCTCAGGCTCAATATAAATTTATTAGGTATGGTTTAGATCCAGGCACAAAAATGTAAGTGAAGGTATCTGAAATGAAAGTATTGCTAGGAGCACTGATGGTTGACAAATTCTAGACATCTGGTGCCATTTGAGACTGCCCAGCATTTCAAGATATCCACATAGGAATGAAGTTATAAGCACCCTCACCTCTTCAGGACTGTCAGCTAGAAGTCAGATGGAATACCCAGAGACATCTCAGATGGCTTCATCTCATGATGGTCAATGGGAATCCAAACTATGAAGCTTGGAGAGGAGTTCAGCTTATCCCAAAACAGACATCTGCTTTTAGGAAGTCGAGTAACCCTTTGGTCTCTGTTGTTGAAGTGTAGGTCAGGGCTATTCCTCCAGGCTTCCAGCTGTCTCATCAAAAGGGTGTTAAGTATTCCTTATGTCCTGGGATGTGTCTGCCAGGATCATGAAGATATCTTCTGGACATTTTAAAATGCACTGAAAATCTGTGTAAGCAATGACAAAGGTGATTTCCATTGTCTAGAATGGGAATTTCAGCACACAGGTCATACCTTTATACCATATACACCAAGGCAAGTGTATATGTATATATGTATATGTATATATGTATATATGTATATATGTATATGTGTATATATGTATATATGTATATGTAAATATATGTGTTTAAATGCAGGTATTTCAACCTGGAACTGAATCCCACTTCTTTAGTGATATTTGCAAAACCAATTAAACCCTCTGAATTTTCACTGCCCATTAGTAAGATGGAGAATGATATCTCCACATACTCACATCTACACACTTTTTCAGGCACCAAATCTCTTTCCTCAGAACACTGCCCAACAAAGCCTTAGGCAACACGTCTGTTACACTGATGTACATTTTTTTACATGCTACTGTAGTGAAAACCAGTGGCCCAGTCTGAGAGCCATGGCTCCATCAAAGCCTGTGTCATGGGATAAGACACTTTTAAACACCAGAGAGCTCAGGGGCAGAGAAGTAGGGGGCAGATATCTGCGGGGCAACCATGACACACAGCCACTCTCAAGATTTTTGGAAAGCTCTGAAAGGCAAAAATGCTTGGGAAAAAAATTTGCATTCTGTTCCAGTACTGGTTTGTATCACTGTTGTTTCTCCTGGGCAGGTTGTATAGTATACAAAGGTGATGATATGCATCATCTGTAGCCTCTACTGCCTTGTCCCAGCAACAGACCCCCACCAACAGGACCTCCTTTCAGCCTCCATATCTTTGGCACTGACAGAGGACTCTGCTTTCTGTCAGTGTATTTATGCAGTGACACATAATCTCTAGTGATTAAATTAACGTTGGCAAAGGAAATATGAAAAACCCACACAGATTACCACTGTCACCCGCAGTAATTACATTTATTCATTTCCATTTAGCCAAGTTTTTACAAGCTGAGCAAGGGGCCAAATAAGCAATAAACACAGAGGCAAGAAATTAAAATGCTGATCCGTTCACTGTGAAAACAATCAAACCATCATCTTTCTTTAGGCAGCTCATTCATCATCCAAGAGGGCCACAGTGCTGATAGGGAGGGCTGGAAATCTAATGTTATTACATGTAAATTCACTAACATGAAATTACTGCCCCTGATGTGATTTTACTAATAAATTAGTTCATTTCTACCTTTTCGCAAGAGACTTTAGGGACCATGGAGAATTGTACATGAGGCTCATAATCTTGCCTGCTTATTTCAAGTGAACAGGCAGTTTAGTTCCTCCATCCACCATCCACCTCTTGCTTCTGCCTGTGGCTCTTGCCTTGGCTCTGTTTCATTAGGGGATAAATAGTAAGTCATCTATTTACTGTCTTGGGGCCAGTTTGCTTGACTTAAGTGAAGAAGTATAAGAGGGTGGAGGTTCCTTGACTTTGCATTCTACTGCAGTGGCACTGACCAAGTATCTAGACCTTGTCTCAAAGTTTTCTGAGATGTAAATTCAGTGCAAGCTGAGCTTTAGGAGTCTAATATTTTTTATTTTTATTTTTTTTTTAACACCAAAAATAGTGGGAACACCCAGTTCCTGAAGCTGACAGGTTTCACAGATCTGCTGTGATTAGGACTGGACAAACAAAGAAATAGTTTCTATAAGGAAATAATGGGAAAGCTCCATTTTCATATCTTTCACAATAGTTTTGCACCACTTACCTCCTTTAGGTGAAAACACCAGCTTTCAAGGTACATAGGTTCACTGATGTGCAGGGAATATAAAGGACTTAAGGTCAGTGACTGTAAATCTGTTTGCACATCATGGAGAATCTGATTCACCAACTTCAGTAAGCTTCTGAGTTATGCAGAGACTCAAAGGCTTTGGTGAAGTTGCTCCTGATTTGCAAAGGTGTAAGAGGAGAATGAGGTTAAAAAAGGTTATTTAAACCTGAAGAGGGGAGGTATAGATTAGATATTAGGAGGAAATTCTTTACTATGAGGGTGATAAGGCTGTGGAACAGGTTGCCCTGGGTTGTTTTGGATACCCCCTCCCTGGCAGTGTCTCAAGTCAGGTTGGAGGGGGCCTTGAGCAAGCTGGTCTAGTGGGAAGTGTCCCTGCCCATGCAGGGAGGTTGGAACTGGATGATCTTTAAGGTCTCTTCCAACCCAAACCATTCTATGATTCTATTCTAGGTTAGGATTGATTTCCCATTTTTGCCCTGTTCAGTTTGCTCCTTATAAATTCTCACTGAGGGGATCTGGGCAATCTGAAGGAGGAACTGTGCTTTATTCTTCCAGATATATAGATGGCTCTTCAGTCTAACTCAGAAGCAATATAAATACTTTTCTCATCTACATTCATTGCTCCTCTTAAAGCAAACTGCAAGATACAAGTCACTCTTTGCTGAATTTGATCCTTTTCACTCCTAAGCTGTAAGAAAAGAAATTTGGCCCATGCTGCTTCTGTCACTGGGAAGAAAAAAAGATTCCAGACCATCAGGTCTGCATTCCCTGCCACCATGGCTTTGCATGTGTAATGAGAATAAGCAGTGAACCTGCTGGTATCTATAAGATCCACCTGGACTAAATTCCCATAGGAAAGTTCCAGTTTTACACTGATCAGCCTTCAAAAGCAATGGATGGATTCTCATTGTGTTTTATTGTCTTTAGATTCACTGGAGCAGTATCCATTTATAGCATCAGGGGAAGGAAAAAAAACCATAATTCAAAAGAAATCGCCATCCCTGAAATCTCACTGTTTATTTGCCATGTTTTCATGCACATTGAATGTTTGAGTGATTTCATTTCCCCTCTTCCCCACCTCTTCCAGCTCTACTTTTCTTGTTTAGCATCAAGAGCACATCAGTATTTCACTGCATGTGTATGGTAGTGCTATGGCAAATAAGACCCTGAAGAAGATTTGGGTCCATTGTTGCTACCAGATAAATGAGGACATTTCTGTGCTGTAATACAAGTATCCAAGTATTACATGCCTGAGCCTGATCCAGTTATCTAAGCTCTTCCTATAGTCAGTGGGAAGAAACAGCCATTTGAAGAGGGTATTTTTGAAGCAGACAACTATCTGTCAGGGCCTAAAATAGCAATATAAATCAGTGTTGGTTGGTTTTTGGTTTTTTTTGTTTTTTGTTTTTTGTTTTTTTTTCTGTGATTCTGGAGTGCCTTTTTGCTGTGGCTTGCTGGATCATCTCCACTTAGTACACTTCAGATCATCACAGTCCATCAGTTTGTTTGGTCTCAGAGTGCACAAACCAGATTGCTTTCAAATACAATTAAACAAGAAGATAAACTCTAGAACTGTACCTGAGATTTTCTAACTATGAATGGGAATGGAAACAAACTAGAGAGATGTCAGTCCCTCTGAAATGGCTGCAGCATGGATGATGGCACTGTAGCATGGATTGTTTAAATCCACAAATCCAATCCTGTTTCTACAGACTATGCTGAGATATTGGCTACGTTTTCCTCTGCCTCAAATAGTTGTCTAGAGCTTACTTTTAATTTTGAGGTACCTGAGTAATGTAAAAGTGGGGTCAGCACTTCGACATAACATAATATTAACATCACAGCTCAAAGAGAATCAAAGTATTTCTTCCCTGCTGCTTAGAGTATGGCCATTGTAAATAGCTTCTGACTGAAGAGCTGTTATTTCATTAAGGAAATAACTAAAATTCCCAATAGCCTTTCTGCCCAATAAGATGATTATCTGTAAATCAGCCAAACTTGCTGTCAATATGGATGAGCTGTTGACAAGTTTAGTAGTTTGTTTTATCTCAATCATATTAAAAATGAAATTGTACAGTCAGAGGGACCTCAATACATCAGGATTTAGTATCTGGATCAGTGAGATTTACCTACCAGCCATGGCTGAATGAGGTTGGGATGACAAAAATGAGGCCAATGATCAGGCCAAGAGCTGTGCTGAAGCAACGGAGACTGTTTCTGTCCTCACCTTCTCCAAAGGGAATTAAAGGATTGTTCCAATCAGGCCTTTAGATCCTCATCAAAACTGAACTGGCATGAGAAGAGATTTCAGGCCCACTGCATCCATTTAGCAGTGGAACAGGACATGAAGTCAAGCAGCAGGTCATAAGCCCCATCCATTGCTGGTGGAGCTCCTCTTCATTCTTCTTAGCCAGGGTGACCTTGTCATATTGCTTTCTTGTTTCAAAGACTGTAGGTGTCAGGGACATCTAAATTATCTTCAGACTAGTTTTGGAATCAAAGTGAAATCCAGGCAAGGGTTTTTAGACTGCACTGAGCAGCACTGATGTGTTTTCCCTTTCTCTTTCAAATCTTCAGCTGACTCAAATGTGAGGTTATCTACTGGTGCTCCCCTGGCTCACCACACAGATCTTATCATAGCTGAGCTGATGGACCTGCTAAAAACCTGCCTAGATTCATCCCACCTAACCTGAGGTACCTGAGGGCCCTGCCAGACCTTTCTTTAGGTGCAGATTAAAAGCGGATGGCAGAAGCTGCTATCTGCCCTTCACTGGTTGTTCCATTTATTTGACAGAAGTTGGTCATCCCAAGGAAAGGACGTGGGATTTTCTTAGGAACTTCTACTGTTTACATCATGAATAGTAAACAACGCAAAACTGATATCATTGAAAATGAATACACTCTGGTAAACCCCACAATCATTCAGGAGGAGCTGCTTCAAGGCAAGATAGGATATCCCTATATTGAAAATGTCAACCCTTCTCAAAGGGAAGTGGAGAAGCAGGTGGCCACCCCAGCTGTCCATTTCTAACCTGCAGCCAAAATTCATTCAGTGGATCCCCTGTGTGAGCAATGCACTTAGCATACACATCCTAGATGATCAGTGGGTATCTTCTACTCCAGCAAAAGCCATAAAAATGATAAGAGGGCTGGAGCATCCCTCTTGTGAAGACAGGCTGAGAGAGCTGGGGTTCAGCTTGGAGAAGAGAAGGCTCTAGGGAGGTTTTTTAGAGCACCTTCCAGTACCTGAAAGAGGTTTCTGGTCCCATGGCTACTCAGTCGTGAAGCCAAAGCTGACTCCAGGCTCTCTGACATCCTGTTCCTCTTTCCATTCATCAGATCACAGCACTTCACTGGGAAAAATCTCTGCATGCACATCAGTCTGCTTTGGCCCAAAGTGATCAAACATCACTCAATGCCAATCCAGCCTTGTGAGGAATTAAGAGAAAGCTATGTAAAAGTATCAAGAGATATATGTTTGCTTTTCTTTATCCCTGGGATAAATCCAGGAGCCTCTCCTTTGCTGGTTTTGTATTATGCATTTTAAAGTGTTGTTGGAGCAGATCAAAACCTGAGGAAGCAAGAGGGATATTGTTTCCTGTGAGGGTGTTTTGAGGCCTCGGGTTGCTTATACAGCAAAATAAAGCAGTGCTGCCTTCTTTCTTTTCTTGCAAAGATCCTTTAGGAATTAGTCTGGCAATTCCAGCACCAGAGAAGGGCTCTTCTTTTGCTAATCACCTGGCTTTATTCAGCTCTGAAACTCACTCGGAAGCTCCCTGTGTGTGCATTAACCAAAAGTACAGGATTATGTTTGTTTAATAATATAGTGGTGTCTTGCTGAACAACTGTAATTTCCATGTACTTATTGATCTTAATTTATAATGCCATTAGCTTTCTAAACTGCCATTAACTAATGATGGGCTCTGTAGGCTTAACAGCTCTTTCAAATCAGTTGCTGACAAGTGGGCCCCAGAAGCATTTGTCAAAAGGGTAATGGATCCCTATCAGAGTGGCAATAAATTAGGTTATAGTCTTATCAAATTAAACAATGGAGGAAGGAAAATTAGCTATCAATAAAAATCTATAAAGCTACCCTGATTATTCCCAGTCAATTATATCAATTAGAGATCAAACAGTGAACCCCCTGCAGTACGTTAAATAGAAGTAACCGGGGCCAAAGGCGGCCAAATTGTGTTACAAAATGCAACACCACGGGCAGCTGTAGGAGATAATCATTCCTGTCATTGACAAAGGAGCTGCTTTATTAGAAAGCTGGATGTTGCCTCCAGGCAGGCTTCTGGCAAGAGGACAAAGGCTCTGAAATGAGGAAGGGGGAAGAGGCTTGAATCTGGCTGACAGCGTAAGGAGTGTGTTTCTGGCTGATAGCTCCCCCAACTTTTGTCATTTAAAGCAGGATGGGCTTCAGCAGATCCTGCTGAGCCCTCTGAGAAGTGACTTGGTAAGGAGTCTCCTCTCCCTCTCTCACTTTGTTTTTTAAAGCCATGCTGGTCTTCTTGTCACTATTGATACGTGATGCCTTGAAGATGTAAACTTCTTGTGGTGCTATTAAGCTCCTCTGTCAGGCAGTCTTTGCATCTAGGTGGGAAAAGAGGCTTCCTGCCCTTTTCATATTGGGATAAAGATGCCAAGCAAACACCACTTCATTATGTCACTCTCCCAGGGCTGTCCTAGGCTGGAGCCATCTGCTTGTGTCCATGTTATTTTCTAGTAGAGCTCATGTCAAGCAGGGATTTGAGCTCTTCTCCCCATTGCAGGCTGACCACAGGATTTCAGGACCCACTCTTAGATATTGCTTTGAGGGATACAAAAAGATCATCCAGATAGCTCCCAAAGGCCCCAAATTTTCCATCTCCTTTCACAATACCATCAGTGCACTCCACAGGTCTGAGGGTGAATTTTATTCTTCAAGAACCACATCCCAGCACATTGTGGGAGGACTGTTCACCTGCATGGTTTAAAACTGCATGGGATGATGGTGTTGGGGGAAGTTTGGCTCCATCTTTTCATATGACCACTGGATGAGACCATCTCTGGGAGAGAACATATGTTTATGTGACCCTGCTCCTGGGAGAGCTTCTTCTCAAGCTCACTGCCACTTGAAAAATAAGCTAAGAAAGGAGCTGCTATTTCAGAACATCAGCCATGACTTGTCTGCTTTTTCTTTCTGTATATAGTTTCCTATAGGGTGTCTATAAAGTGCTTTATGTCTGTTGAGTGAGAAGTACAATTTGTGGATCATCTTGCTTCCTGTGCTCCCTTTGTAGCTTCACAGGACAAAACTGTGACTTAGGTGGTCATGTTTAATGTCCCCCATGTGTTGAAAACTTTCCTGAACTTTGTCTTGATTCAAGATTGGCTCCCTAGTACTTAAAGCCTGACATTAGACTTTGAATTTCACCTTGACTCCTGACAGAATTTGGCAATTATCCCCCTCCTGGACCAAGACCTGAGCAGCAGAATGCTTTGGGTTGTTCATAATTGCAGAAACAATTGAGAATAGACATTTTTGATTCTTCCTGCAGAAACTGTAGAATAAAACTAAGGAGAAAGCATCCTTGGTTTAAAAATTATTTTCTATTTGCCCATTTTCTTCTTTCTCTTTTAAACAGACACAGACACAAGCATATGGCTGCTGAATACCAACCCCTCTTCATGTAAGAGAACACAAATTGACCTAAGACATCACTGTTAACAAGCTGCAAAATGAGACACCCAAGCTAGGAAATATTGAAATTAAAGTCACAAAAATATCTCTAAATGATCCCATTTGTGAAAACACTTCACATGGTAATCCTTGATCTTATGCTAATGTTTTACAAAAGCTTCTGTGAGGTTCCTTGCCATTCCCTCCTTTGAGCAGTGATGGTCCAACAGCAGAAAAATGATGCAGCCCAGTCAGTGGTTGTGGTTTGAACCTAATGACTGAATTCCTTCTACTATCCCTTACTATAAGGCTAAAGCTTTCCTTTGTTTTTTGCTTAAACTGAATTCCTTCTACTATCCCTTACTATAAGGCTAAAGTTTTCCTTTGTTTTTTGCTTAAATTTGGTGGGTTTATCTGTGGGAAGCAGAGCTTTAGGGGTACATGCCACACTGTGGACAGAACTCCTAAAGATACAAAAGGTCACCCCAAATCTTCATTTTCTTCCACTCAAACCAGCTGTGCAGGTCTCTGCTTTCTTTTCTGTAACACAAACCTATAGGTATGTGCACGTCTGCAGTAGTTTTGAAAAATTACTAAACAAAACACACCCCACACTCATGCTTCTTCCAGCAGAGGAGTGCTGAGAGAGCAAAAATTGATTGATGTTTTTCAGATTGCATTAAGGAACACTGGAAGGCTTTCAAATACATTGTGATGGGACTAGACTTGACTAGAATACCTGTAATATTTCTTGCTGAGCAAAACACTTAGTAAATGAAACTGAAGATGATGAAACTTGGTCCTAGAGGGATGCCAGGATGTATCTGCAGAGGTTTTTGATCCTGCTCAGAGTTTTGAATGTGCTTTATTGCTTGCCTGAGAGTCACCCCTTTCAAGACACAAGATCTCCATCCCTTCTGAAACCAGGAATATGTGTCAGTACTTGCAAGGCTGGGGTGTGACTGCACATTGGTTTGTAGTAAAGCCAGCAAGAAAAGAGAAATAAGTTTCTGTTGCAATATCCCCCTTTGAAATTTCCACTTCAGAAATCCTGGGGTGATTCTTTTTTTTTTTTTTTTTTTTTTCCTGTGGGTTGGTAAATGTCAGTATGTAAATAAGAACAAGAGTCTCTCTTTCCATTTTCCAACTGTCAACTCAGCAACAAAGATGAGGAAAGCAAAACAGATGTACCATTCAGTCAAGTTTTCAGGGTAGAATTGTTCTGAAATGAAATAACACCAAGAAAAATCTACATTTTCTAATTTCTGGAAACACAGATTTTCCATAGAAAATCTTTTTAACAGCTCTGTAATTTTTTAAAGAGTAGTTCATTTATGCCATGTCCCATGAGAAAAGGGCAAAAATTGTGCACTAAATTTTTTGCAAGGAGATCTAGGTTAAGCAGTGAACATTTTTTCCTGTTCTGTAGGTACCCAAGGAGATGCTCAGGGCTGCTGCCAGTAACTATTCCAAGACATAATTGATAACAAATGACAACTGGCAATATGCAGAAAGGCAGCAATTCCAGTCCTGAGTATCTGAAATGCAATCAGTCACATTGTTCTTAACAGGGCTTATATAGGCCTGAAAAATTCACTTGTAGTGGTGGTCAGCAAAACAAGAGACTTCAAATCTGGAAAGTATTAGAAATGGAAAATTTAGGCAAAATTACTTTATGGATTGCTATTGTTGTTCCACCCCTGGAAGTGTTTAAGACCAGGTTGGATGAAGTCCAACCAAGGGCAACCAAGCTGGTGAAGGGACTCGAACACAGATCCTACGAGGAGAGGCTGAGGGAGCTGGGGCTGTTCAGCCTGGAGAAGAGGAGGCTCAGGGGAGACCTCATTGCCCTCTACAACTACCTGAAAGGAGGATGGAGCCAGGCGGGGGTTGGTCTCTTTTCCCAGGCAACTCTCAGTAAGACAAGAGGGCATGGTCTTAAATTGTGCCGGGGTAAGTTCAGACTGGATATAAGAAAGAATTTTTTCACAGAAAGGGTGATCAGACATTGGAACGGGCTGCCTGGGGAGGTGGTGGACTCTTCGTCCCTGGGGATATTTAAAAAGAGACTCGATATGGCACTCAGTGCCGTGGTCTAGTGACTGTGATGGTAATTGATCAAGGGTTGGACTCGATGATCTCTGAGGTCCCTTCCAACCCAGCCTATTCTATGATTCTATGATTCTATGATTCTAAGTTTTGTGCAACCTGATTTAGTGGGAGATGTCCCTGCCCATGCAGGGGGTGTTGGAACTTCATGAGCTTTAAGGTTCCTTCTAACCCAAACCATTCTATGATTTCATGATTATTAATAATTTTAATTATTCTAATCTTATTCTAATCAACAACTTGGTTCTTTTTATTCTGATATAACAAAGCCACACAGAGAAGGATGTGATGTTAAATGCTTTGACACTTGGATGTGGTGATCTTAGAGGTCTTTTCCAACCATGACAATTCTGTGATTCTGTAAATGTGACCTGGGTTTTATTTCTTTTCCAAAGCTTCTTTCTGGATGTGTTTGACAGTTTGTTCCAAGAAGTTTATTATTCCTAATGTCTTGCTGCAGATATCTGAACTTCACTTCTAGCTCGACCTGTGCAACCTTGCACAAGTCAGTAGAGACCCTTGTAAAAGCTTTAATGTCATAAGCAGTAAGATAGATTCAGAGATCTTGAAGCTGTGGAAGATGACCACCACCAGACTGCCTTCTGGGGATGGTCCCAGGTCTGTGACAAACCCCAAACTGTGCCAGAGCATTTTGGGGGTCACAGCAAGCTGGAGGAAGTGCAACTTAGCAACTTAAGTGACAGAGGTCTTATGTACAGGAGCATGCCCAGGAACTTTTTAGTATCAACATAGCCAGAGATTGTCCTCTGGTATTTCAGTGTTTAAAAACCAGAAATATCCCATCCCAAGGTGACAGCTGGGAGTCTCATTGTATTGAACCTCTAAGGTCACTCACACAGCTTGTGGGTATGCAGGGAATCAGACGCTTCTTTCCCAAATTTCCTTAGTTCTGATGTTTCTGGTTTCTAACTCAATCCCTTTCATAATGTGGGATGTGGAGAAGTGAAGAATTCAGTGCAGTGTTCAGGGGCACAGATTATTACTCTTGTGCACAGGAAAACTCACCTTTTCAAATCCTTTCCATATGCTCATTTGAATCCTTGGGACAAGTATCCTATATATATATCCCCGAGTAATCGATTTGACTGCCCTAAAAAAGTTGATTCTCTCAAATTCTTCCTTTTCAGGGAAGGAAAGGGAAGGGAAGGGAAGGGAAGGGAAGGGAAAGGGAAAGGGAAAGGGAAAGGGAAAGGGAAAGGGAAAGGGAAGGGAAAGGAAAGGAAAGGGAAAGGAAAGGGAAGGAAAGGGAAAGGAAAGGAAAGGAAAGGGAAGGAAAGGGAAAGGAAAGGAAAGGAAAGGGAAGGAAAGGGAAGGAAAGGGAAGGAAAGGGAAGGAAAGGGAAGGAAAGGGAAGGAAAGGGAAGGAAAGGAAAGGAAAGGAAAGGAAAGGAAAGGAAAGGAAAGGAAAGGAAAGGAAAGGAAAGGAAAGGAAAGGAAAGGAAAGGAAAGGAAAGGAAAGGAAAGGAAAGGAAAGGAAAGGAAAGGAAAGGAAAGGAAAGGAAAGGAAAGGAAAGGAAAGGAAAGGAAAGGAAAGGAAAGGAAAGGAAAGGAAAGGAAAGGAAAGGAAAGGAAAGGAAAGGAAAGGAAAGGAAAGGAAAGGAAAGGAAAGGAAAGGAAAGGAAAGGAAAGGAAAGGAAAGGAAAGGAAAGGAAAGGAAAGGAAAGGAAAGGAAAGGAAAGGAAAGGAAAGGAAAGGAAAGGAAAGGAAAGGAAAGGAAAGGAAAGGAAAGGAAAGGAAAGGAAAGGAAAGGAAAGGAAAGGAAAGGAAAGGAAAGGAAAGGAAAGGAAAGGAAAGGAAAGGAAAGGAAAGGAAAGGAAAGGAAAGGAAAGGAAAGGAAAGGAAAGGAAAGGAAAGGAAAGGAAAGGAAAGGAAAGGAAAGGAAAGGAAAGGAAAGGAAAGGAAAGGAAAGGAAAGGAAAGGAAAGGAAAGGAAAGGAAAGGAAAGGAAAGGAAAGGAAAGGAAAGGAAAGGAAAGGAAAGGAAAGGAAAGGAAAGGAAAGGAAAGGAAAGGAAAGGAAAGGAAAGGAAAGGAAAGGAAAGGAAAGGAAAGGAAAGGAAAGGAAAGGAAAGGAAAGGAAAGGAAAGGAAAGGAAAGGAAAGGAAAGGAAAGGAAAGGAAAGGAAAGGAAAGGAAAGGAAAGGAAAGGAAAGGAAAGGAAAGGAAAGGAAAGGAAAGGAAAGGAAAGGAAAGGAAAGGAAAGGAAAGGAAAGGAAAGGAAAGGAAAGGAAAGGAAAGGAAAGGAAAGGAAAGGAAAGGAAAGGAAAGGAAAGGAAAGGAAAGGAAAGGAAAGGAAAGGAAAGGAAAGGAAAGGAAAGGAAAGGAAAGGAAAGGAAAGGAAAGGAAAGGAAAGGAAAGGAAAGGAAAGGAAAGGAAAGGAAAGGAAAGGAAAGGAAAGGAAAGGAAAGGAAAGGAAAGGAAAGGAAAGGAAAGGAAAGGAAAGGAAAGGAAAGGAAAGGAAAGGAAAGGAAAGGAAAGGAAAGGAAAGGAAAGGAAAAGGAAAGGAAAGGAAAGGAAAGGAAAGGAAAGGAAAGGAAAGGAAAGGAAAGGAAAGGAAAGGAAAGGAAAGGAAAGGAAAGGAAAGGAAAGGAAAGGAAAGGAAAGGAAAGGAAAAGGAAAGGAAAGGAAAGGAAAGGAAAGGAAAGGAAAGGAAAGGAAAGGAAAGGAAAGGAAAGGAAAGGAAAGGAAAGGAAAGGAAAGGAAAGGAAAGGAAAGGACTGAGACATTTGGATTCATGTAGACATGCCCTGCTGCAGAAGCTTGGGTCACTGATCCTGGGTCACTAGCCTTCCCTTTTAATGGGCCACCTCTGGAACTGGATCCAGGGACTCCTTTCTCAGCAGCAAGACACAGCATCAGATGTCAGAAACAGAGAAAAGTAGGGTGGGTGCATTGAAGGGTGGGGGGTGGGTGGGAGGGAAAGAAAGTAATTTAGCATCTGGCAAAATGGATTGTGAATGTACAGAAAATGTTAGGCTGTTAAGACTCTTCTCTTTCCCTCTCTCTCCTTCTTTTATTAAAGGCCCAGGCAATTTAAAAATGGAGGCAGTGTATCCCACTTAATAGCGTTGCTGTTAATCTTCTCACCAGTCAGCTCTCAGCTCCAAGTATCGAACGCACAAAAACCCTCCTCCTGTCACCAGCTGTGGTTAGGGAGTGACTGTCCTCAGGGGCTCCAAGCCTTAAAAAAAAATAAATAAAAAAAAATTCACCGCTGAGAAAAGGCAATAACAGGAGTCTGCTGTTGTCTAACCTGCCATAGAAATGAAACAATCAAAGAAGACAACAAAGGAAACTCCACTAACATCCAGAGGCAAAAGCAGGTTTGTTTTGTTGTTTTTTTTTTTTAACAGACACACACAATCTCTTTCTAATTTTGATTAAGAGAGGAGAGGAAAAAAAATCAGCTTGAAGACAGGTAAGCAAGAATGTGAAGAGCCAACCCATTACAAGAGGAAGCTGGATTAAAACAAATCCTTGCGCATGTATGAAGGATAAAAATAAAAACTACTTTGAATGTTTAAATAAAAGCAGGTCCTGATATTATCACTGTTCATCTTTCTAAAAGACTCAGTCATTACTAGTATTTAATATTTGAACTGGGATCACATGGAGGCACTAATGGCCAGGAACTCTGTTCTGTTAAGGCATAAAAGTAGAGATGGTTGAGAGGTCATATTTGTGTCTATATTTATATACATTTATTTGATATGTTAAGTATATACAGATGCACACCTGCACATGTGTGAGCAAGCACATGCACATGCACATAGAGTGGCATAGGCTGTGTATATAAAACACACATTTCAATTATCATAATTAAAGCTAATTAAAGCACATAAAACTCTGACTTTTGGGATGGGGGGTAATTTTGATATTTCTGTCTCCAAGCTTGATTCCCAAGCCATGATTTTCTTGTGTAGTTATGGATGTCCCAGAGCTAAGAATAACCCCAGATATTCCCCATTCACTATCAACCCCTGAATTAGCAGCAGTAGAGAAATGAACCTGTGTGGCAGCTTAAGGACACATGAGTGATTTATGTCTGGCACCCACAATCAACACCAGACTCTCAGCCCATAGTTAGAGCATTCAGCTGGTAGGGACTGTCCTTTAGTTCTGCCCCACAAAATATTTGCAATCTCAGAACTATCTAACACAACATATATAAGTATCATTACATCTAACTGTGTTTCTCTAAGAATATCATGATAACTAACTTTAGAAAAAGACCTCTGGATATGAGCTAGAAGTCTAGACTCTTTGTAAACAGGTGGCTGCTTCTCAGGTGCAGGTCTTTCCTCTTCAGATGACCCTACCCCAGAAGTATTACACCTCTCCATGGGTGATATGTAGAGATCTGTATACAATGAGCTCAGCTGTAGACAGATGAACCTCATCCACAATGCACTACATTCTGGCTATGCTTTGCTCCAGTTTCAATAGGTGGGATAATTTATATTCCCTAGCAATATTATACAAGAGCCTGCAGATTACAGCACATTCATGGATGTTGTGATTTGAATACCAATCTGAAAGTTAACCAGAGTATTCACCTTAACAAAAGAGAAGCCCAAGCTTTACTCATAAATATCTGGACCTTGAGTACAAAGTTCCTGGATCAGAAAGGTTGATGATACACAAATGCAACCCTGTGCTGGCCTCCAGTCTCTAGACAAGAACATGCCTTCACCTGTTGGTGGCACTTCACACACTTAAACATATCTGCTTTCTGGATTGCCAGTCAGAGGCGTCTGACCATCTCCACTGAGTTTATGGGGAACATAAAACCCTAAACAGGGGACTCTTGGTCATCCCTTTGGAATCAAAACCTGACATTTTATCCATTTGTGCCCTCAGGTATAGAGGTCTTAGGTTCAATACCATGTAATGGCTGGGAGCAGAGCCATTACTTAGCAAACCTTCAGTATAAATTCCTGTTAATTGGATAACAGCCCTGGGCAAAGCATTAGTTATTAAGGAACTTTAAAAGTAAGTTGGCAGCTTGAGGGCATCAGCTCCTTAAAATCTACCAGTCATCTCCTGGAAAGTTATTTAACAAAACAGAGCTGCTTTTTTTTTTTTTTTTTTTTTTTTTTTTTTAAGGAAAAACAAAAAGTTCCTGTTGTTGCTGGCAGTCTTGGCTGAAAGCCAAAGCACTACAATGGTTTTCTTGCTGCTGGAAATCAAAATTCCTATACACATCCATGTTGGTACTTGGGAGCTATATCCTCTTATTTTCTGAGAGGATTCTTGAAGGTAACTGCCCATATTTCCAAAGAAATACCTCCATGCCAAAGACACATCCTCTGTAAAGGATCACTGCTAATTGAGAGATCAACTTTATTAAAGATAAACCCATTTTGCCATACTGTCCCCTCCAATATCCTCTACCAGTGTGCTTACAGCCATATATAATTCCTAAACCTTATATCCATAGCACGTTTATCTCTTCTATTAATCATTCATCAGCCTTTGATAAAATCTTGAGAAATCTATCTCTTTATGTAAAGAATGATGAATGGGTTGAGAAATCCAGGTGTGGCCACTGGAAAGCCATATTAATGTTCTGCTATTTTTAGCTGTCCCTTTTAGAACTTTTAAAAACACATTTACTATGATTTAATTCTGCTGTAGTCAATTTGTAGAAGACAAAAATGGCCTTAATGGCTCTTGAGACTTGATTCAGGATGAAAGGCCAGCAAGAAAATAAAGAAATGTAGGGAGGAGGAGAAGAAGTAGTTTGTTGTAGCTAGGTCAGCATGAATGGATGTAAATAATTATGAATGTGTGAAGCTGTATTTTCAAGCAGGGCTACCAGGGAATTTGAAGCTGTGGAGGAGCCTTCAGAACTGGTCACATCTCTCAAGGGTGACAGAGCATTGGCCCAGGCTGCTCAGGGAGTTTCTTTCTCTTAGAGACATTCAAAACCTGCCTGGATGAAATTCCTGTGTGACCTCCTGTAGGTGATCCTGTTCTGGTGGTGGGGGTTGGACTCAGTGATCTTTTGAGATCCCTTCCAGCCCCCAACATTTTGTGATCCTTCTGTTTTGAATCCAGCAACAGGGTTTAAGGGATGTAGTATTGCTGACCAATTGAGTACGTGATGGAGGAAGGACCAGGAGCTCACACTCTACCAGTTGGTTGTTACCAGATGATAGAGGTGTCAAAGCTGGCTTTCACAAACAGGTTTGCAAGTCAAAGATGGATGGAAGAGGTGCTTGCTTTCACTGGTTCTTGCTACCTAAAGAAAGAAACGCTTCTGAGCCATACTGGTCCAACAGGACGTCTCACCCAATCCCATCACAGAGGGCTTAAAAAGTCAGCGAGTGTTCAGTGAATCTTACATCCCTTTCCTCCTCTTTATCTCCCAGCTGTGTTTTGACTGAAACACCATTTCTGCAAAAACATTCAACTTCTAGCTGTTCATTTCAAGCCTGTCTGACAAGAGCTCAGCTTGGATCTCCTTCCCGTCGGGAGCCGATAAGCGGTTTCAACCTACGGATCACACGGAGCTGAGTGATGTTCAGAGACCCTCTTGTTCCCCCAACCCTGTGAAGTGACATTAGCACTGGGTAATGATCTGTAAATGTGTCAGAACTGTGCCACCTAGTGACACCGTTGCCTGATTCCTTCGGTGAAGCCACCACTGATGGCACAACAGCGAGCTGGAATATAATTAGCGCTAATTTGGTTTCTGGGTAGCTGGCTGCTGCACAGCTCCCTGCTCAGCCACCCTCTGCATCTCCAGAAGACTTTTCTCAGTGTAATACGAGCTTCATTAGGGGTTTGTTTCTTCCATTTTTAAAAAACTTTTTAATTTTTTGTTTTTCTTTTTTCTAAAATGGATTTTCCGCACATCAAAGTGAATCTGAAACGCACAAAGGCTTCAGCAGGGCTCAATCTGTTATGAAGTGTGCTGGATTTTTTCTGTATCTAACAATTAGAGCTGACTGGTAATTTCTGGACCGCTCTTTTTTCTTTTCCCCATTGTATCGTACACTTTCTTTAATATACATTTTGCTTTGGACAAAGTTTCCACTTCCAAAAGTTGTTGATTGTATTTTTCTGATTGCCACTTCCTCCTGTTTCAAAGTCCTTTAAAGCAAAGTTTCAGGTTTCATTTGGAAATATCCATTAAAACAGAGGTGCATCCTGAAAAAAAAAAAAGTGAAATCAAAGTTGGTTGATCCAAACCATCTTTGGGGGAATTGTTTTTTCTTATTTTGTTGGTATTGTTCTTGTTACTGTTTGGGTTTTTTCCTTTCCTATGAATTCAGTGCGAGAAAAGCTCAGAAAGCTAAATATTTTTATTGGTTACAAAAAGTATTTCCAATTGACCTCATTAATGTAGCATTAATGTTCACTGTGCAACCTACCTTGGTTTCGACATAAGGAAGTAGAGAGCTCAGAGAGCAGGATTCAGATGAAATGATCAGACAGCAGATTTAAAATAAACAGAAGATTGCACTTCTTTTGTTTGTTTTGTGTTTTTTGGTTTTGTTTGTCTGATTTTGTTTGGGTTTTTTTTCCCTAAAAATCCAACCACAATGCAGAAATTATTGTGCTGAGACATTATGGAAGCTTAAAGTATAAGTAGTTTTTTATTTAAAAATTATAAAAAATCCCATTCATGAGGGTAATCACAGAATCATATAATAATTAATAATCTATATTGGACCTCTAGAAGTCACATCTTTGGGGTATCCCCCACATCTGCTGGTTTGATACTTTTGGACCAGCACAATAGAGGGTCAATGCAAATGTCAGGAATTGTATCCCATAAAACTCAACAATATTTTGTTGTGTATGATAGCCTAAATGAGAATATATATTATTAATGAGTTTAAATGTTTCTATTTGGGTGAGATGCTAAATGCAGACTTCTTCACATGATTTGGTCACCCCTGACTCGTTTTATAGTCATAGTAAAGGAATTGGTACTAAAAGAAATGATTCATCTTGGCTTAGAGTAGATGCCTAAAATAGGTCAGTTGAATCACATACTTGCAGAATCTCTTTCTTTACTGACTATAAAGGAAATCTAGGAATTACTTTAAATCATTCGTATTGTGGATTTTTGGACCATTTTATCTTTAAAAATTTGCTGTGGTTGAAATTGTCAAAATTGCCAAAATACCATGTTTCCCAGTCTAGAAATCAAATTTCCAAGTTTCAGCTTGAAACATTCTCATTAAACATTAGTTTATTGTGAAAAAAATGCTTATATATCGAATTAAAAGGTGGCATTGAGTTTAGCTACACTGGTACATGTAGCTGGTTATTTTAATATTAATATATTCTACTTACTTATCTTTTCCCATTAGTAGCTATTGAACTACTTTTAAAGCAGATCAACATTTTTATCACCATTTTAAAGACACGGAAATTGTGGCACAGAGGGATCTCAGAATCATAGAGAAGATGATTGGAAGGCATATCTGAAGGTCCAGTCTCCCACCTGCAGCAGACTATTGCAAACATGAGACCAGGTTAAGCCAGGGTTTTGTTTAATTAAGTCTTGAAATCCTCCAAAGATGGAGTTTCTGTGACCTCTGAGCCCTGTTTACAACACAGCATAACCTCCTAGTGGAAACATTTTCCTGATATTCAGTCTGAACCTCCCAAGCTGCAATTCATGGTCATGACTGTTGTATCTACAAACAATAGAGAAATATTTCAAACTTGTTTTTGTAGCTACATGTCAAGCCCTTATGGGTTGTTATTGGATTGCCCTTCCTCTCCTTTGTACCATAGTATCCAAGACCTGCCCCTGGAAAATCTCCTTGTAGGTTGCTTGCTCTAAAAACTTTATGATATAGTAGCTGCCTACTGGACCCTCTCAATTTATTCTACATCTCCCTTGTACTGGACCTACAAACTGGACACATTTTTCCAGATATAGCCTCATCAGCTCTGAGAAGAAGGGGATAAGTTCCCTCGGTCTGCTGGATATCTCACTGTGCTGGATAAACTCCTCCATGGTGTGGACACCAGTATACAGTTTGCTGTATTCATGATGACAGTCCACTGCCAGTTCATATCTAACTTGTTCACTGCCATGATCTCCACATCATTTTAGCTGGAAGCACTACCCAGCCAGTCCCATGTGTTCATTCTACCCCAGGTACTTCACTTTATTGAATTGCACAAAGTTTTTTTTTGTCCCAGTCCTTATGTTTCTACTGGACTGAAGCACTCTTATTAAGTCAGTAACTCCTTCCATCTTAATAATATCTGCAAATTTGCTCAGAATGAACTTTGTCCAAGTCATTGATATTGAGCAATATAAGTCCTAGCATTGACCCTCAGGTTACTTTACTTTATATAAGTCTACAACTATAATATTAAGATATTGCTAACCCTTTGAAACTTGTGTTTCAGTCATATTTCAACCCATTCAGCAGCCTGTTTGTTCAGCCTGCATTTTCCCAACTTCCAAATGAGGATGCTGGGGGAGAATCCTGACTAGAAATAGTTATATGCTCTGTTCTTTCCTACACTGTATAACTGCTCATTTGATTACAGAAGGAAATCAGTGTTCAAATATTATTTGCCCCTGATAAATCCCCGTTGAAATGCTCTCTTGTCCTTTATGTATTTGGAAATGCCTTTCCAGGCTTGGCTGTCTTGTAGTTCTTCAGCTCCTCCTCCATGCCCTTCTTGAAGGTGGGAAAACCTTTAGCATTTTTCAGTCACCAACACCAATCTTGAGAGACACAATTTTTCATCACTGACAGAGGCCTCACCCAGACACTTCAGTTGAGACTCTCAGGATACTCAAGGGCAACTTATCTGGTCCAGTGGATTTGATAGCTTTGAGTTCCTTGAACTACTGCCTTGTCTGTTCCTTCCTCACTCTTGGCTTCTCTCTTCCATACCAAGCTCTGTCAATACACAGAGGTCTGGAGCAGTCCTTACTTGTGAAAACTGATACACAGAAGACATTGTGCATAAAAGTTAACATTGTGTGTTAACTTTTTCCACACTGATAACAAGTAGGTTGTCTCCTGCATCCAGAGATGAACTTGCATTTTATTTCAACTTCCTTCTGCTACCATCACACCTGTGGATTCCTGTCTCTTAGTGCCAGATGAATTTTGGTGGTTTTCTTTCATCCCTAAGAGAGAAAGCAAAGCTTTTATGCTCCTCCAGTGTTTACCTTCCCTATTTTCCCTTCATATATACTCCCTTTCAGCATTTTTTGTTCATCAAGAAGTTCCTTGATTAGCCAAGCAGACCTGCTGGAAGCACTTGTTCTTTCTTCACAGAGCATTTGTTCCAGAACTCTTCAGTAAGTTTATTTTAGAAGTATGTCAGCTCTCTGTAGCACCTCCTCCTTTCCTGGCCACTTTCAGAGAATTCTGCATATCTGTTTCCAGAAGTCCACTGTTCTGACTGCACCCACCTTTCCAAGCCTTCCTCCAGATCCTGCAGCCTTGAAGAATCACTGCTGTTCAAACTACCATCCATGGCCATATTTATCCCCAGTTCTCACTTGATGAGCAGCAGGGCTACCAGAGCACTGACCCTGGTTGTTGTCCTTTCTAGTGCTTACATCAAAAAAAACCTTATCCAAGGTTCTTACCCAAGAATAGAATCTATTTTTTTTGTTGTTGTCGTTTGTTTGTTTTCACTATTGTCTTAAATAAAAATATTCTATAAATATGTGTATGTAATGAGGAGATTGGAAATCTCTTAAGGCACATTCCCATCTTTGTGCCTTATTTACTGAGAAGATGGTTAAAAAGCATCTTATCTTACTTGGGAAAAACAGCTGTATGTTTGCCAAGGTCAGCAAGATGCAAAGAGTTTTGCTGAGGGCTATATTCTCCTCTCTGATCCATTCTGCCAATTTCCACTTCATATTCAGCAGTCTGTCCACACATGGGCCTCCTAAGGATGTCAGCAAGAATTCCACAACCACAAGAGAAGTGCTGGGCCCTTCAAAAGTTAGTTGCTGAAGTTAAAGCTGCCTCAGGGTAACTATGACTTATGCTTTCGGTTCCTTTGACTTATGCATTTGGTTTCTTTGACTTAAGCATTTGGTTCCTTTTGATAAAATTATATGTATTCACAAGCTGTTATTTTGTCTGTCGGGACAGAAAAACTGTAAACAAAAAGAACATAGGGTTGGAACAGATTGCTTGGATCACTGAATCACCCTTTAACATAAACAGGCATATCATATGGTGTCTTTTACAACTTTATCAAGTCCTATCTTGAAATTAGCTAGATTTTTTGTGTCCTAGTGATCTTAATGAAATGCTGGTCAAGGAATTAATTTCTTTGCTCGTTGGAAAACTAATTTCTAGACTAAAATCATTGTTTACTTGTTTCTAAGCTGTTGTTCCTTTGCCAGCTTTGACCCTTTGTTTAAAAAAGCTTTTCTCTCTTCTTCCTGCTTATTCAGTCAAAGCCTTTTATGTAAAACTAATGCAGTCCTGCTCTTCTTGTCTCTTCACATGTGCCAAAATTTTCAGTCCCCTTATTAGCAGCAGTGGCTTCCTATCCATCTCTTCCAATCTGAAAATTTTTGACTTGTGCAAGAACAAGTGACTGTGTGTGAGGCACACTGCTGCGTGTAGACAAAAGATGAAGTCTTGTTCTTCTTAAAACATATTGTAAGTCTTTCAGAGCAATCCAGCTCTATCTAAACTCCTTAAAACACTTTTAGTCTATTGCCAGTTCTATCACTGCCTCTTTGCCTTCCTCTTATTAGCACATTTCTGATATCATGTGCTTGGCACAGCCCTTCTTTGCCTTTTCTGGGTATACTCATCCTGCCTATTTTTTTTTTTTTCTTTCTGATTTGTTTAAACAAAATAAAAGGTTTTTGGAAGAGAAATGCACAACATGAATAATAATGTAACCATTAGTGTGTAATCATCACTGTAATAATTCATTACATTATGTAATTATTAATAATATTTTAACCATTAATGCAATCACGTATCTTGCATGGAATGGAATGGAATAGAATGGAATGGAATGGAATAGAGTGAGGTGGAATGGAATGGAACAGAATAGGATAGAATAGAATACAATTGGTTTGGTCAGAAGGGACCTATGATGATCATCTATTCCAGTTGCAGTTGGACTTGATTTTAAGTACTTCAGTCATGATTCCTCCTGAGATTATTTTTTATTTGTTTCCATATTTACTACCATGTTGGATTGAGACAAAAAACTCTTTGGATATTTCTTTGCTTGAAGATAAATCTATGATACTGCAAAGGTTATAATTATGACATACTGCATATTACTAAAGTCTACCTCCTCTGTCACCCAACTGTGGGCTAAATTGGACCCTTTAGAGAAGGAGAGAGGAGAAACTGTGATCAGCCAGTATGAAGAATCACACCTTCCCCAAACATTACTGTTATCTTTTGCTATTCTCTCTCTGTCTTCCTTCTTCCTTTTTTTTTTTCATTCCTCTTTCTCAGTCCAGCTGTTAACCCAGTAGCCACAAGTCCTCCACTAAACCATGTCCCTAAGCACCACATCTACAGGTCTTTAAAATATATCTGTAGGTGGTAACTCAACCACTTCCCTGGGCAGTCTCCACTCTTGATCTCTCCCTTTGCGTTCCCCAACCTCACCTGCTCCTGCCTCTCCCCATCTCACATCTCCCTGCCTCACTACTTATCACTGCAAATGCCTTGCTTGAGAAGTACACTTTCCTTCCTTGAACTACTGCTTTTTTCTCCTCATCATCATCTCTCCAGCTTCAGCTTCTTGTTTGACCATTTCTCCAGACCTTGAAATGTTCTCTCTGCCTTTTCAAGCTCTCTTTCTACATCTTTTCTTCCCCCTTCTCTCCTGCATCTCTCCTCAAACCTACCCCTTCTTTTACCACCAGCTTAATGATTTAGAACACATGTCAGCATTTATTCTGATTCTATATACTGCATATAAATATATGTATACACAAATACACACTGCTTTGTGAACAGTGTTTTCCATGTAGATCCTTTCTCATTACTGTTCCTCAGTGGCTGAAAATTAATGAACTAGTTTTATGCTCTGAAATGTTGGTGTGGGGGGTTTTCTTGTGTTTGTGTTTTTCTTTTTTTTTTTTTTTTTTATATGTGTGTGAACTAGATTTGTTTGCCACTGAGCTGCTGCCATAAAGTTCAGGGAGATTTCTCTCCCAAAAACTCAGCTTGGAAATACAGAACCCAAGACAACTCTCCCACCTCACAGAGAGTGGAAGGATTTTTATATACGAGCAGCTGTAGTTTGGTCAGGGTTCCAGTGTTTAAGTTCCAATCCTGCTCATCAGAAGAGCCAAGGATCTCAGATGATGCTGATGTTGCTTCTTTGGCAGAAGCCCAGTCTAAGGCTGGAATCCATTATACCAAACAAAGTTGCTGTGAGCAGCTTAATCTCACTGAACACTTTAACTCCTTTGCCAGCCTAACATTGCTTATATGAAAGAGTAGTTGAGTCTTCCCAGCAAACAAAGAGGCCAGAGCACTGTCTAAAATCTTTTCATGTCCTCTCATGGCTCTTCCACCCATTGGGGTTGAATCAGTGGATATGACAGCTCCTCAGCCCCAGACAGCATGGCTACAGGTCACACAGGGAGTGAAGAGGAACAAGAAGTGCTATTTACATGTCAAAATAACTGATGTGAACATTCCTCTGACTACTTCAAAGGAACTTCTCATTACCTTTGTTATTAAATGCTTCTGTGCTGCTAAGAACTGGAAAAATTATGTTTAAACCTTATAAACAGTGCAAGCATGAAATCTATCATTTTAATAAATGTTATCATGTCTTCTGGATCTAACACATCTTAACTGATGCATTCTGTCATTAAGTTTAATTTAAGAAACTACCCCTAGAGATGTTTTTTAAATCAATTGGAGACATGTTCTCCAACAACATTAGAAATATTTGATATACCTACATCCTCATCACTGACGCAGTTTCCTGAGTAAAGTAGAAGGGAAGAATACATCACCTTACCATCTCATCTTTCATGCTAAAGAAATTGAAGACTGCTTTACTCAATATATTAAAATATCAAGTCATCCATCAGTGCAATTCCATCACCTCTGAAGCAGCTGTTTAATAGTAGAGTTCAATGCTTCAAACAGGGACATATTAGCTAGACCTGAAGAAATCACGGTGTGAAATTAACCCTTTTGGCTTTTGAAAATGAATAACAAAGTTGGGTTTCTCTTGCATGCTTCTGTTTCATAGGGATTAAAAAAAATCATAGTCAGACTTTAGGCTTGAGCCATTCATTGAGCTTTTAGGAAAGAATATTTCCATCTAAGCTGAAAGAACTGGTGGTTATATAGGCTGCTCAGATGCTGAGCAGTGAAAACCAGAAAAATACCTGAATGGAGTGAAATAGGTTTTGTGAAGGGTAACATGCAGAAAATCTCAAGGATTAGATGCATAAGGCTAGGGATCTTAGCAAACAGGGCTTGTGGGTTAATGTTTGCTTTTTGAAGGCATTTTTTTCATATTGACTTATGCAGCTGAAGTCACCAAATAAGTCTAGCCACAGCTACAGCAGAAGTCAGAGTGTTTCCACCTTTGAAGGGCAATGGGCTCCACAGCAGCATGGAGCAGGTAAAGTAACATGAGGAAGTCAGCTTGGAGGGATAACCACATGTTAAATATACAGTTTGAACATTTTCCAGTGATCACCCACTGAAGGAAGCCACAAATATGCTCAGTCATTTTTTTACTCTTACAGTAACCTCTTCATACCTCCGTAACTATTCCAGCCAAGATATAGGTCTAGGTAAGAAAGCAAATCCATGCTTTAACACAGTAGCTGACAGTTTTAAAGAGGGCTTTTGACCTATAAATAGGACAGTTTTTGCTTTGAAATTTCTTTGAAAGGCAGTTGACTGTTAATGTCCCATTCAGGAGAAAGCATCTGGCCTTTTCTGCGTGTTATTCTTATTGATGTACATATGAAAAGAACAAACGTTAAAGAATTTGCCCTGCTTTATCTTTGCTCTTTTCTGCTGTCCTGTTTATCCTAAAAATAAGATAGACTTGTTCTCCAGGACTGGGATATGATGGTGCTCACATTATTCTCACAGTCCTGTGTCTGATAGGACTTACCCCATCCAGAAAACCACTTCATCTATCCAGAAATAAGAATGAATGACTGGCAGGAAAGATATTACAACTCCGCCAAAATTGTTCAACTGTACTTTCTTTCTTTTCTTTTCTTTTTCCCCAGAAAAACAATAGTCTATGTGTGCTGCAGTTCCACATAGTGCTGTGTGCATTATATGGGACTGCTAACAGTTCCATCAGACCACCCTGATCACTATCAGTGAACATGTTTTAATCTACATTTGTGGAAAAACCCAGCATTTTCCTTATTAAACTTCAGTCCCAACAAGACCTGGCTAGGGAGAAAATATGTGTTTTTTCTCTAAGTCTATTTTTGGATAATTTTTTAAAAGGAAGAATGGGATACTCTTTGATTGATTTATAAAGAAGAGGGGAGGAGAGGGGAGGAGAGAAGAGAAGAGAAGAGAAGAGAAGAGAAGAGAAGAGAAGAGAAGAGAAGAGAAGAGAAGAGAAGAGAAGAGAAGAGAAGAGAAGAGAAGAGAAGAGAAGAGAAGAGAAGAGAAGAGAAGAGAAGAGAAGAAGAATGGCAGCTGTGTGTTAGTTAATAAAACTGTAAGAAAAGAAAAATGTTTCAGCTAATGTTTTGATATTTTATTCCCTGAGAATAGAAGAACATTACTGTTCCCATTGAGACCCAGATTATTCTTAACTCCTGGACATTAAAAAAAGAATGTTGAAGAAGTCAAAGTTGCTGTTAATATCAGTTCCTCTGAGCCATGTGCACTAGGGCAAAGTACCACATTTGCAGCTGCTGTTACTTGTATAAAGAGATGCAGTGCAAAAATCAAAGATCATTCTTCTTAAAAGGAGGCCTTGAGGATGATAGGTAGACTTCAATATCTTGAAGTTCAAGCATAGTTATGAATGAGGCCCCCAAAAGCATGAGATCATCTTAGCAAACATGACCCTTGATAAAGTTAATGCATTTTATTTGGCCTTTGGTTTCTGAGCCTTTAGGTTAGCCCATATTAAAATTAAATCCTCAGTCTTTTATCTGCAAATGAAACAGCCAAACAAGTTGTTCTTAGAAAGTATGACTGAACTTCTGTGATGCTTTGGACAGGAAGATTTCAAAGGACATGAAACACTTACAGTACAAAATCTGGGAAGGAACTATAGCTCCTAAACTTAGTATCCAGTTTCCATTTAAGATTATTCTCAGTTCCATAATAGATACATATAAGCTAGTGATTACATAAATTTTTTTTTAAAAAGCAAAAATTTTCCAAATTCTTTGGAAAGGATATATTGTAGAAGAGCATCTGAATGAACAGAGTAAGAGTTTTGGGTGATCATTTCCAAAAGTCCAGAGGACCCAGCTACAGTTTCCCCTGTAGGTGATGAAATTCAAATTTATGCTACTCTGAAAGTCAGAACTGAGCTCTGTAAAATCAGAAACAAAGCATGAAGGTGTCCTAAATTACTTGTCACTGTTGAAAGTTCAGTCTTGACAGTGGACATACCCAGCTTTTCATGTGGATACAAGAAAAATACCTCTGACTGGTTTTAAACTCTCAAAAGTAGTCATCATGAGTTTTATTAAATTCAAGTGATGTAGTCAAAGAACAACTGAGAATTAAAATTTGTGATCAGTATTTGAGGTACCTGGGTATGTTTAATAGTATCTTTAGTCCACAGTATTTATCCTATAAATATGAGTATTCCTGGAGCAACAGTGCTGCTTCACTTACAAGAAGAGAAAGTAACTCTGCTGGTGCAGAAAGAAAGGAGCACTCTTATGTGGCCAGTTTTGGCATCTGTGCTGAAATCTGTTTGAGATGACTTTTCTTGCTCACTGTGACCTTGCAGTGTGTGAAAATATCACCCATCTGAATTCATCCTGAACCAACCTTCCATCACATGCCATGCCCTGGAAACATGATGCACTGTAACCCTCTGAATAATACATGGGCAGAAACTGAGCTGGTTCAGCAGTGGGGATTGACATTTAAAACACAACAGAAAGGAAAACAAACAACTGAACATAAGCCAGAAAAAAATTCCACCAGTTCTGCAGCTTTGGTCTATTTGTTTTTGTTGGTTTGATTTCTTTAGCAAATTTCTAAGTTGTCACTGTAGGACACAGTGTGAATTGTTGAGCCAAGCCCTAGAGAGTGCATTGTAAGCAAGGAACAGGACAGATGTCCCAGGGTGCTTCACCACCTGATTAAGGTGCTTTGATAACCAAAAAAAGCCAATTTCATATGTGTTCATTTCCATTTTAGAAATGCCATTATGCCACAAGGGGGTAGGGGTGTTCTGTTTAAAACCTTGCAACATATTCCTATAGACCCAGAGTTTCAATGAAAACAGGGTTGAGTATTATAAAAAGCCAAACAGACTGGGTCTGCACAGACATTTTCTATACCATCTGCATTTCAACTATTGCTTTCCTTATAATTAACATCTGTTCATAGATATCAATCTGAGCAGCAAGGACAAAATTATTTAAGAACTGTCTATCTTTCAGCCTAGTGTGTTCCTGGGGATGGTTCTGGAAGTGGAGAATGGGTTACCCTCAGGAAAGAGGATTTGGTTTCAAGGAGCACCTTTCATTAATCTACACAGATTGCCAAAGGCTTGGCAACACCAAAATGGACACAACTGGATCTCATCATAGAAAGTACCCCTCAAGCACACAAAAATTGAATAACCCTGGTAGGGTTGGTGGTGTGTTAAAAAAAAAAAACCAAAACAAGAAAACATACACAGGTAAAAGGATGCAAGTGATCCCTGAAGATGTATATTCAAGAGGACAATGTAAGTATGGTTTCCATTTAAGTAGCCTGTTAAAAGGAGAATTTTAATTTGCGATTTTTGTTTTTGTTTTTTTTTTTCACTCTGGCAATTTTGTGGTAGAGGAGGATGTGATACCTGGATATGGAAAGAATGCCTCTCCTAAGTTGTTTATATTACTCAGGAGATGCAGCCACAGCACATGTATTCAGTGCAAAATAGAAAAATGCAGCTGAGACACTGGATAAACCTTTTCAGAATTCTCAGAATTGCTGCTTGTTGACATTGCGTTATTAGAGGGTTAATAGGATCCAACTGCTGCCAGCTTTCTGTTCCCCTGTTTCTCCTGGCAAACAAACACTTGAAACCCCTCAGCCATCTTCCAGGGAGACACTGAGCAATACTCCTCCAGTTCTTTTCAGAAAACAGTATCAAAAGCATTTTGCTAACCCTAATAGGTTGCTCATATCATAAGAATGGCATAAATTTGTCTTTTCCCACATCTTTTATTAGAAATATATGTTCACCACGCTCCAAATCATCTTATTTTACATCACTTTTCATAGCTGATTCTTTCAATCATATGGGAAAAAAACCCTTAATTTCTGACATGCTTAAGTGATACAGTTGAATTTTCTACACTTCAAATTGTCCTGTGTTTCTACTTAAAAAAAAAGAACAAGCAAAATGAAAATGTGCCCTCTACAGTAATGTGGTCAGAGACTTTTCCTGCTTTCTTTTAAGTTTACATGACCATTGAAATTAAAAGAAAAAAAAAAAAAAGTTTTTATCCTTTAGAGGAAATGGCATGTATTTTTATTTTCCACAAATTGTCTGTAAGCATGCACAACCTCACCTGCCCCTTATAGGATATAGACGAGATTGGGTTGCAGATTCTTGAAATCCAAATACCCGCAGAGCTTGCAGCTTACTTCCCTAAAATATTATCCTAAAGTAGTGGCATGAGGAGGATGAGATATCTACTGCTGCATGAAAACTTTTGGGTTTCTACTGCTGGACTATGGGAGAGTTCAGGATGTGGAATATGGCTCTTCCACTGGAGAGTTGCTTGGGAGATGGATTTGGACCCAAGAAAGTGGTGTTGCATGACACTGGAAGTGAATAAAGGAACATCAAAGTTTCATTAAAAAATCAGTCTAGTCTAGACATTATTTTAGAAACTTCCCTTTTTTAATCTTTTTCAGATGGCAGTATTTCAGTATTCACAGAAAAGGAAAGTTTTTAATTTTGAAGTGGAAGATTTTGTACGTTTATTTTGGAGAAAATAATTGGCTTTAAAAAGATATTCCTGACTTGTAGTTAATATATAGGGCAGAAATTTTTGTTGTTAACCATTTTTTTTTCCTCCTTAAATTTGATGGCAAATCAGAGAAATATCATATTCAATGGAAGTGTTTTCTTCTATGTGAGAAATTGAATTATTTTGTCAGCAGTTCACTGCCCAAATACAATGAATGAGGTAAGAAATTAAAACTGGAGTTAAATTTGAGGAAGAAAGAAACAAACAAAAAAACTTGCTAATTTAAAGTGTTGAACAGAAACGAGTGAGAAGAATTTTTAATGGCATTAAAAAAAAAAATAGTTTGAAAGTATCACTCCAGCAAAAGAAAAAAATCTTTTTTGTAAATTTTCATGACATTTGCTGGAGGGAAAATGTGAGGGAGAAGAATAAAACAGAACATTGTCCATTCCTCCCCATAAAAATTTCATGTTATCCAGAGCCTTTGCTGAGAGACGGCGTAGTTGTGTCCTGTGAAGAAAAAAAGAAAAAAAAAAGACAGGGGGAAAAAAGAAATAAAAAAAACCTTCAGAAACTTCCAGCTATGTTCCAGGAGGAATTTCATATGGAGCTAACTAAGGAATATCGGCGTCTCAAAGCTCCTTTGGTCCCATAAGTGAGGAGGGTAATAAGGGACAGACCCAGTGGGGTGAGGGCAGGAGGGAGCAGGATGGGTGCTGGGGAAGGCAGGTGCTGCAGTCACTCTCCTCTCTGCCAGGAAACGCAGGAAGAATGCATGACCAATTTGTTTTCAGAGCAGAATACTCTCTTTAATGGACAGAAAACACTAACCTTTTATTTTTTCTCTTCCTCTCCCTCTTTTTTTTTTTTTTTTTTTTTTTTTTTTTTTTTGCCTCCTCCACTTTTAACCCTTTGAAAGGACAAAGGACAAAGCTCAAATCTCTGTTTGTGACCTATTTTTACCCTGCCAATAGTTTCTGTGTTACCTATCTTGGACAGATGTGCTGTTGTATGAAAAAGAAAATAAACAACCCGAATCGGATTATCTCAGAGAGATGAATTCAGGGTAAAACATGCAAAATACTCCCCTGTTACCTAAGCACCTGGCGTTTTTGTGTGCTGCAAAGCTGGCAGGAATGGTATGGCTCTGACAAGTGCTGCTGGTATTCAATATTTTGACTACAGGGGATCTCAAATTGGGAGAATCTTCTTCAAAAGAAAAAATAAATTCTGAATTGGCTCAACACTGTGGGAAAAGCTGTCTTAAAAAAGCAGATTTTGATATGACACTTAACTTAGGCTCTGCTGAAAGCAAGGGCTGAACAGCCTTGTGGAGGAAAAAACCTTGAAGTGACTTAGGTCAACTCAGTATTTCAGTTGTCATCAATCACAGCCACTATCAGCAACTTTTCTTCCTTGGGATTTTGTCTCTTTCCACGTCTGTGAATACACATACTTTTCCAAAAATGTACAGGTTAAAACTTACTTGTAGGTAACACAAAAGAGATGCCACCATAGTGCAAAAACACAGTGACAACACTGCCATGTGAGCATCCTTACACACAGGCCATAGGCAAGGCACACTAACCACACAGCCATGCACAACTTAGAGAATTTATTTCCCAGCTTGGCAATTTCAGGTTCAGGTTTAAAGGTTCTGAATAGGCAGCATGGTATAATGCCATTATACACTTATTTTTTGCCTGTGATAAACCTGGAGTTAATGGGGATGGAATGTGTCCTCTTAAAAAAAATTAGTCTCCCTCCCACATCCCACTGACGCACACTGAAACTCATCCTCCCAGCTTGTTCTGAGTTTTCTAATAGCTGAAGTAAAGCAGCATTAAAAAAAAAAAAATCACTGAAAAAAAAGAAGATATATTAATTTTATGAGTCACTAGTTTGAATTATAGCCTAGGACAAACCCCAGATATTTCAAACACAGGGCAGAAGCATGACTTTTGTGGGATTTATTTTTGAAAGCTTTTGATTCATACAGACTCCTGCTTTTCAAGGTATGGATGCTACAGTGACAAGAAAGAAAATTTTTGATTTTCCTGTTTGTGTGTGCACTTGTATCTGTGCTTGTGCACATGTCTAATACAAATTATACAGTTTTTGTTCATTTGTGTGTGTGTAAATGTATATGCATATGCATAGTGCACTATGTATAGTGTAATGCACAGTCTGAAGCCTTCTAAAATAGTCAGTGGTTCAGATCCATATCTAAAATAAACTGTTTTGATTTCCCATATTAAAAAAATGAGAGACTAATGAAATTAAGGGTTGTTTAAATCAGGGGCAATTAAAGAGCACACATTTCTTTTCCTAGGGTATGCAATTGTTTTTAATGTTTGCAGCACAAGGCCTGCCTGTAGGATAAAGAAAGTAATAGGTTTTGTGATTTGATACTCAAAGCATAACAAAATCCTACAGCTGTAGCCTCATTTTTCTCCACACTCAAACTGCTCACTTTTTTAAATTGCATATTTTGTACAGTTAAGGCAAATATCAGATTCTTTGTCTAGGAGAAACAGTTTCCAGCATTGTAGGTAATTGCATGTAATTACAGGAATTGTAGAAAGTGAAACAAAGAAACAAAAGCACGGTGATTGTATTGTTTTTTTGTGATTGAGATTAAATTGACAGCTGATATCTTTCAACTTTTACATTTTTTATCCCTTCAGTACTACAAAATACATGTAACTTTTGCATATTCCATAGAACAGAGCCTATTATGCAAAAGATCCTATTCCCACTGGCACCAGGGACAACATTTTTAAAGGTAATCAGATACCTAAAGGTACAAATTAGAGATCTAATGGCATTTCAAAAGTACCACACTGCCTAACTTCTGATTTTGGGTGCCCGAATATCTTGGAAAAAAAAAAAAAAATCAATCAATCCAGACCTTCCAAATAGTTTTAATAATATGTAACCACTGTACAGCCCCACCCTTTAGAAAACTGAATAGTGAAAAGACACCATCGAGGAAACACCTTCATAATGTGTTTTTTCCTCCATGAGTTTAGCAACCATTAACCCAAAATCATGGTAACCCCCTCCAAGTCATGTAGAAAATATCTTAAGTCTCTTAGATCTATTTGGCTCAGTGTTGGCACAGGGATTTGACATATGACCAGGCCTTCCATGGCCAAATGAATTCCCATTTTCCAGCTAAATAGCAGAAAGTGAAAGCACGTGTGCTACTCCATCTCAGTCTGACCACACTTTGCCTTGAAGCTGCCATGGATTGTGGTCAAAGACCAAATTTCAGCTGGGAGAGACATCTGACAAGCTTCTGATCTGTGTCTAAGGATAAACCCTTCCTGCTTCCCAGGGTTTAGGTTTATCACTGAATTTTGGGCATTTTAGTGAGAGACACTGAAGGTAAACCTAACAGCTCAGAGCGTAGTAAGTTGAAAGAAGTGTGACAGCAACACAGCCTCCACAGTGAAGGTTTTTTTTTTTTTCCTTGATATCAAAAGAAATATGGGATGAATCCAGGAATGTCATCTTCTGCATCCTCCACAAGAAACTTCAAAAGAGAATTATGAGGGTGAATCCACTTGCTTTCCAGATGAAGAGAAAAACTGAAGCAACACCAAGATCAAACATTTTGTCATGAGGTCACGAAACTTCCCACCAACTCTGAAGGAAGTTAAAATAATCCCAATGAGAGGAAGCTGGGAATTATTGAGGAAATGGTTTTCATTTTTACTATTATTGTAAAATGCCGATGACTCAAACTGGAGCTATTCCTGGGAAGATTGCTTCTAACATGATCACCTCTCCCACTACATTTGGGGAAACCCCAAAAATGTTCTAAATAGCCAGTCTGAGGCTTCTTAAGTGGGAGAGGGAATATCTCCCTTTTACTTGAAATTATTTTGAGTCTTGAAATTTAAGTTTTTTCTAGTTTTAAAAAAGAAGGAAGGCAGGCAGGCAGGAAGAAACAACAGGAAGACTTTCCAAGTGATTCAGTGTAATAAAAGGAACAAAAGGATCTGCAAATTCCTCTCCTAATGCCCAAGACTGACTTCCAGGGCCTAAGGGATCACCATTTCCACAAGACAAGGTTAGAAGTTCCTTTATTTGGCAAAAACCTCATTTGAAAGTCCTTCTTTCTCATTAATCTTGCCCTTTGATATGAGAGGACTATTTGGGGAACCCAGACAGTGTCACCTGGTGATCCATCTACATCCCTGGAGGTCAATTTTCATCACCCACAGCTCTGGCAGGTCTGTCTTAGCATGGCTTCTGCTCCCTCCAGCTGCCCTCTTCCACCCACTAATCCTATCCAGAGATCTAACTAGAGGGATGCCCTTCGTGATCCAAAGCCCACTTGCAATAGCAATGATGAAAATTACTTTATCTTGCCTTAAATAATCTCACATGGGTTCTTACAATTCAGCTCTGTTTTCATTGTTCAAATCCATAATATCAGGCTGGAGCAGCTCCTCAACAAAGCTGCTCTTTCCTGACCCCTTGACTTCTTGGGCAAGGAATATAATGACCTCCATTGATTCAGCTGCTGGTAGCAAGAGTGAAGGGGAAGAGGTTTCCCATTTCCTCCCCAGTGAGGCTTCCAGGTTGGTGGAATTGTTAAAAGATTTTGTTTTCTGTCCAAGAGAGTCTTGTGGTGATGCCAGGGTTGTGTGAGGGAATAAAAGCAAGGAAGAGAGGAAGAGGGGAGACAAATAATTTAGATGAGGGAAAGATTTGCTCGGTGCAGGATGTTGGTCTATTTTTAGACAGTTATAGAGTGAATCTCAGTTTGTAGAATGGCCACAACAAATACAGAGTATAGGGGAAGAGGCAGAACAAAAAAACTGCACAGGCAGAACAAAAAAACTCCCTTGCATTTCAGTCTGATGACTCCAGGCTTATGCTGGGGCTTAAATAGAGATGGAAATCACATCTGAGACCTTTAATGGCAGAGCTAGAAAAACAGGCACCCCGACTTCAGATTATTCTACAAGGGGTTTGGATAAAGCCCTGCATGGATTCCCTGACAAAAAAGTCTCTGCAATAGGTAAAGAACCTCAGTAGATGTTAGAGGAGCTCTTCAGGCCCACCTCTGCTGTTATTGTCTAGGTTACACCACCAGCAGCAAACATACACAGCATCTATCTGCATTTACACCTTAACACCCCTTGTGAGCATAACCCACATCCAGGTAACCAGATGTATTTTGCAGAAACACAGAAGGGAAGAAAGATTAATAAAACATGACTACTGGAGGAGCTGGGTGCAGTCTCACTTTACATGCTTTGGCAGTTAAATAATAAAACCACATTAAAGCTGGTGATCTATTTTTATGGCTTTTTTAAGAAACTGTCATCCAGACTGAATGAAAGAAAGGCAGCTTGCTAAGGAGTCTGCTACAAAGCAGGACCACAGTGGTGCTTTTTAAATTTTCTTTCATCCTTTTTAAAAAAAAAAAGCTTCACCTTTATTGCATTGCTTTTGAAGAATACTTAGGAATACCTGAAAGGATCAAAAAGCTTCTACAACCTCCTCAAATATTTAGCAGAGTGTAAGTGGAAAAGATTTCTTCTTGCTTTACTATTTTTTTCATTAATTTGTTAGCTGTTGAGTAGCAATAGGTCCTCATTTGGGTTCCTTTGTTATCCCATGGTGTAACCAACACAGACCCCTAACCTTTTCTCCATTGTGTAAGGAACCACAGAACCGTGGGCCAGACTGTAATTCCCATGACACTACTGTAAATCCACACTGTCTTTCCCCTAGATTTACACTGTTTTATTGGAAACCACACCAAATTTCCCCCTCAAATTAGAGACAGAAAAGGCCTCTGAAGGGACCTGAAGACAACCCCTTATCAGAGCTTTAATGTTCAATGATGTTTAGATTCTAAAACCTTGACCCAAGTGCACATCTCATAAACACAGGGTCTTATTCTGCATGCTGATCTACAGGCTAAGACTTGTTAATTTAACTATTTTACTGCTTTTCCATGTATCTCACCTTCTAAAAACATCTCATGTGAAGATTTAACACTGCTGAGCTACCCTCCCCTTTGCTTTGTAAGTTTTTGCCTTCCAGGAGAACCAGAGAGTAACAAGACTTTGGAGGGAAAGCATACTTTCATTTGAGTGAAAGTCAACTCACCATATTTTGAAATGAAACATTTAAAATGTTTCTAGCAGGGGAGGGGGGGCTAGGAAATCAGCTTCTCAGTGTGCAATGTAAAAATACAGCTAGAGAGGCACTCATGGGAGGAAAGGAGAATCAAAACCACATAGGCCAAGTATTCGTCTTTTGTGTGCGTTGTACCAAATGCACAAGAGGAAGAGCCTTTGGGATCTCAAGAAGAAAATTGGACAAAGTTAGACTTGATGACTATTTTATTATTAGAAGTTTTTATTGGTTTCAGCTCCTGAGACACTGTGGGGCACGTGACTTTTCCTCCTGGCTTGGGATAGAATTATTTTTAAAGTCTGAGTGTTCCTGCAGCATGGAGAAGCTGTCTGTGCACAGCCTGGTAGCAGTGAAATCAATTCAAGGTAAAACCTGTGTGAAACATTATGTGTTTGTGAGTCAATTAGATTCATCCACCAGAGGTCATTAGATGATCAAATGACACTGTCCTACTCTCTTTGTGAGTAAAGGTATCAGCATTCTGTACTATAAAAAATGCATCTTCATTAATAATAAAAACCTTAAAGGAGAAATAAAAGTGTTACGAAGTAAATTATCACACGGTGAAGTTCATGATTTTAAATAGCCTTGATAAGAAAACAAAAACAGGCTCTGAATATTATTATCAAGAGAAATTAAATTGCTCACGAGTTCTTATTCCAAAGTGATGGGAGATGCTTCAAAGGTGAGCTCGACTCTCCTTTATTGAAATATATTTCTAATTGCATGAATGGCATAAACTCTGCCTAGAATGACTGTGGAAAATAGGAGGTAATATGAGAGAGCTATCTAACTGTGCTTGTAGTGAGATGGGATGAATCTCCCAGGTTTTGTTTTGGAATGCCTTCACAGCAATGCAAATCAGAAGTCCCTCTGTCAAATAAAAGTGGATTTGAAAATAGAGAAAAGCCTTCTGATTTATTTTCCCTCTCCAGCTTTTCTCCATCCTCACTTTGACTCGGTTTATTCTTTCCCTTAGTTTCTCTATTTGTGATAGAGCTTTTTCCTCCTTTCTTCTCAAATATCCTCTTTTTTTTTTTTTTTTTCTTTTTTTTTTTTTTTTTTACTTTACATATCATCTGTATGTAATTCCCTTCTGTTTTGTCATATGCATACCAACTCGTACCTTCTATATCTAGTTTTAGCTTTGCAGTTTTGCCACCAGTCTGTGTGCCTGCATTTGTCAGTAGTGGAAGAAATGGCCCTAGTGCAGGATTAGTGATGTAGCTGAGGATTTCAGGTCACTCTCTGTGCAAGCAGCTAGGATTGCTTCCCAAAAGCACAGTTCTCCTCTCTAGTGTATTAAAATGGGTAGCAGATAATTAGTAGGAGATTTCTGTGGCTGAGGAATTCATAATTGATCTCTTCTGGCTTTCCAGACGGGTCATTTTTTTTTGCTACCAGGATTCCTCCCAAAGTCTCATCAAATCCAAGTGAAAGAAGTTGTTAGTGCTCTACGTTTTCTTCACACTGTGAAAATCATCTCCATGTGCACTTCATACACCTGGATACAGGTCCTCGTTTATCCAGGTTTTAGCCCAACATGTTCTCCTTTCCTTCCCACCAAATCCTGGGTGCATCATTCACAAGGACATCGTTCACACTGGAAAAAACAAAACAAAACAAAGTTTTAATCAATGGTTGAAATAAATGCTGTGAGAGGTCTCTGGCAGCTGAAAGCTGGTTTGTATCCAGATCTCAAGTTGTGGGACAAGGAGTGAAGGAACAGTAGAAATGATCTGGTGTTCATGTCAGGAACTATTTTAAGGTCTGCCCAGTTTCTGAGGCTCCTCTGTAGCAGGAAAATAAATTATACTGGTCTTGGGTCCAGCTACTTCAGAGCCAAGATCTCCACTTTGTCCAGACCACAGTTCTCTTGGGGTAGCAACGTTGTTTGGGCCTTCATCTTAAGCTGGAAATGTTAGCTTCTTTACCCTGGATCATTTCCCAACCTTAGTATCCATGAGCCTTCTCATACCCTACATGGTTTGAAAAAGTCTGGGTAACATGACCCAACTGCCTCAGTTTGCCTTCCCCCACCCCCCCCCCAAAAAAAAAAAAAAAAAAAGAATGGCATTTCTTTGTATTTTCACGCATTTTTCTGCCTCTCAGCTATATAATCCTTCAGTGACTCAAGAAGATGTTTTGGTTTTCTCTTCAAGTTCATGAGAAGCAATAGGTGGGAAAGTAACAGTGGTTTTATGTATATAATATATCATAGCTAATTTGGGGACAACAGTAAACTTAAAAACTTTAAAAGTTGTGTTTCCATGAGGACAAATGAACTCTGCAGCATCCATAGCTAAATGTAGAACTGAAGAGAAGGATTTCAGCATTTCTGTTTAGGTTTATGTGTTCATAAAATTTCTGTGGTGGACATGAAATCCCCACAGAGTGAAAGTAATCATATGAGTAGTAGGTGAAATCTTCTATGTTAACCTCACAGAATTAGTCTTTCATTCCCAAAGGATTAGAGATCACTGCATACCACTAAAATAAGAGGAGCAAGTCCAAACATTATATTGCATTTAAATTATAGAATATCAGGAAAAAAATAAACATGCAGGGGGAATAAAGGCAAATTGAGAGTAGGTGGGGAAAAGTATTTCTGGATTCTATAATTTAAACTTTTATTTGTTTGAATGTATAAAAACTTGTGAGGAAAGCACTTATCTTGTTCCTGGTTAACTACTTCTCAGACTGCTGGAAGATATGAACTTACTTCTTGTTGAGAAGCTTCAGTATCATGAACAGTCCCATTATTTGCAATACACTGCATCAAATTAGCATCACCTATACCTGGTGACAGCTGTTGGGTCTGAGCAACGAAACCAACACATTGAGGCATGTATACATATGTATGAGTTCTTAAATCCCACACCTACTCTTCAATAATTTCTTATTACCCACCCAAAATATTCAGATACAGTTTTTCATGAAGAGAAGCCAAGACACTGTCCTTTTCCTAAAAATCTGGCTGCAAACTGACAAATCCAGTAATGATCAATCTGTATTTCTTCCTCCAATAACCTCTTAGCAGTGACTGCCTGCAGCCATGATCCTTCCCCAGTGCTTGTCCAGTCAGTCTGGACAGTTTTCTCAATTTTTGACCCACATTCCCTAATCTATGTGTCTTTGTCTAGCTACTAGCTATACAGAACAGTGCTGAAGATGTGCTCTTTACAGTTTTTATCAGTGTCTAGGGAGGAAAAAAATACCCAAACCTTTGTAATATATGATTGGTCTCAAACTCCAAGGGGCACTTGTAACTAAAACCAGTCAGCTTTTATGGTGAGAGACCTATTTCATCCTCCTGCTGAGACTAAAACCAGACCGTGAATATAATAAATCTTTTCTATTTTTTCCTCCTAATTGTGCAAGTATAGTAGAACTTGATTAATTCTGGTTTCCCCAGTCTATGTAGTTGGTGGTGAACTCATGTTCACCTTCCAGACACTCTCCTACCCCCATGCTCACCCCCAGCTCTTCTCATTTTTCTGTGGATGCTCAAAGATCAGCTCAGCTCTTGTTTTTCATGAGTTCTCCTAGGTTTAACAGCTGATCAAAACATGAAAGCCTGGTCTGGCTCACTTGCAGTCTGACAGCTAGGTTAGACTTCTAAGGACAAATTAGTTTTTTCAGAATTGAACCTAGATATTTCTCAACCACATCAGGTCCATCTTCTCCAATATCCAAGAACTAACTGTAGCCAAAGCAAGACATTTCAAAAGCAGATTCCAAAGTGGACAATTGTAAGGTGGTTTAATTCCAGTAAGTGTGGGATATTTGTTTATCTCCGTGTTTCTCTGTCTTGGTTAGAATTTACATTTTAGTTGGTTTCTACACTGCAAAATAAGAGGGTTAAAACACAATCTCACCTCACTCTAATGAGCTCTCCTGAGACCTCCATAAATATGTGCTATAACAGTGTTTTAATTTTGAGGGAGGATGGCAATTCATTGGATCACAATAGTGAAACGTGGACTCAAAAGGTCACCTCCTCCATGCCTCAGCCCCAGGGCAGGATCAGCTCTACCTATGTTTCTTCTTAGGGATGATCCTCTAACCCGTCTGTAAGGGCCTTTAATGAAGGAGATGCCACAGAATTTCTAGCTTAAACGCCATCACGGAGCACTATGGAGAGATTGTCTCATAATGAACAACAGGTAAGTGACATTTTTAAAACAAAACGTTCAAGTCAAAAAAACAAAGAAGAGAAGTGGACAATTTTAATAGGGTTGAGGGAAAATAAAAATAGTAAGAAAAATATCTTTTTGTTATCCAGGTAAACATTAAGAATTCATTCTAATTATTTACTTATTGGTAAATTTAGCTGATTACAGCTGTTGATATTATTAGAAATACAAAATTGACGTAAATTGTGCTCATATAAGTGAATTTCAATTGCATCTCAGCAGTTTTTGAGCTTATCCCTACATATGTTAGGGTGTTAGGAGGTATTTTGCTTTGGTAATAGAATGTGACATCAAATGAAGTGGATTAATTACATATATATGACATAGATTAACCTTCCTTTGTTAATTAAATCCTTTTGCCTTTAAAATACATAAATATTTTTTTCTTCAAAAGTAAAATATCATGGAATCACAGAATTGTAGAATATAGATATATATATGAAATATAGGTAAGAGTATCTGAGTTTCCTTCCTTAAACAAAAAAATTTATAATTTTTTTAAATTATTCAATTGAAGATGAAGGAGTGTTGTGGCCTCTTGTAGCCCTGTGAAATTTGCAGGGTTATGTTCCTTCCCTAAATTTATGGAGGTAGCAGTCTCATTTTAGCATTTTTTCATTAGCAAAAGATCTAATTTGGTTATTTATTTTCTCTATTATAAAATTAAATAATTGGAATTATCTTTAGTCCCATTTACCATAATACTGTATTTATAGAATCAACTTCCCTTTGCTTGTTTGCCCTCCCTGCTAACAGCATTCCCAGATCTCCATTTATTCTACGTTGATCCTTCTCTTAAAACATTAAAAGTAACAATTCTTCTCTTGCCTTGAAAACAGGATTCACATCTTGCTTTCACCTGAACAAGCTTTATTTTGTGACTTGGAGAATGCTTGATTTTGTAGTGAGTTTAACAAACAACATAAAGAGATGGCAGAAAATCACTCCTCTCCCACTCAGTTTTACTCCTGGTTGGTTCTGCATTTCTCCAAGATGCCAATACATGTATTAGTAGCCAGGAGTACATCCTGCTTGCAGATCACAAGCAAAATTAGGTCATGAGGCCATGTGTACCTAAGCAACCATCAGTTTTAGTTCAACAATCTATTTGGCATCGTCTGCTCGTATGAGGTTTGTTAAAGGTTCATGGTAGTGATGAAGGAGAGAAACAGCAAACTGCTCATTTCTTTTTACATAGTCTGCTGACACATGAAGACACCAAGGCTGCTTCTGCACCAGGAAATCCAACAGGACAGAGTAGAGGCTCAATCACTGAGTTATGGTTCTGCAGACTGTTTAGCTGCTAGTACTTGTTTTGGTATCTTTTTGGTCTGTACATCAGTGAATGTCCTTCAGGATTTGTCTCAGACAGGGGGCTGGAACTGTCCTGTGTAGAGCTGGGGGAGCTGGGGTTGTTCAGCCTGGAGAAAAGGAAGCTCCAGGGAGACCTAATAGTGACATTCCAGTATCTGAAGGGGCTACAGGAAGGCTGGAGAGGGACTCTTTGCAAGGGCTTGTAGTGATAGAATGAGGGGTAATGGTTTTAAATTAGAGAAGAGCAAATTTAGATTGGATGTTAGGAACAAGTTCTTTCCCATGAGAACAGTGGGAAAACAGAAGAAGTTGCCCCTGGAGGCAATTGAGGCCTCATCCCTGAAGATATTCAAGGTGAAGCTTGATAAAGCTCTGAACAACCTGATCTGGTTATCCCTGATTACTGCAATGGAGTTTGACTAGATGACCTTTAGATGTCCCTTCCAACCCAAATGATTCTATGATTGTATCTGGACAAGGCCAGCATCCTCCTGGATAAGAAGAGAGAGTTAAAATTTGACTGTGTTATCCCTGTATTGAAGTTCCCTGTGTACCTATAGTCCTTACATTGTACATATCCAGAACTGCTATAGTTCTGGCCACTTGACATCTTTCTCTTCCTTCATCCTTCTCCTGCAGTGTCCCCTGAAGGACTTGTTCATCAAGAGCTTTTCAAGCATTTCTAGTGCACACAGAACAACAGGATACCCCCAAAACTTGCTGTTATTTTTTCCAGCAGTGTGTCTAATGATGATGGCACTCCACAGCTAATCACAGAAATATTTATTTGTGTTCAAACTGGACTGAACATTCCTCATCTACCTCACCAAACAGTAGCAGTTTCTGCCTGGCAAGGGGTCAGGATCTCATTTTGAGGAAACTTCAAGTCAGTGCTTTCCAGGAACATGCTACTTATCATCCACGTGATGATAGGGTGATTCTTCACTCATTTTGTTGAACCGAGCTTCCGTGCAGAGAATTATAAACTGTTCCTTGAGAGAGCAAGAGCAAGAAGCAACGTGACTCATGAGTTCAGCAGTTACTGCTCATATGAGATGGGTGTGGGCCCCAGTCCATGTTCAAAGGACTCTTTATTTTGCATTAAACAGTTATTTCATGTAACACAGAAACAATGCTGGAAGCAAGGGTTGGAGCTAAAAGCTTCATGCTGTAAATGTTCTAACCCCAGCATCAAACTTTTTCTGCATTGCTGAATTAGCAGTATTATTCTGAGAACAGGTTTTTTTCCTTGCTGTTTGGATAAGGAAGCAGAGTTGTATGACTAAAAAAAAAAAGAAAATACAACTGAGGTATTGGTTAATGATTTAATTGGTATCTACAAGTGATTTATTAGCTGTTTATTTCCTTCTGAAACATAAGGTGTGATCCACCTTTAAGGACTTTCTTGATATAGGGCGACTGCATGGGCCAGGGACCATATAGCCAAGATGATGACCTCCTGTGGGGCCTTTTGGGGAGGAGGAGTGAGGGGAAATGGAGTAAGAGTAGTTTGCATTAATTCAATACAACCATGCCAAGTAAAATGAGGTCCTCATTTATCTTACCTGCTAGCACAGGCACGGCCTGGATTTATATCTTTTCAGAATATCATTTCTGGGTAAAAATCTGAGGCCAAAATATTTCATTTTAACTTCTTATTCTGGAGAGTTCAGGGGTAATTCCATTTCACTGTATGATGGGCTCTACCTCTCTTATATTTTAGACACATTTTTTTCTGAAATATCTGCAACTGGGCACTGGAGGTTCCTGGGTCATCCCAAAATAAAGGGGGAAAACCTGAATAATTTCTACTAGAGAGATGCAGTTTTTCTCTTCCAGACTTCCCAAAGCTGTCATTTTGCAAAGGCAAGGTATGACATGCTCAGTCACACCATCTGTCCTTCATCTTCAAGGCACTCCTGTTGCAGAAAAACTGTTCTGAAGAGTTGCTTGACCCCTGATCAGTGCTGGATTGAGCTGTGCTTTACATGGACATGTTTGCAGATTTGCCAAAGATAATTTGAAAAAAAAAATCATATTTGCTTAATGCAAGGCTTCAGGCAGACAAGAAAGAAGGCTTCTAATGTTGACACCCAAACTCAGCTCTCTTTCCTGCTAACTCAGAAGTCCAAAGCTGCCTAGGGTACTTACACCTGTCTGAACAGAAGCAATATCATATCAGCATATGATGATTTACAGTAAATAATAGTAGTCATGCATGATAAAGAGAAGGATGCCTTCCACATTCCATCAAATGCAACATGTATACCTCTGTCTCTGTGTCTTTGTGTGTATATAGGTACAGATTTATCTATATACCTCTCTCTACCTGTACCTATTTAGTTATAGACACACTTATACAATTTGAATATTAATGACAGATTCTACTCAGCAAAACATCTGTGGAAACACTGAATTACTTAGTGACCTCATTGGAAATGCAAAGAACAAGCTCTGGCCAAATACATTGAAAAGCCATGGAAAGAAACCACAACGACAGGTCTAAATTCAGTACCATTAAAATACAGAGCTGGGAAGGGGGTTAAAAGAAGTCAGATGGTCTGCACCAGATCTATATTATGTATTATGCATGTGTTTCATACAATTCTGCATGTTGGCGGAATGGCAACCAAAGAAATAAGTTAAAGTTGTGACCTGTCTGCTTTTGATTTACTCGGGTCACAGAGAGCGGATACCTCTTCTTCATGGAGAGTTATATATGTAAATCACTGCACAGATAAGCCAAGTGTGGGCAGTACCTCCTTGTTACTTGGGTTAAAAAAAAAACAAAACAAAACAAAAAAAAACCTGTTTGGCTCCCTATTGCTGCATTTCTGATGCAAAGGCAGATTTGCTGGATTTTTTTTCTTCTTTTTTTCTTTTCTTCTTTTTTTTTTTTTCTTCTTCATTTTTTTTTCTTCTTTTCTTTTTTTTTTTTATTCTTTTTTTTTTTTATTTTTTTTTTTTTTTTTTATTTTTTTTTTTTTTTTGATGGAGCTTTTCTAAATGTTTATTCGTGGAAAGCCTGGATGGCTTGTGAATGTTTTATCCTCCTGAGCAGGGGCATTACTAAAAGGGACAGCAAATGAGCTCCGTGCAAGCATCAGTCGAATGTTCAGAACAGCTCTGCAGTACTGAATGGGAGTCCTGGGAAGTGTTTGTAGCCTAACAACAAACACACACACACACACAAAAGGGGTTGGTATCTGGGCCAGAGGGTGAGAGCTGTTACATGTGTCCCTGTCTCCTGCTGCTTGAGGCCACCAGAGTTCATGGAACAACAATAAAGAATTAGAGAGCAAGAGGCACGTGTGCTGCAGCTGATTCTGACTGCTCAAAACCGACCCATTCGTCGTGCCCCGTGCAAATGAGTTATCTGGACCCAGCAGATGGGACTCTGTGTGTGCATGTGCCTGTGAGACAAGGAGAGTTTGGTGTCACTTAACTTCTGCTTTATTGTCTGTTAATCTCTTTTTATGGGATCTTCTCACTTGTGATTTTTTTTTTTTTTTTGATATGTAAACTTTTTAGTGGAGAAGTAGATGTGAAAACTGTGTGCTGCTGCTCATTAGAGAAGAAAACAAACAAACACAAAAGCCCAAGCCCCAAACATTTACCAGACCATGGTAATTACATTTACTGTGACACTTTTGGCATTTCCTCTTTTGATACGGGGAAAGCTGCATCTAAAGTTACAGTGGCAAATAAAGAAGTGTTTCAAGCATTGATCTTTTGTTTTAATGGTGACTGTGGTGGAAAGATGCAAGGCAAAGCCTGTGGGTGTCAGTGGAAGAGCTCTGCTGGCATCTCCAAGATTGAGCTCAGACTCAAACCAGAATAAAGTAACGTGGGATGAATCCTTTCATTTTTAGCTAGCCAGAATTCAAATATCCAGTCTAAGATACTTTTTCTCTATAGTCACAGAAGAGATAGGTATGTAAGGAAGCACGTTGAATGGCCCTCAGGAGGAAGCTCTCATTATTAAGGTAGGTGAAGCAGCAAGCTGAGGATATTCACCCACCGTGTACATCACAACCTTTAGTGGAGAAAAAAGTCACCTTTGGCATTGCCTCCCATTTAAATCAAGTTATTAGAAAAATTTTCCCATTCTGCCAGCAGGATTAGTGCTGGGAACTGAGGCCAGAAGCAGTGGGCACTGTGGCACATGCTTGTGAATGGTCTTAGTGGGGTTAATGGTGCCACTTGAAGCTTAAAAAGGTTAAAAAGCTGCAAGAACTCAAGCACATGCATGTTCCCATGGGCTCTGTGTTTATACTGAGGAAAGTTGAGCCCTGACCCTTTCCTGTCATGATTGCAAAGGAGTAAGGCATTAGTATAGGAGGGCAAGGAAAAAACAGTGGGGTTTCAAAATTTTTCAACAAAATATTTGGAAGGAGCTGACTGGAACGTGACAGTTTGTTGAACCCAAAGGTTTTCTCAGGAAATATTTTTCTTTTTTGATAGTTTAATATTAAAGAAAAAGGAAAAGGAAGTCGAGATGACAGGAAGTACATGAATAGACCACTTAGACATTATTTGTAAAAAAGAGGGTTTTCACTCAGCAGAGATTTTAAATTTTGACTTTTAAAATACTTTATAATAACAGGAAAGACTGAAAAGAGGAAATAATTTGAAGCTAATAACTTGAAAAAGTTCACTTGATCCATGTCCATTCATGAGACTGTTAGAGTTTATATTTTTTCCAGTTAGAGGGATTTTCCCCAGCATTAGAGGGGTAGAAGACTCATTATTTTGTATAACTTTCTGACTACGTGGGCCAAGACTGGAGCAAACTGGATTATTATAGCTTTTGTGCTAGTCAATGTTTTTAAATTATAATTAACAGATGTACATACTTGTATAAGTGTATAGTCCTAACTTTGGGCATAAAGAAAATAACCATATATTTACATAACATAAATTAAGGATATTTCACATCATTCCACGCACTTCCCTGAAGAAAGTAAACATTTTCTTGGAAAATATTTGCCTGCTCAAAATGCTAAAGCAGTTTCAAAATAAATTCTTCAACCAACAATTATTATTCACACTAGCTATCTTCTTTTCATATCAGCTGCTGTGTGTAAAGAAAATGCTTACATCTCTGTGGTTAAACTTGCAAACGTATCATATTATAAAACTACTGCTTCTACCCTCTCTGCTTCAGAAAAATTAGTTTGGTTGCAAATTGTTGCATTTATTCTCAAGATCAAGGGAATAAGCTAAATTTAAAGAAAGCACAGGTGCTTTTTTTTTTTTTTCCAACTTTCAGTTTTATTAAAAATTACCTCGAATATTGTATTTACTTCTCTTATCTCCATTTCTTTAGCCCTAAGGAGGAATATCATCAGTTTGATTCTAATAATGCCTGGTGGGTCCACTGTAAAAACTCTTTGTAAAAATGATCTCTCTACCCAACAGACAGCAGCTTTTAAAGGAAAAGCAGATAAAGTATGATTAGAACTGGTTCTTTTTTTTTTCCTGAAATATAAACAAACCTTGATATCAAAAGCTACCTTCTCCTTAAAATGCTGACTTGTAGTAACAATCTTATTGAAATCCTCATGGAAGGTATTATCAGAATATTTTATGAAATCTGATGAGTATTTAAAGATAACTTTAAGGGATTCTTTTTTTCTGTACCCTTTGGGGAAGGAAAAAGTTAAGTTACAATGAACAATTAAAAGTTGGGGGTTTTGGGGCTTTTTTTTGTTTTTTTTTATAACATGGAACTGGAGCATATAGAAAAATAAAGCAACTTGTACAAAATCCCTGCTGTGTAGCCATGATATTCCACACTGGAAGAAAAGGTATTTGGAAACACTCTTAAGAAGGCAGTTAAGTGACCAAAACCTGATTTAGATCTTAAAATTAAAAAAATAAATAAATGCAGCAAGGTTAAAAGAAGCTGAGGTAGAGTCTTAGAAAAGGTAGGTTTTGGTTTTGTTCTTTTTTCTTCTAGAAGTCCTTACTGCTTTCCTGAGTGCTCCCTATGATTTTTGTCTCACCAGACCTTAGCCAAATGAAATCCTGCCTCAGGTTAGAAACTGTGAACTTGATAAAGTTGCAAACCCAAGCTCTAAGCTGTGACTTTCCTAAGTAAACTGGAAAGCCATCCTTTTCTTCTACTTTATTTGGAAACCTGTCATTGAATTAAAATTTTCAGTACTCTTACTCTTTGGTGAAACTCAAGGGATGTCTGGTACCAGTCAAGGAAAGTTGTGAATAATCTGGTGTCTGTGCCACTAGTAAAAGAATATGCATCTAGGGTTTTTTATAGGTATATTCCCTTCTGTTAACATAGAAAAATTACTTATTGCTCTTACTTCCTGTGGAAAAAAGGCCAAAGCAATTACACGGTCTCCTCATCCACTTGTTCATAAGTTGCTCCTCTTCTACTCCAAACTTTTTCACTCCTTAACAAGGTCACGGCATGGACAAGAATTTTCCCTTTGTGTGGAGCTGGGATACCTATCTCTATTCACAGAATTACTGGGCACAGATTAGAGGGTTAAGAAGCTCTGAGAATCATTTCCAGTGAGAAGTTTGGAGATGGGCATCCGTTTTTCATGGGAGAGTAATTTAGCTGTATCAGCATCAGCTATGTGGTGACAGTGCAAAAAAGAATGACTCCCAGGTGGTTTTACTCAAGGGCAAAGACATAGTTAAAAGTTTCTACAAGACTCACTAGAACCAGTGATTGGTTAGAGATGTTAGCACCTTTGCTAAGAGGAAAACCAAGCAAGAATGAGTTTCTAAAGAAATCAGCTCTTACCAGCTCTGTCGCATCATTTGGTTTTGTGGGGGATTTTTTTTTTTTTTTTTTTTTTTTTTTTTTTTTTTTTTTTTTTGGTGTGGCTAAAGATATTGGTATCCCTGAGTTCTTTATTGACAGCAAATCAGAGACTTTCAGTTGTTCAGGGCAGATCTGTCTCTGTGTTTGAAGACTGATGTTTCAAGTCTTTAAGAGAATTGAATTGTATGGTTAATAAAAGAATGAAACCAAAACAGAAACTCATAAAATTATGACTGAAAGTATTATGTTTCAAAACAGAATATTTACCTTATTTTTTCACTAGATGAAAGTATTTATTCAGGTGGTATGTTTTCTCAGTTTGAATGACTGACAAATGCACCTTTTTATCAGCAATATGTTATTTTCTGGGAATTGATGTGGACGGGACTGGAACTGAAACAACTCCCAAACTGCTGAATCTATTTTGGGACTGAGATGTTGCTAAGTATGATAGCTGTAATGTTTAAAAAAAAGTGGTTTTGTTTTTTAATTTAACAGGAGGACTCAGAAATTTTGCAAAGCAGTATAGCATCAGACCAGCATGAAGTGCATGAGTTTCTTTCTGTAACTTATTTTCAGTTCTTATTTCTCAGTCACTTGCACTTTGCAGACCGAATCCTTGAGGTAAGCTAAACATTCAGAATGATGAATTACACTGTCTTAAGAACCTGCTTTTTGGCCTGAATTTCTGGTTTGGAGGAATCCAAAAACTGTGTGATACACAGTTGAAAATCCTGACTTGATTCAAAAACAAGGGAATGCAAAGCATTTTGCATAGCTGAAATCAGGCCACTAAAGGTTGAACTTTGGTTCAGGAGCCAAAATCCAAAGTTTCTTTAGAGCTCTGAAAACCATAGCTCATCCTCAGCGAGATAATAAAAGTAAAAATAGAAGAACATAAGGAAATTTTTCCTTCTATCCATTCCCATATCCTTTGACAAGGATGAAAGACATGCTAACTTAATATAGGTAGTCAACATTTAGAACATTTTTATGGCTTCCTTTGCCTTTTACCTAAAGACCAGAAGCAGAATGTTGCCAGCAGTTCTTGAAGGGTCATCAGTTCAATCTGGTATGACAAATCCTCACTTTTATGTGTCCTGGACTAAATGGTGATGTTAAAGATAACCTGATGGCTCTGATACTTTGAGCTTCCCATGCACCTTCCCTTTCATTAACTCACAGCCTGCAGATGGGGACAGTGTTGTGGTGTGTGCTGAGCTGCTCAGTGATTATTAGCAGAAATAAATTCAAGGAAGCTGTAGTACCATTTAACTGCAGAGAAATGCTTAGCTCTGACAGCTCATTAAAGAAAGCACCATCTTTAAAGGAACTGATGCAAAAGAGAACATATGAAGCTTAACCCTGAGGTGGATTTGGCAAGGCAGAGCAATGCCAAATGTCCTTTATGGATTGCACTAAGAAACTGGGCTGGAGTAAATGCCAGGTCAGGTGTATGGAGTCTGTGGCCTGTGATGTGTTTGCAGAAATATTAAATACAGGAAAATTTCCCTGAATAAGAGCAAAGCTGCTGTACAGGAACATTAGGACACAGGAGGTCAGACAACTGATAAAGAATAGGACATAGGAGGTCAGACAACTGATAAAGAAGACATAAAGCTCCATGTAGAGAGAGCTCCTCCTAATATTTCACTGGTCTGCTGAGTAACTTTTGTTAGAGACTTTGATAAATAAGCCAACAGAACTTTACTTGAGACTTCTGCTCCTGAGCCACATAGATGTTTCTGAAAATCCCACCACATATTTGTTCTTAATTTCCCCCCTTCATTTAAACTAAGAATGATTATACTTGTTTTCCTTTCAAGGAAACATTTTTTTTTTTAATTTTTAAAGGAATCCTAAAAACAATTTAAAGAAAGGATGTGGTGGAGAAGGAGTTTTTATCTCCTTATAAGACAACCTAATCTGTTTCTTCACAAAACTCAACATAAAAATCAGGCCCGCAGTCAAATAAACCAAATTAAGCCAGATCATTACAAATGCAAACATTTCCTTATTTATATTAGTGTCTGGTATTTTATATGAAATAAAGACCATTTTAGAATGAAAACCTGTTTAGGATGATGAAATACAGATTTTTGATCCTGTAATGTTAGAATGGCATGTTTTGGCCCTTTCAACATTTTTTTTTTTCCCTAACTGAATGGGAATTTCTCACCATTATAATTCCATTTATAAAATACATAATCAAAATTTGCATTACAAATAAAATTACTCTTTGGGAAAAAACAAACAAGCAAACATCTGACCAGACCTACAAACTAGAGCTACACTGGTAAAATAAACACATAGTAACGTTGTCAGGCACTAGAACTCAGTTTTGTCTATTCTTAAATCTTTAGAGTGGCTCCTGGCCATTTAGAGTTGTCCCCCAAATCTTCTAGGCCTTGCTCGGGAGGCAGAAATGGGAATTCCTATGGGAATTCTCTTTCTGAGAGGTTCAAAGGATTAAATATTTTGGGTGCAATGTCTTCCATACCAGTTGACCTCATTGACAGACAACTGTTTGGAGTGTGTTGAAGTATAGGCAGTAGCAAAGATCATTTCAAAATATTTATGTTCTGCCATAATTACGATCTCCATCTCAAGTGTATTACAGTATCAAAAGGTTTTTCATGTTGTAATTGTCTCCATTATAATATGAAGAAATGCAGCTTCACCAAGGCTGCACTAACTGGTCCCTGTGTAATGATATTCAGAACCAGGCAAAGGCAGCAGGGTTTAAAGCTTGAATTCAACTTAATTTTACTGCATTACCATAGATTTTTTTTCCACTTCCAACTTCATTTCTTTTTGTCCACACAGGGAGAGAAAATCAGTTTTGATCTGCAAGCTGTTTCAAGCTCCAGCACAGGCTCCTTCTCTGATTTTGGACAAATTACCTAATCCTGTACAACAGTTCTTCCTTATTTCCCTCCCCCCCCCAAAAAAAAAAAAAATGTTGAGCAGCAGCAGTCAAATCTGCTTGTATGGATTGCTCTCTTGCAAGGCTAATTAGGAAGTGCACAGACAGGTAGGTACCTAGGTAAAATTTGAATTTTATTAGGCAATGGTAGAGATTTCATGGAAAGGTTGGAAATAAAACCACAACAACAAAAAACCCAAAACAAATAAAGCCAAAACCAACCAATGTCCCCGTCCCCCCCCGACCTCCTACTCCCCAAAAAAGAAAAAAAAAAAATAGAATAGGTTTAACAAAGTAGAAATAATAAAGATGATGGTGAACTTCAAATAAATATAAATATGTAAATATGGAACTCATTCTTCTCAGATGGTGGTTACTTCCCAATCAGAAAGGTGCCAAACTGGACTTAGCAACAGATGGGGGTATCATGGTCCCAGTGACATGCCACAAAATCCTTGGTGTGGCTCAGCCAACTCCTCTCAGGTAGAGAGAAGAAGGCAACTTGTCTTAAAGAAAGATGTTCTCAGGTGAGAAAACAGGATTCAGGAGCAGCAGAAGGAGAGATGACAAACACCAAGCCTAAGACAGCTCTCTGAGGAACAATTTTATACTGAGCATGATGGGCAGAAATAATGTGATTGCTCCATATGACCCCTCTTCTCCTCCCCAGCGGCACAGCTGCTCCCAGAGCAACAGGCTGGGGAGGACCCAGAAGATTTGAGCTCAGTATGGAAATTTTTATCTTGGTTCTCAAACCAGGACAGCATCTTTTCTAGCTTAAACAGTTCTTTTGGAGACAGGCTCTGTCATCTACTCCTATACTTTTTCACTGGTTTTTAATTTACTGACTGGACTTTCAGTCTCCTGGGGTTTTTCTGTATTGAATGACTAAAGTTGAAGTACTTTTTATACTATTTCTAAGTAATTGGCTATTTTAGAGTTGAAATTGTTCTACTTTGTGTGCATATACCCAAACATGGAGAGTTGCTTAACATTACACACATGTACAGGTTTCCTAAGATGGAGAAAATGATTTTTATATACAGGTATAGGAATATCATGTCAGGCTGATAAAGTATTGATGTGACCATCACATATTTTGTACATTAGGGTTATTTATGTAATTGCAGTGTGTTACACTCAAAATCTAGTACAATTAATATACACAATATTGTATATTGTACACACATCTTAACTGTAAAATGGATTCTATGGAGTGAAAATATACTGAAAATCCACAGAAAGAGGCTAATTAAACTAGAGCTGCTTTGAATAACATGGAGATGAAATCAGTTTGCTTATGTTATGTAGCAAAATAAAAGTTGGGAGTCCTCATTAATGCTGTGAAATAATACCATAATTGCATTTGTAAAATGTGTTCAGTGGATATCACTTTGAAATGAGAACACTCCATTAAAAACTGAGGGACAAAACAAAAAAACCTTTTTAATGAGACTGTCCCAGGAGCAGCAAGGTTCACCTTAAGGGAAAGAGAAATAATGCAGAGGAACAGAGGATGCACTGGCAAGAAATGTGAGAGACAATTTGGAAGTATTTTTTAGGAAAAAAAAAAAAGTGATTCATGCATAAGGATTGTGGGGAAAGTGAGAATCAGAGGGCGAAATTAATTGAGAAAAAAAGCGTTCTGCGAAATAGTTGTGAAGTGTTTTTATCAGCACATAGAAAACAAATTGGGTTTGAAGAGATAACATTACAGCTGCAGAGCTGCTAGCTCATTTTCCTGTCACCAAAAGGAACCATACATAAGCCTTGATCCAGCATCTAGGGAAGTCAGCATCAGTTTTTAAGTCCTTGGCAAGTTTAGGATTTTGACTGTGCTCTGTTTGCAGGAAAAGAACTGAAGCTTTTCCAGTGTTGTAGTCAAGGGCAAGGTTAAGATATAATTAAGAGGCTGGCAAGGACTGACATACAAGGATAGATCTGAAAAACTTATATCCATGTAGCTTGGCTAAGAAATTACTAAAATGAAACAGGAAAATTGCCTACAGTCATTTGAAGGGTTTAAATGCCAAGAAGGGTGAAAAATTATTTAGGGTGTGGACATTGCCATGAGCAGTGGAATTAAATTAACTAAAGGAACTTATAAGCTTATTATCAGAAAGGAAAAAAAGAGTCCTGGAGTAACTTTTAAACAGCATGTCACTGGTGAAAGCTCCATTATTAGCGTCATTCACAACTGAAGAAAATAAAAATAATCCTGTTGGGGATAATTCTTCAATAGCCAGGGTATAGGACAATGTGATCTAAAGATTTTAGGCACAGAGGAGATTATAATAAGCAATATATTGTGAAGGAGGTCAAAAAAGAATTATAATGGCTACTTCTGTCCTCATACACTGTAAATCCATGAAAGCAGACATAAACCAGAACTTGAGGAGAGTTCTCAAAATAGTTACTAAGGTAAAAATCCCACTGAGCCAAAGACAGACTACTCATTTTGGGTGGAATAGGGGGAGACCATCCCAGAAACATTCATCTTTCTCTCCTCACTATGTGTACACAGCCATGCTCTTTCAACCATATGACTACATTCAGCCACTGAAAGAGTTACAGATAGCATAATATTTATGTACTAAAATCTGGAAGCTCCTTACCAGTCAGTCTGACAGATTTCAGCCTGGGTGACCCAGGTTGTATAAACTGAAGTTGAACATGTTCTTTATTTTCCTAACTTCATGATTGCATTGACTTAACTTTAGCCTACAGAACTTCCCTCCTACCCTATACAGTCAATCACAACAAACAGAACAGGAGCCCTGAAGCTGGGAATATTGGACGCAGGGAAGAAAATACTATAAATTGTAAATCAAAGATGATGTCTAGTTTATGAGAATTTTGCCTGAAGAAACATTTTTTTATTCCCAAAAGCCTCTTTGCTAACGCATTTATTACTGATCCTAATTCCTCTTGCAAATTTAGTTAATGCTCATAGATATCTTTTGCATACAGAACAGAACACATGCAGTTACACTCGTGTGTCTCAGCTGATGATGTAGCCCTGAACAGAACAGACTACAAAATGGTTGGGCAGATAGCTGAGAGGAATATTCATCTTAAAGTAAAAATGTTGTTACTTGTGGAAATAATGGTGCATTTAGTCAAATTTCTATTACCCTAATTAGAAATGCCATGAATGCAGCATAGCCATAGAGGAACCCTCAAATGTCATAGACCAAGCTGTAAAGTGGAAAGATGTCAGGTTAATGTCCAAAGGATACTGTACAGAAAAATAAAGCATCACTATGACTTTCATTTCCTATTTTTTGGTAATATCTTAACATGAAGGGCTTTTTTGCTAACACTACCAGATTAAATGAATCATTTCCTCTACATCAGCCTTGCGCACATTTTTTTTTCTTCCTTTTTTTTTTTTTTTTTTTTTTTTCCCAATAAAGAAACTTGGCATTTTCTTAATGCACAAGAAGAACCCAACGAGTGGGAAAACCAGGTGAGTGATGAGGAGCTTAAGATTCATGCATGCAGTCCTAGCTCCGAGCAACCTTGTCTTCAAGGTTTGGAAACTTCAAGCTTTGCAAACCAGAGTACTACTGGGCTGGAAGGCTGAGAAAGGCTAGAAAACCTGACACAACCCTAAACTTTGTGAAATATTCAGAAATATTTTGTACCACAGTTCAGAAATACAGTACCCATAGACCAGTTTTGGTAACTTCACCTAGGTTAAGTTTTTATTGTTGGCATCATCAAAATAAAAAGATGCTGACAAGATGCAAGATTTCCTCTGGGAAAAAAGAACAAAAAGATCAAAGGTGGGAAGGACTGAATTATTAGGAATGAGTGCAAGGGTAGAATAAATAAAGCTTTGCCCGTGGATGGTTGACAGAAGCATAATAATAGTATGCAAATATTTGATGAGTGTAAATGTCAAGGCTTGAACAGTGATTATTTAGGAGCTGACAAGAAACCTTCTTGAGGTGCACGAGGATAAAAAGTAGAGCTGAAGAGTTGAAATAGCAATTCGTTGGAGAACTATACAGCTGTGCAACAATTCCCAGCCAGAAGCAGTGAATGTTCCAGTTAATGAGAATTTTAAAGCTTGGGAATTTTAAAGTTCAGGTTAATCAAGTTACCCATGCTATAAGAGTGCATGGGAATACTATCTTCTTTGGAGAAAAGAAAAAAAGCTGATTATCATAGAAGAGCTGATCATCATTGTATAATAAAAGGACAAGATACAGTGGTTTAAAACTTGAAGAGGGGAGATTTAGATTAGATATTAGGAAGAAATTCCTTACTATGAAAGTAAGAAGATACTGGAACCTGTTGCCCAAGGAGTTTGGTGATAACCCCCCCTGGAAGTGTTCAAGGCCAGGTTGGATGGGGCCTTGAGCAACCTGATTTCCCAGGAAGAGAAAACATCTGGACCTAGAAACTCTGCATCCTAAATATATGTTGTAGGAAATAGAACTATGGGGCTTTGAGCAACCTGGTCTAGTGGGAGTTGTCCCTGTCCCTAGCAGGGGGGTTGGAACTAAATGATCTTTATGGTCCCATCCAACTCCAGCCATTCTATGATTCTATAAAAATAGTTGAGAACAACTTGCCTGAAAGAAAACCCTACCTGTAGTCTCCTCATGGTTACATACTTCTGTTGTACTCATTGCACTGGCAAAATAAAAGTTTCAATGGACTGTTCCTCTTGCTGATTTATGTGATATCCAGAATTTTGGCACAGCTACGAAACTATTATCTCAGTTCAGTTAACCCGTGTGAAGTGTACTATTGTTCACAGTTTGTGGGCTGAGTGAGAATGGAAATATTACCAACCAGACATCTTGTTTTAACAAGGTTAAAGATAAAAGAAATCTTTTTTAGATGCTATCTGATTCTGGAAAAGTATCAAATTTGTGTGCATAAACTGAAAGTGGATGGTTTAATCAGTGGGTAAAATTGTGAGAGTCCCCACCCTGCTCATTAAATCTCTAGGCTTGGAGTCCTCCAGGAAAAGGAGTTGGTGTTCACTTAAGCTTATATTTAGTGTGATGTTTCTAAAACACTTGGATCAGACCTGTAAGGGCAGGACACAAAATTTACTCAGAGGAGGAAGTGAGAACAAAGTCAAAGTTGGCTTCCAGTGCTAAAATAATTTATTGCATCAGTTTGAGAATGGTCTTTGATGAGGAGGAAAGGCACATGTGTACCACTGTTGGCTTAAGTGGAGAGCATGGCTGTGATGAGATAAGGAGTAACGGTTTTAAACTGAAAGAGGGTAGATCTAGATTAGATATTAGGAAGAAATTCTTGAGTCTGAGGGTGGTGAAAGACTGGCATAGGTTGCCCAGGGAAGCTGTGGATGTCTCATCCCTGGAAGTGTTCAAGGCCAGGTTGGATGGGGTTTGGAGAACCCTGGTCTATTGAATGTCCCTGTCCGTGGCAGGGGATTGGAACTAGATGATTTTTAAGGTCCCTTCTAGCCCAAACCATTCTGTTCTTCAATGGGACAAAGTATCTTTATAAATTGTTACATATTTGGAACACTGCTTAGAAGGTGTTTTTTTTAAATTCCTGATCATATATATATATATATATATATATCATATATCATCCAGTGAAGAGCACTGGCAGTATATAGAGTCTAGAACTTTCTGCAGGGAATGACAATATGGAAAAAAAATCAGTTTGGTGTTAAATAAAGCAATTTATGAATACACCTAATTACACATGGAAGATGTAAATACACATGAATACACATATAAGTCAGTATATGGGAGTATATGTTATTTTGATATGTTTTAAGAAACAGCAATATGTAACTTTGCAAAGGAAATTTGATTTCTAGATTTAAAACTTATATATATATACATATGTACATATATTTAGTACAAAAACATATATACATATATATATATTTAGCACACAAACATAAAATAACCAGAAAAAAGTATGAAATGCCCCTGTCTGGGCCAAAATTAACATCAACCGCAGTCAATATTCTTGTTTCTTCTAAAACAGTGAAAAATTTAATTTAGGACATGATATTAAATCTTAAAAAAAAAAAAAAAAATCACCTGAAATGCATCCAGGCTGGAATCTATTCTGACATTTTGTGGTTGAGGGTGATTTAGTTCAATACACTAGACCCTGATCATAGAGAACAAGAAGTGAAAAAACAGATTTTAGGAAATGTCAAAACAAAAAAAGACATCATGTTAAGTTCTTCACCATCCTGTCCATTGTACAGACCACAGGAATTCCTTTGGTGATTTCTGATGTCATAAAGTAGGTATGACTGCATCAGGAACATCCTTTTGTCTGTGTCACACTCTCTGTGGAGGCATGGGACAAAAAGCAGTCAAGGGGTATTTTAGGGCTAGAAATTGGATCTGAGCTCCAGAGCCTGACTTCCTTCTCTGACATGGACCTTAACAGTGTATCCCTTTTCTCCAGCTTCTTTCTGTCAGTTCTGCTTCTGCTCTGGAGAAATAAATGAGAATCATCTTGTTTGGAAGGACCTTTCTCATATCTACTTTAGAGAGAGACTTATCTATAAACAGTTGGCTAAAGAAATGTAAAGGTGTGAAACCTTAGCCAAAACTTGGTCCAGCAGGTTCTACACATTGGCTACATTTTGCCAAGACACATTTTATGTTGGCTTTGTAAGCAAAAGTCTCTCTAAGGTATAATTTTATTTTGCCCTTCTCTCTGGTTGCACATGAAGCATTTCACTTTGTATGAGCTCATGGATCCTTATCAGATAACGTCTTAGTGATAAACAAATTTCTCCCTCTTCAGGATATGATTTCAAGATTATGGACGTAGACCAAGAGGATTCCTCACCACCAAATTCAAACTGCTGCAGGAGAGAATGTCTGTCTTAGATGACCCTTCCTGAATATTTTTCATAACCTGTCTTAAAATTTAGATTTTATTTACTTTCCATGCTACCAGTAGTAATTGCTTACAGTAATTAACTTTTTTCAGGTTTACAAACCTTTTACTATATTGTGCTCTAACTCCCTAAAAGCAGTGAAGCAAAGGTAGGTTGTGTATTTGATGTAACCCTTTGTCAATGGGGGTAATGTTCAGTGGTACCTTCAGTGAAATGACCACTCTTAAAACACCCACAGCCTGGGATATGCTGGATATGATTGTGACCCAAAATAGGAATTCTGCCCACTAGTTATCACTGTTGGAATTTCACTTCTGTCAGAGAGTTAAAGTCCTTTTAAATTATGATTCATGACTCATTTATCATCTTTAGGCCTGTACATAAATGTTTCAGAGAAGATAAGTCACAAACTAATGGCCTTGACTTAGACACATGTGTTACCTCACCCCTAACCTCAAATCACACAACACAAAACTCAATGGAAATACAATATGAGCCTTCTGATGACATTTAATTTCTATCAGTAATCTGTTATATTCTCCAAAACATTCATCCGAAGGTATACATGTAACTGGACACCTTCTACCTTCAGTCAAATGAATCTCACTCCTAAAGGGTGATAAAATAAAGTTGCCAGAGTATATAAAAGATTATGGGGGAAATCCAGAAGACTTACAGCATGCAGAGGTAGATTCAAATGTGTCTGGATCCTAAGAAGCCCAAACGTACTGGCATGGCAGAGAAGCACTGAGCAGTGTATCCATCTCTTAGTGAAAACTGTTCCTCATGTACTGGTAGAGAGTGAGGATCTTATAGTTCCTGAAAGGTAGTTTTTAGGCAAAATATCGCCTAAAATTAGAAAATGTCCAGTATCGTTTTACAGAGGGATAGAAATTATTGCCAGTGCCAGCATAGAAAACCAGCTTTAAATTAACACTGTTCTTTTCCAAGTGCCATATTGTCTTTCTTCCCAAAAAATACCTGGTGTAGCCATGGTCTTTCTGCAGGTGGGTGATTTCAACTAGTAGGAGTGGGTGTACATCACTTAAAATAGAAGTGAATTATTTAGATTGTGCTAACAAAACAAAATCAGCTTGAGCTGCTTCTACTGGGAATGAGCAGGACTTGTGCTCTACTACAGAGAGGAAAATTCTATCCTCAGGTTAAATTCTCTGTCTAAATGACCTGAGAGACCAAAATGTTAAAGGAAACCAAACATGATAGCAGACAGCAGGTAGGTAGGTTGAAATAATTTCTGTTCAAAAATAAGGGATAAAAATTTCTAGAATAGAGATTAGTTTCCAATATTTAGATGAAAAGAATCCTAATAGACAATCTGTTAAAGTTTACTGGAAATTATGAAATGAAAATTGAAACTGAAAAAATTCAGTGTTGATCACTTCAAAGCTGATTTCAGTATTTTTTCATTTTGAAAAACACATTTTTTTCAAATTAATAAATTCATTCTTGTTCAACATTTAGCTTCCTATACGTTTCCTGACCTGTTTTTTTGTTTTGTTTTGCTCATTGTTTTTAATTTATTTTTGTTTTAATGAAAAATTTATTAAACAGTCTTGTGATAGTGAATCTGCAAAGCTGCAAACATACAGATAGAAAATGGGATGTATTCCATTTTCCTTGGGGACGAGGATGGTGTCTATAGGTGCTGAATACCCAGTTCTGAGACGTTCCACCTACTGAACCTAATAACATTTAATGTAAAATCAAGGGGGAGGACAGGGGAGTCATGGGTTTTGCCAGTCCCCACTCCATGCTGTTTTCCTTTCCTCTAACAGTGTAACATTAACAGGACTGATCAAAGAACCAGAGTGACTCAACAACAAACAGGAGACCAGTTCTAGGATCTTGCAACACTTATCTGTTACAATATCTTCTGGGAAAGTTCAGTCCTGGAGTGAAATTTTTACTGCTTGTTACATGTAGTTAAGGGCAAAAAACACTGCTGCAGCCTGGAAAACAACTTGGCTGTATTCATTAGGCAGCACAAGGGTGATCTAAGCACAGAATGGTTGTGTTTCTCAAGAGAAAAGGCGGGCTCTAACATAGCCTCCAGGAGACTTTTAATTCGGAGGCACAAACAGTTTGATGGCCATTAAACGTAACAGCTGGCAACACGAGGAGCCAAGAAGGAATGTGGAGCCAAGGAGTAAGGTTTCTGCCTTCCTAGGATGAACTGTGAGAGAGTTCACTGATACTCCATGCTGGATGTCCAACAGATAGCAGCAGCAACTGAGATGCTCACACATGAGTCACCCTCCTTGTCTGCAGTGTAACAGTGATGAAAAGTGAACTTTTCGTGTGATCAGCTGGCAGAGGTGATGCCAACTGCAGAGCAGTGGTGCTGAGAGCATCAGAAAGGTTGGCAAAAGAAGCAATAGTTGGGTTTTCCATCCTTAATCAGTTCCTGTTTAGGGAGAAGGAAAGGGGCTGCCTCTGTAGCTTGTGATGGACATTTTAAAGTGTTGTGGTTCTTGGGGATTAGAGGGTTGTCCCATCAGGGCTTTTTTTCACTCCAGCATCTTATTTTGGTGACAGTCACTACTTGAACCCAAAGTCTGGTGTAATCCTTCACACATTATCCTGCTGGAATAAATAACTTGGTGGTTATGAAAGGACAGAGGAACTGGTGTTTTGGAAATGGCCCATGTTGGTGTCCAAGCAGGTTCATCACCTATGGAGTGAAGAGTGAGGAACAGGATCATCTGTGTCTGCTTTGTCACAATATAAAAAGTTTCAGTGCTGGTGGTAAGAAAAATAAGGCAGGATTACTGTTATTTTGTAGCTTCACTCATAACTTCATGAAGTTTGTTTCAGAGAAGGAGGATTTGGAAGCAAAGTTCAAGATCCCTTCTGAGCCCATCCCTTATTTAGTCTGAGTCTCCTCCACACCACTCAGGCAGTGTCAGGGCAGTTTAAAATGGGATAAACTGTGCTTTAGCTGTCTCTAACAGATTTTTGCACTACCAGAGAGATGTCAAGAGGCCTTAGGATAAATGAGAATCAGTTTTATCTTGTTTTTTTCCTTCCCCAGTCTATGTACTCAAAATGCTGATGAGCATTAAGAAGTGAAATCTGAAGGGGAGCCCACGCCTGCATCTAAAGGACACCTGTGTTTCTATGTTTTGTTTGTTTTTCCTTTTCCTTTTTTTTTTTTTTTTTTTTAGGCCTGGAAAGGAAGAAGTGGAGATATGTGCTCTTAAGCATTTGAAAACACTCTACAGCAGAGTCTCAGAGTTTATCACTTACAGTTAACCTCTGGTGCAAAAGGAGTCCTGCTGCTCCTCAGGGAGAAAAAATATCTCAGGAAGGATGTTACCTACAAGGATGAGCGTGGGCACACATACATGTGCACATCTCAGTGTGTGTGTCCGTGGTGGTTGTATCTCATGCTTGAAACTTTCACATATAAAAAATGTAAAATGTGACATCTCATAATATTTTCATATTGGGTAACTACAGAGAATATTTTGGCAAGGGTGCTTAATCTAAAATGTTCAATTTTAATCAGCTTGAACTATGGTCTGTCTTTCTGCGAACTGAAAACCACCAATCAATTTTCCTTTATCTTTTTTTCTGTTTTTCTTACCCAAGGCAATGCCTTTTGTAAAAGGGTATTTATTTTTAATGGATTTTTTAATGAATTTTTCAGTCAAGCTATTAATAATGCCATTAATTATAGGCAGCTTGTATTAAAGTGCATGCTGGCCTCTTAATCCTGACCCCCAGCTATTGGCTTGCAGCTAATCCAGCCCGGTGCTTGGCAGCCAGGCCGACCACAGCCCCTGGCTGCTGGAAAAGAGGGGGAAAAGGGGACCAGAGGATAAGGAGAGCTGGGGAGGAGGAGGAGGCGGGGGCGCGAGCGGCGTTTTGAGTCTCTACTTTGCCAGAGGGGGTGAAGTTTAAAGCCAGATGATATGTTAGTGAAAGGGGGGGGATAATCCTGGAGATGTGGTGCCAGCACTTGGGAGGACCTTCCCTGGTGGAAGGCTTTTCTGTGCCTGAAAGCCCTGGCAGGTTTGATAACCCCCAGGAGCCCCGCGCCGGTTTACCTGGGGCGGTTGTGCGCGACGGCCGCCCCACTTCAATCTGCTTAAAAGATCGGGCAGACAGAAGGCCCCGGCCACATTAATAGATTCCTTTCCCTTCCCCAGGCTGCTCATCTGACATGATTGTTAAGAAAGTTGCTAATTATCAGCTGGTTGGAAGATAATGAAGGGGCCCCATCCTGTGCGGGTAGAGGAGAGCAACTCCTGTCGTTAGGCGCGGGACCAGATCCAAAGAGTTTCCAGCTTTTCTGCATGGGTGCACATCTCTGCATTTTGTTTTCTGGGGTGATTGGAGGTGTTAGGAAGATCTTAGAATTCACTATTTTGTGCCCATGAAGCTTTAGCTTTTTTTTTTCTTTTTTTTTTTTAATATAAATGGTCTTTTTATTCCTGTACTGAGTTTTGTTTGTTTCACTTTGTTTTGTATTTTCTCTCCACATATCTTAGGAAAACAAAACAAAGCAAAGCAAACCCAAAATTTAAAGAAAACAAAACAAAACAAAACAAAAACCCAAAAAACCAAAACAAACAAAAAACCCACAAAAATGCATTATTCCCATTTTAAATGTTTGTGGAACAAAAGATGGTTCATTTGCCCCATTGCCGAGCTGTCTCTAGGTGAGTCTCCACAGCTACAGGATGCAAGTTTCATGTTCACAAGCCCAAGGAGGAAGAATACTTTCTGCTGAAGATCAGGCACTATAGAGGTGTTAATCTGATTTTTTATGGTGATTAATTTGAGCATTTAAATTAGTGGGCACTGGATTTGTTAATGGGTTTTGAAAACCAGCAATGCAGAGGATGAGGCAGCAGCAAAAGACAGTCCTATCCAAAGAAACAGAAAATTTGGATCTAAAGGAAGCTGGGATGCTCTGCAGAGAAAATAAACGGAGGGTTTATGGGTTTTATGTCCTATTTTTTTCTTTTTTTCTTTTTTTTCTTTTTTCTTGCATTTAGTACAGAAATGTGTCTTAGGAAGATGCTTGAACACTGATCCGTGTCTGGGTGTTCACTGTCTAGCACAGATTTTGGAGATTTATAGAGCAATGCAGTCTGTGCACTCTGAGACCAGCTTTTCCCATGCCCACAACGAGCATCCCCCAAGCCTTTCATTCTTTCCAATCACTGAGCAAGTTTTTCATCTACAGCCCCAAACCTGGAGTTTTCTCAAGAAGAACAGTGGCAGAATTGGAAAAGATCTGCCCCCTCTGACAGAGGACCCATCACTTTCTGGTTTTTCTTTGTCCTTGTTTGTCCCTATTATGACATATTTATTGGTAATGATTTGCCTGGTAATGATTTGTTCTTAACATTCTTTTTTTTTAGTTCTTAACATTTTTTTTTCTTTTTATTTTTCTTCCCAAGAGGTTACCTTGGCTGTAACAGAACCACACGCAACGTCAAGGTGATATAAATTTCTCCCACAAAAAAACCACTAGCATTGAATTTTGTGAATTATATTTAGGTCTTTTCTTCTTCACCAGTGCTGCTCTTGATATTTCGTGCTGGAGAGCAAATGACAGATATGCCAGGTATAGAGGGGAGAGTTGACAGAGGAGTAGAAGACAGTTACACATGGGTGCTGACCCTCCTAAATCTTGCTCCATAACGCTAATGTGGGGAAATGAGGCACTGCACAGACTCTTCTGGTCACTGTGTTGTGTCTCAGCTTCTCTCCAGCTTTAATCCAGCTGCAGCATTATCCATATCGCAATAGTTTGGCATCAAAGACCATCAACAACCTGCAAATGTGCCCCAGAGCCATAGCATGCATTGGTTGATGCACCCACATTCCCAAAGAGAAAAGGGTAACCTCATGCAATTAAACCAAAAATACCAAGAAGTGATTGGGCTTTTTACCTTTATTAAAGTTTTGGTTTCAAGAGGTGTTTTTTTCCCCCCACTCTATGTGGGGATATTCAAGCTTTTCTTTGTGGAAGAACTGAGACAAATGTATGGTTTTATTAAATTTGATCCAAAGAAAGGCAAACAAATCATAGAAATTGCTTCAACAGCACTTTCTTTTTGCTGATATCCTTAAATAAAATACAATGCAAGGTAAGTAAAGCTAATTTATTATTGTTGCGTTCATGTACTTTGTGTTTTCATGCTTGTTTCTTGTCAAAATCAGAACAGAAAATACACAAGTGCAACAAACGAGTAAGGACCTCAGGCCCTATTATGACCCAGAGGACCAATTTTCAAATCCAAGACAGCAGCTTGGATAGCTGGGATAATTTCAGCCATGTCCCTTTGCTCACATTTATTCCCTACACTGATAGGCATAATGGCACTGCTGAACTTGCTAGTGGGGTTGTACTTAATTTTTATAAGAATGGTGAGGTTTTGAGCATTTACTCAAATAAAATTCTGAAAGTTTTGAGATTCACCTGTTGGTAGTGTTCTCTCTTCTTGCCAGTTTGCAGAAAGATCAGGAGGTTTACAGTTCTGAATGAAAGGGGCATTAGCCTGTTATTTTGAAGGTCAGATTGAAATTGAGTTTATTAGACAAGAATGAAGGAATAACCATATATTCTTGCAAGATAACTGTAAACATTTTTAAGAGAACTGGGTATGATGGCCTCAGCAAGTTGTCCTGATTTTTGCCACCAGACGGTTATAAATTACCCAGAGATTTGTTATGAGTTTAAAATGGCCCAGTTTAGGCCCAACAGTTGCTGGTTTTCCCTGTATATGTACATCTACATCTTCCTTAGTGGAAGTGAGAACTGTGATGATTGTCAGTGGCCTTAAACTTCAGCTTGATTTCCCCCCACACACTACTGTAGGAGCAATTTTACCAATTTTTATAGATTAACAAAAAAGAAAGGAGAGGATAAAATGAATTCAAATTAATTTTGGGTACATTTCTGCACAGTATAGCTGGAAAGTTTCTCCCATAGGTATCCTCTCATTTTGGTATATTTTTTTCTAATTCACTCTAATTTAGCACGCTGTATAAGTGAGTACCTAGCTTTAAGGGTAAATGGTGTTAAAAATGTGCTCAAGCTTTTGCTAAATTGGATCTTGATTAATTTTTGTAAATCTACCTTATTTCTGGCAGAGCTCAGAAAAGCTGTCAGTCCCTGCCTGGCATGGGAACCTGAAAGGCTTTCAGCACATTAGAGAGTTGTCTTTTCAGGTCAAGGCTGAGACAGAGCAAAAGGGAGGGAGGATTGCATTGTTCTTGCTTGACCTATGAAATATTTTATTTTTGGATAAACAGAGCACGGAAGCTTCCAATTTTTTCTGATCTGTCAGTCTCCACAAAAGCTGCATTCAGCAAATAGGGCAGACTGTTTCAATGTGTGCTCTGTTTCCCTTTCTATCTCACTCATTCTTTTTGTAAACCTCCTCATGGACTACATATATTTAACTGAAGTTCTCATTTGATTTTTTTTTCCCCCTTCCTTGTACATGAAATGAAAACAGCAAAAAGAAAAAAAGAAAAATGACCATTATTGATTTCCTCTACTTGACTCAGTGTGGGTCAAGGATTTATTTCCTTATACCAAAAATTCCCTTCTGACAGGAGCCATTCAGCTGAAATCAAGCAGCTGGATCATGTAAATCTGTGTAACTCTATTAATTTAAACAGAGCTGTTTAGATTTATACCAACTGATGTACTGACTTGGAGGAAAAACTTCAAAGAAAAAGTGTCCTTTAGCTGGGATAAGCAGAAAATTAATTTTCTTTTTAAAGTCAGAGGTAATACAGTGCAGTGTCCTGAATGGTGGGATGCTCTTCCCCTGGCATTTCCAGAAGACTGGATTGCACAGGGGAAATAGGACAAAGCAACAGACACTGTGGGTTTATTGGTGCTCACATATCATTCACACACACTTATCCTGATTTCTGTAAAATAAAATAAAATAAAATAAAATAAAATAAAATAAAATAAAGCATCCAGTATTTTTCAAGCAGGAGGAATAAAAGCTTTTCTTCCTGTGAATCATTTGCAGCATCCTTGCTCTGACTGGCATAGGTGCTCATGTCATTGGTAAGGAGCTTTTCTCCACCCTGCATCGGTGATTTTTTCAAGACCAGATCTAAAAACCTCCAAAAAAATAATAACTGGAGCTATAAATGGTAGAATTTTAAAGTATGGGATAATTTTCACCTGTAGAGGTCAAAATGCCATGTAATTTGCAAATGGGACCTGCGAAGAGGAATGAGGAGCTGTTTTTTTTTCCTGGGAAACTTCAGTGCCTGAAATGTCATAGTAATGCCTTGGGAACAAGGCAGCATGGAAGGAATAGGCCATAACAGCAGCATCTTGGGGCTTCTTTATCTTATTTTTTTAAAATACTGGTAAATATAAATTTTGAATGTGGTGTTTCTTAGTTTCCATTTTAGCCACAGATCAGAATACTGGAACTAGATGATATTTAAGGTCCCTTCCCAGCCAAACCATTCTATGATTCTATATTGGTAAGGATTTTTATTTTAGTCTTTGTGTCCTGCTGTGCTGTATTTCTGCACGTGCTCAAGAAGATACTGTCAGACAAGTTTGCAAAATAGCGAGCAAAAAATCAAAATCTATTTCAGATATTCAATTTGACTTGAGGTATAACTGCAGCCTGATTTTCTCCTTTAATTACAGCAGGAACCTGTGGTGTTTCACTCACGTGTAAATGAGGCAGATGTGCATTAGAGATACCTAAAAATAGATAAGACGAGTCCGATCTTACTTTCTGGTCTTGGCATACTGTTGACCTGTGCTGTGGCACAGAATTTATATTTTTCAGGATATTTTTTTTTCTCCTTTATAAGATATGGAAGTCTATATGCTACTGCATATTTTTGTTACATGCTAAATAGTACAAATCTCTGATTTATAACCTGTAAAATTTTATTGCTGTTTCCAAGTCTATATGCAATGGTTCCATCCTCTAGCTTAAAAAAAGAGAAAAGTCTGCTGTAAAGCACCCTAAGAATGAGGAGAGTGTCAGCTATTGGCACATTAACTGCTCATGAGTCCCTGTGTCTGAAGCAACTTGCAGGTTAAAAATCATTCTACTTTTACAACAGATGAGAAAATTTCCTGATTATTCTCTGCTGAACGAGCTGTTGAAAGACTAAAAAGCTGTTGGAGAGCTGAAAAAGATCAGATTAATTTGCTAAGTGTTTTGACACTGTGCATGTCCAACCAAAGTCATCTCCTTCTGGTGCAGAAGTTAAATGGCAGTGAATCAAGATCCGATAGGACTTAGTATGTGCTGTGCCTGAGACTGGAAATTACTCTTAGTGAGACTAAATTATCATAAGAGGTTGAGAAAAACAGACCATTTTCTCACTACATTCTTTGCCTTTCCCCCCCCTCCCCCCCTTTTCTCCTTTCCTCGAGACCCAAATACCAATAGAAAATACAAAGCAGCATTTTCTAGCATTAATGTGCACCACACTATTAAACTCCTTTTTTCCACAAGCCTGCACAATGTTCATGTCTTCTTGCAAGTGTGGATGGTGTGCCTGAAATCCAATCTTTCTGTGGAAGGTAACCAAGTTAGAACAAAATGAGGGACTCTCTAGGGTTTCTGGCACGACTAGAAATGAGGAATTGTGTTTATTTTCTAGCATTTCAAGGTCTCAGGATACATGATGATAGGTGCTGCTTGGGCATATATTAAGAAACATTCCCTTTCCCAGAGAAATTACACCCCCCTGTAGGAAATGAGGAGCTCTGTATTAGAGATTCTCCAGTGGCAGATTTTACAGTGACTGCTTGTTTTCCAATGTGTTTCCTGTGCAAACAATACAAAATCCCTGTTATATAAGCAATCCTCTTACTCTGGAAGCAATCACGTATTTTTATAGCCAGAAAAAACAAAAAAAACATTTGATTGTTGAATCTAATTTTCTGTGTAAAACAGGTGATAAAGTTTTACCTATTAACATCTGTGTTATTATTATCCATTTATGGCTAAACCATATCCCTTGGTAATCTGTTCATTCTTTATATGAAAATAACCAAAACTGGAGGCATTCATGCCACCTTTTTGATGTTCAGTCATGTCTTGGCTGTGTCAAGCATTGCTTCGTCTCTCTTGGTGTTTCCCTTATCTGACTTCATCATCTTACTACCAAAGCCCTCTAGTATTTTTCTCTGTTAAGTAAAAGGTTTACTCAATAAATGGTATTTCGTTTAAGAAACAGAAATTAAATGAAAACCCTTGCAATCTTATTTGCAGACAATTAGCCAAGATGAGCCTCTTAATTATCTCAATGTAAGACTTTTCCCTGAACCATGGCCAATTTGTTACACCCCCTAAGAGGCAGACACCATAAGTGGACCACAGTGGATTGATTAAATCAGTCTTACCAATGCAGTACACAAAGACAAGATGAGTTCCTTGATTGTCCACTCTACTCCTGTGATTCCTTGTCCATAGATTGCTCAACCCACTGGACAAGCACAATATTAGGCATTAGCATCAAGGGACTTGGAAAGTCCACCCACCACTTTCAGAGTGGTGTTACTTCCCACAGTTTTTGTTGGCTAATGAATCAGCTAAAATCAATTTTGGCTTCTTTTATAATATATGAAGAATGCCTCAAAAAGTATCATTTTCACCGACATCTGTCTTAGAGAAGGATGAATAGAGGACTTCAGCAACTCAAATACCTGCTGGGAGCACAACACAGCAGGGTCCAAGCAGCAGAGGTTTCTGGAGTCACTGAGGATCACTTCCTGACTCAGGTGATGGAGGGGCTGAAGAGCAGAGGAACTCTTCCTCTTACAGGACCTCATATTTACAAGCAAATAGGGAGTGGCAAGGATGGGAACAGCCTTGGCTGCAGCATCCATGCAGTGGTGGAGATCAGGATCCTGGAATGAGTATGTTAGGCAGAAAACACAATCATAGCTCTAGACTAGGAAAAATTATTGATTTTTAAGGATGACCTTCTTTAACCTCAAGAATTGTCCATCCAGTCTAAAGGAAGTTAAGCAAAAGTTGGAAGAAAGCCTGCACCAATGAACAAGGAGCTCCCAACAAAACTCAAGCACAAAAAGGAAAGCATTCAAGAGATAGAAGCAGGGTGAGGTGAGCCAGAAGAAGTACAGAGATACTCTCCAGAGACATGGGGACAAGGATAATAAAGTAATCTGGAGTTGAGTTTCATGGAACACATGGAGTGAAACTTCTGCAAGCACATAAGCATGACATGGAAGACGAGAAAAATGTTGGTTTGCTGCTGAATGGAGCAGGGAACCAGCTGAAAAGGACACAGAAAAAAGATGTCTTCTTCACCTTTCTTTAGTAGTGAGACCAGACTTTCTGACCCATGATCCCTAGAGGAAAATTCCAGAACAAGGAATATTTACCTTCAGTGGAGAAGAGTCAGGTTAGGGAACATTTAAACAAATACAAAATTTAAACAAATACACAAGTTGATAGGATTTGGTGGGATGCACCCATAAGTGCTGAGGTTTCTGTAAAAGGTCATTGCAAGAACCCTCTGTTCTCTTTGAAAAGTCACAGGGAAGGTGTCTGAGGACCATTAGAAAGTAAATGGTGCTCCTGTCTTCAAAAAAGGCAAGAAGGAAGATTCTATGCACCTCCAAGAGGAAAAAAAAAAAAAAAAAAAAAAAAAAAAAAAGCTTAATTTCTCAATAGCTCCACCTTAGGTAGTCAAAAGCAGTAAATTCCCAATTTAAACAAACAATTTCCTCAGCATCTCTTCTCACATCTCTTCTCACATTTTTACATGCTCCAGCTCTAGAGCTGTGTTAGCAGCCTTTCTTGGGCTTTCTCTCTTCTACAAAGAAGCCTCAAACTGAGCATCCTATCCAGATCCATCTTATGAGATCCAAGTAATGGGAAATGATCTCCTCTTCTGACCTACTGGCTGCAGTATTTTTGTGGCAGCCTCTACTTTTTAGATGGCTGCAAGTAGACGAGCTATACCTGCACAGACCTGGGGAGGCATTAAATTCAATTTGCTGTCATAGAGAGAATAAAATTGGAATGGTTCCACTTGGCTGCAGGGTGAGATTCAGGGGGTGGCACATCAACTTATCAGTGTCAACTGTCCGTGGGCACATTCTTCATCTGTGGCAATTGTGTAGGTAATTTGTGCCAGCTTAAACTTATTTCACTGGAAGGTAACGTGATTCTCATTAGCTCCTATATGTCATGGGCTAAGAATGTGCACAGAAACTCCTACTGTGGCTCAGCTGACTTACAGCAACAGTCTGTTCTTTTTCTGAGTCCTCAGTCCTAGTTTTGTATTTCTTAAGTCCTGGCAAAAAAAAAAAAAAAAAAAATAGAGATGAAAGAGGATCTCTCAGATATGTCACGAACATTTCAGACACAAACCCTGAAAGACCCTCAGACAGATTTGGTTTTGAGCATCCTCAGCAGCCAGCTGCTTTGATGAACTGATCCAAACCCCTGATCTCAGTCACATACAAAAAGTGGATCCAGTTTTGAACTGCACTCAGCCTGCAATGTGTAAATTCACATCAGTCTCAGCTATTAATATTTCAGAGTCTGAATGAAGCTCAGATAGATATTCTCTGATTCTTTCATTGGTATCTACTGAGCAAAAAGTGCTTCTTGCTTCCAAAAGCAGCTTCTCTGTTTAAGACACATTATCTTTGCATGTGTTACTTTGTGCAGCCCTAAGAAACCTTTCTGTAGAAACTCGTACACTTTTCAACATGAACATTTGGCAAACTTCCTAATCAAAGATGTGGAAAAAAACCACAAGAAACCCCAAACCAAAACAAACCAAAACAAAAAACAAAAACTCTACAAAACCCAAAACAGATTTAATGATTTTCCTCCTGACTGTCCTAAAAATCAAATGTAATATGCAGAGGGAAAACCTGCTTGCACAGAGAAGATGTATTTCTGGGCATCTATGCAGTTAGCAGAGGGAGGATGTTCAATTAGTCTCTTTACCACAAGCTCCCCAGTTAGTCTCCCTCTGGAAAATAGGTGAGAAATTCTTATATTCCTCTCAATATGTTAATCAGACAACTGGTATCACAGTTCTCTAACTGTGTAATACCAGTCCCCCTTGGCAGATATATTTTATTTGGATAATGATGTGAAATTTAAGATCTATGTTTCAATTGTAGAGAGCCATAGGCAGTTGTCAATTTTAGTGACAGACATGAACCTGGAGCTAAATTCCTGTGCACAAGCAAAAATTCCAACAGGCGTAGAGCAATTCTGATCCCTTAATAGAAATACATTTTCTCCCATTGAGGGGCAGTATTTTTAAATTGTGAGTTCCTTTGCCTGGTGCTGGCAAATCATAAATGCTCTCAAATGCTTCCTTTCACTTGGACATTTTGGTGACCTCAGCTATCAAGTAGTTTGCTGCAAAACCTGATGGTTACCTGATTTTCTGCCTGAAGTGCCCATTGCTTTGGTACCAAAACACTATTATATGAATCTCCTGATTTTCTTTCCAATTTCTGAATATAATTCTGCACCATGCTCCTGTGAATCTTTGATCTTCCTGGGCAGCTGTATGATTTTTAGCACACTGCACTCTGACTCTCCTATTCGCTTTAAAATGTCTTAATTCTAAGTTAGCTTCTGTGTCTAGTGCAGAGAAAGGTTTTCTGTAACTATAGCTAAAATCTCTAAAACTTTTTCCAGGTGGTTATTAGAGCCTTCTTTCCTTTCAATTCCATAGCAATAGCCTAACAGAAAGCATCCAACTCTTGCAAATACCAAAATCATATGGGCATCATTTTATGTTTCTTTTTATTGTCATTCTTATAATTCCTAACTTTTTTTTTTTATTTATCATTTTAACTACTATTATTTTGTATAACCTTTAGAAGGGAGATTGTCAGTTAGTGAGAACGAAATTTTCTCTAGGACTTGAAGGAGCATCGGAAACCTAAGTTAAACATGAGCTGCATTCTATTAGCTGGTTGTGGGTTTCCCCAAGTTAGATATGACACCAGTGAAAGCTTTCCCCAGAGTTGTCAGGCAATAGCAGCAGCACAAAGTTCTGCTATGCTGTCACAAGAGACAAGGCACAAGGCCAGGATCTTGGAGTAGGGCTCTTTTAAATCTGATTTCTAAACTTTTCCATTCAACAAGTCAATGAAAAGCTAATTTTTTTTCCTGCAAATATCTCAATAACAAAAATTTTATTTCTTTTTAAACATTCTTTAATACAACTTATGAGTTTAAAGTTTATCTCAGAATCATATAAAAGAATTCTAGAATCCTAGAATGGTTTGGGTTGGAAGGGACTTTAAAGATCATCTAATTCCAACCCCTCTGAACGGGCAGGGAAATCTCCCACTAGACCAAGGTACTCAAAGTTCATAGTTCCTTATCCTACAACAAACAATTAGGATGCTGAGGTCCTAGGTCCAGATCTTTTCTCTCATTGAGTCAGAATAGAGATGGAAACAAAATCTCTCAGCTTTAACAAACTGTCCTAATGAATACACAGTGGAGATGCATGAACTTGATCATACAACATGAGATGTTTTCCTCACATCTTTTTTTTTTAATCAAAAAGTATTTAAGTACTTCTGTGTACTGGGACCAGAGCTATCTCTCAGGTAAATCCCTCAAACACTGAGTTATAGCTATTTGCACACTCTGCTTGGTCAAAATGATACCTCCTGTGAAGTTGAACAACTCCAGCTGTCACAGCAAGAGGAAAAGCTGTCTCAGACAACTTTAGGATGTCAGATTCTATTTTTCACTCCAAAAGAAAAGCACAGAATTACAATTTGATGTGGGAAAGGATCTCTGGAGATCATCTAGGACAACTCCCCTGCTCAGAACAGAATCAGCTCAAACAGGTTTTCCAGCATCACATCCAGCTGGGTGTTGAATATCTCAAAGGATGGAGACTCCCCAGCTTCTCTGGGCAACCTGTTCCAGTGCTTGGTCAAGATGACAGTAAAGTTTTTTTTTTCTAAAGTTTCAGCAGAATTTTTTATATTTCAGTTTGTGTCCATCACCTCATGACCTTTCACGGGATACCTCTGAGCAGAGTCTGGCCCTGCCTGATTTATTCCCCCTGTATTCTGTAGCTATACACACAGATAAGATCCTCCAGAGCCTTTTCTTCTCAAGGATAAAATGAATCACTCTAAGTCTCCCTGCAGTCCTCACTGAGAGAAAACTCCTTAGAACAAGCATTTCTGCAAGAAGGTGAATGCTACACTCTGGAAAATTTCTTAACCCCCACACAAAATCAAAGATCTATTGGCTAGGAACAGATTTAGGCATCTGCTTTCTGTTCAATGGTCACTCCAGCAGCTAGTTTGGAAGAATCCACACTCCTTTGGAGGTTAGGGAAATTTAATTGTGTGATCAGAGTTAGATGGTGACTCGGGATCTAGCAGCATTTAGTTTATTAGTACAAATGTAACCACTAAACATACAAGTCCTGGGTGGATGTCACCTGTCACCAGACCAGACATTTGCATCTCACCTAACCATCTGAATTCAGAGGCCTAGGAAGGAGAAAGGTCCTTCTTGGACACAGTTCATCTCATCCTGAGGTACATTTCTCAAGCAGGTCAGAAAGGTCAAGCCCTGGCAATGTCATCTTCTCTCTCTGACTGTAAAGTGATTACAGCACACACAGCTGTCTGTGCTGTAGGCATCTGAAATCAAAGAGGAACAACCACATCCCAGGTAAGTGTTCTCTTTTTTTTTCTCTGTTTGAAATCCCCAGGCATCAGCTACTGAGAAATGCCCAGAAGAAATGGAACATTCATCATGGTGGGTGATACACTGAGTGCCCATGCTGCAGGCCAGTGCCACCCTTGAATGTGTCACCCTGCACTGGGGTCAGGGTTGAGAACCTGGGGGACATCCATTCACAATCCCTTTGGCTCCTTCAAAACCTCATCTCCTCCCACCTTTCTCTATGCTGACTACCTCAGTGCTGCTTGTGGAGACAAGCTCTTTATCATAGAACCACAAAATCATAGAATCACAAAATCATAGAATGGTTTGGCTTGAAGGGGACCTTAAAGATCATCAAGATCCAAGCCCCCTGCATGGGCAGGGATACTTCCCACTAGACGAGGTTGCTCAAGGCCTCATCCAGCCTGGCCTTCAATCCTTAAAGGGATGGGACAACCTCTCTAGGCAACCTATTCAAGTATTTTACGACCCTCGTGGTGAAGAATTTTTTCCTATTTAACCTAAATCTATCCTCTTTCAGGTGCAGGAGTGCTTCCAAACTTTTATAGACCTGCAGATTTTGCCAAAATATTTTACATAACGAGGGTACAGGGTAGATATTCTTTGTGGATATATAGGGCTTTCAGATGTTTTGACACAAACATGAAAGCTTCAGAGGGACATGTCCTGATAATTCATATTTGTGGCACAGAAGCCGTCGCCCTGCTGAACCCAGTGCTTCAGAAGAGCACAATGTGCTCTAGAAAGGTTTCAATTTTCCCAAAGAATCAATAAACTGCAGGCTTTAATCATATTTATGATTCTTTTAAACTAGATTAGTTGTTCCTGTTGTTAAAAAGGCCATGGTGCTTCTTGTCACGTTGGAAGTGTGATGTGCTTTAGCATACCCGGATTTGAAAACAAAAGTGACAGGTTTTTGTTCATAATTGTTTTGATAGTAGATTTTTTCCCTTTTTTTTTTTTTTTTTTTTTTTTCCCTTCTCTTTCTTCTTGAGATTTCAGCTCTATTGATCTTTAATGGCTTCCAGATGGGATCACGTTTGGCCATTTTATAGGCTGAGCTCTGAAAGACTAAGAAAATATGGGGCATGAAAGTATCCCATTAGCTAATAAAAAATAAAAAGGCACTGCAAATATACTAATAAAGTTTGTAATCTCATAATATATTAAGGAGATGACAACTGCACAGGAAATAGGCGTGACCTGGCTGCATGGAATAATGAGGGAGTTTGAACAGCTTATGGTAGAGGTAACAGCTGTTGAGATTGCTCACGTTGTACACCATAGCTGAAACAATGCATGAAGTGGCCTTCCCTGCTAAGACCTTGAGTGTCAGCTAATCCTGCAAATTCTTCTGTGGGAAAAAGCATCTTCTCACCATTCTGGTTCACAGGAGGCTGGGGATGCCAGCAGCAGCAATGAGTTGTTGAACACTGTGATGTCTGGCAGATTGTGTGATAGGGTTGACCCCAGACTGCTGGAGAGGGGACATTTTAAAATAACATCCAATATCTAACACACTGGTTGGAGTGTCTTGGTCCTGCCTCCCATGTGCCATACATCTTGTGCACTCATCAACACCAGGGTGTTGATACACCACTTTATCAAACACTACCATCAGTTTGTAGAAAGCAGAGACTTTACACAGTCACACCACCATACGTACACATATGTAGGCATCTTTTGCCCTTTTTACATAATATGTAATGATTAGACGATGCTTTTTTACTGATTTAAGCCATTTGTACTATTATCATATATGCATCAAGCATAAGACTTCATAGCACCATGGAATATTTTGGTTGGAAAAGAAATTTAAGACCATCACATCCAACCATAAACCCAACACTGCCAAGTCCAACACTAAACCACGTCCCTCAGCACCACATCTACTCAGCTTTTAAACACCTTCAGGGATGGTGACCCCACTATTGCCCTGGACAGCCTTTTCTAGTACTTGAAAATCCTTTCAGTGAACAAATCCAAACCTCCCTTGGCACAACGTGAGGCAAGTTGTCACAGAAGCTGCTGGTAACTAATGCAAGATGATGAGTATGGGCCTCTTAAATAGGTAGTCACCATTTTGAAAAACTTGCCATTTACATGCACAGGATAACCAAGGACATATCCCTGCTTTACAAAAGGGACAAAGAGAAGGCATGTTTCAATGTGGAGTCACTTGACAGCATCCATTCCTGCATAAAACCTGTGTATGAAGGATAGAGTGTCTCAGAAAAAGTGTCTTTCAGCTTGAGAAGTGCATAGAAGCACCAGCATGTGTGTCTGTATGTGTCTGAAATTGCAAGGCATGAGAGAATTTCTGCTTCAGAGCTCTTGGTGTCCACTTTGATGGCATGGGACATATGTCATGGAACATCTGAGGGTGAGTCTCTGAAGGCATGGTAGGATTAAGATACTTTACAGATTGTGATGGAAGGTGATAAAGCAAAGAGAAAGAAACCTTTTGCAGTCAGGACAGGTAGGTCCTCAGGAACCTTCATGTTTCCAGCAGATCTTCCCTCAGTCTAAATCACAAGGTTGGGATTGTTCAAGCCTCACAGACTGTGACAGAACTAGGAGAAAAACTCAGATTTTACCATTCCTTTACTCATAAATCTCAAATTTCTTTCCTTTGGAATAAGCTGCTTTAAATTCCTGAGATACAGATTTAGACTACCTGCCACTGAGGTCTTCTGTGTCTATCCAGTGTCAATCCCAGAGGCTGATATTAGGAAATACTTAAGATTTCTTGTCTGTATTCTGTTTTATTCCCTGAAAATACTAACCAGTCACTTCTGGTATCATAACTGTGGTCCTAATGCATACAGCAGCAGCACTGGCTTTCCATGGCTGTACAGAAAATGACAATAAGATTAAGAACGTGGCCTTGATTATAAAAGCACCATTAAACTTTGGTGTTGTTCCCTTCATGCACTCCACCCCTTCCCTTCAAAAACAAATGGTGTCGCCCTGTGTTTTCGGCTGCAGAAATCTTCATTAAAGTTGAGGAATTAAATATAGCACTTTAGCTAATTAATTATGGTTTGATCATTTTGACACCTCCAAATGACTCAGCCACATACCTGGAAGCTTTGTCAACTCAATTGCATCTTTATTTTTGTTGCCTTTAACCAACAATGAAGACTAATGTCACTCTTTCTAGTTTTCAATCACCTCTACAGAAGTGCTCCCCTGGCAATGTGCAGGGACAGACCTAATTAATCCCTCATCTGCCCTGCACCATGTCTATACATCACACTGGCAGTTGGAACTGCTGCTTGTTTTAAGGCTATTGCTGGAATGAAATGCTCATCTGTTTTTCAATAATTTTACCACAGGTGGTGATTTGTAATTAGAAAGGGTGGAATCCAAATTTTGTTGTTTTGGTTTTTGGGGGGGTTATTTTATCATCAAGGTTGCTATCATTGTTATTATTTAGGGGAAGAGAGTGTAGGGTGGGAAAACGTGAGGAGGATTAGTAATAATATTAATAATGAGAATAAAATATAATAATTAAAATAATAATAGCTGCACATCAGGGAAAGAACATTAAAACTGGAACCATGGGTTATAGTAGGTTTTGGTCTCACTGAGAGAAAAAAAACGTAGATTTGCACTGATATGGTTGCTCACAGGTTAAAGATCAAGAACCTAAAGAAGTTAACAGACTTTTGCTGAAGGCAGAGGAGCTTTAACACCTCAGAAACTCCACAGAGCACTGAGAAGTTCCCAATATCAATAATCCCTTTTCTAACTCTCTTCCACCACCTGCCTCATACTGCTGTCTGCATGGAAGCATCTCCTGGCTGATTAGCTGTGGGTGCAGCATGGAATTTGCAAGAGAAATTAATGATGTTGCACCTAAGCATACCTTTCCTCCATTCAGCAGGAATCAACCTGGTTTTCAAGGTTTTTGCCTTTTTCATAGTATTCCTCTGGTTGGTTTCTATTCCAGTTGCCTCACCACCTTCTTGTTGTTCTCATGCCTGGACCTGGCCTGGGCTGGTTGTGGTTACTTGCTAGGAAGGGTTTCCTAGGGTCTTCTAGGTGAGATGATTTCTTTACATGCATTTACAATCCCTTTTTTAACTTTCTCAGTTCAATCCCATCAATTCTCCTTCATCTTCTGATATCTTGCAGTCTTCTGTCTAAAACCCACCAGAGATCATGTCCCTAGGAGCAGAAGGACACAACTGTGCTGTGCTACATCACCTACCTCAACGACTCCTGCATGTTAGATCAGCCCCAAATCCTTGGGTTTGGATATTTTGTTTGTCTGGGGCTTTTTTGGACGACTGAAAGAGAAATAGCCTTAATTGCACAATAAAAAATTTTAAAAAATAAAATGCCAGGAGACAGGACGTTGTACCTATCCCTCTTCCCAGCCACCAAACCTAATGCATGAACTGAGCACCCGAGGAAGTCTCAGGTGTGGGAATTTCCAGACAGACCCCACATGGTTTTTCTGGCTCAGCTATTCCAGAATATTACTTTTCTCTTTCACTGTTCCTCTCTCTCAGGGCACCTTGCCCATTTCCTGATGCCCTAAAATCTCTTTTTACATGGCTAGGAATTTTGTTTGAATTTTTTTTAATGAATTCAACTCAGCACCCACACCCCCCTTATCCATGGATTTGTACGCTCAGGAGAAGACACAGAAAGATGTTGATGTTTTTGGCTGGTATTCATGCCCTCAGTACCCTTTTTTAAATCTTTTTTTTCCCCCCTTTTTTTTTTTTTAATGAATATACATGTTTCCTTGGCTGTTTGCACTGGAGCCCATCTGTTAGAATGGCATGGTTCCTGCTCACAAGTGGAATCAGACCCTTGCTGGAGGGGGTAGATTTCAAGAAACAAAGGGTTTTTAAGCAGAGCAGCAGGAGCCCTACAGGAAGGTGCTTCTCCATCTCAGTGCTGGCACCACCTGCCTCCTGCCACATCAACACACCAGTTGACACCATTGCACTGAAGACCAGCAGGGCCAAACAAGTTAGAGAAGGAAGGCACAGGGTTTGGAGGCTGCCAGGAAAACTGCTGGTATTGCAAAGGTACCCTCAAAAGAGCATGGGGTGCTTTAAATAAAAAAACTCATGTATCTAAGAAGAGAAAAAGAAAATAACACTGATGTAAGACAGACCAGGAGACACCAATTCCTAGATATTTTAGGGTAGTAGCTTAGATATGAGGAACTAATTTCTCTGCTTGTGAATGGTTACCTGAGACAAATCGCTTAGGGTTGCATTGGAGTAAAGTGCTGTTTGCAGGAGGCTCACAGTCAGTAGCACATCCTTAATCACTTTAGACATAGACACCAAAAACTCTGCTGAGCTAGGGGATGCAGGAGGAGTCTGAAGTGTAATGTTGACTCCAGAGTGTTTGGTTTTCACTTAAAAATTCACTTTGGGTTTTTTTCTCATTCCTTTGTAATATTTTTTCCACTCCAGAAGAAGCTCCACCAGAAACTTTTTCTAACATATGCTAATATTTGGTATCTGGCATCTACATAAGTTCAAATGAACTTTGCAAAAAGCATATTGGTCTGAAAACCTCATTAAACAACAACACAAAATTTAGTCCACCTGCTTAAGCTACTTTATGGGGACAGAGCACAGAAGAGCACCCAGGACAGTTGGCAGCTGCTGAGAAGTCTTAACGTCAATTCTGATATAACACATAGGCCTTAGAGAAGCCAAATGTCTGTCTTTACCTGTTAGCTGAAAATTTTCTTTTTTTTCTATGATTTTTCAGGTTTTTTGCTCATACCTGCTCTTATCATTCAAACCAAAAGTGGGGAAAACAGTAGGTAACAGGAGGAAAAAAATGGATAAACCAGAAATACTCCCAGTATGACCCTGTCTTCATAATCCCAAACCCAAAACATATAGTGAGAAAGAGAAAAAAAAAAAAAAGAAGAAAAAAATAATAATGAAATCCCCCAGAGAGAAAGTGCATCATACAATTATTTGATCAAAACAAGAGAAAAACTTGAATTTCTTTCATTTTCTCTTAAATAAAAGAAGACAATCCAATAAAAATGCCTTTGAAAAAAATTATCTGATCCCTTTAACCGAATAACAGGTATTTTTTGTGCTCTCTGTACAGGCAGGATTTCCTTTGACCCCTGCATGGAGCTTTGCCAGAGAAAGGTGCAGAACTGGGCCACAGTCAGCTCTCAAATGATTTTCATGAGTCTGAATTTTCAGACACCTCAGTCAGAAATAACCAACTTGACATTTTGTGTCTATCAATCTGGAGCTCCTTACAGACCCATCCAGGCTTCTCATTTTGGGGATAGGACTACAAGTGTTTCAGGAGAGCAATTAAGGATCTGCCTGGGTGGCTGGAATGCCAAAATGGATCTAAATGTCTTCTGAGAAACAGGAATAAGATGACAAGTACCAGGAAAAAACCACAGAAAGGTAGAAACCTCAGCCCAGGAGTTTCCCAATTAATGTGGGGTTTTTTGTTTTGTGTTGTTTTTTTTTTTAATTTGTTTTTTGTTTTGGTTTGGTTTGCTTTTTCTTGATTTTGTTTGTTAGTTTGGGTTTTTTTTCTTTGTTTATTTTGCTTGGGGGTTTTTTTGTTGTTTTGGTTTTGGGTTGGGTTGGGGTTTTTTCAGGCTTTTTAGTTGTATTAAGGAACTCCTCACAAAGAAGTGAGTATAGGGCAATAATTTTTCTGTTGCACCTAAGATATATCTGTGGTCTTTATTCAGCTAACTTAGGGTTTTCTCCTGACTTTTGTGTTTAAAAAAAAAATAAATTTAAAAAAATGAAAACAAAAATAACCTGTAACTTTGTAAGGGTGGTGAACATGTTAAAAATAAAACCTATTGTTAATCAGCTGTTTTGGTGGCCAGGAGACAAAATATTGAAGAGATCTGGAGAGTTAGTTACTCTCTGGTCTCCAGACAAGGTCTGGTGGGATCCACTCCCTTGGTACTCAAGGAAGCTTGGTTATCATCTGCTCAAGTTGTAATTATTTAAGGACTATTAGTGTATTCAATGTCTGTCATCCTGACTCCTAAACTTTGGATGTAAGCATTCTCTTAAAGGGAAAAGGAATAAGAGATTCTGCTCTGTCACACAATCACCTCTCATCAGAAACCAAGATCCTTTGGTTTGTCCTTCTGCTTGAAGCTGAGCAACTTCTCAGATGAATCTCAGCACCCTTCTTTCCTGCTCAGCCTGAATATGAGGAATAACTACCCCTGTTCCAAAAAATCACCAGTCTATTCTTTTTGTTTCTCTAACCTTAATGTTGATGGATATCAAACAAATATTTTGAGTTCAATGTATGTTTAATTTTTCTCATCTCTGTCTGCTTCAGCATTTTTTTCATCTGGGTCCTTGAGAAGAAGAGAAGCCAGTTTTCTTCCATTGGTGGAGCAAGAGCATGGTTCCTCCATTAATTCAGGACATCAGTGGGATAATGAAGGAATTGCATGTTGGCAACTCACATTTCCTCTAGCCTCTGGATAAAGGATTTGAGTTTTGTGCATGCTGCCAATCCTTTAACGATCTTACACACCCTATAATCACCCTAAAAATTCAGAATAAAAGGGGAGGGGGGGGAAAAAGGACTGAAAAGGAAAAGAAAAATCCTGCGGGCTTCTTTAGCCAAATATCTTGGACTTGGGAGCTATTTCATCATTAGTCTAAGTATGGATAATCGGTGTAATGCTAAATAAAGAAATTATGCACTGATATGGAAAATTCACTTGGTAAAAGCCCAGAGAATTATTTCTTTTGTGGAAGCTAACATTCCCAATGAAAGGCAAATGTTATTTTTCTTCATTGTGGATTGCTTCTTGAGGTGTTTAGCTAGCATGTGTGTCTGCATTTTTATAATACTTCAGTGCTAGGATCCCCCTATCAAATGGGGCTTCACAGTCTGCCAGGCATACGGAAAAGCAAAAGTCTTCCTTGTGCAGAGTTGGCACATTAAACTCATTAGCTAGACATTAAACTCAACTCAGATTTTTCATATTACCTTATCTTCCACATGTAACTGATTTTCCCGGAATTTTTTTTTGTTTGGTTTGGTTTTGTTTTTGTTTTTTTATTTTTTGTTGTTGTTGGGTTTTTTGGGGTTTTTTTTTGTCTCTTTTAAGGAAGGACACTAGAATGAAATTTAAGAGATACTTTCATTCAAGTTGGTATTGCTCATCTTTACGATGTGAATGCTGTGGTAGAATGAAGAGATCAAGTCCCCAGAAGCCACTTGGAAAAAAAAAAATGCTAGCTGCAGAATTCCAAGCACATGTGTACATAGAAAACAGGGATTTGATCCAGAAGCTTTTGCAATTGGGGGAGGAGGATGCAATGAGGAACTTTGGATGTTTATAGGCAGGCAGGATATGGGCGTCTTCAGATTTAAGGCCACTTATCTTCAGTGAAGTTAAAAGGAGAGGGCCCTAAATGATCTACAATCCAGAGCATAACAGAAATAAATATGCAGAAGAGGTGCAGAGATGTGAGAAGATAGATGAGGAAATGTTTTTGGAAAAATGCATGGAGCAATGGAGGAGACATAGAAGTTTTAACGATCCCCTTTTCAGATAGAATCCAAGTTTCTGTAAAATTCTGAAGGTGGAAGGGGAAAAATGAAGTTGAATTCTTCTGAAATCTTTCAGGCCGACGTATGGTGTGGTTGCCTTCACATGTGGAATCGTGATACCTCAGTCATATTGTTCTTGTTTGCCTCTTATACTGAGTAAATTTTTTTAAAGTGTGATGGGAATAAAGCTGTAGACTCTCCACCATGAACCAGCAATGTGTCCTTCTGGCCAAGAAGGCCAATGGCATCCTGGGGTGCATTAGAAGAGGTATGGTTTGTAAGTTGAGAGGTTCTTCTCCCCCTCTACTCTGCCCTGGTGAGGTTTCATCTGGAATATTGTGTCCAGTTCTGTGCCCCTCAATTCCAGAAGGACAGGGAACTGCTGGAGAGATCCCAGCACAGAGCAACCAGAAGATGAAGGGAGTGGAACATCTCCTGGTGAGGAAAGGCTGAGGGAGCTGGGGCTCTGCAGCTTGGAGAAGAGGAATAGAATGAGGGGTGAGCTCATTAATGTGCATAAATATGTAAAGGCTGAGTGTGAGGAGGATGGAGCCAGGATCTTCTCTGTGGTGACCAATGAGAGGACAGGGGATAATGGATGAAAGTTGGAGCATAGGAGGTTCCATATAGACATAAGGAAAAGCTTTTTCACTGAGGGTGACAGAGCCCTGGCCCAGGCTGCCCAGGGATGTTGTGGAGTCTCCTCTGGACATATTCAAACCCCACCTGGATCTGTTCCTGTGTGACCTACACTGGGTAATCCTGTTCTGTCAGGGAGGTTGGAGTAGATGACCTTTTGAGGTCCCTTCCAACCCCTAATATTCTGTGATTTCTGTGAGGATATAAATCCATAGAGGGGCAGTAATTAGTAACTATGTGCTAGTAAGAGTGCATGACATACCAAGAGACAAAATCTTTGCTTTTGTAAAATGACTCTTTGTAGAAAAATGTGAAAAGGACAAGTGGTTTATAGAAGATCACACAGCAGAACATAAGAGCACACAAATACTGAATCTTAGGCTTCTTCCATCTCCTCTCATTTGTTTAGATTCTGATGGTCCAGGAACTTACCAAAATATATTGTGGATAAAACAAAAAATGGAGGTTGAGTTACTGACAGAGGCTTTCTAAGGATGAGATCTGTGGGAGTAATGTGACATCCTACATGCAGTCAAATGTGAATGAATGGAAGACCAGAGGATATATCAGTTCAGTGCCTAGAGAGAGCATTCCTGGGTTGTCAGGAGTGGATGGCTCTGATGACCTCAGGGGTTTTTGCCAAATTTAATTTTAATGATTACTTGGGTTGCGTGGCTTAGAAATATCAGGACATGTATTTAAATGCTTCATGAGCTTTGCACACCCAAAGAATACTTTAGCTGTTATGACATCCCGTAATCAGCTTGGCACAGACCAAGGCAGGAAAAACAAGCCATCATCTTAGCCTAACTTTGCCAGAAAAGTCTCTGCCTTCTCCCTGATGACTAAAATTGTAGTTTCTCTTGTATTTCCCAGTGTGTGTCTCTAGCAGGGAGGAGGGAGAGGGAATGGAAAAAAAAAAAAAACACCAAAACCAAAAACAACCCAACAACCTAATAACAATAAAAAAGAAAGCCTCAAATCCTAAAAAGTCATCATGACAAACTTGCTGCTGAGTGGAGTTGCTGTTTGGCCGAGCATGGTGACTGCTGTGCTGTGACAGATCCTGTCAGGGAGGCACTGCCCCAGCTTGCAGGTGTAAGCATGACCTATCAAACTGAATGGGAGCTGACAGAAGGGATTTCTGCAACGTGAAACGGAGAGCTGACATGAAAACAGTGACGTGTGAGGGACCGAATCACCGCGAGCGCAACTGTCACAGATGATGGCTGCAGAAATGACAAGAGAATTCTAACTTTACTTGATGTCAGTTTAGTTGTCCTTTGTGTTTGGAAGAGTAACTGCTAGGAAGTGGAAAATTTTAAAAGCATGCAGGGGGAAAAAAAAAAAAAACAAACAAAAAAATATTGAAAAACCCACATGCACAGCCACGTCAGTTCAACATCCAAATCACTTTTCATGTCTTCTTGCAATGTTATTAGTGTAGGCAATTCTATTTGCTGAGTTTTTTTCATGCTTTCTTCTGACTAGAAGAGTAGTTTTGCATAAAATATTGTAAGACTAAAATTTTATTTGGCCTACTGACAACAAGGAAGATCCACTATAGCAGCTGCTATCAGCTAATTACTTCGACAAAGATGAACATTTACCTTTCCACAGCGGGAGTATTTCCAAGGAATAATTATCTGAGGATAAAAATTAAAACTATGTTAAGACATCTGAGATTTGTGTCTCATCATGTTACAGACTTTTTGCATTGGACAATAATTTCATACCTGTTACTCCTCCTGACATGCCTTTATGTAGCTCACCAAATCTCTGGGTCATTAGCAACCTCTTGCAATTTCCAAGCAGCAATCAAATCTTGTCTAAAACAGGAACCTTCAGTCAGTGTTTTATGAAAAAAGCCTAAGTAGAATGGTTTTACCCTGTAGAGATTTCAAGAAGCATATAAAAGTCTTTACTATGTTATGAATTATTCAGCAGTGAGCACCACGAGGAGTGTTAAAGTTGGACAGATGCTAAAGACATCATCATTCAAGAGCGAGCAGACTTACCACAACCTTACTACTGACTCAGTCCATGCCAGGTTGGATGATATGACTGACATGAAAGTAGTGAGATGTGTAGGGCATGACTGGCAGCCCTTGAGGCAGGAAACAGGCCTCCCACTTCTCCCATACTTCTAGCTTTAACCTTAAGACCAAATGTTTCTCCAAGCTCTAAAGTAAAGTGGATTCTGAAATTTTTCCTTTCTCTACGACATGGGTGCCCTAAAGTCAATCCAATCCCATATTCTTCTTTTAGGAAGTTGAGGAATAACTATTTATAGTTGTTTTTCTGAGCAAGCAGGCAAACCCTGGGAGAAATTACAGTTGACAAATGAAAGTATAGACTAGAGACAGCCCTAAATGGTAAGCTGTTAATTCTGTTGGTTTAGTTACAGTATTTGACTTGACATGTAAAAAAAAAATAAAACCAACAAACGAAAAAGACAGACCAACAAACAAGTTAAAAAACTCCACTTGAATTAGGTCTGGTTCATATAATAAAAGGACAGAGGCTGTTAGATTAATATTTTCTAACAAGGAGGGATTTAGAATAGAAACCTTTCTCCACCTGCTCTTTCTGTATATCAGGTGCAGAGGTCCACTCTCCTTGTGTCTCAGATTCAAAGTCTACAAAAGTCTGTGGGTGCATTTCCACTGATTTATCAGGATATTGGATCAGCCCAATTTTGCAGTGACTCCTCATCCAGCCCAGTCACATTTAAAGCCTTGAAATGCTCCCACATCGTAAATAACTGTAAAAATCTCACCAAATTAATTCAGCTGGCTAACAGTTCATTTCATGAATAGAGCTGATCAAAATCAGGAATTTCTTTTTCTAAAAACTGTTTCTATATTTTCATTTTTTTCAAAAGGTGGAAATAAAGCCAAAATTTCAGAAGTGACTTAGAAAGTGGAATTAATGAAGAATTTCCTTCCCGAAAAAAATTAAAGCAACTTACTAAAACTTCAGATATACACAACCTGAAAAGCATTCTTTTAGGTGAATGACATGGTAGTAATAAAAAAAAAAAATTACAAACTTTAACAAGTGAAACAGAATGTTGCAAATTGTTCATGTTGTGCTGAATTCCACTGAGTCATGTGTGAAACCACCATTTTCTGACAGAAAACTATTTTATCCAAACCCAATTCACTTTTTTTCCAACAGAAATGAATTCTGATCATAGGAAAAATAGCACATGTGATCCAAGTTCTACAGAATTGCTCAGAAATATTGAGATTATATATAGATAGATTTTGGTTTTTTGAGAACCATATACATATGTAGCACCAGCCACACTATGATAAAAGAGAGAAGAAACTAGCTACATGTAAACATTTCTCATTCATTATCTTGGGTTTCTGCTCCTGTGTGACAAATCATTAGTCCTAGTGTAAGGCAAGCTTTAAAAATGTAATTACTTAATCATGCAGTTATTTCCCCATCAATCCTACAAGCACTTGTTCTTAACTAGCTTTAAAGAACAAAATTAGGAGTAATTTGTAAGCAAAAGTAATTGAGGAAAGGCTGATATTGCCAAGGTGTTGACAGCACAGCTCATGGTAGTGATTCCTTTGATTCCTCAGCAAAGCAGTGGTCTGCAAACTTTACTGAGCAACACTGCAGGGTGGCTGCTGGGGGAGCCTAAAAATGCCTCAATATCTTACCACTGAGGTCAGAAATGAGGATTTTTTTCACTTTGTTTCACCCATTTTCAAAGGTGGGAAGAAGTAGCTGTGGGGTTATTCACTGAGATGGAGAGAGGATGGGTCCATGAGACCAGGATGTTAGGTTTATAATTAATTCTGTTTTGGTTTTTTTTGGTTTTTTTTTTCAGAGATCTTAGCATCAGGAAGAGCACTGACCCAGAAAAGGGAAAGGAAACATTGCACCCAAGAAGAATTGGAGCTTGTAGTCAGTGATTTTTATACTTTCATAAAACTCCAGGGGGTCTACCTTAGGGCTAAGTAGAAATGGGTGGTGTATGGGAATTTTTTTATGTGATTTGTGAGTGTAATTTCAGCAAAGCTTAAATTGTCACAACGAAAATATAGTTTTTGACATTTCTCTCACCTCTCTAAATTCTGAAAAACATTTTGGTATCATTAAATAATCTAGTCTTGTAATTTGCCAGGATGGAAAAAGTCCTGATTTGAATCAACTGGTGAACCACAGTGTGTGCCTATCTTATGTATCTATCTATCTATCTATCTATCTATCTATCTATCTATTATCTGTCTATCTATCTATCCATCTCACAATCCTGAAACAATCAACATGAAAATTAATAATTAAAAAAATAAAGATAAAATGTTCAAGAACTTATAAGTTAGATTAATTTAGATGTGCTTGTTCTTGAAAGAACCAATATTGGAGCTGGCTGGAAATTAGTCTGTTCTACAAGTAAATCAGTCTTTTAAAAGTAATGAATCTTCATGAAGAACTAAAGGAAAATGAAAATGAGAGACCTGGGGGAAAGAATCAGATGGACTTGCACATAAGATTTCTTCTTGAGCTTATTAAGCTTCCATGCACAATGCTGCACGTGGATTTAGACTACTCAGGGAGAATCCTCTGTACCTGCCATGAATATTATTGTAGAGAACACCAAGGAGAGCCAAATCAACCAAAAAACCTATGAGTTTTCCACTGAAAATTTAGCTGCTTTTTGACAAATATGGAAACTAATGTCAAGATGTGTTTGTTTTGAGAGCTGGCTATTTCTTTTAGTGATGCTAATTCAGGAGGGGGAGGTGTTGGGTCAGTTGTTTTTTTTTGTGGTTTTTGTTTGGTTTTTTTTTTTTGTAAGCATATGAACTCTCAGGAAAAATAGAATGGAAGAGTATTTTTTCAGAAAAGTGAGATCTTCTGGTTGGGAGTGAACAGTCAAGGAGGATAATCAAAGGGAATGTCATCTGAAGAAGAAAGTGGAAGTGGTTTGTGGAGGTTAAAGTTCATTGCAGAATATGTTTCTATCTTAACTTAATTCAAGTGTGATTGCAACACATTTCTTTTCAATAATTGTGCCTGTGGGTTTACCTTACTTAGCAAAAAATATTGAATAGGCACAGTCTTCATGACATCTGATATCACAGCAGACTTGTATTAGCCATTCCTTGTCTTCATCAATGGAGAGGATTTAATAAGAACCATGTGCTCACCCCATCTCAATCACTTCTAAATCAGCTAAAATTCTTGCTCTTGCAAATCCTGCCTTTATATCATGCACTTGTCTTGCTTATGAGCTGCAAATAGAGAGTGGACAGAAGGGAAGTTACTTTGATTGTATAAAAGTGATGCACACTCACTACTGGGACATGGTGTTTTGCATGGCAACTCAAAATGAGGGAGAAACTCGTACCAAGTAATACTTCAGGTATTTTAACTTCTCTTTTTCCTTAGTTTTCATTTGTTGTTTTAGCCAGCAGGTATTTTAGGAACAGAAATCACATCATTTTCCTCTAGGGCTTTTTCACAAAAGATCAGGATGTGAATAGTGTTTTTCTTGTGATTAGCTGAATGAGGGGCAGGCTTATCTTGCTTTTTTTTTGCAGACAAAAGCCAGATCAGTTCAGTCCTTAAGTTGGTGTGATGTTACTCAGCATTGATCCAGGGGCTGTGTAACCCTGTTACTGGATGAAAAATGGATAATAACACCACATCCTAAAAGTCCACTAAATGACAGCACAGAAAACTGTCACAAAAATCAGTTCTTGGTGCCCTTTTAGACCCCTAGGCTTCTACAAGAATGACATGTGAAGAAACTGAACATTGGCCAGTTTTCCAACCTACTAAAAAGACCTGCTGGGGGAAAACAAACATGAGACAGATAAGAACACCTGTGATACAACCACCCTTATTGCTTGGTCCATCTGAATCTGATTAGGATTGAAAATGGAAGGGTTCTTCTCCTTTTTATGTTAGACAGCTAAATATTGGATGCCTATATCTAGTGTTTTCAGGTGTGACATTTTTTGTACCTGTAGATAGAAAAAAGTACCTCCTGAGAGCTCTTTGCTCACTGTGGTGACCTATGTTAGGAATAGACAAATCATTATCCCAGAGGATCTCTTTTTATTGATTGTGAAAACACACACTTGAGTGCCTGGCTGAGACTTGGGCAAATTATACCTAGGCACCTAAACAGGATGAGAAGACAGGTATTTGAATGCTTTAACCCTGTCTCATGACAAAAAGTGAGACTTTAGGCCCTGGTGGAACAAATCTCTCTTCTCTAATTTTGCAGTGAAATATATTTGTGTGACAATTGAACCATTTTTTTTTGCCAGTATCCTTTCTAGAGGTTCACTGTGGTATTTGTGCAACGTTAAAATTTTGTGTTCAGCAACATGCAAGTCATTGGAGGGAAGATGAGCTAACTTCACACATCCAAAACCTAGAGAAAAGGTAAAGGGCAGAAATCATCCCACTGCAGAAGCACAGCTCTCATCCCAATCTCCAAACCTCTTAACCTCTAAGGACAGATCTTGTTTAAAAACCCCATAATGTGATGGCATCTATTTGTTAATAAAAGTACTGAAACTGCTACATGGCACTATGGATTCACTTGCTAAACGTGTCATGAGGCAAAATTTTATAGGCATTGTAAAATCTTTTTACCACACACAGCTGCATTACCCAAAATGACTCAAATCTGCAGGGCATCTGAAGTGCACACTACAGCAATAATAGGCTTTGCTGCTTAAAAAGTGATTATGACTAATGCACAAAAACAATTAGCACCAAGCTTAATTGCAAATAATTAAGCACAGCATATACATGTATGTCAGTATGCACACACATATATATTCATATACATGGCATTCCATATATAGTTTCTTACTAGAAAATAGGTATTTGGGGGGAGGGTGGTGAGGAGGGAAGGGAAGCAAAAAAGAAGAAAAAAAACCTAAAACAGAAAGGGCTTGTTCAACTGAAGATATGGAAGCCAGCCAGAAAGAAGAGGCAGCACTCTCAGTGTTAGGGGAAAAGAGTATTTTACTAAGATCATAATTGGATTAGGAATAAATGTCATGTGGGCAGTGACCCACAGTGGATCCTCAGGTGAAGATTACAAATCAGGAAAAAGCTTAAATTTTGAGTTTATCCTCCCATCTTCCAGAAACATAAATCTTAAAGACTTTGTGAGCCATAAGTTCAGTCTGTGTCTGTATTTTTCATACGTCTGAATTAACATTTCTTTAATCAGTTTTCCTGGCTGCTTTTTGAATGTGTTTTGGCTTCAGTGGCATTTGTTGTCACAAACTTCTGTACCCAAATTATCTGGCCTGTGTATTGATACTTATCCATGTTATCAAGATGTCCTGGCTGAATGATCTGGAGGATGCTATTTGTTTTTACTATGCTGTCTGTATTTAGGACAGTGTGAAGCATTTCATGCCTTCCTACTACCCAGCCCTGCCAAAGTGAGTTAATGTAATATCAGTATAAAGTCTTCTTATAAACCAGCCGAGCAGGTACCAGCCACTTTATTATCATCATTTTTGGGGGAGGATATTATTTCTTGTGCAGCTCCTGGCTGTGGTGGTCCTTAAAGAAGGACAGAGTTGTGATTAAAGGAGAAATAATTAGGAAAAATGAGCTAAACCCTCAACTGTTGCTGGCTTCACTGACTTCAAGAAAAGTAGGTCAACTGATGTCAAATGGGGACCCCACAGGTTGAGTTTGCTGCTTCTCCTGCTTCAGGCTTTTGCTGTGACCTTCAGTAATTACACCATGCAGCAGGCGCACAAGTGGAGTGACTAAGTTGTTTAAAATGAGGTGGATAAAAGACCAGAAAAGCACAAGGTTACTATTAGTACAAGCTGCAGTGAAGCCCATAGGCTGGAAATGACAATATTTGTAGTGTGCAATCAAACATGGTTAGGATGGTGCCTGAGAACACTCGGTTGCCCTGGCGAGGCTTTGTCAAGCAATCCTTTCACCTCTGGCTGTGGATCACCATGTTAATAACTGTGTCAAGGCTCCCTCCACATTCTGCTGCTAGAGATGAGTCATTTGATGCTTCTTAAGACTCTACAGCTGCCTTTGAACTAGTAAACCTGGAACAGCAGGTCATTGGAACCATGTAGTTCCTAATATTAAATTGTTTGCATAGCCCCCGTTTTGTGCTTAGCAATATTTGTAACAGAAAACTCGTATGAATGATTTGGGCAACAGCACTGGAGCACTCAACATCAGATAGTTTGGCTTTAAGAATGAGGGGCAAAGACTGGATGGACATAAGCATTGCTGTGCCAGGTTGTCTAAGTCCCAGAACTGTCCCTGGCTCAATATTTAAATATGTAGTCTTTAGGGTAGAAGGAAGTCCAGTGTAACTCTACAGTATCTGTTTACCCTTTATTCAAATATCTCTCCTATGAAAACAGGCTAAGAATGTTGTGGTTGCTCAGCTTGAGAAGAAAAGGCTCCAAGGAGACCTTAGAGCACCTGGCAGTACCTGAAGGGGCTACAGGTAAGCTGGGGAGGGACTTTGGACAAGGGCATGGAGTAATGGGAAGAGGGAGAATGTTGCAATCCGAAATGAGGGAGGTTTAGATCATGGAATCATAGAATTGGCTGGGTTGGAAGGGAGCTCTGAGATCATCAAGTCCAACCCTTGATCCACACCCCCTGTAGTTCCCAGCCCATGGTGCTGAGTGCCACATCCAGGCTCTTTTTAAATATCTCCAGGGATGGAGAATCCACCCCCTCCCTGGGCAGCCCATTCCAATGTCTTATCACCCGCTCCGTAAAGAAATTCTTTCTAATATCCAACCTAACCCTCCCCTGGCACAACTTAAGTCCATGCCCTCTTGTCTTACTGATAGTTGCCTGGGAGAAGAGCCCAGCCCCCCCCTGGCTCCAGCCTCCTTTCAGGGAGTTGTAGAGAGTGATGAGGTCTCCCCTGAGCCTCCTCTTCTCCAGGCTGAACACCCCCAGCTCCCTCAGCCTCTCCTCACAGGACTTGTGCTGGATCCCTTCACAGCCTCCTTGCTCTTCTCTGGACCTGCTCCAGGACCTCAATCTCCTTCCTGAACTGAGGGGCCCAGAACTGGACACAGGACTCAAGCTGTGGCCTCCCCAGGGCTGAGCACAGGGGCAGAATCCCTTCCCTGGACCTGCTGGCCACGCTGTTCCTGATCCAGGCCAGGATGCCATTGGCCTTCTTGGCCACCTGGGCACACTGCTGGCTCATGTTCAGCTTCCTGTCACCCCAAACTCCCAGGTCCCTTTCTGTCACTCTGTGCCCAGCCTGGAGCTCCCCAGGGGTTGTTGTGTTGAACCTCATCCCGTTGGGATCAGCCCAACTCTCCAGTCTGTCCAGGTCCCTCTGCAGAGCCCTCCTGCCTTCCAGCTGATCCACACTCCCCCCCAGCTTGGTGTCATCTGCAGATTTGCTGATGATGATCTCAATCCCCTCATCTAAATCATCAATAGGTAGAAATTCTTTGCTGTGAGGGTGCTGAGCCCCTGGCCCAGATTGCCCAGAGAAGCTGTGGCTGCCCCATCCCTGGCAGTGTCTCAGCCCAGGCTGGATGGGACTTGGAGCAACCTGGGCTGCTGGGAGGTTTCCCTGCCCATGGCAGGGGGCTGGAACCAGATGAGCTTTAAGGTCCCTTCTCATCCAAACCATCCCATTATTCTATGATCTCTTGTTGAAAACTAAGGTTTTTGAATCCATAAGTACAAAAGTGTATGTGTTGACATGAAGATCAGGAATATACTGGCTTTCTGCCTGGCTTCTCTGCAGGTGTGGATCTTGGGATTTTTTTTATTTTTTTTTTGGATGGGTTTTTTTTCTTAAAAATAATAAAGGTCAAAAATTTGGGGCCCCTAGTGATGCTATTATATTGATATTATATTTAAGATTAATTTCTCTTAATCTAAAACTCAGGCATTATTCACTCAACAGCTGCTACAGTGGAAGGGGAAAGGCAGTCTTTTTCAAAAGAAAATTTACCCCACATCTCCTAGATGTCACTGCAGATGGGACAAATTTCCTTCTGGGGTGCACATCCTCCTTTATCAACCTTTAGGACTTTCTTGGGTGTGCCTGGTCTTTCAATAACAAAATTAAGGCATTACTTGCATTTACAAACCTAAGGTTTTCTAAAGGAGGCTAAAAAATCCAGTCAAGAGGAAAACTTTGTGTATATCAGTTCTCCTTACAGAAATCCATAGATGCAGCAAACTCTGCCTTATAGGGGAATTCACAGTCTTTTTTTCTTTGTTTGGTGCTGGGTGATAGTCAATCAGTAAACATTGATGCACGTCAGAATGGAAGACTACCTAAATTTATCAGCAAAACAGAACAAGTACCATTTGCCTTGTTTTATATTCAGTGCCCCAGTTTTAGGAAGCGTGAGAAGACTGCAAATACAAATCACCCTTCAAAATAAATCCACTGGAAAGAATCAGCTAGAATTCACAAATTCTTTTTTTTCTTTCTTTCTTCTTTAATTACTACCGTGTCATTTCTGTAATTGCTTACAAAGATTACAGTGTTACTTCTGTGAACTCCATTAATATATTTACAGTAGGAGACCCCACAGTCTACCAGGAGTCTATATAACTAAATCTTATGCAGATACTGAAGAGAGAGATGGGTTCCTGACATATTTGTTAGATAGAAGTCTTTCTTGAATATTTAAAGTATTTTCTAAACATTCAAATTCAGCTGTCTGAGAACAAGACAATAAGAAATGCAAAACTTTTAAAATTTAAACTTAGCGCAACGGTTATTTTCATAGAATTTGAAACATATTTGTATGAACTTTTAAATCTTCATATAGTCATGTTGTAGCATAAAAATTATTTCTATGGCTTTTACTGGTGACCAACTGGAGCTCTCTTGCTAATCTGTTGTCTTTTAAAAATTCAAAATCTGATAAAATGTCAGCAGAAAAATCTGATATTTTACTCAAAGGCTGCTGCATTTTGTATTTCTGATGGAAAAAAAGTCAGAAAAAAATTTATTAGCTCTGTAGGAGAACATCTGTTTGTGATTGACTTAAATCATTAGTCTGGTGTTTTGTTTTGTTTTGTTTTTCTCTTGAGAACCAATCTTCACGCTTGTTTCTCTCCTTTTTAATAAAAATCCAAGATTTCCTATATCAGTTGTGAAGGGACCAAAATGTTCTATTTTCACAAGGGGAGAAAATAATAGTGATTAAGTTGAGCTCTACACCTCCCAGTAGAAAACAGATATTTTTTATGGAAAGTGGCCACAGCTGCACATAACAACATGCATTAGTGCATCTTGCAGGGAAATGAAATCGAACAGCAAGACATGATCATAAGCCTATCTTGGAGTGTAGTCAATTTGTCCAGTAAATATTGTGGCATTAACAGTTTTATTTGTTGATCATTTCTGATGTTAATGGTAATGGGTCCCTTTGGTATTGGGATATTTATGTCTGACAGTGTGGTGCAATTTACATTAATAAGACTCATTAATTTCAGATGGTTTCTACTATGGAGGAAGGAAATATTAGAAGTGTTTTGTGGGATTTTTTCGATCTCAGTCTCTCCAGACAGCACAGAGTCAGTACATTGCTCCACAGCAATGAATGCCCCGTGTTGTTGTTAATGATTTGCTCACTTGCCAATGTTGAGGGAGTTTAGCTGCCTCTTGGAGGAATTACCTTGCTCTAATATTTTATATTTTTTAAAATATCTTTTTTTTTTTTTTCCTTTATTAATTTTTTGGTTTGAGGTTTTCTTCTTGTTGTTTGCTTGGTTGGTTTATTTTCTGTGTCAAATTCATAATTCCAAGCAAAAGTAGAGGCATTTCTGTTTGTTTTTTTTTTCTCCTCCCATTTCCTACATCCTTTTTCCTCCCATATTGATGCCAATCCTGACCATTAGTTACAATCTGGATGCTAAAATTAAATACAACTTTGTTGGAGGATCTCTGACAGAGATGATAATTCTTTCCTTGAAAATTATACCAATGACTCAGTTCTTCAGTGTGTTCAACTTTTATAACAGGAAATAGAAAACTAATTACTGGTTATTAAGGGTTTTCTAAATCTCTCTCTTTTAGTAGTTGGACAATGAACAGTTACTCTGTATGAGATGGGAAAAGTCAAAGCAAATAATTTATTGGGACTGATTTCCATAATGGGTTTTTAGGCACAGACTCATGGCCCTGGGAGCTTCCATGACTGCTACTGTCCTGCCTTAACTCCAAAATACTTTTCATTCTTCATGAAGATAGAAGATTCAACATTTTAGCTATTTAAAAGAGACAGCTATACTGGACAAAAGTGCACAGCCTTGCAAGGTTTAACTCCAAAATGTAAAGATTCTGGGTTGGGTGGAGGGTTGTGGAGGTTTTTTACAATATCTTTTCTTGGTTTTGGTTTTTTTTTTTTTTTTTTTAGTTTCTGAACAAATAAATTTGGAAATATGTTCTTTTTTCAAGCAACCCAGAAAACATGAGACTTTCTTAAGGGAAAGGATCTATGCAGTTAATTGTATAGATAACACCAAAGGGTTTTGGAATTAAATTAATGAGGTTTCAGCTCTCAAAAAAAAAAAAAAAGAAAAAAAGAAAAAAAAAGAAACACACAGGGTTTCACTCAGATCCCTTTGAAAAGGCTCTTATTCTCTCTTATTCTTACTGACTTCAGTCCTTATATCAAAACCGGGTGTTGCTCAGAAAGGTGCATTCTTTTTCAGTAGTTCTCAGCTTTCCCTCCAGTGACTCAGCATTACAAAAAAAAAAAAAAAACAAACAAACCAAAAAACCCAAACAAAAAAAACCCAAAAAAACCCCTCTCAGATTTCTCTTAAAATCTCGATATGAAGGGAGAAGGAATGTGTTCAGAGCTCATTAAAAATGTGTTAACAAGATCCAGACTGAGAAAAAAAAAAATTCGACTGGAAAGTTCATCACCTAATTTGGATAATTATTGAAGTTTAAAATAATCTTGTGCAGAGAGGAATCTTGGGTACGTTTATGCAGGTGTGTAGCTTTTGGGTCTTCCATTACTTCTGGATCAGCAAGTGGGTGTACAATAAAATACGTTCTGAGGTGTTGAAATAGGTATTTAATAAATGGAAAATGGAAAATAAGTACAGACTGGCAATTAGAAAAAGATGGTAGTGGAGCTGAGTCAGATTAAGGACAGGGAAAACCCAAGTTTTATACAGTAAGAAAAAAAGGAAGGGCATAATGAATCAAAAGCTGGTTTGGGTAGCTTATACCCAAAAGTATGAAAGAAATGAAAACAAAACAGGTAAGAAAAATATTCACAGAGGTTCACAATCATTATTAGACACACCTGTCAATTATTTAAAGAAGAACTTGCTGTGCTAATAATATCTAAATATGGGAAATTATGGACTATAATAAAGGGCCTCAAAATTATGGAAAGTATTATCTAAGTTATAATTATAACAAAGTAACTGAAAATATACTACAGTTATTTGCAAATATATTCTTCCTTTACTGACTGAATAAAGAGATGAGCTATGATGAGAACAAACAGCCCTGCTCAGAGTTTCTCCATTTTCATTACTTGTTGACAGTTTCCTTATTTCTGTTGAAATGAACCGGAAGTGTAAATTCCTGTTCTTCCCTTTTGCCTGACCGCAGGCAGATGCTTAACAGCAGTGGGAAAAATAACCATTGTGTCCCTATTCCCCTGAAGCAAACCCAAATTGCTTCCCCTGGAGCTAAGTGAGATTTCAGGGGCAAGCTGAGAAACGTGCATTTCTCATGATGAAGCACTGATTAAACTTCCCACCTTGTGGGTGTAAGTTCTTTATTTGCATCAAAGACAAGAGTGGCTCCCTCTGTAATGCAAACTCCCCTTTGATGGATGCTTTCTAAAGCTGCCAACAAAAATGCAGTGAAAAAAAAAGAATATAAAGGGAGATATAAGATCACAACAATGACGCAATGTAATAATTTTAATATGCAGAATTAATGTCCTTATGGCACCATCATATTAATTCCCCTTTTTCATACTTGCATGGTGAGTGCTAAGAAATTTAAAGTTATATTTACACCCAGTTCCCTACTTGCTTTACAAAAAGAGGTGGTCTTGTAGATGAGCAATTTGTGGATGATACCAACTATATCTTCAAGACTACAACTCTACCAACAGGCAATATCAGGGTAAGTCATACACAACAGAATTCAATTGTCTGTAGGACTAAGATATGTCTGATTTGGGTATGTCATGGATGACCTAACACTTGTCCAAAGATTTCTATGTCTATGTTGGCTTAACAAAGGCCAAGAACCATTTCCAATAGGCAATTCGTGTTCACCATCTCTGCTTTGATGAATAACAATAGCATAAGCTGCTTCATATGCACTAGCTAAACAGGATTAAGACATATCTTTAATGAAAGATTCTGGAGGACCTGATCCTGAAGGTCATTTCAGGAGCACACTTTATGAACAAAGATATTTTGAGACTTTTGGTTGTAGAAACCCTTATCCAAACCTGTAAAAATATGTTATAATATTTCATACATAAGGTTAGTGAAGTGTTTCTCCTTTCAGTCCTGAGTTTGTTTACATATACTTCACAGCAAACACTTGTGAATTGTTTCTCTTAGAAGTCCCCTTGATTATTTCTTGAATTTCAGCCCATAACACAATTGAAAAAAAAACAAAAAAACCCCACCACATTTTGTTTTCTTGACCTAAGTCGTGATTCCTTCTTTAATATTTAGATCCTACTCATTCTACTATCACTACACACTATTGCTATCCTCTAGGTTTCTACTGAAAGAGTTTATTATTTCAAAGAACAAAGTGAAAGAATCATCAAGACTCCATTAGTCCTGCTTGAGGAATCATCTAAGACGAGGTCAGGGATGCTGTTCATGTGAAAACTTTCACAGATTTGGCCAATCTGTGAGCTTTTAGAAACTACTCATCAATAAGACAGTGCAATTATCCAGTGGTTTAGTCTGAACTCAGCATGAATCAGCCCCTCAAGACTCCTAGAAGACTGTAGATCCTTGTCTACCTTTCATAGTTTCTTGGTCTCACAGCTGGGAAACCTAGGCCTGGAAGTCTGTGAAGTGCATGGAGACAAGGGAAAACTTCATGAGCAGCTTAGTAGGGTGCTTTTGATGTGGTAGAAGAGAACAACAGGCCAACTCTTGCTATTAGCTACCTCTGTCAGTGTGAGCTGAAGTTTGAATCCTGTAGACAGATTTATGCTGCTGGACTGCATATAGGAAGAAGGGAGAAGAAACTGGAAAAAAAAACTGGGAAAAAAAAAGAAACTGGGAAAAGAATGGACTTTTGTTAAGTCCATTAACAAAAGATATGGTGGAGCAATATAAATCAGATTTCTTTTCTGTTTATAGGTTTTAAACCATGGGTAATGACATGGCCTGAGAAACAGTTCAGGTTATGGCCTGTGGAGACCAAACTGCAACATGGTCCTTCCCTGGAAGTGTTTAAGGGCAGGTTGGATGAAGCCTTGTGCAACCTGGTCTAGTGAGAGGTGTCCCTGCTCATGCAGGGGAGGGGCTGAATCTTGGTGGTCATTAAGGTCTTTTCCAACCTAAACCATTCTATGATTCTATACTATTACATCATTTAAAAAAAATCTACTTAATGAGGAAACACTCAAACAACCTTCATCCTGGAGATGTTATAACTCAGAATTTTCTTATCTAGATTTCTTTGAAGACTCTTTGTTTTATTTTTTTCCAGCTGAATTTAGTACCTGCCACCTTCAGATGCCAAATGCACCCAGCAATTATTGAATGTGGTTCTGAGTTTGTCCATGTCTGGATTCAAAGAGGAAGCACTTGACTACTGGGCTTCTCCTAGATCCCTAAAAGCTGTAGCCTGTCTTCTCCAAGAAAACTGAGGAAAAGAAAAGAGATTAGTACCTGTGATATGTATAAATACTGCTTTATCCATTCGGATGTAACACAGACAGCTGCTTGGATGCAGTGGTACAGTGGTACCTCCTGAAAGTTGCTTTTGTCCTTGTAGAGTGAACCAGGATGTTTTTCTGGTGTGCAACAGCTGGTTTAGGGTTTGTTCTCCCGTATCTAAACATAGTTTGTAATTGAAATGGTTGCTAAAACAAGGTCCCCTTTTTCAATGGGGACAGAGTTTGAAATAAATCTATATTACTAAAAAAAAAAAAAAAGGAAAAAAAAAAGGAAAAAAGAAAAAAAAAAGTCACCCTTAAGAGTAAATTAAAGCAGATATGTTGTCTTTGATCAAGTTACAAGCAGGCAAAAGTGTTAATATACTGGAACATTTTCACAGCGGAAATGAATTACACCATGGGCCATGCAACTGTAAAGTCAAGCGGAAATTGTAACAAAAAAAAAAATCAACGACTGAGTCTAAGCTGTGAAGGATGTTGGCAAATCTCCAGGAAAAGGTATGGCTGGTGCCAAACTTGCATAAAAGAATGGTTTAACATTCAGCCCAATTGCAATAACTGCCTCCTTTTTTTTTTTCCCCCTCCTTTTTTTTCTCCTTCTTTTCCTTTAGCTGTTTTTCCTATTGTAACTAATCTCATTTAATAAGGCCCATTGTTTCTCCACCCCCACTACCTCCAACCCCCCCAGACAACAGGCTCATTCAGGGAAATTGTGCTATGTATTGAGATCCTTCAGCAGGGTTTGAAAGGAACAACAATGCAGCATAAAAAATAGGATGGATTGAGTGTGTCCCACCCTGAAAGGCAAGAAAAATCCTCCACGACAAGTTTGAAATCCAGCATTTTTTGAAGACATCTCTCAGAAAAGCTGTGTGAAATCCTATCAATATTTATTGGAAGGTGAAAGAAGGAAGCATTTTGGGCATGTCTGATGATTTCATAAACCTATGTCATTATGAAAAAAGGAGGGATCACCCATAAGAATTGGTGGGGAGGGTGATGGAAGGAAGGCAAAATAAAATGCAGAGAAAGGTCAGATTTAAGAATCTGATACAACTTCCTGAGTGGGAATGGTAAGTTTCCTCTTAAATGTTAAAGAATTCTAACATCTCCTTTCAAAATGCCTCCTCACTTACCTGTACTTCCCTTTTTTTGCAGGAACACCTTCTTAATGAATGGTGGCCATTAAAAAGCTTCTGAAGAGATAAAAGAAATCATTCAAAACTTTATGTTAAAAATATCACGGAGAGTTACTATGAGTAACCAGTACTTGCAACTAAAACTCCAAGACAAATCTAAGTATTTGGACCCCTTGATCTTGAAGGTGGTTTCCATCCTAAACAATTTTGTGATGTCACCAGCTCAAGTGAAAAACTTTTGCTGTCAAGGCCTTCAAGTCTAAGCAGAAGAGAATTTTAGATTGGGTGAAGGCAAAGAAAGGCACAGAAAATGAATCCTAGAATAATAGAATCATAGAATGGCGTATGTTGGAAGGAACTTTAGAGATCATCTACTCCAACCTCACATGGACAGGGACACTTCTCATCTAGATAAGGCTGCTCAAGGCTTTATCTAACCTGGGCTTGAACACCTCCAGGGCGGAAGCATCCACAACTTCTCTGGACAATCTGTTCCAGAGTCTCACCACCCTTGTACTAAAGAATATCTTCCTCAGATACAGTCTAAATGCCATACAAATAAATTCCAATCTACCTGGAGTCCATGTGTGCAATACAAAGCCTGGAGCGTATTCAAATATTACCAATAGCATCAAACTAATAGTGGTATGCTCTGTCTAGAAAAATACATCATGATTTTCAGCTGAAATAAATAACTTGAGCACTATGTAGCTCATCCAGTTCCAGAATACAAGGATGGCCACCAGGGCAAGTGTCTCTGGGTCACTTTGCTCTCTTCCTAGTGACATGCTTCATGTCTGGAGCTTAAACAGAGCTGACTAATGGGAATAGTAATTACAATTTACACCTGTAGCCTTAAAAAGTCACTTAATTTAAAAAGTAATATGTAAATTTAAAAAATAGTATTATGTTCAGTTACTACATGAGGAAATTGAGGCACAATTTTCTTGGGGTGCTCTGCAAGGCAAAAGTAATCTAAACTTTCAGTCAAATGTTTTTTTTTTCCGTTTTAGGCACCACCAAAGCAAATTCTGGGTGTTTGTTTTTGTATTTGCATTCTTCTATCCTTCTCACTGTGAACTAGTTATCTCTGGCCTTGTCTTTCTGCCTTTTCCATTTCTTTAACACATACCCATCCAAACAGTCCTGCTCCTGTGTTAAGTCTACCCACAGACTTCACTGGGCTCAGGTGAAATCTAGCCACAGAGGCACAAATTAAAAAAAGCTTTAGTTGTTTCAAACTCTCTGAACCCTCTCTGCAGGATGTTACAGAGAAACTGATAGCTAACAGACTAAAAGTTCTATATAAATAAAAGAAATAGCAAAGAATGTTACTTAGAATTCTTGTTTTGATTGAGCATCACCAACACTTTTAACCTCACTACAGTAAATAAAGACTTTTTGGAGTTTTGACCATCACTGTGCAGCACACACTTGTGTTACTCTGAGGAAAATTTTTCTGGCTAGGAAAAAGTCAGAATATAGTTGGAAAGAGAAATGTGTGGACAGATAATGCTCATGTATAAACATAATTTTCAGTGTAATGATAGTCACAATGTCAACTTTCAGGTGAGTTTTCATTCAGTGCTGCACCTACTGAGGACAATTCTTGTGATCCTTCTGAAGTAATTGACTTGTACCCTAGAGAGGGATGTTCTCAGTAAGGAAATGCAGTACAAAGCAAAACTTAAGCATCCTAGGCCCTGGCCTGTAGCAACAAGAATAAACCACAAATATTAAGTAGACCAAAAATAACTGTCCTGTTACATCACAGAAGCTTTATCCCTCAGCCCTGGCAAATCTCTACACAGCAGTTATCATTAGCAGTTGCAGTGCAAGAATCTCTTCATTTCCATTAATATCTTAAGAAACACAGGCATTGTGGGTGAATCAAACTCAACTGGAACATGAAGTAAATCCCTCAGCCGTAGCCAATTTGGATCTCATTTTACACAGAGCTAATCTAGATTTAAACCTGCTGAATTAAACTGGATTTGCAGTCAAGTCAGCAAGAGCAGACTCGGATCCTTATTACCAGATATAAACCTCTGGATGCTCAGCTGGTGTGAGCCACCTATGTCCAGCACTGAGGTCAAGTGAGCTGCCCTGATTTGCACCTGGTGATCTGCATCCCCAGTGATTTTAATGCTTTACAGATAAGTTTTGTGCCTGAATTTTTGCTGTGTGTTAGCTGGTCTGGTGATTCAGTGACAAAGGTAATTTCACTGACAGCCAAATTTTGCAGACATAGAGAAAAATATTCTCATTCCTTTTAATATTTGGATCCTTAAGTAAAAGTTTATTTCAGACAAAGTACTTTTCTTACCTATGACATTACTTGCACAAGGTACTAGTATGTAGGAGTTAATTGAAGAATTATTTGATTACATCATGGATCTCTCTTGACTTTTATTTTTTTTTATAAGGGGATAAATTATATATTCTTTCATAATAATTTGTGTTTGTGAAAAGGTGTGGTCTCACCATCTATCTGAGAATTCCTTACAGAAATTCAGGGACTTTCCTAGCAACTACCACATTTGAATTGTAAGGTAGATAAGTTCCAGGCATTGATATTCTTTATAATATTTACTGTGCTCTGTTCTCATTTATAGAAGTACTTTGATTTTTTGTTTTTAATGAAAACAGTTCATCCACTGTGAAACAGGATAATGAGAGTAAAAACTTTATTGGTTGTAAAGTTATGAATATTTTCTTGTTTTTACACATAGCAAGGAGGAAAAAGGAGCCATTCTTGATTAGTTACCACAGTACTAGGCGTAAGAACAGTAGTAGTTCCCCCTGGGGCACATTATTAACACCAGCTCTTATTTAGGCTCCTGCAATCAGAAGAGAAACTGCTGATCATCACATTGCATCCACTGCTGCTGTTGGGAAGCACTTCCTGAGTGTGGTCCCCTGGTTTTCTGTGTAAGGTCAGGCTCTTCCAGAACCTCACCCCACCATATTTTAGAAATTTTCCTTATACATCATTACAGTAAACACATTTTTTTAGTGAAAATGTGATTATTTCACTTACAAAGTTCTTGTCCATCTCTGTTACTCCTCCACAGGCAACATTTCTATACCTTATACATAGTCCAAATACATTTATCCATTATTTTACTGGTGTAAGTATGACATGAATTTCTGATATCGTCTATTCCACCCACGTTAGAATAGGATATGAAGGTATCAGGAACACAAAGAGTGTGATGAACTTCAACTAACTCCATCAGCCACAGAAATAGACTTTATTTACCACAGTCTCCTTTTATTTCAAGCAGGAATTCTGTACTCAGAGTGTTGGTTTCCAGCACCATAATTTTAATCATCTGCAGGTGTTTCCATGCATGCTAGGTGCCCCACTCCTGCCAGTGGAGATCGAGGTGACAGATTTGGCAGATTTTAGAGAATAGCTCAGCTGTTTGACTGTACATTCTTCCTTCAGAATTTATCACATCTTTTTTTCACACCCTTTTGACAGAATTAATTCAACCTTAGACTGAAAGGGGACCTGAAATACCCACATGTAGGCACCAACACCTTAGATGTCAGGAGAGCTGACTCCCACCTCAATGATTAATTTGAATATAGGTTTTTGTACTTGGCGTCAAGTTCTGCACATATTAAAGACATTTAATTTTTATTTATGCTCTTTTAAAGAAAAATCTGCATCTCTCAGCTCCTGGCACAACAGCTCCCAGTTTTGACTGCAGTTCAAATAAATGGATTCAAACCATAGCATATTTGAAAGTCCTTAGCTTGACTCAGAGAATAAAGCTTCAAACCCTAAAGAAAAACTGATCTCTCCTAACCATGTGAAGGAAAACACACCCTCTTTATTGAACTTCATACTCTGTTCTGGCACACTCTTATTATAAACTGTTGTTGATTATCTAATTCTTCTGGGCATATGAGCAATGCCAGAATGTCAGTTTTACATTAAAACGATGCAGTTTAAAAAACAAAACAAAACCCTAAATACAGAAATCAAATATGTGTTTAATTAGGGCTTTAATCTTTCCTGAGCTCATTAAAAAAAAAAAAAAAAAAAAAAGGTGGGGGAGTGGATGCCCATAGGGTCTGATAATATTTTCCTAGAGTCAAAACTGCTCCTACAATATATATTAGTAAACATTCATTTGTATTAGTAATTAACTTTGGTGTTTGGATATCCGTTTATTTCTCCTGCTTGCATGTTCTGGTCCAGGTCTTTGTTAAATGAGAAGCACCATAAAAGCACTGAAAGAACTCTTTGCACAATTGTTTTCCAGTTAAAGCTGAGACATTGCTTCCTTGGGGCATTTCTCCTCTGGGGCAAGCTGGTTTTTATCTGCCCCACAGCTGAGCTTGCAGATCATTTGGGACACTTGGTTTTGGGGCAGATGAACCAGTCAGATAAAAAAAACCTATACGTTTTTTTGAGATCTTGAAACTAGTGAACCCATATTTCAGAGCACACACCCTGTTCCAGAAACAGAAATAGTTTTCATCAGGCTGCAGTATCTTTTTTTTTTAAAAAAAATCAATTTCAGGGAAAAGGCACTCAAAATGCAGACAGAGGCTACTAATCTTTTTGGTTGAAATATTTTTACAAATCTTTAACCACAAACTGATCAGCAAAGCACAAGATGCATGTGGAAGCAAGTGACATACCTTTCTCCCTTAAAGAAATTTGATCAAAAATATCTGATGAGACCAGAAATAAATAACCCCAGGGCACAAATCTGGAGGAAAATATATTGAGGGAGTAAGAATCACTGTGAAATTTTCAAAAATTGGCCTGAAAATCCCAGAGAACCTCTTCAACCACAAGGGACTTAAATGTTAGGAAACATCTGGAGTAGAATAAACATTGAGCAACATGGAATTAATGCCCAGGAGTCTGTAAGACTTTCATTGGCAGGTGGTAAAGGTTGCTCAAAGGCAGGTGAAGATTTGAATGAAGTAAAATAGTATTCAATGATTCAGAAACAAGAAAAATACTTTTCTGGTCCTATGACTCAGGCCAAAAAATAAAAATTGTTATACTGTTCCTTAAGTATCAAAATATGAGCATACAGACACACATATGCCTGTACTCCTTGTCTGGATCTGGCTGTAGATTTGTGAGTATGGTTATTTACTCAGAGGTGCAGAAGTGTGTGTGCAGCTCTTCAAAGTCATGAAACTTCATTTCTTCTCAGGCTTGGTGTAAAAGAAATATTTCCTGTAAATAATGTATTTTGTAAATGTATTTGAAAACCCGTGAAACTTTAAAAATCTCTCTCTAATGTAAAACAAGCTGGAACACTTTGAAACACTTTCCTCCTAAAATAAAACAATTGGGCAGGGAATGTTTTCAAACCATCTTCTCCAGTCAATTTTTTAAAAATGTTGATTACTTTGTTTCTATTTCCAGAAAAATGAATACTGTCATTGGGTAAAGGAAGGGCTTTATAAGTTTTTGTGTTTAGATGCAAGTCAGTGAAGCACAGACAGGTCCAGGGCTGATTCTCTGCCTTGAAGCAGCAGAGATGGTTTCCTCTCCAGGGCAGAATCTATCCCCTCTCCTGGGAATGGCCGTGACCTATGTAAACTCTCAGACTTTGCCAAATCATTTTTTTGGTGACTACAAAGCAGATCTGTTCAAAACCCTGGCAGATAGCAAGCTACCAATTAAAATCTGTAGCAGATTTTAGAAAAATATCTCAGCATGTGCTCTGTTTCTACCTAACTTCTATAAACAGAAAAGGTTAATGCTAATTTTCTGTGCAGCACTGGCTAAGCCAATTAGATTTTCAAACCTTTGTGTCTGAAGTTAAGCATAAAAATTATTTTTCAGGTATTTAAATAAAACTGGCTACATTTTCTGAGAAGCTGAGGATCTTCTGACGCAATTTTCTTTAGACTTCATTAAAACTTCAGTTAATCTGTGTAGCTGTATGTTCTGTGTCTGGGTTAAACTGAGACTTTTTCTATTTTAAATCCCAATTTGGATTAGGAGCTCAATTCTAAATTATGTCCTGAGTTTATTTCTAAGCTTGCCAAGAGCAAAATTATTATAAAGTATCCCAGGCAGATATCTTGTTCAGGAGAGAGACTTAATCCCTATAGGAAAACAAGAATTATCCTGCATATTTAAAATGGAAATTTCAGCATGTGTTTTCATTTGAAACCAAAAGGGTTTTTTTACTTTTTTCTCCAGGGAAAATAAGAGGCACTTCCTTTCTCTAGTGCTTCATATGCTCATCTGGGAAGTAGGAAGCATATGCATGCTTTTGCTCTTATTCAGTTAAACCAGGATGCCCCAGCTGACTTGGGTTATTGGTATTATTACAGAGATATTGGTATTATTGGTATTGGTATTATTACTGGGATATTGATATCACAAACACATTTTGTCTGATTAATTTGACCACCGAGCTCCTAGTTGGAGTCAAGGAGTAGACTCAAAATATGTATCATGACATATTATATATTTCTGTGGGAAATTTAGCTATGATAACTTCCCTTTCCCAAGCACAACATTTTATCCAGACTTTTAGGCTCCTGAAGATGGCATTTTCTGATCGACTAAATCAACTACTTGGGATCATCCCCAGTCTGAATGTTTGTTATCAACAGGAATGGGCTCTGCTTGTCACTTTGCAAAACTGATGCTGGGAGATCGAGTTCTACAATGGCTGCAACACTGTAAAGTGATCCCATTCATATCTACACTCCACATGTAGCAAAGTAGAGCCTCAATCCCTTATTAGATTTTCCAAATTCTATGATAAAATAAGTTAAAATTATAGCAAAGATGAGACATGTGGAACTGGTATTATCAGAGGATCTTCACTTCACTTGAGATCATATATATCATATATATATATATATATATATGAGGCTCTATATATATGTGTAGTAATATGTGCTCAGTGCCCCAGAAGTACATCACCAGAAATTCATCCATCAACACATAACAGACATGGTAACTACACCTTGAAAACAATTCAAATAAACTTGTGGTCAAGTGAGACCTGAAAGTCAAATATTTCTGTGTCTTTCTGAAAGTTGTGTTGCAACTGAACACATGATGGGTTTCAGGCAAGAACCTGAAGGTGTGAGGGGTGCAACTCATCTTGTTGGAAAGTTGTGCACCTAAGACAAAACCTAAGGAGACAACTCCTCTTGTCCTAACAGTGTTTCAGATAGGTGGTATGGATCACCTCCATCAGTTTGTCCTCCTAACACTGAGGTGAGCTGTGACAACAAAACAAAATTGAAATTAATTTTGAAAACAAAATTAATTCTCCATCATGATTGTCCCCATGGAGCTTTGATCCCTTCAAGACAACAAACATGATATAGTAGACCCCTGACAGCAATGCCATTAATTTGGGTGGGATTTGTGTAGCAGCAAGGATCATTCCACTTGGTGATCTTCACTGGTAAGACTGGCTGGAAGACAAGCCTTCAGAAAATAAGGGAGGGATTTGTTTTCTTTTGTTTGTTTTTTTAAATATAGAAGCTATTTTATTGAGGCTTTCCTTAACCAAGGATGGAATTTTGATGTGATTTGGAAGTTGGAGGAACAGCTTGGAAACACTGGTATTGCTATTTATATCACTCTTTAGTTAGCAGTACTGTAAGCTATTAATATCACTCCCTGCATTGGTCACAACAGAATGAAAAAAAATTAAAGAAAGAGATGAATTTTCTCATTCTTGTTTTTGTTGTGTTTTTTTTTAATAACTATAAAATCTATAAAATAGTCCAAAGAATAAAAAATATCATATTAGAAGCAAACATGGATATAAAAATAATGATAAGAATAACTACACAATCTGTTCTTAAGGCAGAAAGCAGGGTAATTAACTCTGCTTCCATCCTGATTGTCTCATATGAATTTATGCAATTTCCTTTATTTTCTCCTTTGTTGGTTCTATTTTTCTTTACCCGTGTGCTTTTATCCTTTCTGTTGTTTATTCATGACAGAGCTGGTTGCAGCTTTCAATCAAAAAAAAAAAAAAAAAAAGAAAGGAAAAAAATAAAACAACAACTACACCATCCTCCAACTGGCCAACAAGGAGGTTGGAGACCACACGGGGATCAAAGTGATATGAGGACAACAGGGGTTTCATTAAAATGTTCTCCTCTCTGCCTGAGGAAAGAGCAGTGAGGACAGGGTGAGAGGAGGAGGGGGGGAAGGGAAATCATCTGGCCCAAACAAGTTTAACTAAAAAAAAAATCCAAGCAAACCACCTGTGGTCTCCTTGGAAACTGGCTTGCAACCCCTCCAGCCACCTTTTAATGAAACCCCAGAGCCCCTTTATTAATTTATTAAAGAATCTATTTTCTGAAGATTCATAAACCGCACATAACTCATATTCCAACACATCTCTGCTATGCTAATAGCGCGTGCTGCCATGAATAATTAATTCTTTAATTAGTAATAATTGGAGGTTGTTGTATAGGTCAAACCATCAGGCTGACAGCATGCTGCTGTCAAAATGTCATATGAATTAACAGGGCTGTGGCCCTTTCTGCACAGAATGATTCGTTATTTGAGGTCAGGTGCCCCCTCTTCCCAAATTTTATTGTTTGAATGGGCTGCTTTAGAAGGTGTGGAATATGTAAAAAAGAAACATTTAATAGCATTTATGGCACAAAAGAAAAGCTGCAGACCCTCTGCTGATTTGTATGGTGGTGGATCTTGCTTTGAGAAGTATTTGTTCCCCCTGGGGAAAAAACAAGAAAGGAGTGGAACTGACATTCAGCACTCAGCCAAATAATGACTTTTAGGTCGAAATCACTGTCCATTTTCTACATCACTTCAAGGACTACACTTGCAGTTCTAGTTCTTCTATTCAATAGATGACCAGAAGAATGTATTCTTTGGAATAAATATCCTGAGATCTAAACTCAATCCTTTGGCTGTTCCAAGCCTGAGGAATTTCGAAACATTCTCCAGTTTTTCAGGGTAATGCAGAAGTCACTGGTATGGATAGGCTTGGAAGTGGAGTGTTAGTACTGCTCTGCACTTTAGGAAAGCAATGATCAGCACCACAGAAGGGTGGTGAGTTACCCTACAAAGTTAAGCTACTTGACTAGAAAGAATGATTTGGGAAAGAAGACAAATTAATGAGACATAAATTCTGGAAGTATTTATTCTGCATCTATTTATTTCACTCTTGGTTGAATCACACTCTAGAGAAGGAGAATGAGTCAAACCAAGAGTGAAAATTTCCTAGAAGAGCTCTTAGCAGACCCCTGGGACCTGAACTGCACCAGAATTTCTCATTTGAGGAGCAAGTAACAAGGCTTATCTGAATTCACTGGAACCTCAAGGAGAGATCAGGCATGCTTATGGAGAACAAAGCTTTGAAGATCACTAGATATGTGGAAACTACAAGTGAGTCTTAAAGTGCCTGACTAGGAAATACTGGAAACTGGGGAAATATGACAAGGAATTACCAGATATATACCAAAATATTACCGATCTTATTATTTCTCTATAGGCACATGCATTTGGTTGCTCTCAGAGACAGTATGATGGGTTGACTGGACCTTCAGTGTGATCTAACACAGACATTATGTTATAAAGAACAATTCCTGAATTTGATGAACTTAACATCCATGCTTTTGATTATTTTATACATCTCTTCTAAGGGAAGCAGCTGATTTCTTCTGATGCAGTGAGGTTATTTACCAAACCTGCACAACCAAAGTGGAGTGCTGGGTGAAGACAACCAAACAGGTTTGCTATGGCTAAACAGCACAATAACAAGAAGAACAGAAGAGACTCTGTCCCAGTTTGAAGGGTAAAAGAGTGGTGACACAGCTTAGTGAGGTGATTGCAATGGTAGCACAAGATAGAGCAACAGATATGCATCAGATGTGGTAGGGTAAATCACCAAGCCAGAGAGTCCTACACTATCACAGTTTCACTGGCAGACCCAGACGTTAAGCACTGGTGGAGCAAAGGATTTTAATTCATGCATTTCATTTCACTTGAAAGACACCAACCTGAATGGGTTGGCGTTGCTGGAGTCAGCGCAGAAATGCAAATACACACAGCCTTAATCATAACCAAAGTGAATGAAAAGTCCCCTAATTCACAGTAGAATGGATTGGAGCCCAAGAGCCCACTCTTCTCAATTCCTGCTCTGACTACAAAACACACATTCTTTCTTCAGAGGAGCAACAGTATCAGCCTTTTTATTCCTCTCTTCCTTGTCTGCTAACAGAAGAATTAGTAAGTGGAGGCTAAGCAAATGCAAAAAGGGCCTGAGTATGTTCTCCAGTTGAAAGAAGATTAAAACCAACTCTGTCTGTAAAGAGGAAAAAAAAAAAAAAAAACCAAAACCAAAACAGAAACAAAACCAAGAATATAAATATATAAAAATATAGGCAGTGGAGAAGTCAAAAAATAGTGTTGTCAGAAATCCTTTCATATCATTACCTATTGATGTTTTTTCTTAAAAAAAAAAACAAAAAGGAAGGAAAAGTAAGGAAAAAGTAAGGAAAAGGAAGGAAAAGGGAAGGAAAAGGGAAGGGAAGGGAAGGGAAGGGAAGGGAAGGGAAGGGAAGGGAAGGGAAGGGAAGGGAAGGGAAGGGAAGGGAAGGGAAGGGAAGGGAAGGGAAGGGAAGGGAAGGGAAGGGAAGGGAAGGGAAGGGAAGGGAAGGGAAGGGAAGGGAAGGGAAGGGAAGGGAAGGGAAGGGAAGGGAAGGGAAGGGAAGGGAAGGGAAGGGAAGGGAAGGGAAGGGAAGGGAAGGGAAGGGAAGGGAAGGGAAGGGAAGGGAAGGGAAGGGAAGGGAAGGGAAGGGAAGGGAAGGGAAGGGAAGGGAAGGGAAGGGAAGGGAAGGGAAGGGAAGGGAAGGAAAGGAAAGGAAAGGAAAGGAAAGGAAAGGAAAGGAAAGGAAAGGAAAGGAAAGGAAAGGAAAGGAAAGGAAAGGAAAGGAAAGGAAAGGAAAGGAAAGGAAAGGAAAGGAAAGGAAAGGAAAGGAAAGGAAAGGAAAGGAAAGGAAAGGAAAGGAAAGGAAAGGAAAGGAAAGGAAAGGAAAGGAAAAAACCACTAGAGATTGTACATAAAAGTTGTTTTTTGTTGACAATGCAACAAGGTCAAGTAGGATTTTACACGAACTCTCTTTGAAATCCACATCAAAGGTCTGGTTTGTAAAGGGAAATGAGTGTGGTGGTGGTGGTGAACATTGCTGCAGATTTGCTGCTCAAAATACAGGGGACAATTTATGTTGTCTTGAAAAAATACAAAGGTTTATTGGTATGCAAATGATATAAATTAATATGTCAATCAGATTTTAAGTGTCAACAACTTGTGACTGTGCTTCAATATGATCCCACCAAACATTCATAGTGATAATAGGGTATTGGCAATTGTGTTCAAAAGATGACAGAACTCAAATATTTGTCTCTGGAGAAAGCATGGTCTGTTTAATGGTCAAAGCATTAGCACAAAGTGAGACAGAGGTTGTTTTACTCCTACTTTGGTCTTGAGTCTACTGCAAGACCAGCCACACATTACTTATTCTAGGTACCTCATTTGCCCCAGCTCTGAAAAGCAGAGTGCCTGGGAACTTACAGGAGAAGAGAGAACTGGTATAATCTTCTCCTGAAGTTTATTTCTTGCCCCTGGTGTGCAGTGTCCTGGCAGAAGACACAGGCTTTTGCTCTCTCTACCCATTCTTGCAATGAGTCTTACAGCTCTTCTCAACAAAAGTCTGCAGCAACAAGTTTCTTTCTGGAGCTGGCATGAACTCTGTGTACCACAGTCTGTCTCTTTTGTTCCTCCTTCTGTCCACAGAACTTTCCATTTTCTGTTCTCTCACCACCACCTGCACACTGGCTTCATTTCTTCGGAAGATTTTCTCCAGCGTCTCTTAATCTCTTTTTGTAAGGCAGAATTGTTCTCTTTTTTTTTATTATTATTTTTTATTTTCCATCTGGTTTCCTTCCCATTTCTTTCCACAGTTCTCTTGTTCAGAAAACTTGTTTTTCTACTCACTCTTCCAACAAAGAAACTCTTATTCTGCCTTGTTTTCCTATTTTTACAGGCATCTACCCAGCCTCTGCATACTTCTTGTTTAGTGGTTATTACTATTATTACTATAACATTTTAATGCACTGATCTGTGGGTCTTAATGATACTTAAACCACCAACCATACGTTGGAGACCCTGTGGTGTTTTTTTAAGAAATCTTTATAGGTGTTGCTTTTGACTCTCTTCTTAACTTCTGTGGCTAGTAGAAGGTCCAAATCACTCACCTTATATTCTTTGGGCTTTGGTTTTTTTTTAATTTTTTTTTTATTTTTTCCTTTTTCCTTTCTTCTTTCAAATTTTTACTTTCTTCTGCCTTCTTGTTCCCTTTTCAAAACAAGAAGATGGTGTGGTTCAGGTATCTTATAAAATGTACTTGTCCCAGACACTGATCAGGAAGGCCTAGAATGCAAGGATCTCAGTTCCTGTCTGAATTCTAAAATTGTTTTTTTTTGTGTGTGTGAGTATTGTGTAATAAAATAACTTTCATCCTGGGCATAGGTTGTGTCCTGGTTAGTATAGTATCCCTTTGGCCTTGACAATTTTACTTTCCAGTTATTATCAGACATAGTATGGATGCACAGGTTAATTAAAACATAAAAAGCAGTCACTGCCCTAAGGTACCTGTTGGTTTTTTTTTTAGCTCAAAGGAGACAAAATAGCTTTGCACAACTTCTCTGTGGCTTCTGTGGGTTCCTCTCATGGTTCCAGCCTCCAGGGGCCATGGCAGCCAACTCAACCATCACTGGGACATCACTGAACATCACAGTGTTTTAGAAGCAGTGGGCAAAGCTTTAAGTGTCAAAACCATGTCAGTAACCTAGTACAGGTTTTCATTACATTTATCCCTTGAACATAAATTTCTAAATTATATCTTTGATTGGAGAAAAATATGCAGAAAGCCTTCTGTTTTGCACTGTGGTTGATCCCCTGTTCTGTCGTTTGCACTCCATTTTCCCTAAATGCAAAGAAAAGGTGAAGAAATACTATGAAGAGGTTTGAAAACTTGTGTTTCTGGACATGCCAAGGATTCTCCATTTAGGAAACACATAAAAGTAAAAATTCCTAAAAAAAAAAAAACAAAACAAAAAAACAAAACAAAAAACAAAAAACAAAAAAACAGAAAGAAAGAACATATTTATAACATATTTATGCATTTACAATTTTATTTAAAAGGCAACTTTCTTGAAAATGAAATCTTCTTTTGGTTCAGTGGGCATTTAATGGTAATTGTTCCACTGTGAGTAGGTGCAGTGGTGCAGCAGTGATGCCTCTGCACTGCTTTTGGGTTCCAGGGGGAACAGGTCAAGTCAAAACTCTGAGCTTCAAGCTGAAGAGTAAAACAGAGATCAGTTTGAGGAGTGCATCTGTATGTCTTAGATATTTTTTCTGTCTGAATTGCTGTATTTTTATTCCATAAAGAGTATGTAGATGGCATGTAAATGTTATGTAAATTGGGTCCATAGTCCATTAAAGCGCAATATTATAATCACTAATACCCTATAGGCATGGACAGATCAACCAACCAAGTTTTATTTGATCTTTGTCAGAGGCAGTGAGCTCTTTTATGCAATATTTTGTGTTCGTGCCTTTATTGTGAAGCTCATCGTTTCAAAATGTGTCTGTGTGGGATAAATAGAGGCTGTTGATGTGCATTTCTGCAGCAAAGTTCAGCAAGTACATCACTAGCAAAGAGAGGTTTTATAGATAGACCAAAATGAAGGAATCCTGCCTTCCAGTGAGAATTTCCACCCAAAGTGATCACCAAACCACTAGACTTGAACAACCCCAGATTGTGTACAACACAGCCTTCAACACCTGCTACTTTCACTAGCCAAATTAAAAGAAAACAAGTGTATACAAAAAAGACTGGAGGGCTGTTTGGCCCTCCAAAAATATATTCCTTACTAATTGACACAAGACTGTTAATAAATATTAACTAGTTTACACAGCCCATGAATGTACTTAATGAAATGGTAGTTGAGGGGTTAATGGGTTAACTGGGGAAAGGAAATGAATCTTCAAATGTATCGAAATCTGGTAAGTGACTTAGTCTAATTAATAATTTACATTTCAAGATTACATTTTTCTAGTTGTCATGTGCACTTTTGAAAGTTAAAGCTATAAATAATAAAAGACAAACCTAGGTAAATTCACAGTTTTCACTTTTAGGAGATGGGGTAATTAATCACTGCATTAACATGGCAAGTGTTGTGATGGATTCTTTATCATTAGAATTTTTTTAATCAGAAATGATTTATTTTATTTTGGAGAACCAATGAACAGCTGTGACACCAGAAACTGAACCATCTTTACTCTTTTTTTAATACTCAACATCTATCTCAAATTTTATTCATTCTTTCCAGTTCTCCATTGTCATCTGCTAAGCCTTACGTAGTGACTTTTAATGATGCAGCTTGGAAGAATATAATATAGCTTGTTTTTCCTTAGACTCATGAAGATGATATTGTATTTGTTGTTGAAGCAACTCCTAATGCTGTCTTGTGAACTTCCATAATGGGAGGTGCCATCCTACCCACGTTGTGGAGCATGAATTTGAAAAACAGATCTTGTAGTTCTCAGTCAGTATTTCTGTTTTTACCCTTCTACTATCAATATTGTCACTTTTCAGTCATCTTTGATAAATATGTAAGATGGGAGGGACTGAATATTCCAGGAGTTAAGCATCTTTCTCCATTAACTATAGATGAAGTGTGTAAGCAGTTTGGACCAGACGTACAGCTGACATACAGACATAGAGCATAGAGGGTGAAATTTTCCACCCCTCACACCACTGGTATGGCTATGATGTAGCTGAAATCAATGGCAGGATTTCATTTAACCTCCTCCTCAGCTCTTCTTACTTGTTCACTAGGAGTTAGGCTGGATGTACAGACACAGTTTGGTGTTCCAGATTTAAGGCAGTGCTCACACACCTTGGAAGTAAGGAGAGACCAGAGATTAAAAGGAATGTGGAACCCCATACACTGCAGCCTTTTCCCCGGGGGCTTTTACTGAATTGTTCTTGTAATAAACAATGGCCTTTGGAAAACAGTAAAAGATCTGTTCAAAAGTCATGAAGAGTTGGATCTCCATCAGTCTGAGCTATGCTAAACACTGGGAAGAATACAGGATATTGCTACTTTGAATTCTGGAACATTAGAGATCCTAATTCATGAGCAAAGCATTCTCAAGCTGCATTCTTGGGTATATGACAATTGTATGTGAACTAGAAATCAGACACACAATATTAGTAGTCTGAGGTGTCAGGAATAAGTGGTGTGATGAAGTCAGAAAAGCACTGCTAAATCTGCTCATGCAAACCCAATCTTCTGCAGAAAGTGGACTAATCTCTCCCCAACCATGCTGGATTTTCATTGCATTTCTTATTAAGCACTGCATAATACAAAACTAATACAAAGTTTACATGCATTTATGCAAGTAAATCCATATCTTTAATTCTCCTTTAAAAATAACTAACATTAAATTATTGTAACATTTCTGAGCTATGTTTGAAATCTTTAATCGTTCAGTTTCCATATATCAGAGAAAACAGAACTCCCAAAGAAAGAAGATAACTCCTGAACAATTTACTGATATATAACTGATCCTGAAGTGTCTGTTAAATGTAATATCACCTTTCTTAGGCAGATTTTTAATGTTTGGGAGTTGGTCCTCTATTTAGCACAACTGGTTCATTCTACCCCAAGTTAGCCACATCTTTGTAGAAGTAGTAGTTACTCCATATCTGCTTAAACAATGAGTTAGGATATGTGGGAAGAGGGGCACAAGAAAAGAAATAATTGTTGTTAAAAATTTTGAGGACACAAATTCATTCAGGAGTGAAAACAAATAAATATGGATTTATAATAAAAGATAAATACTTTTGTCTTAATATCTTCCTGTTTTGCGGGCTTCTATTATATTTGCTCTGAAATATCTTCTTGGTTAAAGGATTATCAGGGATTTTGTTTGTTTGAATGATGGGAGAATAGAAGATGCATTTCACTAACCTTAAACCATCCCTGACACCACCAGATGAATGTCAGGTCTAGTCAGGAGAAACAGCAATGACAGGAATTCCTCTGCTTCTTCGAACAGATTAATCTATTGGAAATGACATTTACCCCTCACGAATGGGTCCTGTACAAAGATTTTTGCACCATATACTTGACATAAACTTCTTAGGACCTCTCCAGAAAGGCACTTCTCACACACATGAGGATGGTTTTCACCTTGCAAAAACCTCCTACAGCTCTGATCTAGTAAAGAAACTCAAGTGCTCAAGTGAGGATGTTTACTTTATCAATAGTAAAATGTCCAAGTGAGGAAAATTCCTATATACATAAATAACTTCCAGACTGTGTCTTGTCTCACCCTATGATGGGATCAAGTTTGGACATGACTAAATGTGCTTTTTACAGACTTTTCTTCTGAAATTAACACACACGTATTTTACTTTAGTGATGGTGAAAATTTTGAAGTAAAATCCCTCACACAGAATACTTGAGACAGCAGTTAATTCATTACTTGTTTTCATGTTTTTTTCCTAGCTTGCCTGTCTACCTACCTACTTTTCTTGTGTGCCTGTCTATCCATCATTAATCCATCTATTAATCTTCCAAACCAATTATCAAGTACAGCTGAAAACCCAAAGTTTTCATTCAGGACATTGTATACCCAAAGAACCTAAGTGTTAGCTTACTACTTACATTCATTTTGAAGACAATCTATAAAACTTTTCTTCCTTTTCTATAGACTTTGAATATATGCCCTTGCCAGGACATGTGAGGTCACTGATGTTGTCAAAGATGATCTTTGTCAGTTATTGAAATGAGAACTAATTTGACCTAATCTAAGCTGACAGACAAAATGGTTCATTGGTAAAACAAGCCAGTTCCAGGAGCTGGTGCTAAAGAAGAGTAAGGGAGCAAAAAAACTGGTAGGTTTACTCCTTGAGTTAAGGTTTTGAAAACTGGACTTTTATGCATCCATAATGAATCCAGTCAGAGCTAATAGTGGGAAGAATGTGTGCTGACATACCTCTTACATTATATTTACACAAATTAATTACATTTCTTCATTACAGTTTGTTCTTTTGTCATGCTATACATTTAATTTCACTGTAATAGAATTATCATTATTATAGTTATATATACATTATAAGCCCATTATGATTTTTGTTGTGAGTGTAGAATCCAAGAAGCACTGATATTATTCTAAAAATCTATACCCTAACAGATTTTATTCTGCCAGAACAAAAAATTAATGCTGTTCATATCACGTAAACCATTAATCCTTACTCTGATTATGTCAGGAAAAAAAATTTGATTTTCTTGAAAAGGGTAAATCTGCTTGGCTTTTCTTCTGCAGAGCATTTGAGCATGTGCTGGACTTTGCTAGGCAGGAGATTGTGCTACCTGAAGCTAGTCTCAGCTATTTTGCCTCTGTAAGTAAAGCTACAGATGAACTTTGGTACTTGTGGGATCAAGGCCAGGGAAGACAAGTGGTATAAGGAAGATTGATGGGACTCTGCCTGCTATTAAGATTAATCACATAAAATTAAAGATCCTCTATCGCCTTCTGCCCTTTGATTGTTGTTGATGTGACAGTGTCATAACTGATATATCCAGCTCATGGACATCTCTTAATAGCTAAATGAAGATATTCTGCTTTCTGCACAGTCCCATCATGAAATGAACTCAGCAGTTGTTAAATATATGTGCACAATTCTTATATATGGTTCCGATTTATAACAAGAAAAAGGGCAAAGATAAAATAATATTAAACATTAGCACCTAACATTCAGCAAGCAGCTGCCTTTCCCAAAGATCCTGCAAAGCTTTATGGACGTAACAGCTCTTAAGCATTCACTTCACCCATCTGTGAAACACAGTCACCTAAGGCTGCTTAGACTGCTCTGAACGTTTTCCTTTTAACAGCTTTGAATGGAAATGGGCTCTTTGTTCAAAGTGAGAATGTTTATGGAAAATATTCATCTCATTGAATAATAGTAAAAAAAAAAAAGTCTTGTTTTCCTCCATCTAAACAAGCTTGTTTGGTTGGTTTTGTTTTGTTTTGTTTTCTGTCTAAAAAACAGACAATATTTAAGTATGCAGTTAGAGGTAAAAATCCTTTTAAGAATAATTTTATGAGGGGAAAATGACAGCTTTTTTGTTATTTGCTGACACCTTGGTCTTGATTGCTCATAATAAGCTGCAACACCTTAATCTGCTGGGTAAACTATGATGCACTTATGAGGAAGAAAATTTGAAGTACCAAAATCACTGAACACTCTATATTTCCTAGTCCTATCAGGAAATTCAAAGGATCTTCACGTGTTTAGGAATAAATTCAATAATTAAAATGTTGAAAATAAGTTTGAGATAATTCAAGAAATAACTCCATAAAAGTAAAGTATTGCAAAGGGGGAGAGAAAATATATGAAGTCTAAAGTGGCAAATAATTTGGTTAAGGCTGGAGACATGTAAGTTATTTTGAGTTGGTTTTTTGTAGGTTTTTTTGTAGATCACTATGTGTACAAAAGATACTCTCTGGGGAAAATAATACACTGGCAAAATAAAAAGGAAAAATAAAAGACAAGTTGCTCTTTATACTGAGTTGAACAAATTGAATTGCTCAACTCAAATAAGTAACTTTTAGCTTCATTTCTGAACACTTATTTACATTTTAAACTCGTTAAGAACAAATAATGTTTTAAATTGAAAATTCTTTTAAATGGAAAATTAAAAACTTGTGTATTTTCAGGTTGTAATTTCTGTCATATCAATGTGCATAAACAAACAAAAACCAAAGGTATCATATATTTCTTAGAGAGAGATCGTCCTAAAAGTGTTTGATGTCCAAATCTAGTATTACTTACCTTCCCTCAGAATTTAAACTAATCCAGGGGTTTCTTTGAAGTGCTGTTGTTTTCCTGGCATCTTGGCCTAAAACAGAAAGGTCGGGGAGGTGTTTGATGCTAAGAACCAACACTGCAATGAGAGAAGTTTAAGGGAATTCCTGTATATCAACAGAAACCACTTCTCTTCTTTTTGAATGTTTTAGTGGCTGCGATAAAAAAGACAAGGGAATTCCTTCTGATATTGGAAAAGGAGAGATTAGGGCAAATAGAAAACCATATAAATGCTTTTCCCCCTTTTTTTTTTTGATTCAAGAGACATGATGAAAAACCTATCTGTTTTCCCTCTGTGTGTTTGTGTCTGAATTTGTATGTATGTATTTACAGTTCTATGTGATATGCATTCCTCTCCAGGCAGGCTCCTGTCTTATGCATCAGATCCATTCTTATTGTTTTATCGGGTGAAATTTCCCCTTACACTAAAACAAGTTGGATTGCAACAGTGATAAATTGAATAAAAAATTAGATACACTTCTACTGCCTCTCTTTTTTTTTTTTCCCGTCATCTACCCGGGATACTGACCACATAAAGTTAGTGTTTAAAATAAAATTATTCAAATCACTATTGAATAAATAAAATATTCTACATGCTACGGGTTCTGTCTCAGCCATGAAGAATGAATATGATGTGTAAAGTGCTACTGCCTACCACACACTTGAGTTATGGGTCACAAAAGAAGCAGAACACTTACCCTAGGGACACAAGCTATCCCACATTCCAAATCTGCAATGGCATCATAATTTCTGGATGTCTGTAATCTTGGAGTTATTACCACTCCTATATTTTGTTTCAGGTTTTCTATCCACGCCTCATAATGTTTCTATGAAATTAGTGTACAAGTTAAAAGGTCAATTAAACAAATAAACCAGCAAAACACAAACTGTATTCTACCCTATAAAACCAGTGTTCTTGAGTCACTTTTCTTCTGGGGAGGAGTGAAAATGGACACCTTCTGTCATGCTCTGAAGATCAAAACCCTTGGGTTATTAGGGATACAAGCCTGGAAATGCAGGTGCTGAAACTAATTGTCTTACATGAACTGAATCCTGCTTCCAGAGATCCTCTATCCCTACCCCCAATATTTTTTTTTTTAATTTTTTTTTTTTTTTTCGTGGATGGTCAGTTCAGTGTGCAATAAGTCTTAAAAAAATCACATGTAAAGCTAATAGATAATCTAAAGCTAATTTCTGGTTGATTCTCTGGCCAGAAAGTGTTGTCATCTGTCTCAAAGTTGATTAGTGTTACCAATTTAGTAAGATCTTCAGCAAAATCCTATCAATGGGCAAATGCCTCACATACCTTTCTGTTCAAACACAGAGAGGATACCCACCAGAATTAGTCTGGGTAAAGAGCAGAGACTCAAGGACTGGACATAATCCAGAACAACCTGAACCAGTTGTACTTGTTTTGATCTTTGTTTGGACCGTATGATATCCAAAAGTTATTTCCAATCTAAACTATCAGATGATTTATGCTTGATATTCTGCCTTGGTTACTTTAAGCTGATAGCACAACTTTCACTTTTGACCTGTTTTGTGTTCAACAGCAACAACAATAAAACACACACTCTCAAGTAAGAAGTTATTACAGAAAGCTCTGAGCCAGAAGCAGAGAACTGCTGGAGAAATGATTAAGAAAGTCCCAAAACACATAAGACCAGAGACCTCAAGGGGTTCACTAAAACTATGAAAGTAACAGGGGCACAGAGTTGAAAGGAGCTTGATGTCTTTTCTAGGCTATAGAACACAACAACCTGCACCTAAATAGTGTTCCAGTGATAGGCATAGCTGCTCTGATGAAATTGGGACCTACCTGAACTGGCAATGATGCAGAGTCATGCTGTAGAGTCATGAATGGGTCTTAATATGATAGTGAATATATAGTCAGTTCTACATTAGGAAGTAAAAAAATACTAATATATAAACATGGGAAAAGGTTCTTGGCCATTCTTATTAAACTGGCTATATGGTGGCTGTTTTGCTTTTGGTCCATGCTATTCCTGTAAGCCATTACAAGATTGAGAATTAACACAGAAAAAGAAATCTTTCATCAGGTTGAACTCCAGTGTCTTTTCCAACCAAGGTAAATCTGTGATTCCGTGGTTCTGGATATGTATGTGGTAATCCTTTGGAGGTTAAGAGAAGCCAGGCAAAGAGATACCAGATATACTCAGGACCAAATAACTGGTTAACTTATTAGTTAACTTTCCATTAAAGTACTCACTTGGTTTCATTGACTCTCAATGACTCCCAAAATCTGGAAGAGAGAGAGATCTGATTTCAATGTCTATCTTTTCCTCTTTCATTTTTAGAAGGTGCTTTTGCTAGACCATACACAGTTGTGTTTAGATATGAATTGTATTTTAACCTCTTTTATATCTACCACCTGGATCACTGGCCACCAGAATTGATGGAATTGGATGGTGAAATATAGGCAGCTTGATTTTCACTGCAGTTACCACTGTTACCAGTTGTGGGATAATTGCTTCCTTCAGGTAGAAAAGGTAAAGAAAAGGAAGTAAAGTCGGGCAACTGTCCTAAGCTACTACTCATCATAGACTTTAAACAGGGGAGGAAGACAAGTACCTCCAGAAGGTGACACCTCTTCAGGCCTCCAGATCCTGGTTCAGAAGCATGAAATCTCCTGTTGTTCCATTTTATAGTTGTCAGAAGATGATCTAAGGCATCCACACAATTACTGACCATATAGGAAGACACAATTACACTCTATATGTAACATCTCTGCTTCCAAACCTGAGATTCCAAACCACCAGCTTTATGCCTGGCTTCATGACAGCCATCCACTGGTGCCAGTAGAAGACAAAATCATTTGGGGAATCTTTTCAAGACAGAGAAATAGGTACTTCAGCAGAATCTGGAAAACTGATATCTATTATGAATTTGAGAGAGGAAGATCTGTTAATTTATATTACTTTGCTTAGCTCTTATCAGGCTCTGCAGGTATGTCTACAACAGACAAATTAAATTGAACACTATATTTAGATGTAGTCAGTACTTTTTGAAGTAAAATGAGCCAATCCATTTCAATGGATCAGAGACAGACAAGTAATATAAGACCAGTGGCAGACTTCATCTGGAATCAAGTCCCATGCCTTTAGGAAAAAACAGGACTTTTGAAAATCTATACTGTGTAGGTATGCAGTCAAGAGATTTTAAAAAGTTCAAGAAGACCAGCATAGAGATATCTTCATTAGGGACTGAGTTTAAGGAGGTATATGGCTAGCATTAAGATGTCCACAGCATGGAAAGAGTCATTCCTTATCACATCATGGGATAGGGCTACTCTTGTGGCAAAGGCTTCCCATCCATCCAGCTCAGGTCTATAGAAACCCTGGTCTGAGCTATTTATATGAGCCAGGAGCTCTTCCTCCTGTCTGAAGGCATGTGACAAAGACCAGTCTGAGTTCATGGTGCAATTCCCTTCTCCATCCAGTACATCCAGATCTGTGTAGCTCCCTGGGAAGCAGTGGGGCAGGTGATATTCCCTGAGCAATGCTCAGCATTTCTCCTTTTCTCTGTCACCTCCTCCTCGAGAGGAGATGCTCAAGGAAAGAATGTTGTGCTGACACCTTCATCTCCTAGTGTGATTTTCCTTTTCCCAGGGAAAGAAACAAGCTGCTTGTGCAGAGCAGTGTGTGTGGCAGGAGCTTACTGCTGAAAAACATCCCACTGAAGCACTAGAAATGGGGTACAAGATTCATCAAAAAATCCTCTTCAGGTATAGAGATCTGTGACAATATCAGAGGAGGGCTGCTGTCAGCTGCCTGTTATTCTGCTGCATACTGAAGCTTCCCCAGGTGTATCCCCCCTAGCTAAGGTGTGGGACCCTGCTGAATACCAGCCCCTTTGTTGTATATTACCATGTAAGCTAAGCTGTCACGAGAGTTGCCACTATATATGGTGAGCACAGAGATTAATCCAATTAAACCTCCACTGACTTTTCCACATTCCTCATGTTGCAGCCACTATCTCTTCACAGGTAGGCATTAGAGCATGGGTAAGATTAATTAAATGATGTTTATGAAGTGGCAACCCAACAAAAAGCATGAGGGAGGGAGTGATTAGCAGCTAAGCTTTAAGCTATGATTAACAGCTAAGCTTTAACCTACCATAACTGCTGGTGATCCTTAACCTTTTGATGTCAATTTTAATTTTAAGGATGGACTTAAAAAAAAAAAAGGCATTAAGGTAAAAGCATTGCACTCTCTGACCTGAAGTTTATATATAATCTATGTTTCAGTTTTTTCCAACAACTGAAGAAGATCCCTAAAGATAGTGCAAGGTTTATACAATAGAAGGTAATATGAATAACAGCTTTATTGTGGAAAAATAAATAAATATCCAGGAATTAAAACTAACAAATATGTTCAGTTTTAAATTTATGTAGTCACATAATGACACAGATGGTAAATTTTACTGATACATATTTTTCCCTGGTGGAGAACACACAGTTGCAATCCAGAATGACAGATTGTATCCTAGGCTAAAACTGTGTCAGACAAAAAGTAATCATAAGATGCTATCATATAATTTGCACTGGGGCCAGCCTGAGTCTTGTAAGCATGCTTAGTTCAGCTGCTTTGAATTGTATTTCAACTGGGTTTTCCATCTGTAATAGAGCTCTTGTATTTATTTTATTCTCTCAGTTATTAATACTTCTTTTCACTAGTTTCAAACAATGGTCCCCCTAGCAGTTAACTATTATTATTGTAATTACACAACACTTAATAATGCTAATTATTATTAATACTACTAGTCCCACCCAGAGAATATATTCAACCTGATCTGCAGCCCTTGGTGAGGTCAAATACCAAGATTTTAGTCACCGTTGAATGTGTAGAGTTCTACATGAGATGAGAGTCATTGCTACTAGGTGAGCCATTTAGGCTAAACGAGTCTCTCTAATTAGGCCCCTGCTATTGAAAAGGTAAAAGAAATGTTTCTCCAGAGACTGTTTCACTTTATCCCTTTGAGAAGTTTATTTTAGGATGGGCAAACCACCCTTTGAAGGTGTCCACATCATCTCCAGAAAATCGACTGATGTGAAATATTTAATGTTTTTAATTGCTAATGTTAGAGAAGATTAATCCCTTCTGTGATGCTGACAGTGAGAATTTTTTACACATGAAGACTTAGAAGGAGCATCTACACTGATCAGCTACACACTGTTGTAATCTGTTCTCTGACCCCAGTACCAGCTTTTTGAACAAGATGAAGCTGTTAAACAACATTAATTCCCAGTCTTTGGGAACTCTGTGAGTATTATTTAGATAACCTAGAGCATGTCCATGTGAGGGGTCATAGGCATGGTTCAGTGGTGTAAAAGACTGTATTTGAGTGTCTGAGTTCATGCTTAGGAACTGTTTACTAGTATAGATGCAATCAGATGATCCAACTAAGGCTCAGGTTGCAGGTTTTCATTTTTTCATCACTTATTGTACTTGTGTCTGGAATTTACAGACATGTTAAAGTTCACGTTGATAGTTCTCATTCTGCAAAATTATGTACATGTTTTTTAAACTCATGTGATGTGAATGGTCCATCCAAAGCTGAATTTTGTTCAGTGGGTGTCATGTAAAATACAGTGAGCCATTTTCTCCATGCAGTCTGAATATTCGTTTCAAGAGGGCTATGTATACTTTCCTTCCCCTTTATTTTAAGGGAAGGACAGGAAAGAATTGATGGCAAAGGGTTTTTCTCCTTTTCTCTCTGAGTAAATTCTCTTCAGATTAAAACATTTTAAAAATATTGGAACATTTGCTACCTCTAGTTTGTGTACTCTGAATGAAGCTTCTGAAAAAACAAATGCTGTTCCCATGTCCACCACTGGCTTGCTGGATCATCTTGAACAAAAGTATTTTTCTTCCCATGTTGGACCTTTGCTTTCATGAATCTGAGATTGCTATGGACTGGTGATTAAACACTTTGTCTTTTACTTTATGGCCATGGATATACATTCCTTTTTCTCCTCCTATTCTGACATATAACAACTGAATCAGAGTCAATTGGAAAAGAACTGTGTCTGTAACCAAACCAATTCCTCCATTCATCTTTCACCTTGGCTGCATGAGCAGTAGTGCTGGTCCAGAGAAATAACTATAAATGATGAGGCAACTTCTGCTTTGGCTTCCCTGAGAGTGACAGCAAGATATGGTGCAACACCTGAGCTCACAACCAGCAGAGAAGAAAAAGCCATACAATCCGGGAGACACTTTAGAGCTTGCCCAGTTTACTGCCTCATGAATTCATGCTGGAGCTACCAGTTGAAGGCTTTAGACCCTGTTTACCCTGTCCAACACAATCCCAAGTCTGTGGCATGCCCCTGTAGCCATGATGCAGCCTCACTGCATCCAGTTCTTACAAGGGTAGCACTTATGGACCTTCCTTGGATATAGAATCATAGAATGGTTTGGGTTGGTAGGGACCTTTAAAGGTCACTTAGACCAACATTCTTCCACTGAGCAGGGACATCAACTAAATCAGGTTGCTCAGAGCCCTGTCCAACCTGTTATTGAATGTTTCCAGGGATGGGGCATCTACAGCCTCTCTGGGAAACCTGGCACAGTGTTTCACCATCTTAACTATAAAAAATTCTTGTATCTGGTTCGTATCTACCCTCTTTCAGTTTGAAACCATAAACTATTCCAACAGTCTCCACTTCTGCTCCCCTTTACTCACAGCTCTGGAATTAGCAGGAACTGAAGTAGGGATCTTTCTCCTTCCCAAGCACACATGCAGTAAAGGCCAATAAGCCCTAAAGTACAACAACCCACCCAGTAGGATCATGCCACTGTCTAAAAACTGCTTTTCCTTGGATATATTTGCTCATCAAGTGGTATTGCAAGTCCCACTTCACAGAAAATGCTGCCTGTTATTGTTTCACATTCTTGGCACTCATTACAATGAGTTGGAGTCATAATGGGGTAAGCTGTGAACTTCCAGCAATAACAGTAATAACACAGCAAACAGTCTATTTTTAATGTCCCCATACTTATTTCCTTTGTTCAATGGGGTTGTTAGTTTCAAGAAAAGAAATCAAACTGCAAGAGCTACAGCAGGCTGAAACAATTCTAAAAGGCCAAAGACAGAATGAGAGAACAATAATAATGACAGTGCCATAATGTTCATTTATAAGATGGCTTTCATCCAAAGCTTACAAACTCAGTAGGCAGAGAACAACCTGATGACCATGTGCTTTTGGACTTAAGTCAGGTGAGTCATGGAGAATTTCTAGATATTTTGGGACATTGACTCCTATACTTAAATTTTTCAGGATATTGTAAAATCAAGAGGCTGACTGAACCAAGGTGACAAAAGAAATGTGATTTTAGGAACTAGAAAAGGCCAAAGCCTTTACAGATGGACATTACTTATTTATGGAGGGCTGAGGGCTCTGTGATTTGGTGGTAAAAAAAGCTATCCAAGTCCTGGAGTTGGATCTAGATGATTTCAAATGGGAAACAAAACACTTAGCAGTGATAGTAATTAACTATCAGATCAGCTCACTCAGGAATATTGCAGGCTGTCTCACTTGCAGTGCTAAAATCAGAGCTATATAGAGCTTGAAAAACTATAGTCTAGCTCAGAAAAGTTACGGGGCAGATGTAGGAATAAAATTATAAGGCCTGTATTCAGGAGAGGCTCAGCCAAGATGACTGTAGTGATCCCTCCTGGACCTAAAAATCTATGAATATATAAATCTACTTATTCATTTATTTCCAAAAGGGCTGGGGAAGGGGACAAGTGGGGACACCAAAGATATATTTGTGCAATAGGTTAAAAATAAGGCTGCTTTTCCTACTCTGATATTTTTACTGGACTGATTTAATTCTGAGTATGTTTGTTATTAATTAGTAGCAGTATTTGTAATTAAGAGTAGTAGTACAATAATAATAATTTTTTGCTTCTAAAAGATATCTCTTCTATTCATTTCCCTTCTCCTTCCTTTCCTGTGAGCACAAGGGTTTCTTAGAACACCTGGAGCTTTTCATTTGCCTGTATTTTAATATTATTTCCATTCAAATATGACAATCCAAGGGACTCAAACCTTTCATTTCAAATTATGTCCATTTTCCAATTATCCTCTTAGAGTTCTGTTAGTGGGAGGAAATTTGCCTAAAGAAAGTTTTCAGTCCTGTTTTTTTACAGACTTCTGATGTGTCTTTACATTTATAAATATTATTTTAAAAATATAATTGGTGTACATTTGATTCCATTTTACATGTGAGAGCTAAACTGAAACATATTTATAAATTTACTATTTTTTTTTTTGCATTTCTCTGTATGGAAGACAGATATACAGGCAGATTCTCAAGCTTTGAACCAAGGTAACCCTGGTGATAACACAGCTTTTTTAAGAGCAAAGCATTTTAGCATGGGGTAGCTGTGCTAATCTGGCTATACAAATGCATCTGATTTTATTTGGCCTCATATAGAGGGTGAAAAAGAGCCCAGAACTGGAAGCAGTATTCCAGGTGTACTTCAACTGATACAAGTTCAGAGTGATGCTATGCTTCTCTTTCCCTCATTCCTATGGGTGCAGACCCACTCTCTCCTCTTACACAGAAAGAAGGCAATGAACAAGTGTCATTGATGAAAAAAGCTGATAAATTTCTTGCCTTGGACTAGTTGTCAGCAAGACCACCCAGCCACAGTTGGTTTAGCTGACATAAGGCAGATGGGAATGTGTGATTGGGAGACTGAAACAGAACCACACAAGCAAGGAATATCTACTCTAGTTAATAGGTAGAATAATTCATGGAATTATAGAACAGCTAGGCTTGGAAGAGACCTTTAAAATCATCAAGTTCCAACCCCCTTCCTTAGTTAATCTGAAGCCAAATGACACCCCAAAAAAACCACAAAAAAACAACAAACAAAACCAACCAAACCCCCCCACACTTTATGGTATAAATCTTTCTTTCATTTTTGTTTTGAAACATGAATAGGCAATAAGTATCCTAGCTAAATTAAATCAAAACCATGACATCTGTGCTATGCATGCCAGCACAGAAGGGCCAAACGATCATACCTATACCTCAGTTTGGGTTTTTTCAGTATAAATACAGCCAGAATGACTTAGGCTGCCATGAGAATATAATCTCAGATATCTGATGGACACCAGCATGATCTGAGGTCAGTCTATAAGCAGCAGATGATTCATGTCTAACCATCCTAAATGCAAGCTTACATCTCTTTGCACCTATCTACACAGGCTTTAATTACCTTTTCTCACCTGCATTTTCTTGACAAAGATCAAGTGGTGGCTGGTGACATAGTATTGGCATTCAGGTTATCCTAGTTCTTGTTGGCTTAATTTCCAAGACTCATTCATTTTTCTAGCCCTCGTAGTGATTCATAAAGATGTAAAATGGACCTGCGTCAAGCAGTGGGCATCAATATTGTAAATTACAGTCAGGAAAAAAAAAATCAGCAACAATGAAAACAAGTAGTCAACAATATGGAAATCTGGCCTCTAAAAGCAACAGCACAACCACATCCAAGCAGTGTGCCTTCCACAAGCTGTAGGGATGGGGGATGAGACTCTGGAAGTACTTGGGAAATTTCATGTGCTTACCCACAGACACACACGTGGGTGTGCATCTGTAGGAATAAACCAGAACTGCTGCACAGAAGGGAACACTGGAATTTGACAACTTCTGCCACTAGTCTGATAGTCCCTGGCATGTCGTTGTTCCACTGTCCCAGACAATTCCCAGGCAGAGCTCAGGAGCCAGCATGTGCCAAGCACTGTCCCCAGCAGGCAAGTTGGAACTGGTTATTTTATTTTGGAGGTGAGCTTGCTTAATACTGAGGAAATGGCCAGAGTGTGCCAGCTGGCCTCAGGGACAGAGCTAATCCTGACACTGCTTAGCTTACGAGCAGAGATGTAGCCAAAATATCTGGCAGGAGATTTGTCTTGGTCCCACTCTTGCAAGCTTGCCTGGCAGCAAACACACAACTGCCTTTCTCCTCTGCTGTAGCTCAGCAGTAAGGAGCTCAAATACTGAATTTTATTGATCAAAGGGTGAGGAGGTAGATATGCCCTCAACATGAATGGAAGAAATGAAGAGACCAGTCTGAGAGCTGCCAGAAAATCCAGAAAGAAACAGCCCATTGTCACTGCTGAAGCCAGAAGGATGTTGGGGATAGGAGATGTAATCTTTACTTTGTGGTGAAGTACTGATACTACACAGGCTCTTTTTGCCCTCATGCAGCTGTAGGAATCCCTGTCTTTCCTGACATAGATACCACTAGCAGCAAATCTGTGCTCATATTGTTACCTACTTCAGCTGATAGGGCTAATAGGCAGCATCCATTGGCTAGTGTCCTGTTCCTGTTGTGGCTTGAGGTTGTGACAGAGTCACTCTTAGGGTTTGGAGCCATCTTTTTTCTGCCCATGGCCACCTGGATGAGAGACTAGGGGTGAAGAGTTTGGATGGGAGAAATGAGGGAAAGGGGTGCAGAGTAGAAATTTCTTCTCAGATTTTCTTCTTCCTCTAATTAAGTTCAAGCTGCTCATCCTTAAACATCTTTGCTGGTTCTTTAACATCTTTGTCAGTGAGATGAAGCACTGAATACACCCTCAGCAAGTTTTCTGATGACACCAAGCTCTGTGGTGTGGCTGACATGCTGGAGGGAAGGGATGTCATCCACAGGGACCTTGACAGGCTGGAAAGTTAGGCCCATGCCAACCTCGTGAAGTTCAAGACCAAGTGCAAGGTCCTGCATCTGGGTAGGGGCAATCCCAAGCACTGATGGAGGCTGAGCAGTGACTGCCTTGAGAGCAGCCCTGAGGAAAAGGACTTGGGGGTGCTGGGGGATGAGAAGCTCAACATGAGCCATCGGTGTACACTTGGAGCCCAGAAAGGCAACCAGATCCTTGGCTGCATCAAGAGAAGTGTGGCCAGAAAATCAAGGGAGGGGATTCTCCCCCTCTGCTCCACTCTTGTGAGACCCAACCTGGAGTTCTGTGTCCAGTTCTGGAGCCCATGTTACAGGAGAGACATGGAGGTGCTGGAGTGTGTCCAGAGAAGGGCCAGGAGGATGATCAGAGGGCTGGAGCACCTCTGTTTTGGGGACAGACTGAGAGAGTTGGGGTGATTCAGTCTGGAGAGGAGAAGGCTCTGAGGAGACCTTATTGTGGCCTTCCAGTATCTGAAGGGGCTACAAGAAAGCTGGGGAGGGACTTTTTAGGCTGTCAGGGAGTGATAGGACATGGGGGAATGGATTCAAACTAGAGGAGAGGAGGACTAGATTGGAAGTTAAGAAGAAGTTCTTCCCCATGAGGGTGGTGAGACCCTGGCCCAGGTTGCCCAGAGAGGTGGTGGAAGCCCCATTCCATCCCTGGAAGTTTTTAAGGCCAGGCTGGATGGGGCACTGAGCAACCTGATCTGGTGGGAGGTGTCCCTGCCCATGGCAGGGGGGTTGGAACTGGATGATCTTTAATGTCCCTTCCAACCCTGAAAATTCTATAATTCTATGATTCTTCAACTGAAATATATTAGCCATTTAAAACTAATGATAATTAAAGATTCCACTTACGATTTTCTCTCACAGAAGGCTAGAAAGGAGTTGTTCCATAGCCTGAGGCTAAAGCTAGCCCAGATATTAGCTCAACCAAATAGGGCTGTCATTGTGAGCCAGCCTGCACCCCTGTGATGGTCATTTTAAAAAAAAGCAAAAACAAAAAAACCAAAAAAACACCACATTAAATTAATGCCAGACGATGGAAACTAGGAAAAAAATTCTCCTACATAGGAAAACAGAAGTTGCAGACAAGGCCAGATACTTGCATTTAGTCATCTATCACAGGACCTAAGATGGACTTGGGTTGTGGACTCTGATGGAAAGAGCTCAGTGGTTTATATAATGGTTTATATACATGACCTTGACTGCGCAGGTAAAGGGAAAGTCTTCCATGCATAGAATCATGGAATAGTTTGGGTTGCTGGAAGGGACCTTAAAGATCATCTAGTTCATGGCAAAGCATGAGCAGGGACATCTCCCACTAGAGCAGGTTGCTCAGTCACAGAAGTCAGAGTGTTAGGGTTTGGGAAGTGACCTCAAGAGATCATCAGTTCAACCCCCCTGCCAGAGCAGGACCATCCAGTGTAGGTCACACAGGAACGAGTCCAGGTGGGTTCTGAATGTGTCCAGAGAAGGAGACTCCACAACCTCACTAAGTAACCTGTCCCAGTGTTTTGTCACCCTCACAATGAAAAACTTTTACTTGTGTTTACACAGAACCTCCTCTGCTCCAGTATCCATTACCCCTTGTTCTATTATTGGTCATCACTGAGAAGAGCCTGGCTCCAACCTCATGACACTTATTCTTTACATATTTGTAAACATTAATGAAGTCACTTCCCACCTGGCTTTAAACCTTACTCAGACCACTAAAATATAGACATCCTTTAGCTAGTGCATTCAGCTTTCTTCTCTGACTCTACAGCAAAACAGGACTTGACTGCCTGAGTAACAGGTGAAGTTAATAACTCTTTTGGACACACACTCCACTGAAATCATATCAGTTCCTTTCAGGCAACCACAGAAAGCTTCTTTGTACAGCTAAAGTAATGACTTTGTAACCTGAATAACCAGTAAGGAGAGGAGAATGGAGACCTGCTGCTGAAAGAAACTGTCACCAAGCAGCCTGGCAGAAGCAGAGATGTCAGTGAAGTGCAATGTTGCAGACCCTCCAGCTCCAAGAGGCAACAGCACTGCAATATGTCAAGCACATCATTGAGTTTCAGTTCAGTGGAGAGGACAACATCTCTACCTGTGAACTGGGGAACATCTGCTGGAAGAAGTCACTTGAAAAATAACCTTGCAATGGCTTGGGAGAAACATCTGTGCAGCAAATGACATGCAACCAAGAATGGAAGGATGGAAAAACAGAAGTTGGGGAAAGCATAAGAACCATCTTGTGTCGCTAATACAGGGAGCTGGTGTAGGCACATGGGGAATTTAGGTCAGCACAAACTTATTTGGCTGTACAGCTTTTATGAACAGGAGCTGAGGCAGCAGCTGTCTAATTGAATGACAGCACAGCTGTTTTAGCACTGGTCAATATGAACAGGAGGGATCCAAACTTTGCCCCTTTTCCACATTTTCCACTCTAAAACTCTTTATGTTTTATCATTTATTTCTCATAAGAGTTTACACACACTTGCTTCCTACTCTGAGGTAGATATTGTGTACTTTAAAGCAATGGAATATTGCAGCTTTCTAAGAGACATAGAATCTAAGGATGAGGTTTTCAATCAATCACAGATTGATTTGTCCAGAACAAAGATAGCTGATATATGGTGGAGAACAAACTCCCAAGCTGCCCATCGATTCTTATTTTATTCATTATTTTGGACAATTTTGTTATTCAGGCAGAGCAAAGGTTCAAATGAAACATTTCCCAACAAGCACTTTAAATTACCTGCATTATCAGAAGTCAAAATCATGGCAGAGACTTACAGTTTTCCAGTGTGTATGACCGATGGTTCAGCACTTAAAAACATTCCCTGGGTCTTTGTAATTTAGTAATGGTGCCAGACCACCATGCTGGCATTTTTCTGTACTTTAGTCTGTGGAGAGGAGCTAGTTAACTTCTGTTCCATTTGCAAATCCAGATATTGCAGGTTCAAAACCTACATGTCCCAGAGCAAACAGGTAAAGTGGCAGAACAGTGGGATAACATCTCAAATTTGCAAGATTATTTTTCTCTGCATGTCTCTGCTCTTGCAGACACACTTGATAAAGAATCTGGGAAAGACAATATACCCAGATTATTAGAGTCATTTAATAAAAGGCAGCGGCCCTTTCCTGAAATGTGAATCAATGTTTACTGACCAAGGTACACTCCAGTCCTTTCCATTTCATAAGCTTGCATGGCAAACAGAGCACTTACAGAAATACTTGGACCAGATTTGCACAGCAAGTGATTAGAAGAAAAATGGGGACAACAGCTACAAATAGTAGATTAATTTTTTTTAACTCATCCACCTTTCCATGAGGCAAAGGCATCAGCTCCATAATGGTGATGTGGTGTGCCTTTTGAGGAAGGACCTGACACCAAAACAGAACTGGAAAAGCTGCTGGTAGGTCCAGAGAAGGAAACTAGTAGGAGAAGGTTGAATTATAAGGATTAAAGGGTGCAGATCCAAGGTATAAAAAGATACAACACTGAGGAAGGAGAATAGGTGAGAAGTATAACAAATGTTATAAATGAGGAGGAGAAACAAAATGTAACTTGGGCATCATAGGTAGGTGGATAGGTGAATTTGCAAATAACAGAAGCTTGGATGTTTAATTGATCAATTACTCTGGACTCTACCTTTTATCCAGGTGTCAACATCACTGCCTGGGTGGGCAATGGGAAGAATGGGAAAAGGGTAAAGGAAGAAAATGAGGCACTAGGAGGAGGAGACAGAAAAGCTGATTAGCTGCACAATTATTTTGTGAACGTGGTATTTTTACAATTGAACAGATGCAATACACTTAAGGAGAGATCTTTAACCTTCAGAGGAAGAACCTGGGTTCATTGAAGTGGCAAAACAGAACAGAAGGAGTAAAAAAAATATGAACAGGCTTCAGAGGACTTCTGTCACTCATCACAGTGAGAAGGAGACTAGAGTCAAGAAGTCAAAAACCCTCAGCATATCTTTACCAATTTTATGTCTGGTTTTCTTCCTTTCTTCCTTCTTGACCAACTCACTAGGGCTGTACTCATCTTAACAGTTGACCAAGTTATCTGTACCAAAGAAATACAAGTGTATGGTTTATGTCGTTCATTTGGTGTCTTACTATAAGTAAATGACACTGTCATAATGAACCTTTTCAATTCACTGTTCTCCTAGCAACTCTTTTGTGATAGTGCATGAACAATTAATGTCATTTGGTACAGTTGGTGAAAAGGCACAAATTCAGTAATATCTCTGTCCTTCTACAAGAACTCTACTGCCTTTCTTACCACTGTAACTTTCTTTTTCCCATGGTTTCCTTCTGTTCATGAACCAACCTGAGATTCCATGCACTTATTGGAAAGATTATTTTTTTGTTGGGATTTCTGTACATATTCTACTTTTCATAAGACAGGGAAGTCAGAGCTGAATCCATTTTATCCATTTCTGAAGCTATGCCTAATATACCTTATAGTTAGGTATACCTAATAACCCATACTCCACATTCAATTGAAGTCTAAGAGTTTATTTTCCAAGAGAAATCTTTAAGAGTTTGCCCACATTTTTACATTGGTTCAACACCTAATTGTCTTCAGTATTTTCATACTTGTTCACTCCTAGGCTAAACCCACTGATGACAAGACAGTTGTTTCCACAACAACTCCAGAAGCTGTTACTTTTTTACTCCACCCCAAGTGTGTTTTCCCAACACTATACCCTGGGGATTTGCACTCCCAAACACCTCCAAATACTCTCATGACAAACTCAGTATCCTGCAGAGCTATTTCATGGTGCTGAACTGGGATACCAAAGAGCACCAATGAACAGAGCTGCAACTCATCCCTCTTGGTATTTTGCACCTTTTGTACTCAAAAGAATACTCACAAAATTAAAAAGTATTAGAGGACCACAGCATTTGGGTTGCTTCAAATATCCAGGACAAATGCTCTGCACTGTCTTTGTGTGGCCAACATCAAATGCTTACAATCTTGACTGCTGTCAGCACAACTAACTCATATAAAGTAGCTGAGAGGGGACAGTGCCCTCAATACAGACCACAAGGAAAATATAAATATACCACAATAGGAACTTGACCTTGGTCTGGTCTCCTCACTAAATAAAGTGAGCGTTCTTCCACTCTGATAGATTTCACATGGTTTGCACAGATGAAAGGAACTGGGCTTTTTGGAATAAAAAGGAGATCTTTACTACATGCCAGCATGCTGCTGACGAGGTCTCATCAAAAATGCACCATGACCATGTCTCCCCCTTGATTCCTCTGTAAAGCATGTCACAACCTGTGTCTGCACCACAGGAAAAGCTGTTTGAACAGATCATCCTCGGGACCTGACACCGAGTCTGATACCATACTCGAGAGGGCAGGCAGCACTCTGTTTGTGACTCTGTTTATCATACTACAAGTCTTGATTATTCTAATGACACTGGGCCTCTTCAGAAACACATTGTTTATACCCCCAAGGAGTTTGCTCTGCACACAAATATTCTCCATCTACTGTATAAACAAATGTGTTATTCAGCAGACAGCTGAGCTTCGGCTGCTGATAAGTGGCAAAGGGGCTGACAACAACACAGCAAACAGTACCACCACCTCTGAGTACCCTGGAAACTTGTACAGGGGCTGGGTTCATTCTCCATCACTCCAGTGGGCTCTGGAGTTTGCGTTGCTGTCTTCTTCAGGGTCCTCGGTACAAATTTTTCCTAAAACCAGAACCTTAAGTTCTTATCCCACATTTATATCTTCATTTTTTCCTATCTGGGCAAAAGTTTCTTTACACCTTCCAAGGAGGAGTCTGTTATCAGAGCCAAAGCTTTGAGAAGGCATCAAACCAGGTGCTTCTCTGTTAAAAGCATGCAAGTTGCAAGAGAATATGAATTTGGTTGATAGTGGAGGTATTTTTTTCCCTGTATTTGTGGTGGTGTTGGTCTTCCCTGCTTTAGTTACCTACTCTGATTCACAGAAATCCTTTGTTTGGATACAGGTTTTGGAAGGAGACATCCTCAGGTGTTTAAAATACTTAAAGCCAGAACGCCACTTGGAGAGAATGCATCTACAGGTAGAGGAGAGACTGAAGGATTAAAAAAATAAAAGGAAGTAGAGACATTCTTCATTCAGTTGCACAATATTACAGAAGGGTGGTTGAAATGATTCAGGAAGAAATCACTGAGTTTGAAGCACTGAAAGGGTGTTGAAATCAATTGGACTTAGCAATTGCATATTGGTTGCTGACCCTTCTCAGGGCAATGTGAGCATCTATCTCTCTCTTTGAGTCATTTGGGGAAAAATAAAATTATGTTTCTTTCCTTCTTTATTTTGTTCCTAGTGGGTAAAATGGGAAGACGGTAGTAAGCCAATCAAAATCATAATCTGTTACAAGAAAGTAGAAAAATTCATCTTATTGCGCCAGCAATGGGGGATACAGTCACTTTGTTAAGCAATAATGTTTTTAAGAACTTCACCTCAGTTGTTTCAAGGAAATGCAGTCTATACCCATAAACAGAATTCCCATCATCCTACCTTAGCCATTCTGTTGATACTCCAAAACAGACTGACTGATCTCTAGAGATCAGTGTATTGATCCCTTAATCTCTGATATTTTTTTTTTTTGTGTGTGTGTGTGTGTGCTCATTAGTTTTTCCTCCAATATTACTTTTCTTAGATGTGGATCCACCCCTCTCCAAATGAAGAAGTGCCACACAAATAAGGATAAGGAAAAGAAGCAGGAGATAAGCATGTGACTGTCATTGTCTGTCTTTCCTGCCTTCTTCCTTTGGCTCACACACACAGACAACAATTCTTCCAGGGAAGGCTCTATAAATGTGGACAAAATGTGAAGAAACTAAGCACATGGTTCATCTAGTACCACATCTCTTCTTACTGCAGATTGATTTCATGTCACTGGAGCTAGCAAGGTCACCCTGGTTGCTCAGTTAGTATTGGTTTTGCCTATTTCATTTTGTTTTTCCACGTGCATCCCAAGCTTCATATTAATACTTCATATGTCTCTGGAGCTGTGGTTTGGGGGTTGTGGGGAGACAGGAGACTGTTCCACTATGGCCAGAAAATACAGGTACTGATCCCTGTCATGGATACCATCAACATTCAAGCCTTCTCAAAACTTCAGGAGGAAGAATTGGGATCAGGCCAAAACTGAGCTTTTTCTGTTGCAGAAGGGAGACAGAGGAAAATACAGAGCTGGGACAGAGACCCAGGAAACAGTCCTCAGAGATGAACTTGCCCTGAGGTAAGGTGAGCAGGGGCAGTGGAAAATATTTGAGAAAGTGCTACTTCCCAGCAGAGGCATCTGCTTTGCCTTGCCAAGCCCTAACATACATGAAATAATCAGGGTTATGTCTATTTTATGGGCCGTAGCAGCCTGCTCTCCTGAGCACCCACCTGCCTTTGAATGTGTCTGGCTCTCATCATGGGAAAAGGAATACCCAGAAAAGAATCACCCCATTTTATTAACATTCCTTGTTTTCTAGTAATTCTAGGACACTGGCTCTGATGTAGCTGAAAGTCTCTGAGCCCAACTCAGTGCTTAGACTCTGAGGGTCTGAGCAGAGTGACACTACTCAGAAATATCTGTAAATGAAGAAGTGGGGTAGGAGCAATGCTTCCCTGGCAGTCAGATTGTGGACATAAAATACATTAAAATTTCCAGTTGTTCAAAGGTGGCATAGAAGAAGAAAGGGTTTTTAGAGGTCTCCCATACTCTAGAGAGAATATCTACACGTCCAGAAAAATATTTCTTATGCTCAGCCAGTCCTCACTTTGTCCTGACTCCTCTGTCCTTTCTTTCAGACCAAGATTTCAATAAATAAATTTATCTTTTCATCATGGAGATGTTTATAGTTTTACACTGTCTTTGTCTGGCTCTCTAAAACCATTATCTTCTAATTATGCTCTCATAAATTTGAAGGCCAGAAAAACGATTATTTTAATGTAGATTGACTTCTTTCATACTGGAAGACACAGGATTTAACCCGTGATCACTCTACCAGGCTTTTAACTTCTGGTTGAACTAGGGAGTCTCTCTAGGAAAGACATCTAATCTTGATTTAAAGACTTCTTTAAAGACTATTTAACAACTCATCAAGCTTGTCTGGAGTTTCTTCTTTGGTTTATAGAAGTAATGAACTGAGTCCCCAATCCTCCCCTCCTGTAGATACTTCTTAATGGAAAGTAAAAATGCCACAATTACAACACACCATGTGTGGGACATAAAACCTCACTCTCACTCTGGTATCTGTATCGTATTTAATAAAGTACCAACAGAGCAGCAATAATGTACACTGGGAATCAGGCATCATAAATAAAAGGAGGAAAATGTAATAATGGGAAGCTGGAGAAAATATGAAAGCAGCTGTAAGAACAGAAACAGACAAGGGGACAAAAAAAAAAAAAAAAAAGGAAAATAAATAAATAAATAAATAAACACCTAACAGCCAGGCATGGGAATAATGTATTTTAAACTAGGTGCACTTTTGGAAGATTCTTGCTGAATAGAGGAAGAGATACACAGCCGTGCATGTACACAGACACACATCTACACACACACGACTTGCCAGATCTTACCAGATGATGTAGTTGAGGCTGGCTGAACTTAATTAACTTGGATGAGTGGTTTTAGATTTTAACCTTCCTTGTTTATTTGCTTTCATCGTGCAGCGGTAAAGACTTTCAGACATGGAAGGAAGGGGAGGAAGAAAGGGAGGGGGGAAATAATTCTTGAAGAAAAAAAATAAGCAGCTCTATATTGGTCCTATTGGTTTGTTTTTAAGGATGCAGTGTAATGGCTCAGCTGCTGTAAACCAGCACAGCTCTGATACTGATCTACACCAGCTGAGAATCTGGCCCTGGGAATCCTCTGAATCCTCTCTGGATTTCAAAGGTGGTCAATAGTTTATTTTTTTCTACAACCACATCTTTGTTACGAAAAGAATCATTGCAGAGGCCTAAATCCACCTGACATGATCTGACCATTTCCATAGTTCTCTTAGCATCCAAAACAAACTGTTCATACCCCAAGTCCTTTATGAGAATGGTCCCTGATTCCTGCTAGCTCCCAGATCATGCCCAGGGAAGTGCAAATTGGTCTGGGCTGAAGACTTGGTTAAGAATGGAGATGTTTGAAGGAATCAGCTCCAAAGCTAGTCTGTGCCCTGACTCCAAAAGACTGCAGCATCCAGTAAAAGATTACATATATATATATACATATACATACACACATATATATAATTGTCATAGATTGAGTCTGGCTGATAACAAAGGACCAGGTGGCTGCTTACTCCCCTGCCCCATTTTGGGATGGAAAGGAGGAAACCCACCTAAAACCTTCTGGGTCAAGGCAAGGGCTAGGAGGGTTCCACTCACCAGTCATGGTCACAGGCAAAACAGACTCATCTCCAGGAAAAATCAATTTAATTTAGCATTAATCAAATCAGAACAGGGCAAACACAAACCAGAACTTCAACACTTCCCCCCCACCCCTCCCTTCTTCCCAGGCCCAAATCACTTTGTTCTCGGTATCTCCACCTCCTCCCCCCAGCAGCACAGGGGGACAGGCAGTGGGGTTTACAGCCCAAACCTCACAGGTTGTTTTCTGCCTCTCCTTCCTCCTCAGGGAGAAGGATTCCTCACACTCTGCCCCTACCCCATAGTGGGGTCCTTCCCATAGAAGAAAGTCCTTCAGGAACCCCTCCAACGTGAGGCACAGCTCCTCAGGAGCAAACTGCTCCGGCACGGGCGGCCCAAAGGGACACGGAATGCTTCGGGCACCGTCCCCTCCATGGGACACAACTTCTGCTCCGTGATCCTCACCAGGCTGCAGGTCCACAGCATCTCTGTGATCCTCACCAAGCTCCAGGTCCACAGCATCTCTGTGATCCTCACCAGGCTCCAGGTCCCCAGCTGCTCCACCAGGATTCCACAAGGGTGGCAGGTCCACAACACCAGCTCTGCCATGGCCTTCAGGTTTTGCTCCACCACGATTCTCCATGGGTGCAGGGGACAGGCTGCCATCTCACCACGGGATGTAGAGAAATAGCTCTTCAAGCACCTTCTCCCTCTCCTTCCTCACCAGCCTTGGTCTCTCTGCTCTGGCATTGTTCTCCTCTGGTGTTGCTCTCTCTCTCTCCATGTGTTGCTTTCTTTCACCTCCCCCTTCTCTGCCCTGTGTTTCCCCTTCTTGAATATGATTAATCACTGAGACACAGGTTTTTATGTTCACTGCTGGCCTCAGTCACAGATGGACATCTTGGGGCAGGGAGAGCTCTTCAGGCTACTTGTACATGACTCACCTTTGGGGCAGGGGACCCCTTCTCTGACACCAGAAATAGAACTGCATGAAACCAGAACAATAATATATATGTATATACACACAGTGACAATATGGGGACATCATGTCTGAACTTCACTATATTAGGACCTTTAACTCCTCTAAATCATAGAACTGTTTGTATTGGATGGGACTTTTAAAGATCATTTACTTCCAAATGCTCATGCCATGGGCAGTGGCATCTTTCAGTAGATCAGGTTGAATTAAGTTCCATCCAGCCTGGCCTTGAACACCTCCAGACAATGGGCATCCACAGTTTCTATGGGCAACATGTTCCAGTCTGTCTCATCATCCTCATCATAAAAATTTTCTTCTTATGTTAAATCTAAGTCTATTCTCCTTCAGTTTAAAGCCATTGCCCTTTGTCCTGTCACTAAAGGCTTTGGTAAAAAGAGCTTCTTATAAGCCTCTTTTATATATTGGTGGTGTTTAAATATTTATGTAAGGATATTTTACCTAATATCTGACAAGTGCAGGTTTTGATATTGGACTCCACATAATCTAGGAGGTTTCCTATCAGCCCTGCCACAGATTTTTTGTTCCTGTCTTTAGACTTTATGTGATGCACGTAGCAGGGGATGTAATAGGGAGGTCTTTGCAAGATGGTTGAAAGATTCTTCCTAGTTAAGGGTTTATTTAATGATATCTGGGGCTTTCTGCAGTGATAATCATTCAGGAAAGAGAAAAATCCTGGGGATATATGAGCAGAGTTTAACTCTGAAGAATAGATTTGAGGTCCAAAGTTCAAGGTGCAGCAGAGATCTAAGGCAGATATAGGTTCCCACCTGCCTGCCAGGGGATCCTTACCCCTCCTTTTCTGCCTGACAGAAACAGAACTGACCTGGGTTGGATTACAATAGTCTGGCAATGCCTATCAAAGAAAATTAAAACAGCAACAGGAAGCAACAGAGGGCTGCAAATGTTTGTCCATCTGTAATCTCAGACCTTTGTTCTGGCCTTTTGCTCCCAACCAGGACCCTTAGCTTATAAAAAAGGTGGCTTAGTCCCTCACACTTAAATGCCCTGCCAACTTGCCAGAGGCAGGAGAAGCTCAGTCCTGACCTCAGTGCTGACAGTCGGTGCAGATGAGCAAGAATCACCACGGGTAAGGATTTAACCTGACAGGGAAAAGACTGACAGCCACACTTAAAAATGTAGTTTGGCTCTAAACAGTGATGTGTAAAAATGGCATTTTCTTACTCAGCAGACCAGCACCCTCGGCCTGATCTGCTGCCTTATCATTGAAAAATAATAAGAAATATGAGGTTCCAATGGTAAGTCAAGATCTTGTCTTCTTTAGGAAACACATTTAATGAGAAAGAAGTGTTTATTTAAAATAAACAAACAAACCAAACCAAACCAAAAAAAAAAAAAAAAAAAGAGAGGCAAAAAATACTATGGCAGTGTCCATCACCTTTAGCAGAAAGACTTAGCACTAGAGGACTCTGCTCAGTGAAAGACCAAGTCCTGGGCCCTTCTCAGTCTGCAGTTATTTGAGTTTATAGTTCTCTTTCACAGGTCCCACCTGCTCTTTGGAATGTGGATTGTGTTTTACCTTAGATCAGACCTTGGATAAGAAACAGAAACAGTCTCTGGGTGGGGGATGAGAACACCAGATCTCCCCTTCCTTCACCAGATGCTTTAGACAGAGTTTGCTTCTTGCTTTCCAGAGGTCTGTCTGGTCCCATGATCTTGAATTCCTAGCTGTACACTCACCAAGAATGCCCTGTAAGAAATAGTTACAATATTGGGGTGTGCAAATAGATGTTTTCCAACCACTCAGGCTAAAGTGGTCCTGAAGCTCAAGTCCATTTCAGTACAGACCATAAAACATTACACTACCAGAGCACATGTCCCATCACTATGGAGTAAGCTCCCTGTTTGATATAAAGGCTAGTTAGGTGATAAGCCTAGGTCATTATGAAACCTGGGAGGTTTGGAGGGCTTTTTTCACAGAATCAACACTTCTGACTTCATTTGTTCACTTGAAGGTTGACCCTGGTATTAATGGTGCTGAAAGGCCTGGATTTCTGCCAGGTAGCTGCTAGGTTTAAGTCTTATCTTCAGAAGGCTCTGGATCCACATGTTCTTACCTCATGCTACTTGTAAGCAAGGAAAACTGAAGAGACAGCAAGGGTGAAGACTCTTCCAGAAAGCAATCTCTCTTAAAACCAATGCCATGCTACATAAGCCTTTTTTATTACCCCAAAATAGTCTGGAGGGAAAAAAAAAAAAAAAAAAAAAGGAAACTCCAGGGAACTCCACCACCAAAGAGTAAAGACCAGTAAAGATCTCCAGCAATTTATATTTGCCTCTCACATGGTCTCTACCTATATTTTTTGATCCAGAAATAGAATTACAATATAGTGTTCTTGATTCAATCACAGCTGCTGATCAGAATTTCAGTAATGCAATGTCATATGAACTAGACCATGACACACCCCAGCTCTTTTCCCAAAATACAGCCTGATTTTAGCTCATGAGGTGCTTGGAGGGTGATATTAGCCAGCTGTCACTGGAGGATCAGATGATATTAATGGCAACTGGCATGTCTATTCAGCGAGCTGAGCTCATCCCTGCAAAATCAGATGGAATCTCTTTCAAACAAAAAAAGAGAGGAAATCAGAAGAAGCCAAGTGAAAAGGCAAAACTGCTCCTGACTTGAGCAATCCAGCAATTCATCACCTGAATATAATTCTTGGGAGTCTAAGGAAGCCACAGAGCAAGTCTGGTTCTTCAAAAGGTTTCCTCATTACATGTACCAAGCAATTTATTGAACCTCAGTCCTTGCCTCCTGAGGCTCCACCTCTGAGCATCTGAGCCTACGACTTTAACTGTGCCTTAAAATAACTGGTCTGAGGCTTTTCAGTCAAAATTCATTCTGCATGCTGCCAGACTTGTTTTTCATGTGTGCTCCAGCATAGCAAGAATTAACCTTAAAATTCACCCAAGGATATGCATAACTTAAAGCATGTGAGTTCTGTAGACTGCAGTGGGATTGCAAATCTATTTACACACCTTAACAACTCACTCATTAGTACACAGAAACCATATTATATTTTTGTCAAAAGGAAATGTGAAGTTCACTTTCCAAATGCCAAAGGTCTGTGCATTTACCAAGAAACATTTAGCTTTTCCAGCCTCTGCTCCTCAGGGCCAGAAAACTTGTACAAAGGAGGAAAATCACCCCAGATGGGCTTTTCTTGTACCAGGAGACTGAAAGAAGAAAAAAAAAAAAAACAAAATCATTAGATAAAAAGAAGGTCTACACTTATGGTTAAATATTGGATGTGTAATTTAAATGAGAAAGCTAAGCTGAATGCAAAGCAATTACTGACACTTAATATTAGTCAGACTAATAAAGCAGCAATTAAACCTCATTATACAGCCATAAAATTGATGTGTAATAGATTGATTGCACCAAATGCTCATACCAATGTTTGATGGCATATCATAGGCAAGGTGAACTTGTTCATTTAATTGGTGGATCAAAATAATTTCCTGCAATAGATTTAACTTCATTTCATTTCTTAGCTTTGGATGACATAAGTGAAGGCGTAAACAAATAAGTAAACAGAATGAAAAGAGAGGGAAAAAAAAGCCTACAGACCAGCTTGCTCTATGGCAAACACTCTCTATTCCATAGTATAATATTCCTTCTCCCAGGAGATCCACAGTTATTTGAGAATCTTGCCAGCAGCACAATTTGGATCTTGCACAGCAGCACTGCTTCATTGTTCACTCCTTGAATTGAATGTGAGGAGCTGAAGGTAGCTTACATGTAAATGTTTTGCTGCATGTTTACAGCTGACTCAGAATTCAGCACCTTGGAGTATATTATGTCCAGTGATTAAAAGAAATTGCTGTTGGAAACCTAAAGGGTAAGCAGTGAGGGGACCATTAATAAAAAAAATTTAAACTCCTCCAAGATCACATCTGAACTTTTTTATTTTCTCAATAGGCTCAGCCCTAATTATCAAATTTAACCAGTATCGAAGGGTCCAGCATCTCAGGTTCACTCCATGGTTTAATACTACAAATTCCTTATATGGGTTCATGTAATGATTATATTTTTTAAAGGGTCAGTTCCTTGATGGCTATAAAACAGAATATTTGCTGAAAACAAAATTTGAGGCTTTTAGTTCTTACGGATCTTTCTATCAATAATCACTAAGGTTATATAGCAACCTCTTATCCTTAGCTACAAACCTTTGCATTTCACAGCTTCATTGCTAAATCTGAGTCACCACACAGCAATAAAGCTAAATGAATGACCATATTTTCTGCCTCAGTCAAAGGAATTTTATCTTTCTACATGGGCCTCCTTTCTGCAGCATGTGAAGGGCTCACCAACTGCATAACCTTGTGTCAGAGGAGCCTTTTGTGGGCAAGAAATTGTCTGAAAGAAAAAGGTACTTTGACTTAGTCCAAGGATCCTGTGACCAAGCAGGATTTTTAAATGCTGATCTCATCTACATATAACCAAAAAAAAGATTAAGTATTTTCTGTAGGGAAAAAAACCTATTTCAAAAATCCCTAGAAGACTGAGCATCCCATTCCTCAGTTCCATTCCTCTTTTTTCCTGCCAGTGATGCTCTGCTGAACTGAAGTCACCCACATGGGCAGAGGTGTAGATGTTCAGGTGTTAGCTCAGAGCCATTTCACCTCACCAGGTAGCGATGCAGCAGGTAGTGTTCACATTGCAGCTGCATCTGGTTCTAAGAAACTCCAGGAAGTTAAAAACAAGGAGCTTCAGCTCCAGAGGATGCGAGTGTAATGAATCTGACCTGAAGTCACTGCTCTGCTGGAACCCAGAGTAAGTTCAAACCACAACTGAGCAGTGGGAACCAAGGGACAGACCAAATACAGAGAAAGGTTCACAAGAGCAACAGGGTTTTGCAAGTGATGACTTTCTCACAGAATTAATTGGAAACTCAAAGCCTGATAAGAACCCTTCCTGCATGATAAAAAAGCCTGCATTTGCTGATCCTGTGAATTTCTGGATAGTGGAGGAAAATTTACTAGCTTAACCACTAGCACTGAAATGAGGGATGGGCTATAGCCTTCGTTTCCTTTACTTGCATGCATGGATTTTCCTAAGCAGAATTGTTTAAAATCCTTGGGAAAGTCCTGATGTCAGAAGCATTTTATTTTCCCTCAGTCATTGACAGTAAGAGATTCTTAGAGTTGCTGGAAAGAAGTTCTAGGTTTCCCCCACCAGAGAATTTAATATGATTCTTATCTGAAGAAGGATTTTATGGGAGATTAATGGTGTTTTGACCAAAAATTAAAAAAGGATAAATGTTTTGAGGAAAGAATAAATTCTGTAATAGAATATTACATCCACTGATGAAAGCAATTCTGAGACAGAATTTAATTTTTTTAATTATTTTCCAATACGGGGAGGGGGGAAATCAGCTCAAAAAATTAGGATAAAGTTTGAAAACTTTATATGATATTTTTAAGGCATTCAGTATCGATTTGATTTTAAAATAGCTTTAAAATAAGTAGAATTAATAGCTCTGACATGCTCAGCTCCCTCTGAAATGAATCAAGGCTAGCTGAGACCTGACAGCTCTCTCTTAGAAGGCTGGGGTCAACTGAGATGACTTTTCTCCTAAAAAGATCCACCAGAATCCCTCTGTGATACTTACAGCTCCATCTCTTTAGCAGCAAAGACAGCCACGCTCTGTTAGCACCCATAGTGATACACTGATTTATCCCAGCTGTGTGCCCAGACAATGCATGCATGTGAATGCAAATGTACATATGCCTTCAGCTGATGCCCTTGTTGCCTCCAGGGAACAAGGGGAAGGAAGGTGGTGACTGCTGTTTCAGTGTGAGCCCTCTCTATAAGTGGTAGCTGCAGCCTCCTGCTCTCTCATCCCTCCCTCTATGATGGCAACAGCCAGAAAAGATTTCCAGGATGGTGTTACTGGCCAAAATAGTAGAGAGAGCATGAGTTTTTTCTGTTTCCAGCAATCTGGTGGCACAGGAAAATTAAATATAAATTAGATATAAATAAGACCATCTTGGACCTGAAATGAAACCTCAGAACACGTATAATCCTCATGATTTTAGAGAATAATGAGAGTGCTGGGGGTAAAGGTCCCTGTTGTAAATGTACAAAGAACTTGTAAATATACACTGTGGTTTTCACATCTCTACATTCTTTCATTTTCAATTATCTGATGTCAGCAAGTATAGAAGCTTGAGTACTGGCTAAGGTCACCCATATTTTTTTGCTAACTCCTGGTAGCTGAAGTGATGCTTACATATAGTTAGATAGGAAGCTGTCTTGAACCCAAGCAGTAACAAAATTCTCCAGGTTCTTTCCCACTGGAAATCAGTCCAGTGATCTCAATGTGACTGAAATGAGAGAGGACATTTCAGCCCCTGTTAACAAAATGCAGTGGAGGCACTTTGAATAAATTTCTAAGCATACTTATAGCTTCACTGGATGATATCCAAAGAGAGAAAGTGACATTAGTCCAGCCAAGATGTAAAGCAGCCACACAAAGTGATCTGGCATCCTTCCTGAAGAGACAGAAAAGCACTCTTACATCATTCCCAAGACAGAGAAACTGAGCTGATTTTTTTTTTTTTTTTTCTAAAGGTAGTTGGGAGATTTCGATCAGACAGCAAAAAAATACGTATGCACAGGGCAAGATACAGGAAATAAACAGTGGAAACAATAGAAAAATTCCTTATCATGGCTTTTTTGACATTAATAAGATGAAAACTCAACAAACCTTTAATCAAGGTAAGATCTGATTATTCCTATCTGCTTTGAAAACATAAGGGACCAGTACTGATCTCCACTTGGTTGTGTCATGAAAGTATTTTTTAAGAAGAGTATTAGATTTACATGTTCAATCATACCTACCGATACATTAAAAAAAAATGGACATTTCCTGTTCACAAGTAATTTTCCTGAAAAAGCATCTTGGTACAAAGGGAATTTTACATATAATTTTTTTTCTGATTTTTTTGCATTTGGATGTAGAGGTCTTTTTAAAATTATTTTATTGTGTGTGTGCATGTTTCTATTTTATCAGTCATTTCAGCTTGTCTGCAAATGGGATAACGAACAGAAATGAGTGAAAAGAAAGAAATTGAAAAACTTCTCGAGGTCTTTGTATTGTTTTCCTCCAACTTTTTAGATTTCCAGATAGTTCTGGAAAAGGATTCAAAATTATGTCAATCCACAAATGTAACAAAATCATTACATGGAGACTTTTAAATCAATTCTACTTGTAGGATTACTAAAAGAAAATTTTAGAGCCTGGAGGGACACTCTACTAGCAGTATTTGAGGACTGGCTGGAAATATGAAACAAGCAGACGTGTCCTGAACTGAATCCATTCCTGTAAGATTTCCAGCCTAAGGCAGCATTCCTTGAAGGATATATGTGTATCTGCTTCACTGTACACATGATGCTCCATCCCACTGAAGCCAACAGAAGCATTTACTCTTCATCAAGTTAAGCATTTACATAAATCTCTGATAATATAGTTTAATCGAAGACTCAAGTGCTTGGGTAAATCTTAGGTTATTCAAAGCAAACTTCAAAGCTTTTTACATTCACTTAGCACCAATTATTACACAAACAAATCAAATGGGGTCTATTAAATGTGAAGTTTTGAATTCATATACGTAACATTGCAGTGACTATTGCTATTCATCTGTATCCTTTTTACTTTGCTGAGAAAGGATTCCTTATTAAAGCTGGGGAAAAAAAAAAAAAGCCAGAAAACGCCTGGAACAAAGTAACTGTAACTGTAAAATGTCCTTAAAGGCCAATTAGAAATTGCAATACTGGGAGTTTTATTACAACTAACTCCTCCTTAATTATCAATCAATGGATTCTGTTGAAAAAAATTCTCAAATTCACAGCTGGGAAAATGATGCTAATTATTTTCTGTTAATTAAGGCTGTGCTGGGATTCAGACTTGTCATCCTTCAAATAAAGGATTGACATATCAATGCTAACATAATGCTCAGGGTCTTTTCCAAAGGCTTTATTTCTAATAGTAATAAATTGGTGTCATGTTATTTTAAGTGTCTTAAGCTATCGTGCTAATATCTAACCCTGATACATACTGAAAAATATCTGTCTCTCCCAGAAGGTATACTGACTTCTGATGTGGAAGTTGAATATTCTTCATTTTGCACTCTACCTGCTCTGTAGTGGGAGTGAAGAAGCTTTAAATAATTTGGAAGATAAAGGTGTAAGGCCAAAAAAATTTAATGGCAGTAATATAACCAAATATTACAAAAATTGGAGCAAATAAAACAGTTGAGTAAAATTCTGGGCACATTATGTTCAATGGCACAGCTCTCATTGCCTCTCAGAAGCCAAGATTTGGTGTAGCACACTCACACTCTTTGTCCTCCTTCATTGCTTCCTTCACTGGAGGTGTTCCCAGAAAAAACAGGCTGTGAAACTTTTTTATGTTGTGGGGGGTTGTTTTGCTTTTTTTTTAAAAGTTGTTTTTTTGTTTTGTTGGGGTTTTTTGTTGTTTTTTTTTTTTCTGTGTAAAAGGTGACTAAATCGAATCTATTGTCTCTCTTCTTGCTTACTTTTTTGTCCTCATTATCTACCATGCTTCTTACAGCCAAGACTGATGAAAGTGAGAAATAACATGGTGAAAACAGCTAAGAGGAAAAAAAGATAATAAAAAAGATAATATTCAGCCAGGCTTGGTCGAGTAGATATTTGAAATAAAGCTCCAGGTGAACTTGTGCACAGTCTTAGGAACATTTGGCCTAAGATTTAGGCAAATTTTTAAAAAATTGTTAACAGTTTAAGACAAAATGGGGAGGAGGGTGACATTTTGTTTTGGGTTCTGCTCGGGGTGAGAAATTATTTTGTCTGTTTCTGAAAGACAGATAAGGAGCTCTGAAAATGCACACCCCACCTGGTGACACACCTGGAAAACATAACAAATATTTACAAACACCTGAGATAAGTAGGACAAGAACTGGCATGAGATGTAAAGATTTTATCTCTCTCATTCATGCATGTAGTTTGAAAGATGTTCCAGAAGGACCTTCTGTAACTGGCATGTCCTTCCTCTGGCTTCCCTGGGGAGGTTCTCAACATTGATACTAGACAGGTAGGTACAATTTGCTGTGGGATTTAGACCTCAGTGCCTGAGCTTGTTGGACAGGAGGCATGAAATGGTTGTGACAACCAATTGCAGTTGACAAACCAGAGTATGGTACAGACAAACCAAGAGTCCAGATGAATGGTTCACCCACTGTACCTTTGGCACGTACAGGTTCAGATTGTGGCCACCACCTGCTTTGCTAATAAGCAGGGAGAAACAGGCACCTCCACAAGGTTTTTTTCTCTCACTGGAAAATGATATCTATGGTAAATGGTTTTTCTCTTTATGGTGCATATCTCTCCTCAGAAAGTGATTATATTTTACTCTGACTTGAACGTTCACCTTTAAGGTGTCCAAAATTTGCTATTCCACTATTCTGAGTGCCTGTTAAAACTCTCTAAAGGGTCTTTGGAAATCTAAGCTCTCCTGCAGAAGTGTCTGCAACAGTGATAGCCTACAGCAACCTAGTTGGTCCTGTCCAGTATTCCCCTCCTACAAGTACAAACTTCCATTTCAAAGAATATTAATGTCATTCATATGGCATAAAGAAATTCATAAATGGACAGCAGGCAAGTTAGGACAATAATTTTAACTAAACTTTCACAATTTCTTCAAAAAAACAAACTGAATGGAATCTGAAGTGTGTATTACATTTGCCTGATGCTTATCTACCCCAAAATAAAAAAAATATTTTACATATGTTATGTGATCACAAAACTTTCTTTCAGCTTTTGTAATTCATTTATGCCTCCTAGCAGTCATGAGCCATGGGTCTCTTACACTTGTCAAGTACACCTAATCCCTACCCTTCATGGCCCAAAAATCCTAAAGATGGGTGAACATGTAATTGCCTTCGAGTGTAAAATATTTCCCACATTATTTATTACAGCATTGCCTCCTAGCACCCCTATAGTTAAGGTTGTGTCAGCATTTTCATTATAAGCTCCTATTTTCAGCTGTAAAAAATGTGCTTCGGGCTGGAACTAGGAATTCTAGTGATTTCTTTTTTTATTATTTTTTAAAAATAAAATTACCTGGGACATTTGTTAAGTTATTCCATCTGTAGTCACAAAGACATGCACACATCCACACACATGTATTTACAGCTGTGTATAGAGATGTGTTAAGGGATATCAAGTGTAGCTTAAATGTAGATATAGTTATTGTCATAATAACATGCATAATTATTTATTTTTGTTTTCAGCTCCCACTTATAAAATTGTATCTGTGTAGGAGCAATTTTAGTAATAGCACAAATTTTATTTTGAGCTGTTTCAGTGTCCTTTTTCCAGTTATCCTGATAGATGGCAATAACAAAATAATTATTTATTTTTACAACTTAAATGTTAATTTTTCACAAATCAAATTTTCTTCTGGAACAATTTTGACAGCAGTGTTTCTCCTCTATTCTTGGATCACAAGGAGGAGCACCCACTACACTCAAATATTACTCCACCAAGGACACCTGATTTTACCCAGAGCAAAAGGTGGCTCATACTCAAATTTTGATTTCTCATGTATCCAAGTGTCATATGAAGGCACCAGTGCTAGAACTTTGCAGACCCAGTTGCTGAGCACTCATCTCCCTTTGTTGTACAACAGTTTAAACTTCACTGCTCTTCTCAACACCTCACACAGATCACATAAGTACAGTTAAGATTTAACATGACCTCTTGTTGCTTTACACATCTCTTATGAATTACTATACCCAGCCAAAATGTGACCATAGAGACACTACATAGTTATCTTATTTTGTACACTTCTATCTTTTATGAGTCATAAATGACATTATCAGTATTCTATGAAATTTTGACTTTTATTTTGTCTTTACTCTTACTATTCTTAATTCTAGGAATAATAAAAATAATATGACTAGACCAGAACAAGGTTGACAGGGACAAGAGAAAGATTACTGTCTTTGAAAAATTAAATATTTCCTTTATCTGTTGAGCTTATTTTTTAACTACTTACTGTAACTCCTTGTTCTCCTCAATATTAAAAAAAAAAAAAAAAAAAAAAAAAAAAAAAAAAGAAAAAAAGAAGAAAATAAAGAGAAAGAATTGTTACCCACTTGGTGGTGCTTAATGACATGTTTCCCAAATGAATGCTAACTGACTACATTCTGAAAAGGAAGAAGAGATTTTTACCTTATTTCATGCATGATCAGTATGGTCTTGTACATCTCAAAACAGAACTCCAGCTCCATTTTTTAAAATTTAATTAGAATGCATGACCTTTTCTTAAATATTTCATAATTGTTACTACTTTTAAACCAGATTTTAAAAAGGGGAAGGGTTTTTTGTTCAGTTTGTTGTCCTTCAGGAAGGGGAGTTTTCAGTCATTCTGGACCCATATTTGAAAAAAAAATATTGCTAAAACCTAATAACTTGTGGAAGCTGCCCAGAACAACTTCATTCCCATGGTCTTGATTTGAAACCTAGTGACACAGTATTTCTGATCAAAATCCATTTTGAAATTTCAGGTTTGTTCAGACCTTGGACTACACATTCTGCACAATGATACAAGCTGAAAAAAACTGAAGCCAAAGCAACTGGTCTCATATCTTCCAGCCTAGGACAGCTGAGTTTGACACAGAATGCCAATAGCATTCTCAGCCTAAAAAGTTTTATCTCAAAATATTACGTAGAGCTGCAACATGAACCATTATTTGTATGCTCTAAATGGAGCTGATCCAAAAGGAGAAGACACCATTTACATCTATGCTAAAACTGTTTAAATGATGAATAAAGGAAAAATAAATCAATGGCAGAATTCCTTAGTGAAGTTATTCTTATACAGCCTGGATGTTGATGACTTATGTATATGTTTAAGGCCATTGAGATTATATGCCTTCCACTGGATGAGATCTGTTGGATATAATATTATTCAAGCAGTTAATTCCAGTGAGGAGTTTAACCCTAAGTATTCCTAGGAAGAGGTTTTTCCAAAACTTCAAGCATTAGATGATTAGAAATGTTCCCTTAGGAAAAAAAGATAGTTTTTCTGATAAAATGTATATATGTGGTTGTCTACGTTTCAGGACTAAATTCACCCTGAATTCCCTTTATATTCAACCAGAAAAAGTTGCTTTTAAGTATGATTCATCTAACTTTAGTTGGATTAAGACCTGGAAATACCTGTCAATCTACATTGAGCAGCTATGGAGCTAATGGTTACATAGACATCTGCATTAAGAGACAATTACATTAAATAATATGCAACTCATCTTGGTTTCCCAAGTGTGTTTATAGGAGTCCTTACTCCCAAAGTCTGTATGGTAAGCAACTCTCTTTTGCTGAATGCTATAAATACCCATGCATGGGGTGGCCAAACCTTGCAAAGCTATAGATCTGTGGTTTTGCTCTTGGAGATGGCAGAGGATTTGCTCAAATCAAGAAATCCCACAGTTTTCCTTTATCTATGGAATTCCTTGACTTTTTTAACACAGTTTCTGTCAGACAGGATTTTAAGGAAATGGATTAAGACTGTGTGAGGATGGAGGCTGCAAAAATATAGTGCAGAGAAATGGAAGCTGATCCTCATTCACACTAACATCAAGAAGAGAAAATGGTTGGACACAGTCACAAAGTCTCAGTTTAAAGAACATCTGAAAGAAAACTGTTGGTATTTATTGGTCACCAAAAAGAGGTGACCAGCATGCACTTGCACATCTGTCCATTCATACCTATGTTACTCTAAACCTTCCTCCTAATAGATTCAAGCTGTAATTTATCCCTGACATGCAATTCCAAGCTTCTCATGCACAGGGAATGAGTACATACTTAGCATTTGTTATACATCATACTGGAAAGTGAGCAGCATCTCTGATTCATCTCAGGAGTCTTTTGGAGTAGCATTTCTCTTCTCTTGGTTTAGATATCTGAAGTCAGACATTTTAGTTAGTATCATCTAGAGGAGGTCCTGAGAAAAGTACAGATGAATCTGAAAGGAGATTCATCCCATATGACTTAAACAGAAGGAGGGAGAAGCATCTCACTTAATTTTATCCATTTGAATTGTAGCTATCTAGTTTACCATCTGAAAGTGACAGTGAGAACCAATGCTCCTAGATATTTTAACACTGAAGAAAATTGAAAGATAAGACCAAAGCAAACAAAGAAACCCAATGAAGTGTGTCTTTTGCACCTAAATTTCTACAAAACACTCTTTTATCCTGACCCCAAATGCTGAAGAGTTTCCTGTGCGTGAATGAGAGTTTATATTTTAGACTAAGGAGGTGATTTTTCTCCTGTTCCTGTGTTTTGACATTATTGACAAAACAGAGCCAATTCACTCAGAAGCTGCTTTTGAGACACCCAGTTCTCACCTTGTTACTACCTTGAAAACCACACAGTAACTTAGTTTACAGGTAACTCCTGCAACTTTTAAGCTCTTCTTAAATTACATCCACTATTCAGCTGTGAAACTGAACAAGCAATTTCACTTGGAACCCATAGGTCTCCTGCTCCCTGTGTGACTTTGTTTTGTTCACTGGAGATTTCTTTGATATTGGTGAAAATGATATTTTATAACCAGCTTAGCAGAGGATGACCTTTGATCCTGCCCAGGCTGCAGTAGTTTAATATCTTTTCTTGGCCTTAAACTGCTGTTTCAGTGTCTGCAGGAATGCTGTGTCCCCAAGACAAAATGAAAGAAGAATCCTTAGCAGAAATAATAATCGAAAGCATCCCTCTTCCCAGGTCCCTTTTCCACTGCACACTGTCATGTGAGAAGTAAATAAAAGGATGGGATGACTTAGGTGTTCCTTTTCATTGACTATGGAAAAGAATTAGGCATCTAGCCTACTGTACTGGTATATTTTGGTGGTGAAGATGAGCCACAAGGGAGCTTACACTTGGTATTTTGAATTATCCAGGTCTGGTAGATGAAAAAGGAAAGAAATGCAACACATATAGCAGTACCCTATTTGTCTTTAAATATATTTTTCATTTGGATTTTACTGGGGGTAATCATTCATGACTGAAGTTGCCAACATGGTTTTCCTTGCAGTTTTAGACTAGTTTTGCCACTTTATTGAAGGCTTTAATACTGAACAACTGGTATTTGAAGAAAGAGAGGCAAGGAATCAATCACTAGAGCAGAATAAGATTGAAACCTTGATTCTTCTGTGACTTATTTGGAATACTGCTTTGTAGCATTCAGATTAATATCAGGAATGTATAATATTTATAGAGTGTGACAGGTAATTCCACATCTGTCACGCTACTTTCTGTAGATACCTGAACATTGTGTATCCATTTTTTTCCCCTTCTGGCTTAGTACATTTGGAAATCTTATTGTTTTGGTTTGGGTTTTTTCCTTATCAAAAAATGCCGAGTTAAAGCTGATCATCAGGAATTTCCCTTTATATGAGAAATTCTCAAAATACTACCCAATATGAGGAAGTACTGTTTCTTTCTGTTGACTTTAGCAATAGAACCAAACCCCCTGTTGAAGTTCCCAAGAGTTTCTATCTAACACTATAGGTGAATTTTAAAAAATCATTAAAAAATTAAAGCCTGTTTCCTACAAGTGCAGGAAAAGAAGTTATCCAAAATTCTTAAACCTCAAAATAAAGTTAAATTCATATAATTTTAGAAGTTTAATTTTTTTTCTAAAAAATATTTCTACACTGATGACTAGAAAGCATGTGACTATTACTGATACTCACGTGTCAGAAAATATCCACCAAGACATCACAAAACACTCACGAAAAGGGGATAGATAATGAATTTTTCTTGTTTCTCTGTAGGCCATATGAAGGGCCCACATTCCCTTCATTGATCTGATCCTTAACAGTTTTGTAAAGTTACAGTATTGCACAGGTAGAATAAGAATAATCATAAAGATAACACTGACAACATAAGAAAAAACATAATAAAATGGAAAAAGTCTGAATCTCTCCACCTGTTAAAGCTGCTATGGTTTTCTTTTATTTTTTTAATCTATTCCTCTTCGAAGGTGTGAGGTGAAACAGATTGGCATCCTTTAGTATCTGTTGTTTCAGCTACAGTTTCACATTTGCTTGATGCATTCACCAATGATATCTGCAGTGTTACACTAAACATTATCAATGTTTTGTCACATCAGTATTTTCAGAAATCTCCAGGAACCATGGAGGGAAACCCACTTCTCCCTCTGCCTTGTTTTGTCAGCTAAGGAAATAAAATGTTAATATTGTTGAGAACCAGAGGTTCGGTTTAGTGTTCTAACTTCTCTGGAGAGAGAATGATGCAACCTTGTGTTCACTTGCTGATTTCAGAATACCTGGCACATTTGTACTTTTCTGTGGATCTGTGTCTCTGATGAAACTGGGAAAAGCTGCCACTTGTACATATAAGCAACTATGCTGGCATACTTTTTTAATTAATGAAAGCTGAAAAAAAATACTCCAAACTATGCAATTGGATGTCTTGTGTGTGATTCATTTTCTTGTGCAACTTGTAAATCTACAGTCATGGGATCTAACCCAAAGGCGCTCACATTCTACAGGGCTCTTACCAGTAACTACAACTTTCAGACATATAAATTGGCACCTAAGGTTGTATAAGCCCTGTTTCGAAGACTGCTTTTTATAAACTCACTTTATTCTTTCCTTTCGACAAAGGAGGCATCAGAATGAGAGTGGTGGATTCAGAACTCCCTCTGCACCTGAACTTCAGGGAGCTGAAATCTGGTGCTGGAGTCCTGACCTCGTTAACAAACAATAGGAATTTTGCTACTGGCTTGAATGAAATCGAGATTTCACTCTAGAAGACTGACACCTAGGACTTATCTCATGGATCAAACAAGAACACTAGCCCTAAACATTTATCTTTGATGAGGAAGTGCAGTTTCAAGTCAGTTTGGGCTTTGAAATCTGTGGTGCGGACTTCTTTCAAAGACGAGTTCACATGATTCAGTAGGCTTTGTAATCTGTGAATTTCATGCTTTAAAAAAAAATAGCTGGGAGCAGAATTAGTATGTACAGAATAATAACAGTCCAGTTCAATTGCTATTTAGTTTGGAATGGCTGCTTTGAGAGCTTGTTGGAAAGGGGAAAAAAATGCGATGAGAAGAAATATTTACTGTGCAAACTTTGCATGCCAATAAAGAAATTATAGAGAGACTATTGTTGGGCTTGACTCTGTAATTATAATTGAAGCACAAAGAGGATCAAACGCAGGATCATTTACAGTTAATCATTTTGACATCGCTTGATTTTTCCTGTGAACCATAGAATAGAAGAATCAAACATTATATCACAAGAGCCTAAACCTTAGGTGGTGAAAATAAACTTGGCTCCTTCACTTTAAACAATCAAGCCACTTCGCCTCAGCTGATAGCTTGGACTACATATCTTTGTTACAGTTTGAATTAGCTTTACTGGAAGGAAATTTATAAATTTTATATCAACACAATCCAGCAAAGACCCTGCTATGAAACTGAATCTATTTATAGATATATTAATTATTTCCTATAAATTACACAAGGAATTTAGATACTTTTTAATATTAGAAGGTTCTTTTTTAAGATTTTGAAGGTATTTATTTCATTTGCAAGTAAAAGGCAAAGCATATAATTTATGCTGGAGAATAAATTACAGATATTTCCATTATTATGATTATTATTACTATTATTTTATAATTTAATTTTTTAAATTATTTTTACATTGAAATTACAGCTACAAAACCTTGGTAAGACCAGTACTCCATGGTGCTAACAATGTAAATGCAAGTGATCTCACTTAATCTGGAAGCATATCAAATAGTCCAGCTTTTTTTTTTTTACCAACTAAGCTTTCTCAGAAACCTCATTTTTCTTAAGATGGAAGAAGTCAGCCTATAGATGCATTTTGGCAGAAAAAGGGAGCCTGAGAGCAGCTTAGATAGTATATCTTACCTCTGGGAGACTAACTGCAGGTGAAATGAGTCCTACAGTCACCTCACTATCAGAAAATGTTAGCTAAAACCTAACAATCAGGGGTAATGGGGTTAAATTTTGGCACACTGATGCACAGAGACAGTAAAATCCATGTGAAAATAGTCCATAAGTGTCTATATTCATTTTGACTCAAAAAATATTTTTGGTCTTAGTCAAGATTACCCCAAAAAATATCTCATCCTCCCCAGTAAATAGGCCAGAACTTAGACAGTAAAACTGTTGTGCTTCTCTTTCAGTGTTTGAATTTCACACTTGGCATTAAACTTCTAAAATGGTGCAGTGATATGAGCAGATAAGATAGCAAACTATGAATGGTCTTGTTCATCTGTGAACATGCTTACCTCCCTGAGAATTTCTAACATGAAACCAAATACTCCCCCCAAATTTCTCTTCACAGAATCACTTCCTGAACATTTTTTTAACTCATCAGTTGTTTGGAATTTGAATGAATACTAGTTAAAGCTGCTTTTGAAGTTTTCATAGAGCTTCTGGTAGAAACAATAGACTACATACAAAGGTGTCATTATTCTTTTTCTCAGTTTGTATTAGCACATTTCAGTTCCTTCTGCTCACTAGAGTGTTCATTCATGCTGCTGTACATATTCACTTCCTTCATAACACTGTTAAGACATTATTCTGGCCTCATGGTGCTTGAAAGATGAGTCAAATTAATACGTTTCCAGGATTCATGGGGAACTGATTAGTTGTAAGGTAACACACTGCCATTGTGATTAAGAATCCCTAGGGGATGCTGGACATCATTGGCCATGAGGAAAAAATCAAAGCTACTTTTAGTATCTACAGATGGGACCACCTTCTGCTTTCAGCAATTGGCCTAAATCAGGATTATCTCCATTGATTTTCATGGTGTTCATCAAGATTTATACCAGAAGAAAAGGTATAACATTTGCCTTTTTGGCAGTGAAGAGGAGATTGTGAGCCTAGGAAATTTCCCTGGGTCAGCTCTGCTCTGAGAACAGATATCAATGCCATGACCGTGACACTTTAATTCATTTCATTTCACTGTAGTTATCCCATCCAATGTTTGGTGCTGACTACTCCCCTGAATCGTTCTATGGATAACAAGCAGCTGCAATTTCTGACCTTTTATATCAGCTGGAGAAGCTCTGCAGAGTGAATGGCAGGCTCCCGCTTGCTCATTTCATTACAGTTATTGCAGAAGTTACCAGTGGTATTATCAGATGAGAAGGCTTGTGGTTGCTGCAGCTTCTTGGATTCCTGATCAGTTAGTTTGTTTGCTTATCTAGTCACCTATTCATTTCATGAAGAGGAAAAGGCTCAATCAGGGGGAACAAGGTTAGATTCTGGCACATTGCTGCACAGAGACAGCAAGATACATCTGTAAATAGTCCTTAAGTGTCCATTTTGACTTAAAGAATATTTGTGGTCTTAGACAAATCTTATTCAAAAAAATCTTATCCTTCCCAAACAAACCTTAAAATACCTCCTTCCATTTTCATTGCTCTTGGGCTACAGAGCACTCACTGCTGAGGTTATGATAGTAAATAAAACAAATGTGAATAGTGTGCAGCAATAATCCCTTTTGTATGGCACTAGTACCATTTGAGACAATACTCAGGAAGGGCTTTTCTAACAAGCTTCTTGAAGACACTCATCATTTGTGAGGGAAATGAGCCATGTGAATGTGGTGTGCAACATCCCCTTGGCCCTTTGGTTCCTTGCTCCATTTTGTTGTCATTTCAGCATAACCTGAGTGATTTCTGAAGATAACTGGTGTGTGAGCTGATGACAGGGAGACAGGGATCTGAGGCAGCATTTCAGTAGCTTCCTTGGACTGCCCTACACAGGTGTTACCTGGGTTTGTTGTCTCAGACAGTCCTGGCCATCCAAAGGTTTCACGTGGCTGATGATTAAATGTTCACATCATTATTGAACATCAGGTTAGAGAACAAGGAAAGGATTGGTTGCCCAAGGACTTCCTAATCACTCTGGATAGCAGAGAAATTTTACTGCCACATTAAATAAAAGAAGAGTTATTGTCATTATTACTGGTAAGGTTTTTATTACTGCTAATATTTTAGTTTCTTGCATATTGAGAAATGAAATGTAATACCAATTGTGACTGGTGAAATAAGCAAGGGTTAAACCTCCCAACTTCTAACTGCAGCAAGATCAATAGCGTTAAGTTTCTTGGATCTTTTCTGAAGTCTGTTCCTCTCTTTTTTAGCCTGCCAACCTCTCTTCATCTCTTTTCATGTGACATTTAGGTCCTCACATACGAAAGGTAATGCGGTTTCTTTAAGAAAATACTTATAGTAATAAAAAAAGACTTTAACAGCAAAAACTAATAATTGCTAAGGAGCCAATTAAATTCTGAAAGCGAGATGAAACCCTTCTTATTTCCCCTGGTGATTTTATGCTTTAAACTCGCTTCCGTGTTGGAGGGGGGAAAAGGGAAAAAAAAAAAAGGGGGAGAGAGAGAGAAAGAGAGAGAGAGAGAAAATATAATTTCAGAAGCTGACAGAACTCATTGTTCGAGAAATTTTAAATTCAAAAAACTTAATAAAGCCCAACTATAAGATGAAGGGAATTTGCATTTCACAGATTAACAACATGTACAGCAAGAAAGGCAATCCGCCTTGCCCCAGGTGATAATTTAAGAAACCTTTGCATATTTTATTTAAAACTGGGCCCAGTTTGGCTGGGTAATAAAACAGACAGATAATGATTAGAAGGTCGGGCCTTCAGGGCACACAGCTTGGGCCCTAGCAAATACCAAACAATGATCCCACAAGCCTGGCTTGCTGAAGATTAGTCTAATTGCCTGCTGATGGTTTTTTTTTCTTTTTTTTTCTTTTTTTTTGCTTGTTATTTTTTTTTCCTCCCTCTCCTTGAAACGCTAAGCAGGGTGGCAGTTTGGTATTAACATTTTTTAGCTTTTCATTTTAGGAATATATACACAAACACATAGACACGTGTGTGTGGTCACACATACTCATGCAGAGATATATGAAATCTAGTTTAAACCAGCACCTGCCCTTTCTTTCTTCGTCTGGGCTACAATGAGCAAATAAGTTCCATTTCCATGGTTTTTATTGCTACCTAAATAAATTTTTTAAGTAGTAGATTGGCAAACATTTATGTTAAAACTCCAGCACCCTTTTTTTATGGGAAATTTTTTAATACGGTTGAATGCCTGCAAATTCCATACAGATTAATTAATGTGCTATACATAAATCTAAGCATCCCGTGACTTGCATCTTCCCTTGTTATAAATATAAAACACAACACAGCTGATAATTTTCAACTCTTACATGTGTGCATAAATATCCACACATGCAAATACACACACTCAAGGATTTCAAAGAGCAACTGTTCACTAAATGGATCAGTGTGAAGGAGTCTTGGACATACTGCAGGTGCTATGATTTTAAGCTGCCTAAAATGAGATATGGGATTGCCATACAATGACAACATTTTCAAAAATCATTGTCACAGTGTTTAAATGTTTTAAATGTATACATGAGCACATTTGAAAGTATTTGCTTCTTCTTCCAATTGTTTTCCAACCCAACTGAAATGCAAATGATTAAGTCAAACAGTAGAGAGCAAATGAGGTGAGGGAATCATATGGTCATAAATCTGTTTCCCTGTTTTCTCTGAGCTAGTTTTGCTCTAATTTTTTAAAAATAGTTATACTATTTTTAGGCTTCATGATGAGGTGAAGAAAAACAGAGATGCTGATACCTCTGCATTCTTTATTATACAGCTATTGAAGAATCAACCTTCATGGGGGACCTCAATCTCATAAAACAGTGAATGGTTTCAGAACCTCACACCAGCAGGATTCATTTGAATAACAACCCCAAACATACGTGTCTCTTTGGTTTAAGGTCAGTGGAGGTTTGTTATGGTTTAAAATTATAGAATCATAGCATGGGCTTGAAGGGACCTTCAAAGATCACCTACTCCAACCCTTCTGCCATGGGCAAGAGAAACTGCAGTAGAAGTGATGATAACAAGAGTTCTCCAAGAAAGTTGTTTCCCTACTTACAGACTGACCTTGACCACAGGACTACCAAGTGGGGACATCTTCAGCAGGCCCTGTTGACCAGTTTCTTCTCTGCAGGATTTCACCCTGTTGAGACAGTGACTCTTTAAAGATCTGCAAGAGACTGGGCACCTCAGTGTCTGTGCAGTGAGTCTACTGTGTGAGCCACGGATTAATCCTGAGACAATAAGCCCAAAATACCAGTGGAGAAAGATAGTATTGGCAAAACTCCAACCAGTCTGGGAGGGCATTCTACTATTTTACTTTTTTTTCCTAACACATCCCCTGCTAAGTACTATGGGCCACTTCATTTCTGCTTTTACTTTACACCCGTACGTGTGTTTGGGTGGGTGCTCATGCACATCCATAAATAATTATAAATGATTGATTGAAAGTTTTCCTCAGATAGCAAGTTATATTGCATCATAGAAATGTAATGAAAATGCAATACATGAACAAGAGTAAAGCTTTTCAAAGTGCTCCAGTGGTACTTCTATCTGTAACAGGAGAATTCTCTGCAAGCATACGTGCAATGTGCAAACACACATATGGAGATATCTATATATAAATATATTTAAGGATAAATATGTCTATAGCAGAGACCTGAAGCAGTTTTATCCTCTCAGAAGCATGATCTGCTTCTAACCAAACTTAGCCTTGAATGCTCAGGACAGATTCTGGCCTGTTGACTGGTCTCATCCATCATTAGTAGTAACTGTTGCCTAAGGGTAAAAATAGCTCTTGAGTCCATAGCATATTGCCCAGAGCTTAATGATATTGCCCTCCAAGGCAGAAGGTATTTGTTTTCCTGTCTCTGGTGGTTTCCAATTAATTGTTTATTATGGTCCTCCCTATTCTACCTCCCCAAAAAATAAACTAAAATACTGAAAACAAGATTTTTTTCAATTAGGTTCAGTTGGTTAAATAATAAACCATCCAACTTAACTTACTTGGATAAGGAGATAAATTAGCAGAATTCTTGAGGAGACACTTCATGTTCTGGAAGGTAATCTATCACTCCTTTGCAGAGAAGTGCCTGCTCAGAGGAATGAGTGGGAAGACGTGATACGATGAGGCTGGACATCTGATATGGGTTGTTATCCCTACATGTATGGAGAGCTGCCATCCACCATCAATTTGTAGGGCAACCTAGCACAACGAGTTCTTGTCATGTGACATATGTTGAAGGAAGCAGCTGACTTGAAAGTCTGAAAGATTAATACTACATAGTTAGGCACTCTGGCTGGTACACCTAGAGTAGTGCACAAACCCATCGTATTTTGCATTTTGCCAATAAATAGTCTATAGAGGTGCCTCTAGAATGTCTTTGTTTTCCCTCTCCTCCTTCTCCTCCACTTCTCCCATTCACACAGGTGGCTAAGATCAGTGCTGACAGGTGTTAAGCACTGTCATCTGATCAAGAAGAATAAAAGCCAGCAGACTTGGATTCACTCCCCTCTGACTTGGTAGGGGATATCAATATCTTTATACTTAAGCAATTCCAGAAGAGGTTGTGTTTTGTTTGAATGATCTCCATGAAGTCCAGTCATTCAAGATGCTGCCACTAGCATTGGTTTCTCAGAGATTGTCTCCTTGGAAATAGAAGTCTTACAGAAAAAATTCTGTTTGCCTGGATCCAGAGTAAATCCCTGTACTGTATCATACCATCGAACCCAGACTGCACCCAACTGAGATGTGAACAGAGGCTCTTAGGAAAGAGGATAATTATTTTTAATAAATAATTTTATGATGCACTGTAATCTGCAAATGCAATATGAGTATTAAGATGGGATTCATCAATTCTAACTTTTGACACCTAAAATTCAGATTCATTCTCTAAAATATCCATCATAACTTCTTGCATAGTTGACTCAGAAATGTAGGCATTCCAAAGAGATTCTTCTCATGCAAAGGTAAGATGAGTCAGACCATGCAGTGAATTCTTGCTCTTGGCTAACTAGAGATAGACAAGCATAGATGATGCACACTTAAGCAAAATGTGGGTAATGAATCTTTCCATTCACTTTTGTGGCGTAATTTTTTTCTTTTGTTTGGTTGGTTTTTTTGTTTTATTTTTTTGATAGTAAAATACTTTCCAGGCTGTATGCTTTAAAGACAGAATTATTTAAATCTGATTGCAGAATCAAAATGATGGCACTTTCTGTAAAATAAGGGCTTAAAAAACTTTATCAAACAATAAAATAATTTTTACTACCTAAGTACTGAATGGTAGGAAGCTGAAAGGTGGTTCTTGTTTGTTTGTTTGTTCAGTTTTTTAATTTAGAGAATGTTTTTAAAGGTCTTTTTCTTTCTGTTTTGTGTCTCTTCTCTCAGATGGCAACTTGGCCTGTCAGTTTTGTGTCACTGCTTGTTTATGCCATAAATGTCATTTGGAATGACAACGCTAGGAAAAGGTCAGGGCTATTACTGAACAAGCTTACCCCCTGGAGCCTAATACAGTCAAGACACTGTGATTCAACTGCTGGGAGTGGCTGGAGAGATGGAAGCAAGGAGAAATATTTAGGTATTTTTCAGTACTGGTCCATGAAATCATACCTTGGGGCTCAAAAAGGGACAAAGCCACGAGCAGCCTTATGTATTTGATTCAGGTAATGTATTCAGAAGAATTAACAGCAAGCTCCAGGATTCAAGGAGACAAGCAGAGATGTCTGTTTCTTTTTATTAGTGCATGGATGCTAAATACTGCTCAGAGAATGAAGTTTGATCAATAAATCATAACCTAGTTGTTGTTCTGCATTGGCTTCTTTACCTGAACTGTTAGAAAAGGACCATGTGTTTGCCTTTTTTCTTTCCCCAGAGTAAATATTCTTCAGTAAGTAGAAACATGAAGGGAAGAGGAAAGCAGCTCTAGATAAATACTATTTGCTGTCATCTGTGGCTTAGGTAAATAACCTTGTGAGTAGGTGACTCTGTCTAAGGTATTTAACTGTCTAAACAACAACAAAAATCAACCAAGAAAACAAAACAAAACAAAACAAAACAAAACAGTCACACCAGTTGATCAAGAACCATCAAAACGGGAGCAATAGAAAGATGTAATCCTTCCTTAAACCTCTTCAAATCAAAATATTTGATTTGCCTGTGGCAAGGCCAGGTGAGAAACCATTTTTTTGATACTTAATCAGGTAGATAAGATTTATTTTTATTTTTTTTTAATCAGACATTTCTATATTGGACACCATACCAATGGAGTCCCTCAGAACTACATTTATCTTAGTCCAATGAAATTACTAAGGTATACAACTTAGAATAGAATTGGAGTATATCTACCATTCTTATTCTAATCTTATTTGAAGCTAGAGGAAAAAAATGAAAGCTCTCTTTGGGAATGATCATTGGAAAAGCCATTGAAATAAAAACATTAAATAACTTCTGAAAGTTGCCCCAAAGCACACTATCTAGCTTACTTTCAAGTCATGAAAAGAGATAAACTAAAAATTAAGCAAACAAACAATCTTCTCATCAAGGAATGATGAAAATGTGAAGTTGTAAATACCTGACAAGTAACTTCTGGCTGTTTGGCCACTGGAATTCTCTATGGGCCAATAGTAGAGGAAAGTAATCAAGAAGAAAATGTAAAGGCAGGCTTGTATACTCAAAAGCTTGTTTTAAACTGCATCTTGGGAACTTTTCAAAGATCTTATCTTCCTCTCATGACATAGGTTGGAAAAGGAAATAGTATTTTATATTAAAAAATACATTTTTCCTAGTTAAAAAAAGCCAGGTGTAACAAAAAAATGTCCCTTTCTGAGAGCTGTTAATTCTGCCTCTTTCTTTTTACTACTCTTTCTTTTTTTAAGACAAGAAAAAATTCTCAAGTGTTTGACCTTCAACTGAGTTTTTATTCCTTTATCAGATTAAGCACTGAAAAGATGCAAATTGGGCTATTGTGGCTACACTTGTTTTTATTTATTTCATTTCTATTTTACAAGCGCTTATCTAGCAATCTTGGCTTTTAATGTTCCATGAAAATAGTGCCAGAAACTCAGACTGATCCAAATCTACAAAACAAAATCCAAACTCACCGTCAGCAATACAAGATCCATAAATACTGATGGACTTTACAATAAATTGAAACAAAGGGAGGGACAAGGGGGGGAGAGAGAAAAAGGGAAAACAAAACTAAAGCAAGCCAAACCATAGGGGACTTTGTAATAATTATTATTTATTATTCTGTGGTGAAATACGGAAACACTGACAAGGGACATCTGATTGGTCCCATCTGTGGCACAAAATTCCCAGTTAATTGTCAATGGGACTTTGCATTTCTTTGCTCAGCAAGGTTTCCTTCTTTTCCAATGAAGACATGAACATTCTTTGGAAGGAAGAGTCTTCCTGGACATTTGTGTGTAACCATTCACCCAACTTGATAGCCCTGCAGCCTATAATGAGAAATAAATATCAAGTCACAGATGGGGATTAAAGTCAGACCTCACAGCTATCTTCCATGTGCCCAGATACAAGGTATGCCACACCATGCCCTGAGTGCTCTCCCTGTTCTTGAACCCCCTGGGTTTGCTCCCCAGCAGTCTGACTGCATTAGGAATGGAGTCAAATGCTGCTGTTGGTCTTATCAGTCAGATCTGAATCCAAAATTAAAAAAACATAAGGCATCAGGATCATGGTATTTTCCCTCAGTGCTCTTGTCACAAGAGAAAGAACATCAAGAGCCTGTGCTCTTACTGTGAGACATTCAGATCCCCCCCTTCCATTTAGGCTGCTTTTGGGAGATGATGACTGCCTAGACTCCTCAAAAGCAAAGCCAGTGTGGATTTTTGCAGTGGAGGCAGTTCAACAGAAGGTCTGAGAACCATCCCTTTCTAGCACAAATCTTCAGTGGATCACTGTTGAGAAGAACAGAAGGGACTTCTCGAACATTACAAGAAAAAGCATCTGTCCCTTCAGTGTGGCAAGATGCAAACCCCAAGCAGACGTGTCTGTTTTGATAAAAAGCATGGAACAATAGTTACACATTACTGCAGGAGGCTGGGGGCTGTGGGAATCAACAACTGAGCTGTCCCATCTCAGCCGGCACTGGGGGACTTAATACATTCCCCGCCCTACTGGTGTGCCCATAATTTCCATCTCTATGAAGCCAGGCATCAATAACAATGACACCCATAGGGGTATATTTTGGAATGCTAAGTGATGAATTTTACATCCAGGCAGGCAGCTCTCCATTGGAGTTCAGTGAAAAACAGGACATTAACCTAGCTATGGGTGCTGTCCTAAGGTGTTGGAGAGGTAATGATTTTGCAAGAGGCTTATACTCTCTGTGATCTCACAAAAAAAAAACAGTACACAAGAAAGAGATGTTCACACAACTCCCCCAGTGCCTCAGTTGCTCCAGTGAACAGAAATCTGCATGTTATCCTCCAGAAGAGTCTCCCACATTTCTTCAGGATATACTTTTAGCAGCCTCTGTATGCAGAAGAAACCTTTGAAACCAAGCTTGGAGCCAATCACCTACACAGACCCAGGCATTACAATTGCTGTATGTACACTATTGCCTTGTCTTCTTGCAAAACTGCAGAGTAGAGCAGCAAAATGTCTTAGGTATGGTGGTTGGTCAACAATAAACAAAAAGACTGTAATCTCTGAAAACTAATACAGTGCACAGGGGCTGCAGAGCTAGATGAATGTGAAGCTGTGTGGTGTGTGGAGTGTTGAGAGGGATTTTTGTTGTTGCTGTTGTTTCAAAAGGAGTTTTTTTACCCCAGGCCAGAAGCCTTTGTGTCAGGGAGACTGTCTCATTTCTCTTCTCAAAGGCTTTCAGAGATGACTGAGATTTGAAAATCTTTTCTGATGTTGACGAGGTCAAGGCAGACGGAGCTGCCTACCATCAGTGGCTGCGTCGCTGGTGGGATGGGAGGACATGTGTGGGGGAGAATGAAAAAAAATCTTGAAATTATTATCTCTGGAGAACCAGATAAAACAAAATAAATAGCATAAAATAAAATACAGGAGAAAGAAGCAGCACAGGTCAAAGAGTCACACCAAAGTTTATGGCATTAGTATTCAGCTGGAATAAGGAAAAATATCTTAGTTCCCAACTGGGGATGTTCTGAAGAGAGGGAAACTGACTGGAGGCAAAAGATATATTAATATTACTCCACTTAATCAATACATAAAATCCTCCAATGTGTTTTTTGTACAAGCCTGGTCTGCAAAGTTAACACCTGCAGTGTTTTCTGATTTCATCTGACTGTGCTTGCAATAGTTCAAATCAGGACTGCTCAAACCATCCAGGAATCAAATCAGGCAGTGAGAGTGTGCAGATGAAATGCCACAGACTGTACCTATCTTGCCCAAAAGACAATGGGACAATGTTGCTGGCACCCTTAACCATGGATTCTCTCTGTAGCACCTCATAAAGAGGCAGCAGGAGACTCCTTGGGTCAGCCTGGGACATTATATTTAACTGGTTATTTCCAAAGTTCACAGAACCTGTGAGATATAGATCTCCATGGGCCATGCTTTAAACAAGGATACCCAGCTGGGCTGATCTCAAAAACCTTGCATCTCAAATCTATTCAGAGGAGCAAGCACTTCTACAGGGTAGCACATATGGTGAGCTTTGGAGTACTTCTAAAGTTTCCAGCACTCCAGCACACATTGGAAGCAGTTTTTATCTCTGATTTCACAAAAATGTAGACAAAGACAAAAATGAATGCCACTATTTCTAACTGGAGATTTATATTTGCCATAGCTTCTTAATTTTTAGAGCTCTGGTTTAACTAAAATTTGCTGAAATCACAGGTCAGGGTTGAAAATATATAAACAATCTTTTAAGACATTGTGAACACCCATTTCAGACAACCTGGCCCAAGACATCCTTTTCTTTTTGATTAAGAAATAATCACAGTTGAATTTCACCACCCCTATTCTGGGTGTTGATGCTGCCCAGTTTTCCTGGTGGTGGCTCTTGAACTTGGCAATGGAACAAGTTATAGTAGTTTAGCACAGAAAGTGAAAACCAGCAACAAAGCACAGCAAATTCTGTGACATTTTTTCTTCGACAGTCTATTGCTTCAGTGTTCACAGGAACTGAGGAGGCAAAAGATTTTATATGTGCAGCAAAGTAAGAATTTCCCCACTGTGTTCCCTTTATAAGCAGGAGAAGGTGGAAGTAGGAGGTGTTGAGTAGGAAGCACAACTTCTGCTTCACGGGTCCTTGGTTGTGTCCAAAATCTCAGCTGTGAGAACCCATTATGGCTGTGGGGCCACAAACCTCCTCCTGCTCCATGATCCCTCAGTTTACTGTAGTGCCAGGTGGACCACAGGAGCTGATCCCTACTGTAGAATGGTCTCCTAGAGTCAGAGGGAGACTGTAATGATGTGCTGAGATAAGGAAAGGCCACCTTAGAAAGCTTCAGAAGATTGTACCAAGTGATAAAAGTCATGTTGTATGACCTCTTCCTTGTCAGATGACCCAAGGGTTAAAAAGTGGCCTGCATGTGTGTGACAGGTAGCTGTTTTGTCTTATATGCAGGAAATAAAAAACAGAAGAAGGCATGTAAAATGAGCCCATATGTACCTGATAAAACTGCCTAGTCAGCTGGAACTGATCACTGAGGACAACAGGGCATTTGACAATGCCATATTGCTGCACCACATCCCAGTAGCCATGCATGTCAGAAGAGAGGACATAGCAAGCATCAGGGACTTTACTGCACATGCCTTCACTCACAGCCCCACCTTGCAAATCACACCCTAGTAGAGCCAGTTTGAGGCTTTCCCACTCCCAGACGCCCTTGGTAGATACTCATCACAAACTCTTCTTTCCCTGAAGATGAATATCCCGTTAGTAGTGTCCAGTCAGCTGTTTGGAGGGGTGATCCTGGATCAGTGAAATAACCTGGTTTTGGATAATAATTTCCTCCAAAGACCTTCGGATTATTTTTTTTTGCTTATTTGTGTATTTGTTTGGATTCTTGGGTTTAAGTTGGCTGTTTCCCAGCTCTGCTTTCATGGCAGGCGAAATACAGTCTTAAATCAACAGAGCTGAGTGAGACCCAGTCTTCAGAGGTCATAGCAATTTCACTTTAGGTAGGAAGGAGTCTCCCTCTCAAACTCTGCCTGTGCAGGAGCTACAATTATTTCTGCATTAATGAATGTGGAGAACAATTACCTCTTTATTTATAAACCAGACAGTGCAAAGTCCACTTAGCACTAGAGCTAGGTAGCATGGCAAATTCTATGTCCATTCAGTTAAACTGTCTGGACCTCCCAAACTGGGTGGCTGAATCCAAACTACTGGGAATGCTCTCTGGACCATGACAAGTCCCACACTAAGTCAGGGGATCATTCAGATCATTGTTATCTGGACCACACCAGGGCAATTACAATGTTCAGTCTCTATGCCTGTTGCCTGGAACTATTTAATTTGCTGTTATAGACAGAATTTTAAATGTTGATTTTCTCAAAGCCAATAATTATGGTCTAGCATGGTGTGCATTTTATTGTACATTTTCTTGTCCATTTTCTTGCTCTTCAAACCAATCCAGTCTGAGGTCCTGAACCTGGCTGCTTGTTCTCATCTTCCTCATTTTGCCACCTACTCTCCTGCCTAACACCAGTTCTTCCACTGAAGTTATTTGCACTGTTGTACTGCGAACTGTATCAGTGAAATGAGAGAGGGAAATAAAGACAGCAGGGCATGGCATGAGTCATTTGCCTGCATAATTTATTTATTTCAAAGTGAAGGCACCATACATTAAATCTCAAGGTGGCTTCCTGATCATTATTTTATCCTAACAGTAGGAAACACTAAATAATCTAGTGTATGACCCAAACTGAAGCAAATGTGGAAAGAGATATTGCATCCACCTTGTCACCAAGGAAACAAGAAACAGTGACAGTTTCCACCAGCTGAGAATTCACCTCTACACCTTTAGTTCACCTGGAGGTAGCAACCTGGCACTTTCATTAGGGGTAGGTGAAGTAGAAAGTATAAAAATAACAGCAGAAAAAAAAAATATTTAGATAACAGGGAGAGAGAAAATAAGAAATAATTTATTCTCTCACATCTGCTCACATAATTTCAGTAAGGCAGATATTTATAAAACAGGAGTGACTGTGTCTTGTGAAAGTGAAATTAATTTGTCCCAAGAAATTCAGCTCTGCAAAAGCAGTTTGGCACTACCTAGTTTTGTACCACCTGGGGTAGAGCTCAGGATAATTTCTGAGAGAGAATCTACAAACACCTTTAGTGATTTGGGCTGAAAATCCTGTCTGCTGCGTGTGAAGAGACGAGGAATAACTTTTAAAATTGGGACTCACATGAGGTTCTTAAGTCTATAATCAGCTTAAAGATGTAAATTCAAATACCATTCAGTTCACACTTTCCTTTCATTAATTAGAATTAGAAATAAATATAGATAAATAGGATTGTTTCTTTGCCTCTAAAATTTTCATTTATTTCCAATACCTTAAATTGCTGTTTCAGTGGTTATGAGATAAAGATTTGCTTCTTACCTTAAAACCTCATTTCAGAGCTTAGAACATAACCCTCCACCCTTTCTGCAAGAAAATTCTTCTGAGGTGTTTTCTGCATCTACAAGCTCTGAGACTTATCTGTGCTTATGAGGAAAGCAATTTTCTCTTTCTAACAAGATTTTACTCTGGAGTAAAATATATTTTATTTGGAATAGTTTTAGTTTATATAGCTACAACAAGCTTCCTCTTAATTCTTTCATTTTATTTGTATTTTTTAGGTGATCTAGCAGCACTTATCCTAGCCATTTAAAAATCAAGCAAATAAACCCATAAATGCTTTTCACATGGTTTCCATTAAAAAAAAATAAGAAAAAAAGAGAAAGCAAGCATCCAACAACAACAACTTGGAGTAGATTTACAGTTCTTCAGCCTTTGCTCTAGCCCTGGAGCCTGATGGGACGCTGGTGTCCTTGGAGGAATGGTAGAAGGAATTGCTAGGGGCCAATTGCTGATTTTATCATTCAAACACAAAATTTGTTACACCACTTTATCGGTCACAAGGAAAGCAATTATAGTGTGGTTCAATTTTCCACTCAATGGCTGTACTGGGGATCAAAGTCAGTTTTTTATGATGGAGAAAAAAAAACGTTTTGCTATTTTGTTTGTTATTTAAAAATAATAATAATAAAACCCTTGCACTTCCAATACAATACCGTGCTTGCCTCTGTGACTTTTTTCTGTCTTGAGACAGAGATTATGATTTTGTTTTTTCTCTTGTTAAATAATCAGAATATTTGGTTGGTGGTTAAGCTTTTTTTGTGCTGGTTTTTTTTTTTTTCTTTTCGCTTCTCATCATTGACTAAAGTCATTGCAACGTAAAAAATGAAATTGTCATGCTTAAAAGAAGTACAGCACTAGAACTCTATTCACAAACACTGGAGGTTAAATAGTCTGTATGTCACAGTTCTGCATATGGACTGGTTTCTTTTGGTAATCTTTGAAACAAGAAAGAAGTTCAGTGTGGACTTGTGATTTTATGTTTTAGCCATCTAGAATATAATTGTCACTGTGATATAAAATGTTCCTGAATAATGTTAAAACACAACCCATTTGAAAAAATAAACAGTCATATTTGATGATACACAAAAAAAATTGGAGTCCACCATAAGAGGTAAATAATTGACGAACCTCTCTTTTAATAAAAAATATTATTTGAAAAGAGAAAAAAATGAGGAAGCAGAATGGACAACAGAGGGAGGAAAGAATAATTCCTTAGCTGGAAGTGTAGTAATCACACTTACACAGAGCTTTTAGCTGCAAAGCTCTTTACAAATGTTAAGTACTATATCCTTCAGACACTCCTATGCAATAAGAATTTGAGCAGGAAGAGCACAATGCTGCCACATCAAAGAAAATCACATCAATTATTTAGACAAATATTTTAATCACTTATTCTCAAAAAGCAAAACAGAATTTCCTGAAGATTTTTTCTTCTTCATTTGCTTTTTTTTTTTTTCTTTTAGAACTGTTTTCACATAGTGTTGCTCCTGAGAGTGGCTACATAAAATAGCACTTCAGACCAATGTGCAATTTCAAGTTCCTCAGCTCATTTTTTTTTGTTGCTGTAAAATTATCTTGTTCTTTTATTCTATCAAAGTCAGATTTGTCCTTGCTAGAAGTAGTGTCTGTTCAGTAGGTATCTAGACAGCTTCTTCTGTCAAGTGTTCACTTTGAATGTGACACGTAGCAGACAGTGAAACTTCCCATATTATTGAAGTCAGGCAAAACTCTAAATATTTTTTTATACCAAGCTTCAATAGAGAAAGCAAAAAACAGAAAGAAAAAAAAAATTAAATTTTGCCCATGTCGTTTTTAGAATTATATATATTATTATATATATATTAAAAAGCTTTAAAATATTTTGGTTGGGTTCTTTTTGTTGTTTGTTTTGGTTTTTTTTTTACTCTTGTGGTATTTCCATCAGTGCAGTGGTTCACAGGTGATGAGGCATTTAATGGACATATTTAGGACTCAGGTACCACCTGTGAGATAGCAGACACTGTAACTACTGCTGCCAGGGTGGGAACACTGCAGCAACCTTGAGGAAGGTCTCAACTCTCTCTTATTTCACCACCCAGCCCCAAGGTTGAACAACAAAGACCATGCAACATGTGCTGAATGGATGTGGAGAGGTTTCTTTCCTCTTGAATCAGGGGCACTTTAATGGCTTGGGAAATTTTGGGGAACCTCCACTTCCATTTGGAAATAAATTTTCATCTTTTAGTTCAAATCGTTACGTACTTATTCATGACAGCTCTATAGATTTATTTCCCTGCAGGGAAATGGAAAGTAAGACGAAGAGGAAAGTGGAAAGGGGAGAGGGAGAGAGGGAGAGAGGGAGAGGGAGAGACGGAGAAGGAGAGGGAGAGGGAAGGGAAAGAGGAAAGGAAAGGAAAAGGAAAAGGAAAAGGGAAAGGGAAAGGGAATTTCCAACTGTTTGACCTGCAAACAATATGACTTTGTTTGAAAAACCCTCTGCTTCAAAATATCTGCTCTCAAATTATGCTCAACAATTCCAGCTCATGTAACAGCACAGAAAACCTCATTCCCAGGCACTGTTTGAGGAACCCACTTTTGTTTAATATATTTGCCTGCTAACAGTAAAATAAAAATAAAAATTCATTACTTTGTCCTCCCCAGCTATAAAAGCAGGCAAACAGCTCCACTCTGGCAAATTCAAATTAGTGGAAGGTTTCTCCCACTTGGGAGGCTGCAGTCCTGGCCTGTAGTCAGAGATAAATTTTTCAGTAAACCTGCACCTAGAGGGATTAGGTGAAGCCTCCCAATTTACTCTGTCACAGCTGAGCTGATAACATAGCAGAGTTGCCTGTTCATACCCAAAGATGTGAGGCAGGTGAGCAGGAGAGCTGGGGTAAGGGAGGAAAGGGAGGAGGTCAGTAATATGAATTCCCTCTCTCTCTCACAAGGAGATGGGAACCAGGTTCTCCCATCTGACTGTCTTTAAAGAGACAGATCTGATGGCTTAATGGATGCTGCTGAGTCTGTTTGTTTGTGTCTCATAAGTGATAAGTTTTGGAAGATTCCAAACAAACGTGATGAAATTATATACTGCAACATCTAGGAGTGAGAGGTATATATATCATTAACAGCAACCATCACGTGGCAGGAATTCATCACACTCTTTTTCAGTCCCTTGCCTTCCTCCTGCTGCTTCCTAATTTTTTGGCTTTTTTCCATTCAAGATTCATTTTGAACAAAATGTCAGACTCACAAAAATCTCAGTAATTTCAGGGATTTTTTTGTTTTTAAAATAGTTACCATAGAAATATCTTGCTATGGAACACAAAGATACAGGCTGAGCATTTGAGGGGATGGTCAATCTCTTAAGCTCCAGGTTAGAATTGTTGGGGAATAAATGTACATGTAATTATGATGGTTTAAGTAACTCTAGGATTAGGAGCACTGCTGGGGGGTGAGACTTTCTCATGTGAAATGTGAGGTTTACTCAGTTATCCTCTTTAGGGAACCAAGAGTTTTGTGCAGCAAGCAAATTCACTGGCATGCAAGATGGTTCAAAGAGACAAAAGATCATAGAACAACTGTATCTGACACACAGGATCATGGAAGAGACATGTGGACAACAGGTTTTGTGGTGGAATGCATAGGATGGAGGTTGAAGGCTGAATCTCTGCTCCAGAAAGCAGAATGGATGCTATGTCAATGTTGTCACTGAGATAGTTCAGATGACCATGACAATTTTCTATATTCTATCCATTCTTTTATTTTCTTTAATTTGTGAATGATTGTACCAGCCTCTGAGCATCAGGTTGGTGAACTCCAGGGATAAAACAATGGTCTTCAGAGCATGAGCTCTGTGAAGCAGCTTTCTGAGCTGACAGGAATAACAAGTTCTCTGAAGCATCACAGAGAGTGGTCTATCTGAGTATGGATTAATATTTTGCCAATTATTTCCTGCATTCATAAAAATACAAGACAATAAAATGTTCATTATTGAACTTTATTTCTAGTAAGTCAGTCTTACTTTGTGTACTGTAAGGAACACTTTAACATTTTTCAGCAAAGGCCCCAAAATAAAGTTTTTGGTGTTATTTCTTGTTTTATTCAAGATATATGATAGGAATACTCAATATGGTATTTTAAAGAAAAGAAACACTAATATTTCGTGGCATTCCTTTGACAACTTGTCATGTCTCAATCTAAATTAAAACCACATCTGACACACCAAAAACCTTGTCTTGATCTGTCTTGTTCAGCTAGTGCCAGTCCATGATATGACCTGAAATCCATTCCTTGAGGTCATTTCGACAGCCTCATTGAAGCAATATATACTGGCTTCATAGACTGGCTGCTGGTCAACGAAAATACTGCCTAATGTGACACTGGAGACTCTACCCCTGACTGAAATTAGTAAATGGATTTGATTTGGGCAAGGGAGGAAAGGAAGCAGAAAATCTCTCAAAGGGAGAGTTCAGTGATATGGCCCTACCCCACATGAACAATCCCTGTGGATCACCTCCTTTTCTCACATGGATGACCACACATAAGAACAGCTGAAAGTCAGAGAGCATTGGAAGAAATGAATCTTGTTTTTCTTCTCTGGGTTTACCACTGTCTCACCTTGGGAAAAAGAATAACGATGGTTGTGAGAATTTTTTCAGGGTGGAAAAAAAGGGAGATTCAGTGGATGTACTTCAACAGCTACACACAGCAAGACTGTGAAGCCTGTCAAAACTTCTCAGATGATTTTGAGATACAAATTACAGAACAGCACATATGTTCAGAGCATTAGGGAACATACTATGCAAAATCGAAGTCCCTAGACCTTTATTTTCAATCCTCTATCTTGTCCTGAGACTGTGAAGTCTATTGTAAGTTAGCTCAAACTAGTTTGTATCTCCTTGGTTATAAGGTAGTGGAACAATCTGCCCAGAGAAGCAGTGGAGTCACCATCCCTGGAGGTATTTCAGGGTCATACAGACATAGGACTTATGGATATGTTTTAATTAAGGACTTCTCAGTGTTAGGTTAACATTTGGACTTGATGATATCAAAGGTCTTTTCAAATCAAGGTAATTCTCTGGTTCCATGATGCCTACCATGCCTTAAGGAAACACAAGTTGTGTGTATACCAGTAAATTAAACATGCCTAGACTAATTTTACTAACTTTGCTCTGGTAAGACCTCATGTGGAGTATTCCATCCAGCTCTGGAGCCCTCAATACAGGAAGGACATGGATCTGATGGAGCTGATCCAGAGGAGAGCTATGAAAATATTCAGGGGGCTGGAACACCTCTCCTGTGAAGTCAGGCTGAGGGAGCTGGGGTTGTTCAGCCTGCAGAAGAGGAGGATTCAGAGAGAGCTAATAGGGACCTTCCAGTATCTGAAGGAGGGCTAGAGGAAGGCTGGAGAGGGCCTGTTTGCAAGGGTGATAAGACAAAGGGGAATGGTTTTAAGTTAGAGAAGCGTAGATTTAGATTGGGTGCTAGGAAAAAATTCTTTACCATCAGAGTTGTGGAAAAATGGAAGTGGTTGCCTGTGGAGGTAGTTGAGACCTCATCCCTGGACATATCCAAGGTAGGGCTTAATGAGGCTCTGAGCAACCTGATCTAGTTGAGGATGCTCCTGCTTACTGCAAGGACTAGATGACCTTTAGATGTCCCTTCCAACTCAAATGATTCTATGATAATCCTCTGTCACTGAGGCCAGCTGGCATGGAATGGCCCACATTCTTACTCTTGAACTCCTTCAGCTTCCTGAAGAAAGGAATAGCCTTCTGGCATGGGTCTTTGGCTTTTTCTAATTTGCAAATGGTTTAGATGAGGGCTAGGAACACAGAGCCAACCCCTCTCCCATTTGTATAGTTCAGTTGTGTAGATTATCAGGCTCCAGTGCTTGGAAATATTTCCTGGAGCTGTTTAGTTTATTAAGATAGATCCCAAGCATCCCCTTCTCCAAGTATTTTGTAAAGGAGAGTACAAATAGGCAGCCATGGGAAAGAAGAGTAGACCTTCAAATAAGCCTGTGTCCCTGTGATCCTGTTGTCAGTTTTCTTCCTCCTGCTTTGACTTTACCCAACCTATCTCACCAAGTCTGCTGAAGGGCCACTTTCATACTTGACCCTGCTGAGCTAAGGGTGAAGAATTCACAGGTCCTTATGCCATGAAGATGCATCACATTGTATTTTCCTCTCTCATTGTATTAACACCCTTGGAGGGCATTAAGATTTCACTCCGTTTTCCATTTAGTAAGAGGTGTCTTGATTAAAGGGAAATCAGAAAGTTAACTACATCAGATCTGAAGACACCGAATGTTGCAAACTTCATCCCTTGCCCTGGCAATGTGTTCCAGTTCTTCAATGCCCTCACAGTTTAAAATGTGTGTCTAATTCTTCATTTGAATTTCTGTGCTGCCAGCTCTCAGCCATTGGATTTTGTTCTGCATTTACCTGTCTGATTAAATAGCCTGTTAGTTCAGGGTAGTTTCTCCTTGAAGAAGCAGTGCTGCTATGCCTTCATTTTTCTTTTTGATGTTTTCTCTCACCTATTTGGGAGCAATTTTCCAATGGATTTTTCTACTAGGAAGGACATGGGAACATCTGGAGTGTAGACTCTTTTTCCTCTTACAATTTCCCTATGGTGGAAGGCAGTATCCAGTGGCTATATAATAATTTTCAGACCTGGAATTCCCTTAAAAATATCACTGACTTGTTATTACCTCAGGATATTCCCTCATACTGAGTTTCCAGTCCACTATAATCTGCCTCTATGAGCAAACTAAGCAATGGCATAGCATGGGCATAGGGTCTTTATCATCTTTGCAGTTGAATTCCTAAAGGCTTCTTTGCAATGCTTTGGCTTTCAGCACAACTCCTTAGTGGGTTTTGGGAGTCAGCACAGCCTCTCACATGAAGGAGCTGGGAGGCAATCAACCACTTTGAAGGCTGAGTTTAATAGTATGGAGGTGGCCAGTCTATGCCAGATGTAGAACATCCTGTCTCTGTTCTGAGGAGTAGATGCTGCACCTAGAAATTCTGTTCTACACCTTTGGAAAATGTCAAACTGCTTCTGGCACCTCCTGACAAGGGACTTATGGAGGATCACTCCATTAGCCAGGTTAAGGCCTTGCTTTATAAAAGTTAACCCTATCAGGGCCTGCTGCCCTGTTCCAAATCCTTGCAAGAATTCTTTTGAATAGATTAGTACCTGCTATAGCAGAGGAAGTTCTACCTGAAAGCCAATGTGGTTTCAGAGCCAATAGGAGTACCACAGACATGGTATGTGCTCTCAGACAACTGCAAGAGAAGTGTAGTGAACAGAAAAAAGGTCTTTATGTGACATTCATTGACCTCACTAAAGCTTTTGACACTGTGAGTAGAAAGGCCCATGGCAAATCTTGGACCAATTAGGATGTCCCCCCAAGTTCCTCAAAATGATCATTCTGCTACATGAGGATCAGTGGGGGCAAGTCAGATATGGTGATGCTCTCTGAATCCTTCCCAGTAATCAATGGTGTGAAACAAGGCTGTGTTCTCACACCCACTCTATTCATAATCTTCTTTAGCACAGTGCTCCAAAGGGCCACAGCAGACCCCAGTGAAGAAAATTGCATTTACATCCAATATTGTACTGACAGAAGCCTATTCAATCTAAGGTGACTGAAGGCCCACACCAAGACCCTAAATCACCAGGTCCTGGAGTTGCCTTTTGCTGATGATGCCTCCATCATTGCTCACACAGAAGCAGCTCTGTTGTGCATAACATCTTGCTTTGCAGAGGCTGCAGATCTTTTTGAGCTGGAGGTCAGCTTGAAGGAGACAGTTCTTTACCACAGATTTCCATCATCCCCACATCATCGTAGGTGAATCACAGCTTAAGTCAGTCCAGCAGTGCAGCTATCTGGGATGCATTATTTCCTCGGGCTCCAAGATCGACAAAGAGAGAGACAACAAATTGGCAAAGGCATACAGAGCATTTGGAAGACTTCATAAAAGAGTCTGGAGCAACAAACACCTGAAGAAAAGTATAAAGATTGGTGTCTACAGAGCCATTGTACTGTGTACTCTTTTACATGGGTCTGAATCATGAGTCACCTACTGCCACCACCTGCGACTCCTTGAATGCTTCCATCAGTGCTGCCTCTGTACAATCCTAAACATCCACTGGACTGACTACATGACCAATGTTCCTGTCCTTGAACAGGCAGGGGTCACCAGTACTGAGGCCATGCTACTGAGGATGGATCTGTGCTGGGTAGGGAACATCTCCAGGATGAAGGATCACCACCTCCCAAGATTGTGCTCTATGGTGAACTTGCTATCGGGTGCAGCAACAGAGGATCCCCAAAGAGGAGATAAAAGGACTCCCTAAAACAACCCCTCAGCTTTGGCCATATTGACTGCTATCAGTGGCCCACTCTGGCCTCCAGTCAGGAGACATGGAGACACCATCCATAACGCTGCTCCCTCCTTTGAAAACACACAGAGAATCAGTCTCCAGGAGAAAAGACAGCACAGAATGAACTGTGCCTTGGCTGTCCCCTCACAGGAGACTTTCAGCTCTGCCTTTTGCAGCCACACTGCCTGTTCCCCATTGGCCTTTCCAGCCATCAGTGCACTTGCAGCAAGCATGGGGAGGGCCCTTCTGAAATCTTCGTTTGTGAAGCCAAGCCATGATAATACACTCCATTGCAAATGAGTCCCTTAACTCCCTGAATTTCTTTCTGTCATGATTTGGATCACAACTGAATTAACAAGGGATTCTTGCTGTTCTTTCCTGGCATGCATATTATGCAGGCACAGAAACTCTTGGCATTGATTTGTCTTGTCAACTACAATGGCTGAGCCTTTCCTCCCAGAAGCAATCCAGATTTCCACCTAGAAATTGCTTCCATAAGGTCAGGACATGGGGGTTTTTTTATGCAAAGGCTTTCCTGGAATACCCCTGGAGCTCCTAGCAGTGATCCTCCATAAGCTCCTTGTCTGGAGGTGCCAGAAGCAGTTTGACATTTTTCAAAGGTGTAGAACAGAATTTCTAGGTGCAGCATCTACTCCTCAGAACAGGATATTTATCAGGAATTTAGAATGGAAGTTTGCAACCAGGGGGTTACCTAAATTAAAAGCCTCTCTGTTTGTCAATCCCTGATTTGCAGAAAATCCCAAGATGGCAATGACCTTCTGAATACATGAAGTAAGACACATGGTATTTCACATGCTGAAATAGACTGAATCCCCTCATAGTTACAATGGTCTTTAAGTTGGATTTTACTGGGCCTTCAGCCTCGTGAAAGCAGCAGTTGGTTTTGAAATGGTTCTACACACCCTGAGAAAGTAAATTCTTAAAATTTTTCTGATTTAGTGAATCAATGAAGACCATATCTTCTGATTGGCTACTCATTGTGCTGCATTAACCTGAACTATACAGTAGCACATGCTCCAGGTATTATATATATTATACCATTGTAAATCTTTGGAATTTTAAGATGTAAACTGTCTGTCTAGGAACTATGAATAAATGGGTATTTTTATTTATTTATTTTCATGAAGAAGGAGTGTTAAAAGATTCAAGACAATAGCAATTGGGTCACTAAAGAGAGACCCTAATGTATATTTCTTGGCTGAGAAATAAATTGAATATTAGGAAAAAATTATATACTGAAACCTTTGTCAGGCATTGGAGAAGGCAGACCAGGGAAGTGGGGGAGTCACCATTCCTGGAGGGATTTAGAATGTGTGCAGATGTAATACTTAGGGACACGGCTTACTGGTGGACTTGGCAGTGCTGTGTTAACAATTGGACTTAATGATCTTAAAGGTCTTTTTCAACCAAAACTTGTCAGTTCTATGATTTTTAATATTTTCTGTGGTCAACTGGCATGCAAGTGAACACCTGAAATGCAACTGGATAAAATTTCTGCAAACACTTTTGTTATTTAAAAACAATTTACTGAACAAAATCACTTCATTTTCACCTTGACTTAGCCAGTCACAAACCTCAATTTCTGTCTTGTGAGCAAAAGCTGCAAATTCTGGAAGCAGCACTAAAAGTAAGGATGGATGGCAAGCTGCAGGGTGGCAAATTTAATTTGAGCAGTCTTGACAGGTTGCACTGCTTGGGTTGAACTTGAAACCATGTCTTGACATATGAGTGGTTCTTGTGCTTTTCCAAGTTGAGTAATTTCTTAAGGTGTTGAGTCATACAACTTGGTGATAGAGAGTCAAATATCATGTGTTAAAGCTGAAGAAAGAAACTAACAGGTACCATGATAATCAGGGCATGTTTAAAATACATGTTTGCTGTTTCTAATTTAAAAAAAAGTAGACTTTCAAATATTTCTGTTCAATATGTAGCACCAGCCTTGAAATGTCACCGCTGTGCAAAACAAAAGGTACACACTGTTTTAAATGGATGGGAAAAACAGATTAAGACATTTCCATTTAAATTAAACAATAGTTTATGGTTTTAAGATAAACAGTTTAATGTGTTTCTGTGACACTAAGAACACCCTTAAACGAATTTCAAGACAAAATACCAATGCCAAAAACATCTTGTGGAATAAAGCCCAGTAAAAAGCATCCACTAGGATGGATGTGATGTGAAGTGGCTCAGTAGTATTTGCATGCAAGGAGATGGCAACCGTATAAGCAAGAGATAACAGAATAGTTGAGACGGAGAGTAAAATTTATCATAACATGTCTAGTGATGATTAAAAGCCTGTGCTTATTAGATGCATAAAATGTATTACTAAATCATTTTTGGAACATATAATTTTCCAATTATTTATGCATCACAGTAATTAATGATAGGAGGGACAGAGTCAATGATTCACTGTGTAATACATATGGTAGTTACCTGGGGAGGAAAAAATTACAGTGCTACCAATTATTTGCTTTAATGTTTTTGTAATTATGCCCTACACCCAAGTTGAAAATTTCTTTAATTCTTTTTTAAACCTTTCATTCCTAACAATGAAACTGCTTTCTTTTTAGTCTTTCAATTAAGTCTAATTTTTAAGCTGCCATCCAAGAAATATACTCTTCCATAAATGCCTCGTTTGCTTTTATATTTTTCTGGCAACGGTCTGCAAGTATGAAATCTTGCCCTTCAAGCATCTTATTGACGAACTAATTTAGCCAGTCTGAAGGATGATCTTCTATTTAATATACATGGCTGGAATTTGCATGGTCTTAGTTTCTTTCCTACTTCAGCATTGACTTCTTCCCTGCAGAAAAATGAATGAAAGCCCTTGAGCTGTTCATCACCAGATCAGTCTTTATTCCTGAGAATGAGAGAATGGGAAGGGAGAAATAATTCCTCATTCAGTACAGCCCACTTTTGAACTGCACATTTCTGACGTTCCCTCTTCTGGAGTGGAGGGATCTACAGGTCATGAGAGAGAAGTTTCAAGCAGAATAATAAAACCTGTGTTGTAGGACCAGCTGCATTGAGTTTGTTCTTATTTAATGGTATATGCCTACAGTGTAAATGTTTATATTTGAGTGAGCCACATTGGGTTCCTTTTATAGACAATGGAAAGGACAACACCCTGGGGTTCATCTGATGTATCTTGTCTAAAATGCCATAAATTAGGTCCTAAACATGTGTAATTCTTTTGGTGGGCTACAAAGAGCATTGTGAGCAACTGGCTTAGGTGAACTTCCCAGCTATCTAAAATGAGGTGGTTAAATCCCTCCATCTATGCCTATAATGGCCTAGAAACATTCTGGTACTGAAGTACAATTACAGATGCTCTCACATTTCTGAGTAGCATGGCATGTTTGGGGGTTTTTTGTGTGGTGTTTGTTTTTGTTTAGTTGGTTGCTTTTTTGTTTGTTTTGTTTTGGTTTGGTTTTTTTTTTTTTTTTTGTTGGTTTGTTTGTTTTTTCCCATAGAACAAAAGGAATATGTAAATCACAGAATTGTCAGGGTTGGAAAAGCCCTCTAACATAACTGATTCTGCCAACCCAGAAAAAAATCCACCATGCCCACTACAGCATGTCCTAAAGTGCCTCATATATGTTTTTTTCTAATACATCCAGGAATGGTGACTTCCTCCACCACCTCCAAGGGCAGCCCATTCCAATGCCTGAGTACTCTTTCATTAAATAAATTCTTCTTAATATCTGTCCTAAAGCTCCCCTGGTGCAAATTCAGACCATTTCCTCTGGTCCTATCATTATTTACTTGAGATTAGAGACCAGCAGCCACCTCCCTACAACCTCCTTTAACGTAGCTGAAGAGAGCAATAAGGTCTCCCCTCAGCATCCTCTTCTTCAAACAAAAAAAATCCCTCAGCCTCTCCTCATCTTGTTCTCCAGACTCTTCACCAGATTTGTTGCCCTTTTCTGTACACACCTCCACAATTCAATGTCCTTCTTGTATTGAGGGGCTCAGAACTTAACACAATACTCGAGGTGCAGCCTCATGAGTGCCAAATACAGTGGCATAATCTCTGCCCTGGTCCTGCTGGCCACACTGATGGCCATTCCTGATACAAGCCAGGATGCTCTTGGCCTTCTTGGCCACCTGGGTACACACTGTTCATCTCTCATGTTCATTTGGGTGTCAACCAACATCGCCAGAACCTTTTCTGCCAGGCAGCTTCCCAGACACTCTTCCTCAAGACTGTAGCATTGCCTGGTTGCTGAGACCAAGAGGACAGGCCTGGTTCAACCTTTTTAAACCTCATACTGTTGGCCTTGAATTATTGATCCAGGCAATGAGAGAGCTAACAAGGTCTTGAGACTATTCAGGAAACAGTCTGCATGTGTGCACACAGTTTTAAAAAAAAAAAAAAATAATTATAAGTACCAATTCTCATGTCAGTTTGTCCCAGGAGTAATGTCCCAGTTCATCCCAAGACTTGGTTGGACACTTTGAACTTAGCTGCCACCAGACAACCACAAACAATTTGGGTAGAAAGCAAACAAATCATGCAGCTTTACATATTTAATCCTGTTTTTACCTCTCTTTGCCTCACAGTGAGCCCTCCACAAGGCTACATTCTGATGCACACAGCACATCTGCAGGGATGGTTCCCACTCAAAACAGAAGTCATGGCAATTCTTCCAAAAGATCAGGCTGCATTTCCTATATCACTGCCAGCATTTGGGGATTTTAATATCATGGCTTCCCGGGAGTGTGCTGAAATTTAGCAACCTGATATGAACTTTTCCCTTTCTGAGAACCTTGTCTAACAACCTTTGTTTTGCTGTCAGCTATGGCAGACAAAACTCATGGCTTCTCCATGGGCTGGGCATGGGGCTCCCAAACAATCCATGCAGCTCCCTCAGGACAAGAAAATTAATTTCCTTTGAGCCATAACCAAAAAAGCTTCTCCAGAGCAGATTTAGTAGTGTTGAAAGGATATATTTCATTCTGTTCCCTTGAATAAATGAGCTTGGAAGTTTAGACTTTCCTGTGAAGATTCTGAAATAAATAAATAAATAAACAAATAAATAAATAAAATGTCATACATTTTGGCAGATGATGTGGGTGGTATATGAATCAATAAAGCTTCCAGCTATACAAAGCCTTTGGGTGCATTGAGATGTTTGTTTGTTTTTTATGTATTCTAAACAGAGCTAAATCTGAATAGGGTTGGGGTTTTTTTTTGTTTATGCCAAGAAATGAGGACGTAACCCTCCCCCTACCCTTCCCTGTTGTCTACCATGTTACAATTGTACCTAAATCAAGTATTTATTTGTTTCAAATATTCATAAGGAAAAACTGTTGATTCTAATTGTGAAAAAAAATATTCTCAAGATGCTTCCTTCACATCTGCTTGGGCATAAATATATGTGATACTAACACTTAAATTTTTTCCAGACCTGCTAAAGACCATATGTGAAAAAAAACTCCAACTTTTACTGATGAGTAAACCACCCAAGCTCCCCCTCTGACCCTTCATAAGAATGTTCCAGATTAGAAGAAAGAAGGCAGAATAGCTATGACTTTCCAAGACCTTTGCAAGGGCCATTTCACTATACAAAGACATATCCATGGAGAGGAATGCAGATAGGATCCATGCAGTAGACTAAATGGTGAATATCTCATCTAGAAATAACTTCAAAGCTCATGGCCACACCAATCAAGAGCAGTTATATCATAGCAGTCTTCAAAAAAAAGCCTTGAAATGCCATGATAGAGACATCAAGATACTCTAAGGAACATTGTTGCATCCAGAAATTGCCCATTCTGTGGTATTTTACAGTGTCATAAGCTCCAGGAATGCAAAATGGTTGGAGAAAGGATAATGGAGTGTTTAGGTAGCACCATCAGAAAATGTGGACAGATATAGTCCCTGATGTTCAGCTTGGGCAGCAGCCATTATTAAACTGATGCTACCCAAACTGAAAGATTTGTTTATGGGACTCAAAAACAGACCAAGCAGATCACATTTACTTTCTTTACTATGATGGAAATTAAACTAATCATCATAGTGGTCACCTTTGATTTAAAGTATCTGAGAGTTGTGTATAATTTGGTTATAGCTGGAACTGGCTCGTGGAGATTAATCAATTTTATATGTAGAGATCAACAACAGTAAAAAAATACCTGGAAATAAGGCTTTCCTTATATTTCATGAAACAACAAGGTCCTAGATGTTTGTATGTCAAAGTGAGAGTAATCTGAGCAAGTCTAGAAACCTATTATGTAATAGTTTGTGTCTGGGGGTCCCATAACTTAAAAAAGAGAAACAGATTGCAGTTGAGATTGCACTTTCTCTCTCAAGTCTAAATTGTATTGCATGAGTGGTACCTGGGTGGTACCTGGATTGTTAGAGCTTTTAGTTGCATGGTTGTGGCAAATTGACAAAAGGATGAATGCCTTGGTGGGGTACTGCAGGAAGAATGGAGATTTATTAGGTGAAATTGTCCTAAGTTATTAACACTGAGGATTTCTTTCTTGAAGAAGCATAAAACAAGATAGCATCAGCAAGAGCAGCTGGTAAGGGAGTCAGCCTGGAATTTAAGGGGTTGAATTTAGGAGCTCAGATGTGTCTGTCTAGGTTTGAATTCAATGTTTACAAGATTTTAAGAGGTTTTATAAGAGTGGATGCAGTTAGACTGTACCTACCAAACTAGAGGCCAAGAAATTATAATGTCATTCAATATATCAGCAAAGAGATGGCATTTGTGTTTTTGTGGTGTGTATTTTTTGTTCTCCTTAGAAGTGGGACAGGCTTCTAGTTTGCTTAGAAACTTCTTTAAGCTCAGCTTTTTCTTTCTTTGTCTTTGAGGAACACAATTTTTTTTCTTCAAATCTGATCCTACATGATCTGACCAACGTGAAAAAAATGTCAGGAAACAGGACCAGCAATTTAAGTATGCTTAAATGCTACTGCTTTTCTAACCAATGTTACTGCAAAGCTGGTGCTATCTTATACTACTCATTTTTTGTGTCCTTTGTTTCCATTTCTCCTCCTTCTGTTGCCTTAGCAGCTCACTCAATACCTTCTCCTGCTTTTGTCAGCACAGAGCAATGCACTGTTATTAATGTCTCCTCTCATTCCCAGTCCTTTCTGCATCTCTTTCCTGTTCTTGCCTCCAGTGACATGCAATGATGATAATGGGATGCAGTGCCACTGGCACACTACCCCAAAGCCCTGCAAGGACTAGTTCAGAGGTACAGAATTGCTTAAGAAGCCAGGAGCTTCTCTACCCAAGGGGAGGAAAAAGCGATTGCTTGCTGCATTAGGATCTGAATGCTCCTTGCCACTTCCTAGCAGAGCAGTTTAGAATCAAGCTCCACTGGATGATAATTGTTTTAACTATCATTGTGGTTCTCTCTTTTATCCAGGGGCATGGCTGGGGAGGATGGGGGAAGTTGTGCAACTGATGTCTGTCTAATTCACAGGGTATTCCTAATTGGTTGGGATAGATCTCTCTGCCCTCCCTTCTCTCCCTTCCCCCCACTGAGTTGCAGTTTGATCCTTTGCTTACAGCTTTTCCAAAGTTTATGCTGTCCTTACAAAGTCTGCATAAAACTACAGGTGATCAATATGAGCATCTTCTAAACGTAGCCAAGATTAGAAACTTCCTTATTCTGCTACCAGAAAGAAATCATGTTAAAAAAAAATAAATAAACCAAGCAATAAACCATAATGATATCCAGGTTTTATAAGACAGAACATTGTGATAAATGCTGCTCAGCTGATAAAATCTTTGCAAAGATAAGGTTAGTGATAGAGATGACCACCGTGTCATAATCAGATTTCCTACATTAGATGTTTACAAAGGAAGTTCAGCTAGCCCATAAATTTAGAATCCATTCATGGAAGGGCTTACTATATCTGAAAAACAAACTAAAAACCATAAATGAATTGTACATGATTTTCTGGTGGGATGGTAGAAACTTAAGAGCTCCCACTGGCTCAGCTCCCACCTAGACCCAGTTGATAGGCAACATGAGGGACTGGAGCATGTCTAGAAGGGAGCTTGAGACTTCCTGTGGAATTGGAAGACACAACCATATGCAGCTGGGAAGATGTTTTAATCTGATCTCAGAGCTGTATCAGTCTCCTTCTGAAAGGAAAATCAGGTTTCCTTAGCACAGGGGTTGGATGGGTTGAACTCCTTCATTGCTTCATGACATTCTTTGCCTTTGGAAGTCACCAATATATTGTTTAGGCTGAGTTATTAGGCATTAATGAGCACAATAAATTTCCACACACTAATTTTACTAATTATATCAATGAATGTACTCAACGCACTCTGTTGATGAGTGCAACAATTTTCACTCCATTGTTCCTTCTAGTTTCTTTCCAATTTCTTTAGTCTTATATAGAATTTATACTTTTTCAGTGAGGTATACTCAGACATGAGTTCTCAATTTTACCTGCTGAAAAAAAACCAAACCTAAAACTATTTTAAAATTGCAGTGTTTCCACTACCAGTTCAGCTTTATGCTAGTTTTGTACCAGTGAGAAGTCCTTTCAGACTGATAATCTATTCACCATGTCCTGCAGCATTATTCCTTGCTTCTCTGAAGACTTCCTCTTATCCAGAGGTGCTGTTGTAATATAATTACATTGAATGTTGTCTGCTGCTTTTTACAGATTAATTCAGATTATGGAGTTTGTTACATTTCTTCCATATTTTCCAAAATTTATGTCATTATCTTGAATTATTTTCACTGAAAATACATACAGCTTCTTATGCTGTTCTTGCAAAATTGTGGCTTAGATCTCAAATAGGACAGGCAACAGAGTTCACTTTTCCTGTAGACTTCAGATTTTTCATCGAGTCAATGATACAAAACGACAGGACACTAGAGGAAGTCAAGAGCTTCCTCATTAAATCATTATCTGTAGACAATTTTTACTTTGTCAAAATTAATTTTGTCAGGTAATGTATGCACCTGTTCTTCAAGAAGCAGCAGAGGCAGTTTCTTGCATCAGGAAAAGAATTGCTGATCACCCACTTTGAAAGATCTTTTGGCTTGATGCTTGGGGCACTCATCTGTGATGTGAAAAAGTGCAGTAAAAATCCCTAGTCTGCATGAAAGACAGCACTAACTTGAATCTTTATCTCTTCCACCATAGCTATCCAGGGCTCACACTGCTCATACACTTTATTAGTTAGCAAAAAAGTGATTCCTTTCTTAAAGGCTAATGCTGACTCTTCCAATAGCCAGAGGGATTTTATTTATTTTCTTCCAGGATCCTATCACAGTGTGATTTCTTCTCCAGTTTTTGGCCAGTAGGCAGGCAGTCAGAATAACAATGACTGATTCAGAAGAAAAATTAAAAATACATCGGCTTTTAGACTTCAGCCTTACACTCTTTTTTGTGCTGTCTGATTCCAAATCTTATTTTGCATCTCCTGGTTTTTGGTGGATCCTAGCAGTCATGCTGGCCTATGCTCCTGAGAGCTTGGCTAGATGAACAGTTTACTGGTCAGCAGTGCAGGCTGCAGATTTGAGACAGCTTTAGCTACTCTGTGATTCCTGCATTACCTATTAAAGGCAGCTCAGTGCCCTGTGGACATCACTGGGGTGACCTTGCTTGGGGAGACACTCAGAGTGTTTGAGTGTTTTCAGAACACAAAAACCTGCACCGACTAAAGAAGACACCTGTATAACTAAAAATTATTAGTGAAGAAACTTTTTGAAACTTGCTTTTAAAAAAAAAAAAAAATAAATAAAGCAGTCACGAATACTAGGTCAAGAAAATGTCACAGTGAGGCCAGTGTGATCTGAGGCTACCAAGGCCATGTCCTTATGTATTAAGCAGAGGAGCAATTCTGCAATAGTAAGTTCTGATGCAACTCAGTGGCAGTACCTTATCCAGCTGGATACTTCTTTATAATTGAAAAGAAAAAAAAAAAAAAAGAACAAATGCATTTGGAGAAGAGTGGGGACTTGTGAGGGATCAGTTTAAAAGAGGGGATTAAAAGCATTCCATACAGCCCCGAGGGGAAGAAATAGTCTACAGACATTGGAAGATTGCAAGCATTTAAGACTGAAAACAAACATGTGAGGTACTAGGAGAGGGTTTAGTTAGATCCCCTTTTCCCATGTGAAATTGTGGGTGAATTTCTAGATAAACTTGTTTAGAGGGTTAGCTATTTGCTTTTAATAGTATTGTGAAAAAGAGTGTGTGAGCCTGTAAAAAAAATGCCAGCATGGTGCCTAGAAAAATAAGTGTGAATTGACTGTGGGATGTAACTCTATATAGAGGCTTTGAGATAGTTTAGCATAAACTGCTTTTTCCACCCATAACTGAAAGGATATTGTGCATTATTAAGAGCAGATATTTCTGGTCACTTGACTATTAGTCTCTTACAGCTATAAGAATATAAATGGTAGGTGTTAAAATCAGCCACAGGAGGGCTCTTGCATTATTTCCCTGCAAGCCTTTAAACATATTGAGGATAATAAAGGAAGAAACCTATTCAAGCAAGTATAGACAGAGGCTAAAAAGATCAAGTCACTCTGTGCTCTAGTTCTTGTCAGTATGTACAGGAAAGGAACACTCTGAATCATGAATAGTTCACTGTGCATTTTGTTTCATCTGCTTGTAGAAGCAAGAATGATTTCCCCTTCTGTGATTTTAGCTTGATTCCATGTTTCTCCAATAATAAGCCATGGTTCAGTGTATACTTCAGGGATCTGTATGTGAGAACTGAGATAAAGATGAAGTTTCCATGGCAGTACTAAGCAGCTACTCCAGGTTTTGCAGACATCTAAATGTGTTGCAGTACTAATCATTATGGTGATCTTAAAGGTCATTTCCAACTAAAATGATTCTATGATTACAAAAGCACTTTTTCTCTTTTTTCTCTACTGTCTTCACCCTGACTTGAGGCCCATCATTCAATGCTACAGCAATTTAGCTGAGCTCCCAAAGCAGCATGTGGAATTCCTACAGCAGCAGACCAGCACACATGTTCTGGGTCGCTTTGGATGTTCATGTGTGTGTCTGGTCAAAAGTGGTCACAAGACACAAGTGGAAGCCTTGTGAGGAATGAATGAGAGGTCAATGTTGTAGCAGCAGTTGTGAAACAAGACCTGCTCCAAAGGAACCAACATCCCCATTGGAGTTCAATCCATATCCTACTTTCTTCTTTCCCTCAGGAACAGAAACTCTTGCCCACTGCTAGATTTACAGTTGCTAAACAAGGCCAGCTGACCTATAGGCCTTGCCTGAGGGATACCCAGCCATTCTTTCCACTTACCAAGTCTACAGACATCATGCAACTTTGTCTTCCTTTCCCTTAGGACAGGCCTATCACAGCTTATTGCTCTCCCAGAAAGACTATTTTTTACAGAAGCCTCAAAATCATTCCAGTCCAAGTAGAAGGATCAAAACACTTCCTTCATACTCAAGGTGAGTCTTCCAAAACTTGCTGCTTTTCTTTAATTTACTCATCCTTTCTAGATGAAGCATTTGGGGATAGATTGGCAATGAAGAACATCGTGTCTTCTTGTCATGATCCAGAGGTAAGATTTGACACCCCTTCCCATTTTTATATGCTGCTCATAAAATGTCAGTGTTGGACTCAGCTTAAGAAAATAATTAAAATTTTGCAAATAATGATTTTGATTTTCCTGTTTCCTGATTTTCCTTGATTTTTTGATTTTCCTGCACTACACACACACATATTAAAAAAACAACAACAAGAAAAAAAACAAACCAAAAAAAAAAAAAACCAGTAAAAGCAGAACAAGAATATTCTGGTGTTCAAGGCTTTCACACTAGTGTCAGAAAGATATTTCAGAACACATCTCTGAATAAAATGGTCCCAAGATTTCAACTCTGATCTATTATTCTTCACCTGATATGCTAAGTTTTTTTCCACACAGTGGAAAGAGGCAGCTGAACTCACATGAGAGTTGATACTCTGGAAGTAACCATCCATCAGCACTTGTAAAATGTCCTCTCTCTAGTGAGGAAATTTTCTTTCTAAGGAAATTCAAATAATTGAATTCATAAAGGACCACTTTTATTAAATATTTTTTAAATTAATAAATGCAAAGATTGAGAAATACATACCTTTAATTCAGACCCCTCAATGTGTCCCTTGAGTGATCAAACCACCAAGCTACTGGTTATTCTGATATGGCTTGAGACAGGGGGAAAACATGTTATTTATATCTGAGAACACTTTATTTTTCTTGTCAGAAGTTCTGTCCTTCTCTATCTTGGCTAGTACCTTCATTTGCAAAGCTCAATTTGTCACATTTTTCCAAGGAAAAAGCATTTATCTGGTAATGCATGACCAGCTCTGCAGAACACAAACAGTTCACGTTTTCCTGCTGAGACTTTCCTAGAGCACTAAATGCCATTATTTTCTGGAGTACCCAGATTTTTAGAAGCACTCATCCACTTGGGCGTTGAGCTTCAAAGGAGAAATCCATCCACAGGTGCCAATGAGAGGGATGTGAATAGTGTGAGATGCTGAGTTGTTTGTACATCTGCACCTGGCCTGTTTTGAAAACCATCTCGATCACTGCTGCCTCTGGCACTTATCCCCTTTCCTGGCCCGTGAAGTTTTTTACAACCCCCTGAGGCCCAGCATATCTGGCCATCAAGACAGCAAGCCACCAAGCAGTGATGAGCAGCTACCATGTGCAGAAAATTCCTTCAGAGTCCCATCCCTCCCCCCCCCCCCCCCGACGACTTCTCTCCTCCTGGATGTTTGCTCTTTCATACTTCACTGGAGAATTGTGTTATCTCCACAAGATGTGGCCAGGCTTAGTGCGAGAATGTCTGCAGCAGCATGCTGCCCTCCTCCCTGAGGACACTGCAATGGGACAAGTTGCCTAATTGGTAGGAATTGAGGCTCTTCTTGACTACAAGAAGTAGAAATAAAGAAATAAATAGATAGAAAAAGAAGAGATGGGGAAAGGCGAGTGGGGGAGAGAAGAAAAAAAAAAAAAAAAAAAGAGAGCAACTTTTTTTTTCCCCCCTTCTTCTCCTCTGAAGGAAGCAGCAGTGTCTCCTTGCAGAACGACAACCCTCAGGATACAGCAGTTGTCTTCAAATCTGTGACCATAAAAAATCATTATCTCTGTGAAATACAGCAATTTGGGAGATAATCAAACAGTGACCAGGGGGCAGAGCTGCCAATCTGAAGGATTATGCTCTGTGCACGCTTGATTCTGTCTGACCTTCCTCCGAGCCAGCTGTCAGCTTGGCGAAAACGCACACGGATCGACTCAGGGCACATTCATTAGACTGTCTTCGGTGAAGAAGTCATTTGCATAAAACCCCAGCTTTCTTAATTAGTACTTCATTTTTCCCTTGACTTATTTTGTGGCTAAGTTCACTCGCCTTTTTTTTTTTTTTTTTTTTTTTCCAAAAAATAAAATGGGGGAGGAGATTTCTCTTTTTTTTTTTTTTTTTTTTTTTTTTATTATTTTTTATTTTTTTTATTTAATGTGGGGGCATTTCCTATATGACTTGCAAATTGACTTGGTGGTAATTAGCCTAGTAACATTTTCAGAGATGTAGGCGGTTTCTGAATGTTAAAAAAAAATTCTAAATTTTTTAAAAATCAGAAATGGGGGAATAGTCTGGGGGGACTCCTGTAGCTGAAATTTATTATCTAAATTTCCAGACTGACAATACTCAAATGCTGAGAAAGTAAAACTGTACAGTCCATGTCCTGAAAAATATCTCTCCATCTTTTACAGTGATACTCTTCACTCATTCTTAAAGTTTCCTTAAGAAAATGCTGTTTTATGATTCCCATGAACAAGCAACACATTTTTTTTATTTTTAGAGAAATAAGTTTTTCTCCTGCTCTTAATAATATTGGGTCAACTGTTTGGAATAGGAAGAAGTTAATCACATACTGCAGCTTAACCCAAATTTTTCTTTAATGTACCAATAATGATTTTCATGTCCCCTAAAAGCTTCAAAACCATAGTTGTTTCAAAACAACCTTCATACTGTTGTATGAGTATGAAGTATTCACTTAAGATGCACTGCACCTTACCAATTTAAAATTGTTATGTGATTGCTAGGAACAAACAAGCCACAGGAATGATTTCCTGGTGCTACAAAGAATATTCAGAGGAAAGAGAGATCCCAAATTAGTGCAGACATTATCAAATTTGTTCTTCAGTTCAAAGTGGATGCTAATGATGCTTGTTCTCTGTTTGATAATCTACTCTCACATAACGTAGGAAGGTATTTCTGAGGGCTTCTAAGATTAATCACAAACTAGTCCAACCTATATCTCAATACCACTATCAGAGCATAATTATTGTGCAAGGGGAGAGAAGCACTCAAGTCCAAGCAACATCCTTGTCACTGATGAATCAGAAACAGAGACAGAAGGTATACACATTGTGCACCACTGCTTTTGTAGCATCATTTAATTTAAAAATGTGCAAAAAGCTGCAAAACTTTCTGCCATATTTTGTAAATTCCTCACCATTGTACAAGAGAGCAAAAATATATCTGGGGATCTCCCTCTTCTTGGATAAGTATTGCAAATCTTCCTCCAGTTTTAGAGTTCTCCAATACAGACTTAATGGACTTAAACAGGATTTTAAGACAAGAAAGGTGGCTGCAAGCCAGGATATAAAGCATCTCTAAATCTGAAGGACCAGAAGCAGCCTTTAGAAGGCAGACTATTTCAGGTAATGATTAGTGAAATGAATAAATAGGGCCAGGACTTGTTGTCTGATCCTAAGGATAATGGGCTCAGGCTGGTTGTGTGCATACTCTTAATTTGTCTCAGTCAGCAACCCAGCATAAATGCATCCCAATTGCCTACAAGTAACTGTCCTTGGCCCTAACTAAGACCCCAAATCTTCAGTGCAATTCTTTGGGAAAGCACTAGTTGATCTGGAACAAAACCATGCTAAATACTGTGCTGGAGATATAACAGGACGAACATCCACACTTTAGTGGCTGTGCCCATGTCCACCAGTGTTTATTTGCTTCCACAGATTTACTTTAAGCTGTTTCTATTTGTCAATTAAAACTATTTGAAGTCTATTTCAATTTTTTTTTCACTTGAATGGTGTAATAAATGTACTTAAATTGCTACCTTAAAACCCTTGTGTGTGCATTATTAATAATATTAATAAAAAGGCAAATTAATGAAATAATCTGAAGATCATGCATGGAGTTTTTAAAGACAGAATGAATGCAAAAACATGTCAAGCCTTTCTTTTGTGAGTTATACATTACTATGGATTAGCAAGAAAAAGTGAGCTGCTTCTGAATTTCAGCTGCTGTGGCCCTGCTCCAGAGTTCCAAATTTCTGAACACGCATTTGCTTTCTCTCCTGGTGTATAATAACAATATTTCAAATGTGCCAAGAGCGGTTGTAATTATGGAAGGCTAATGCAAACAGCACAGAAGTCAATACAAAGACTGTAAAGTTTAATTCAGACATCTTTACATTAAGTTCTCACAGTTAAATTTGAAAATTTATGGGGACGTGGCAAAAAATATCTAATCTTACATGATTTTTTTTTATTTTCAATGTTTTTATTTTCAATGTAGATCTGTTCAGTAAAGTTGGTTTAAAATAGGAAAAATTCTAAAAAGCATCTGAAGTTTCATTCTCATAGCAAAAAAATCCAAAAAGAAATAAACAAAACAAAACAAAAAATCTTGTGGAGAATAACTGGATTTTGGAGTTGAACAATATTCATTCCCCCTGTGAATGAGGCTGTACTTATCATCACTATATTTTGGGTATATCCAATACATTCTCAACCTCTCTGTGTTTAAAATAATCTTAATTTTTTTAAATGCATTTTTAAAAAACATTTTAAATTAGATTTAAAATCTACTGTCTGTAGCCTTTGATGAACTCCTGTAACCTTCTGCTATGTGGGGAAAACTTACTATTTTGCAAAAGACGAAAACCATTTTCACTATTAGAGCAATAAATTCAAATTAAATACCAATTTTATTTGAAGCAGTCAGAAATCTAGTTATAACCTTTTCACACTACTTTTACATGCTCTTAGTGCCACCACACACAGCAGACATATTCATTCAGCTCTTGGACTTCATGACCCAGTTTCAAGACTCCTGGAATGGACTTACAGGTGGTTCACTCATGTTGTTCCAAGCTCTCTCCTTATTCTTTTCCCTCTGAACTAAAATTGCAATTCAGAAAAGTCATATTCTTAGATGTAAGGAAAATATTATTCCTATGGCATTCATAAAGTCCAAGAGCAGTCATCAATCGCTGCTTGTTTATTCAATACTGTAACACCTATTTTGGGTCCTTATCAAAGACTTCATCTTGTATATGGTGAAGGTCATCCTACCTAACTTTTCCAGTACCAAATTTAGACATTTGGTATGAGCTAGTTGACTATGCTCATGCTATGGAAAGTGGTGGATATGTCAAGACAGAAACCAGTTCCAACTAAAAGAGACACCGATTCTATAAGAGGGTGAATTATTTTGGATAGCGTCTAGTCTCTCAGTTCATGAGATGGGTCAAGGGATTAATTTCTTGATTGCACAGTACAGATAACAGCCTCGAAAGTCCTCTTGTCATTGTACTAATTTCATTTTAGTATAATAATAATAATAATTTTACAGGTATAATGTGATGGACAAGACTACAAACTATTTTTCTGTCCTCCATGGTTTTCCTCAAGCATTGGAAATTTCAGGAAAGTGGTTCGTACTGAATGATACTTATTTTCTGTAGACAAATACCCGAGATAGTCCATTTTATCAATTTTGACTCATATCTAACTTAGTTAACGAGTTAGGTGTGCCATCTGAGCTGCTGGTGTAGGTTCCTTCATTAAGGAATGGGGAAACACGTGAATTCCTGGAGGATAGTTAATCCCACCTACAAGAGGTGATTAAGTCATCAGAGTTGAAATGCTTCTCTGGATGTTTCTGTCTGAGTGCAGGAGACCAGATGCCTACTTAAAGCTATGCTTCTAATTTTTTAAAGGAAAAACTGGAACTGAATTTGTTGATTTCACAGACTCATAGAATGGTTTGGGTTGGAAGAGTCCTTAAGGACCATCTAGTTTCAAACCCCTGCATGGGCAGGGACATCTCCCACCAGAACAGGCTGCTCCAAGGCCCATCCATCCAACCTGGCTTTGAATACTTCCTGGGAGGGGGTAGCCCATGGACAACCTGTGCCAGTGTCCCAACACCATCATGGTAAAGAATTTTTTCCTAATGTCTAACCTAACTTTTATCCTCTTGCAGTTTAAAATTCTTACCCCTTGTCCTATCTGTCCTGTCACATGTAGCACCACTGAATTTATTAGGCTTGCCATAAAATAAAGCAGTACTGCATCTTTCCATGATTTTATGACTGCTAGCACTTGATGTTTTATGAAACCCATGAGTTCTAGGTGTCCAGAATGTTCTGAATATTTTCTGGTGTTCTACTGTTTCCAGTGCTGCTTCTTCATATGACAGCTAATTACCTTCTGTAGCATTATCTTGAAATTGTAAGGTCTTCAGGACAAAAGGCATCAGAACTCTGGGTAAAGACTCAATGGATAACTTTACTCATTGAGTAAAGACTCAATGGATAACTGTTCAGAAATCACCACAGCTGATTCCAGAGAGAAAACATTACAATGCTACATGGAGGTCCTTGTGGGGAGCAGTTTAGCTGCATCAGAATGGTGCTGTTTCAGCTTGTGTCCAATTATAAGATGCTATTGGTCAGTTCTAGATGGGGTTGTTACTTTGACATTAAATTTTTAAAGCCACAAAGTCCACAATAAAATCCATAAAACTAAATGGTAAACCCTGATACAATAAAATCACAATGAGAGCTCCTGGCTAAGGTCTGGAGATACACACCCAAAGTAATTTAATGACTAAGTGCCAAAATAGGACTTGTTTCTTGAACTTTATAAGAGTAACAATGTATTTTAAGTGTAAATAAAGGAAATGTGCTTCAAGGTCTTCACCAGACTTAATGGATGCTTTACTCATTCAGCACATCTACTTGGTATGATGTGTTTTTTCTCAGTCTTCAGTGTTTCACATCATGTCTTCTCATTGCTACTTATTTTCTCCCCTGAATTGCTGCATTTCTTTCTTTTTTTGCCATCTCTTCTTCTTTTTTTTTTTTTTTTTTTTTTTCCTACTAAAATTGAACTTAATTTCCCCCTGTTATGGCTTAAATCCATTACATCTTTCTCTACCCTAGTTGACTAATGAGAATAATTATCAAACTATTTTTCAATGTGAATTATCTACTCAGGCTAAAATAAAACCACCAATCTCATTTTCAGTGAAAATCCTGAGTCTGGCCAACAATTGCAGTCCCTGAAGTAAAATAACAGGGTTTTATTTACTAAGGTCTTCAGTCTATTCATTGGGGTTTATTGGCATTGAAATAACATTTGGGCAAGATTATATTGCATATCTTTTTCTTTTTTTCTTTTTTTTTTCTTTTTTTTTTCTTTTTTTTCTGTTTTTTTTTTTTGTTTGGCTGGTTGGTTGGTTGATTTTTTTTAATGTGGCTGTTTCAAAGCTCACAATTAAAAAGCCTCTGTTAATACTCTGTTTTTGATATTGCCACTAGGATCAAAAAGGGATTAGTGCCAGCTTTCTGGGCTACTAAATCATGCACATACTACTGAACACACACACTCTGGAATGAATGCTCATTTCCAGAAAAAGAAGGGGGAAAAGGATTCTTTCCAAGATGCTCCAAGCATCAGACAAAGGAATGTATCTTTATGCTGCATTGGCAAAGGGATCTCAGCTGGTGTAAAACCAGTGTATCTGGCTTTTCAGTCACCTTTTCCCTTAATATAGCTTGAAAATCATCTGCACTAATGCTCATCTGGGATATGGTTTCTGGAACCACAGGCAGCTTCATAAAATATAGCACTTTCTACACCACTCTGCATTTCTCTTTGCAAGGGCCAATAAAAACCCTGGCTTGATGCCTGCAGAGAAAGGTTGAATTAGGATAAATCCTACTCTGATGAAGAATAGGTATGTATAGTTTTTTTGAAAAAGAGATAAATAATATATTGTTATATTATCATGAATATCCTTAACAGTGGACCAAATCTTCTCAGCGAGGAGGTAGCACTAGGCTCAAAAATCACAGGATGAAAAATGCAAGAAAACAACAGAGTTATGCCAAATAAAGACCTAATTCCTTCAGAGCAATTGCTTAGATTCCATCATCTCAGATTGCATTACAAGGGCTGAACATAGAAAACCATGTTAAGTCATTTTGGTTGCCCACCTTCAAGGGTTTGGAGTCCAGGCATGGATGCTGAGGAGCTCTGGGGGCAATTCTTACCATTGCCACAAGAATCCCATGTCAGCACAAAAGGTTATCTAAATCACCCCCAGAAGTCCTATGGGGTACTCAGCTCCTCTGGGAACCAAACAGGATATCTCATGATATCCAAAGTAACACAAGATGCCTCCAATAAGGCTGCTGACTGCCTTTCACATTTTCTGCTAAAGAAGTTTTATATTTGTCTATTCCTACTATCACCTTTTGGCATCTCATCCCTGGAAGTGTTGAAGGCCAGGCTGGGTGGGAGTTGGAGCAATCTGGTCTGGCCATAGCAGAGGTGTTGGAATGAGATGGTCTTTAAGGTCCCTTCCAATGTAAACCATTCTAGGATTCTACAGTTCTATGATTTTTTTTTTCCCAAACCCTGGTTTTACCAATTGCTTAGAGGCTTTAGCAAAATAAACTAAGACAAAGATGTCTATAAGGTTAATGCTAATGTTAATAATATGTTGATTATGTTAAATAATAATAATAACAATAATATGTTAAGATGGTAATAATTTTAAACCTGTAGTTTAACTGATTTTTATTACAAAATGTCTTGTTTAAGTTTCAGATAATTTAACCTGGAAACATGTTAAAATCATGGACCTTAAACCTCTCAAAATAAAGTCCAGAATTTAGACATTTTAATTAAACTTTTTTTAAAAAATATAACCCTATTCTGAGGAAGAAAATACTATTTTCACTATTCTGTGATTTTTTCAAAACTGTAAAATTAATAGAGAGATAAATACATATATGGTTTTCCCCAGTTATTCTGTTAGTCCTGCTGCTTCTTTTACAGACAGCATTACTAGAGGTGGGAACAATTTGAGCATAGCAGAACAATTCACAAAGATTCACATGTACAATGATGACTGTAAACATTTATAGTTCTCCAGATGAAATATCTAGTAAAAGAGCATAAAACTGAGTGGAGAAGGAGGTGCAGCTCTTTAAAAGAGCTAGCAGACCAAAGTTTTCGCTTATATTGTGACTGGATTCACTGGATTGTTTGATGGAGAATGTGATCTTCAGTGTCAACACTGAAACTGATTTCCCACAGATTTAAAAGAAAATAAAAAGCACCAAATAAAATATGAAAGTAACAGCCATGGTTTAATTACAGTTCCAATACAAAAAGTAATTAATGCAGATTCTTGTCACTTCAATGTAAATGAGGAAAAAACTCAAGAGCTCAACAGAATGATTTCAGATTTCCACTGATGTGAATCAAACCTGGATTTTATTCATATTACTTGAATAGAATTAAAATGCAACTTCAATTTTTTTTTCCCAGACATATTTATCAACACTGAGTGTCACATCATTCACAGGACTCAGTAACAAGAGGTCTATTACAAATCCAGAACTTCACTCTGCTAAGTGCTGTTACAGCCACAGAAAAGTCCAGATTCTGTCCCATCTGAAGTCTGAATAAATAAGGCAGATAAAAATCAGGGATAAGGAAATTATATTGTCCCCATTTTTAAAGATCACAGAACGAGGCACATAGCAATCAAATATTTCAGCCAAGGTCAAATGGTGATTTGCAATCCACTGAAAGTCACAGGCTTTAAAATCATGTTTCAAACTTCACACCCAAAGCAATATTTTGTTTCATTATATATATATATATTTATATAAATGAAGCAAAATGCATTGTTTTGGTTTGTTGGTTTTTTTATGGTTAGCATATGATGTGAGAAATTCAGTTCTAAAAATCATATAGCTTAACATTTCTCTGTCTACTTAATTTATCCTGGGTTGGGTTTTTTTTCTTCATTTAAAGTGACGAGGCTTTATTTTGTTTTTATTCTTTTGAGGGTGGGATTTTTTGCCTGTGTGTCAAATTGCAATCTTACATAAGCCCAAATAAAATAAAATAAAATAAAATTGCTACCTAAATACCATTACCTGAAATTTTGAAACATTAAGACTTCAAAAGGGTTAATTAATTACATTAGCTGTGTCATTATCCTGGCAACATTCTGCCGGAGGGTGTATAGATCTATTCAGCTGCTGAGTCTGAAAGAGTTGTGTCCTTCTCTCACAGAAGAAAATTCATCAGACATTAAAAACATAGTCATTAGCAGAACATATTGTTTTCTCTCCACCAGATTGGAGAGCATCAGATGGAATAATCAAAACAAACATTAAATAAATACTTTAAAAATATATATATGGGATCTAGAATTCATTAGAAGTCAGAATAGGTTTTTTTCCTATGATAAATTGAAGCTGCATAATATTTATTGAATGGAGAGAAGCAAAGTTTTCAGTGTCACATCTTCGTAATGAAAAGTGGGTATTAAATGCTCCTGTATTAGAATAATGAAATGATGGTATCACTTTTAACAGGTGCAAATAACTTTATAAGATACATATAGAATAAATAAAAAAAAATAAAGAAAGAACAAGAAAGATGCTTAAAGATATGAAATGGGTGCTATGTTAAGGGCACTAAAATAAAACTCTTCAGTCTGGAAAGATTCTTTGTTTCAAGATGTGACAGAAGTCTATGAAATTACAAACATGGAGGAGCTGAAGGAAGAACAATTATTTACTCTTTCTTGTAGTACAAAATCTAGGAAGTATCAGAAAAAAAATTATGTAAAGGTGGTCTCAAAATTATTAAAGGAAAGTGCTTTTTCATGCAGCACATAATTCAACTGTGAAACTCAATGCTACTGGATGTTGTGAAAGTTGTAAGTTTTCATGGGTTCAAATAGCAATTAGATACAAACATGGAAAGAAAACCCTTCATAGACTATGATATACAAATAAAGAATCCCCAGGTCAAGAAATTGCCGAGCCACAAATTGCAGAAAGCTGGAAAGCTAAAGTGTGGGAACATCAATGTATATTTTCCTTCTAATACTCCTTCCCTACAGGCAATCATTACTGGCCATTGCTAGAGACCAAGACAACTGTCTATATAGTCTGTGGTCATACTGAATATATCTTCTTTTATGAACCAGCTGAGAATTAGCCTCAACATTTTAGTCCTAAATTAAGGTGGTTTTTTTCCGTACATATCCTATGTTTTCATGTGGTGCTTTAGATCTGGTACAAACCCCTGTGGGTTCATCCTTTCTGCAGTGGTAGACACCAATGTTCTGGGGCACATGGTGAGGAACCCATCAGAAGTTTGTGATAATTAGGGAAAACCTTTCCTGTCAGAAGAACTTGGTACTGCAACCACTAGAAGTGATCCTGTTGGAAATTCTTTCATCTTCAAACATGAAACAAACCAAAATGAGCATTGTGTACCTATTGGGTTATACACCCGTTACTGTGCACTTCTCTCAAATGCTTTGCAAGCAAAAAACCAAAAAAAAAAAGTTATTTTTTTTATTTATGAGATGCCAAAGACCTAGAAGAAATCCTTGATTTAAAAAAAAACAGAATTATCCCTGTTTTGACTTGAAGAGCACAAAACCCACTTGCAGCAGTAATCTCTTACACCCTGGTGGCATTTCTGGTTACCAGTGACTGGACTTCTGACTTCTGATTTCATGGTCTGAAGTCAATTACTTTTGCCTGGGCACACACAGGTGCTCAGAGTGAAGTAACAATAATACTAATAAGTAAAAGTTTTCCATCTGGATGGACACAACGGTAAAGATGGCATGGACTTAGAAATGCAAAGCAAAGTGGGCAAATAACAATTTTCAGATGTATAAATCAATCCAATTGGAGTAACATTTATGATAATGGCAAAAAGCACTGCCTTGGCACCCAGGCCATTCCCTAACAAAGTTCACAGCCCTGTAAACAGACTCAAAAAGGGATCAAAATTTTTATAAGAGAACCAAAACAGGTGAATTTTTCCAAATAATATACAGAGAGTCCACTTAAATGCAGGAATGGTTCCCTTGCAATTGAAAGATATTAGACCATAAAACCAGAGCACATGTGCAAGATTTTTTGGAGTTTTTTCCTTTTTGCTGTTGTTTAGAGATACAAATAGAAGTATCTAATACTGTACTGATAATAAACTGTGAGAGTATAAATAAGTGAGAGAATAAATAAGAGTCTAAAAATCATAAGAAACTAATTTAAAGGTAAAAAAGAAAATGAAAGCCATCAACAACACTGTCTTCCAAAGCTATTAACAAGGAAAAATCAATGATTGGTCTCATAAACAGTTAATTTTGGAGTGGTCGTTGCTAAAAAGGAATTTAGAAAGACCTACCTCCATCTCACATAGGAAATGGTGTATAGCATGTATTAGGAAAGCTTATGGAGCAGATTTATAGACATACAATGTTAAATACACTAAGAATACATACATCTATATTCTTGTACAGCTAATCTCCATGATTCCAGGCACAAAAGTTGAAAAATCCATGCTTACTGATAGTGTGCTCTTACACCAGGAACTAAAGGGAAATAGGAATTATGGCCATGAGCTCAGACCTGGGATAAGAGAGTAAAAATATTACATCCACTCAACCTGTTTGTGCAAGACATTCAGCTTCCTTGAAGAGGCTGTTAGCTCCATGCAGTGCCTACACCTGTCAGGAACTGTCAATGAACAACACCATGTAGGAAGGCTTTTCAATTCCAAAAAGTCTTCTGGCCTCTTGTTAGGAAATGGAGCAGATAAGGGAGGTCATTAGCACTGACAAATGCACTCTAATGTTTCTGGATCTTGCTAAATTATAGTAGAAAAAAAGAAAGTATCCAAACTTTCCATTTGTGTCATCTCCTGAAAATTCATTTTAAAGATATTTTTTTTTTTCTAACATATCATTGAATATTAAAATTGTAAAATGAGTGGAAATCTACTTTAAGGTAAGGGAATTTACTGCTTCATCCCATCACTTCACACTTGAACTGTGCAACCTGAGTTAATTTACAAAGGTCTTTTGGTCACTGACAAGCACTTGAGACTTAGTTCAGGTGTCTCAAGGAGACACCAAGAGTAATTTGAGATACCAAAGGTATCCTGAACACCTGCAAGGGCCAGCTAGATCTAGCTCAGGACTTTTGGGAGACCTTACCACCTCTGGAACAGCAGTTGTGAGCTGCTGCATACCAAATGGCACTGTAAACTGAATTTAGTCCTTAGAGAGCTCTACAGACAGATGCCCAATCCCCCTTGGTAGAGTAGTCAGAAAGACATTTTGGGGCCTGCTGGCTTTTTTTTTTTTTTTTTAATGTATAATTCCTTTTGTGGATTTAATACAGTTGCCAGTACATAGGTGTTTGGTGTATTTGAGGCACCCAAGGGTCCCTGGTTTTTCTGTCTCTCAGGGACTGCACAGATCACTGTATGTCTGTCACATGTTGTATCTGTCAGCCCTGTGAAGTTATCTTGGCTCCAAACACTTGGTACCTAAGCTGATCTCTACACCAATCTGCCTGCTTAGACACTACTCCTGTCTGCAGATAAACCTACTGAGTCTATCAGTACTTAAGCCTGGAGTAAATTTAAAAGAACTGTGATTTGCTCCATCAGACTCCCACTGAAATTCCTCTTTGTTGCTTCTACCAGATGCTGCAAGCCTGTAGCAAACCTTTTGAAGGTGAATAGCTAAAGACGAGCCATGAAGGTAATTTAAAGTTTTGGGGTGATCCCATTGCCAAAGGATCCATTTCTATATAGGATGTTCCCAAATCCCTAGTCTTAAAATAGCACTTATGCAGCATACACATGTTCCTCCAACAAAAGAAGGAATCAAACAGCCTTCTCCAAAACATCAGTGACTGTTTCAGCCACTAAGATATAAAATGTGAAATAAAACTATCCCCATTTTTTTTGAACTTTCTAGGTGAATATTTCCATCTCTGACTAGTTACCAGACTTCTGCACAGACCAATCCTCCTAGTTAGTATTTTGGCTGCCATTATAGGTGTGTTCAACATGTCACCTATTTGGAGCTTGCTGCCAAAATCCAAAGGGCAGGATTAGCTTCCTAAACTGAAAATCACCTCAATGCAAAGAGCTAACACACAACATTATGCATCTGTTTCCTTCTAGTTGTTTTCAAGGACATTCAACTTCTTGTAGAGCTTTTGTATCTGAACTCCAGAGGATAACTTGTAATTTTGGTTCATGGCCTTGATGGCCAAAATTATGAAAACAGAAATTTATCAATTATTTAAACAATGTGGAAATTTAAATGCCCTGTGTGGAAAATAAATAACTTATTCCATTTCATAGTACTTTGAGGGGAATGGGGAGACTCATGACTGTGGATCTTGGATTTTTTCTCTCTCACTTCTTTTCCACTGATAAAGTGTTAGGGGAAAAAATGAAACATTAAGTAGAAATAGTAAAAAATGGCTTTCTGTTTCACAAAGAGATGACAGATGAAGTGGAGTGTAAACCTGTTGAGTTTACAGAGCCAATTCATCAGCCTCCTGTTTGACCCACAGCTGTCATCTTCCTTCAGGTCAATATATAACACTTTTAAATGCCTTCATCTTGGGAAGGATGAGAGGGGAGACAAGTAAGGAAGGGAAAAAACTAAAAGAGAGGTTTTGTGAAGAATTGGTGGGAACATAGTACATCATAAACTAATTACAGCTCAGCCTGTCCAAGTGTCATTCTGCAATGGTGAATAATAGGCGTGAGGCTGTAGCACTTCAGTTTCTTACACATAACTAAAGCAGAATCCTTTTAAGTTTTAATTAATCTGCTTAGCTTTAGTTGTGAGGGAGCAGGGAAGTGGGGAAGGCAGGCACATTAACCCTTCAAATGACAAGTACTTCTACAGTGTCTCCTCTTGGGCTATTTTTTCTGAAGCACCTGAGGGAGACAGCATTATCAGTCTGATGTGGGGGCCTATTAGGCAGTGATTTACTTTATTTTTTTAATTTGAGAGTGTCTGGCTAGTCCTTTCTATTTCATTATCAAAATCCAATTAATTTTCTGTAAAAGCATCAAATTAATTACAAAATACTATGGAAATATAACGAATGGAGGAATTCCCTTCTTCTCTCCTCCTACCCTTGCCTCATTATGGGAAACATGTTGGGCCCCTTGGCAGCAAAGCCCTATTAAGGAACTACTGGCTGTCTAGCTCCTCATTTAAAATTCTGTTGGTGGTGTCAGGAGGCCTATGTGATGGGGGTAAGCCCATTTCTACCCACAGAGATCATTTTCCAATTCCCCAGTACAGAAAAATATAGTCATAAAATCATTAGAAGTGAGGCTGGAAAAGACTTCAGAAGGAAACCGAGTCCATGCCCTCTACCTGTTCACCAAAGCTTCCAGGCATGGACAAACTACAACATTTCCAGATGACCCACTTCATTTTGCAATGATCCATTTCATCAGAAAGTTGTCCCTTCTGCAGATTACATTCATATTTATTTATCCTGCAATCACTGAATATGGGGGAAAGTTTTGGTTTATTTTTTCTTTAGATCTGACTTCTAGGTATTTGTAAACTATTATTTTGTTTTCATCACTCTTTTCTCCAGTCTATTGTGTCCCTCTTTATATCTTTTCTTTATAGGTAGCATTCACTGTGGCTCTTCTATTTTGGGTGGTCAAATTGACAGTGGTAAGAATGGGGCATATCTGTGGCTTGACTACCTCTCAATATGGACCTACAATTCAGATGATTAAACATCAGTGTTCATGGCTATTCAAGAAATCCTAGGATATTCTACCTGTGTTCCATCTGCCAGTTTTTCTTACATTCTGTGTCATTTCTCTTATGTCTGGGCAAATGACACGTCCAAAATGGCAGCAGATGCTTATGTTTTGACAAGAGACTTGAGCCCGAGGTATATGTCTGTAGTTGTGTACAAGAGAGCAAGCTTTCAAAATACTCAGTGAATGTCTAAAAAATGCACTTCACTGAGTCTAGAAATAGAGATTTAGTTGACCAAATGGAAGTGTCTGCTTACGAGTAAACTGAACCACTTTCTGGTCTCCTCTGTCAGATATAGGAAAGAGATCTTCAGTGTCTATAACAGAAGCTTAGAACCAAAATAGAAAATTAGCTCTACCTGAATTCACCTCTGTAGCAAATAAGGATATCAGAGGCTATAAAGGTAATGGCACACTTGTATTTAACAAATTATTTGGAGACAACTATATATACCCACCATTATTAAAGATCCACAATGAAAATTGAAGTTTTTCCAAGTATTTACTGTGTTTACCTGCAGGCATCTACATAAGTAGTAGGTATCTATCTCATAACTTTTGTTATCTGCTAGGCTAACCTACACTTATGGGTTTAGATCTAGATGTGCTTTGCTGGATCTACTCACCTGGGATAATTACCGTTCAGAAATCACAGAATTATAGAATAATTATATTATTTATATATATTTATAATATATATTATATTATATATAGAAAAATATATTATAGAATAATTTGAGTTGGAAGGGACATCTAAAGGTCATCTATTCCAAACCCCCTGCAGTAAGCAGGGCCATCCTCAACTAGATCAGGTTGCTCAGAGCCTTATCTAGCCTCACCTTGAATATCTCCAGTGATGAGGCCTCAACTGCCTCCACAGGCAACCTGTTCCATTTTTCCACTACTCTCCTGGTAAAGAATTTTTTTCCTAACATTCATTCTAAATCTGCTCTTCTCTAATTTAAAACCATTACCCCTCATCCTATCACTACAAGCCCTTGCAAATAGTCTCTCTCCACCCTTCCTGTAGCCCCTTCAGATACTGGAAGGTCACTGTTAGGTCTCCCCAGAGCCTTCTCTTGTCCGGGCTGAACAATCCCAGCTCCCTTAGCCTGACTTCCCAGGAGAGGTGTTCCAGCCCCCTGAACATTTTCATAGCTTTCCTCTGGATCAGCTCCACCAGATCCATGTCTTTCCTGTATTGAGGGCTCCAGAGCTGGATGCAATACTCCAGGTGAGGTCTTACCAGAGCAGAGTAAAGTTGTAGAATCACCTCTCTTGGTCTGCTGGCCATGCTTCTTTTGATGCAGCCCAGGACTGCTGTGTGCATGTTTATATGTGCTTAGGTGGACAGTGTAATTGAGATGTATGGGAGTGGTGATAGATATGTTTGCACAAAAAAGCAGATTTTGCTTATTTCTATATGTTTTAATTCTGATCTCCATAAGAGAACACAAGTTTTTTTGTATTTTCATTAAATCCACAGTTCTGTTGACAAAAATCTTGTTGTCCTAAATGCCTTTAAGTTTTTTGTCACTTACATAATAAATACACTAAGTGTTGAATGAAGAATGCTCATTTCCAAACAAAAAACAGTGCTCTGATCTCAGAATCCACTATCTTAGGGCATTGCAACTTTCCAGTATTGTAGCAACCCTATTTCACTTCAGTTTTGCTCTGAACTCTCCTTGTAGACCACAATTTAAGCAATAGGAGTGTGTGGAGCCCTAGAGCAAAAAATGTCTCCATTTGGCAGCTGATACATTCTCCTCAAGGCTATCAGAGCACAGGTAGCTCAGAAACTATGAGTTCTGCAGGTGTTCTCTCTGAAAAGACCAGAATTTTTCAAGCATCACAGGAAGGATGAAGGTGGGTTGAAAAACCCTGAAGAGTTGAGTTTGCTGACCCTCCTTCTCTCCAAGTGCACTGAGCACTCAAAAAGTTACCCCTCTGAGTAATTCTTTTATCCAGTATGCCTTCCCCCCAGAGAGAAATAACAGTATAAAATGATAGAATCCTAGATGGTTTGGTTTGGAAGGGGTCTTAAAAATAATCTAGTTCCAAACCCTCTGCAATGAGCAGGGGCACCTTCCCTCTAGACCAGGTTGCTCCAAGTCCAGTCCAGTATGACCTTGAATTTTTCCAGGGATGGGGCAGGCAGTGTCTCTGAACAATGTGCAGCAGCCAGTCAGGTATTGGAGGAAAGGAAAAGGAGGCAGTCTTGGCCATTTTCTGGACATTGCCAAACTACTTCTTTTCCTGGCAGTGAGGAAATAATTATGGAATGACATTGTCACTGGTCCTAGTGTGGTCCATATCCTGCTCACTTGGTGACTGCCCCAACAGATTCTCGTGTAAGGCTCAGAAAATCCTCACTGGTATTCCAAGTACCTGATAAATGTGGGGAAAACTATGTTAATTTTGAGAACTTTGGAAGAAGGAAAGTAAGTGGCAACACATTTTGTTGGACATTCAGTTTGAGAGAAGAATTAACTACAGCGCAGAGAACTTTTGAATCTGTTGTCTCTTGATGAAATGAGAAGTTTATTTAAGTTACACATTTTTTTGCAGAGGGCCTGTGTAAACCAGGGTATATTTAACTGGCAGGCTTATTTGATGGCAGCAGATTAATCTCAGCTTTATTTAGAGATGATAATGTAGATAATAATGTGGAATTAGCTGTATTTTCTCACTAATAGTAGGCTGAAACAGAAGGTCACAGATCATCTGAAATAATTTAGACATTTCCTTGAAGAAAGGTGAATTACACCTCTGAAGGATCTTTTCATCACAACTGATCCTAAAAGGAGATCAGAATGAAAAGCTCAGATGCATACGTCAGTCTAGAAAACAGACAAAATTAAATTTCATAGATCCATGTTTAAAAATATAATTACATTTATTCCAACACTATCCACATTTATTCCCATTAATCCACATTTATTCCCATTCAAAAACATTTCAGAAAATATCAGTAAATGACAAATTAATACGTGGATTTAGAAACATTGAGAAAAATGAATTCTGCTCACTTTTGGCTCAGAAAAATTTTGAAAATAAGACTCAGTCTTATTTTAACCCAGTGGCAGTTTCTGCCACTCTGCATATTCCATTGAGCTGGGCAGATTTATATTAACTAAAGATTTGGATCAAAATACAAGTCAACAATCTTTAAGTACTTTAATTGTTTATAGAAGGCTATTTTGACATCCCTGCAGTTGCTTTTGAGTTAGAAGAAGCTTGAAGTAGTATATTAGCAATTATTAACCAGCTTAAGCTTTCACTAAATTTTAGGAGTCAAATCGGACTTCTCATTAATTAATTAATTTTTTTTTAAAGTAAATGGAACAAAATGTCTAATTTGCACCTGTAAAATATAAGGTTAAAATAGCACTTTGAGTAAAAGTGTCCCATTTACATATCTGCTGTCCCATTTACATATCTGCTAGAAGTAGAGAAAAAAGAAAGGAAAGGGTATGAAGTGTTTTCCAGCTTTAAAGGACTACACAAACATTGGCTGATGAACATAGAATCATAGAATGGTTTGGGTGGAAGGGACCCTAAAGGTCACCTAGTTCTATTTCACTGTTTCTTTTTTCTTCACTTTACTGAGACTCATCCAGGGTGTTCTGGTACTCTTACATGGAAAACAGTTCACAGTGCCCTTAAACTGAAATCGATAGGACAATTCAATAAACGTAAGCATCAGAAGGTGCACCTTTGTTTCTGATTAAGTCATGAAAGATGAAATTAAACTTGCCCTATTTTAAGGCAGTAGTCCTTCGTGTCACTGCTAATTATAAGATTGGATGGTTCTTTGGTGGTTTTTTGGGGTTTTTTTTGGTATTTTGAACCAGACTGATAAACAGCGCAAGCAAAAGACAAAGTGCTTGGCAAAAGCCTGTGAAATAGCGAAATCATTGAAACTGTAGGTTGTTATAAAACATGCTAGAAAGAAAAATACCCCCAAGCAGGACATGTCAGTTGCATAGGCATGGCATAGAAAAACAGTTACCTAAAGACAATGACTTATGAACCTCTGAGACAGAGGCAGAATAAGTGCCATAGGGCTGTAGTGCAGATAAGAAATGATTTAAGCACAAATGAGGAGGAGCAAACTGGAAGAGTCAAGGAAAGTTTCTGAGGTAGAAGACGACATGCCCTAGGAAGACTAGGAAAGTTGGGATGAAAAGAAATTCTTCCTAGAGGCACAGACCTTGTCTGTTATGATGTTCTACAGTATTTCAGGAATCAGCTTAGAGGACAATTTGCAGTTTACAAAAGTCCTTCATTTCAAGAAGAAAAAACTATACATACACCTATAACTAGATATATACCTAGAAGTGCTAGTGTACTGATATCCCTACTTACCTGTAGTGGTGTATATATGGAAGTAAATGATTGCACGGTGCTTTTGCATTGCATTGTAAATCTTCTTCAAAGGAATTGAAATGCTTATGCAAGAGAAGCTTATTAGGACACGAAGAGTCTACTGATCTTAGTCTTAAATTATTATTTGGAACACAGGTATTATAGTCAAGGAGTTTCTTCTTAATTCATTCTTGCTGCAGGTTGGAAATTGGTTATAACACATTAAAGAGACAACTCCCTCAGCATCAAAAATTAAGACATTTTCTAAAACTCTCAATTTCACTGACATTTTTTTCCTAACCTCTCAAAATGGAATATTTTCATCTCTTTATTTGAGATTGCTTTCTAGAATGAAAACAATGTTATGGAGAAGAATATTAAGTTTAAGAAAGAGAAAATAAAAGAATTTTTCTGCCTTTTTTGATGCCCTCATAACATTATTTTTTACAGTTTCACTTAACAGGAAAACCATTTTGGAAGAAGCAAAAAGAACTAACTGCAAAACAGAATATCCAATTCTTGCCCAGGGCTTCTTATGACGTCAGTACCCTAATAAATCATGATAAAAACAATGTTTCATATTCATAGACCTGATATGGTCTGAATTTATGAAAATAAGTGAAATAGAAAGGCACAAATGATACTTGTCATCATTTTGCATATGGGTACCCAGGAGGATGGGTACCATCAGAGCTTGCAGGGATCATGGTTAGGGGTCCAAGTGAATGTTGATTCTGTTAAAGGATGTGAAGGTCAGCAAGAACTGCTTCTATAGGTGCATCAGCAGCAAAAGGAAGACCAGGGTAAATGTGGGACTGCTGATAAATGGGGTAGGGGACCTGGTGACAGATGACACAGAGAAAGATGGGGAAATTCCATGACAACTTTGAACTGGTCTTTGCTGGTAAGGTTACCTACAGCAGTTACAAATATGAGATCAAAAGGAAAATGGGATCCTCACTTTTAGTGGACAACAACCAGGTTAGGGAATATTTAAACAAGCTGGACATAACTAAGTCCACAAGACCAGACAAGATGCACCATGAATACTCAAGGAGCTGGTTAATGCCACTGTGAGGCCACTCTCAACTGTCTCTGAAGGGTCACAGTGAGAGATCCCTGAAGAACAGACAAGAGCAAACATTAGCAACATAGCAAGGCACCAGCAATTCAGGATATTCTTGGTATCCATAGATAACAACTTCCTCCTTCAAATGGTAGAAGAACCAACAAGGAAGGTGTGATGCTGGATCTTATTCTCACCAACAGGGAGGGACCAGTGAGCAACGTGAGGCTCAGGGATAATCTTGGCTGCAGTGACCACAAAGCACTAGAATTTAAGATCCACAGGGCAATTAGAAGAATGTATTCCAGGTTTATGATCCTGGACTTCAGGCATGCAGACTTTGATCAGTTCAGTAATCTACTGTCCAGAGTACCATGGAATGAAGCCCTGGAGGGAAGGGGGGTGAGGACAACTGGACAGTATTCAAGGATTATCTTCTTCATTTCCAAGAGCTAAGCATACTGATAAAGAGGAAGGCAGGAAAGAAGGCCAGGAGACCTGCCTGGATTACAGGCTGGAGAAATAGGCTAACAGAAAACTGATGGAGTTCAACAAAAGGAAATGCCAAACTCTACACTTGGAAAAGAATAACAACAGACCAGCAAAGACTGGGGAATAAATGACTGGAAAGCAGGTTGGAAGGCAAAGATGGTATTCTTGGTGGACAATAAGTTGAACATGACCCAGTAATGTGCCCTTACAGCAAAGGTGGCCAACAGCATTCCATAGCTGCATTAGTCAAAGCATTGTCCTGTCAGCAAATCAAGGGAGCAGAATTCCACAAAGCAGTGGTGAGACAAATCTGGAGCACTGTGTTCAGTTTTGGGCACCTCACTGTAGAGAGACATGAACATAAAAAAGAGAGAGTGCTGTGAAGGACAAAAGGATTATTAAAGGCCTGCAGCCTGGATAACTGAACACTAGAATAGGTTGGCCAGACATGTGGAGTCTCCACTCTAGGAGATATCCAAAAAGCAATCTGACACAGTGCTCTAATTGGCCCACCTTTCAGCAGGATGTTGGAATTCAATGATTTTTTTATGACCTCCAGAATCTCTGTGAAAATCTCAGGTAAACAGTAATTCTTTAATGTCACTTAAAATATGTGCTTTTTAACAGCCATCTAAACTGAAATGCAAACAGAAAGTTAATACATTTTCATGTATTACGAGTCAAAGAGGAATTTTTTTTTTTTCTATTGGGTACGCTCTTACCTCAAGAGTCATGCAAATCCATGAAAGTGACTTTTTGAGGAGTAGAAATTTATTTGCCTGTGGATATCTGTAGTCTACTTAGTCATCAAAATCAAATGTTCTTTTGTTGAGGTATCTATGGGTTTCCACTGACAGTGAAAAGTTGAGACATGCAGTTTGAGTGTAGAGAATAGCACCTAGTTTAACAAGAGATCACTGTGAGCATTCTCTGTATCATCATAAAGCATAAGGAATTATCTAATAACTATATATGAATATATGTATACATGCATATATGAATTTTCTCATTTAAGTAGAAATAATATGGAAGAAAGGAAGGGTTGTGACTTGGAGACCGTACCACCATCCCTTTTCATTAGTTGGAAGCACATGTAGACCATAAATGAAGAGAATTACTCTGGAAAAATTTGTAATGGAGATTGTCTTGGACCAGTTGAAACCTATTAGAAAAGGTAAACAGACTGAAATGAGTTCTCTAAAAATATATCGTAATTAATGGGTACAGACCAAAAAATGTTCTTGATCTCTAATGAATGGCACTGCTGAAGACTCAAGATTTCACCATCCACTTGACCAGTTTCCAAACACAATATTGGGGAATAAAGGAAGAGATTATAGGTGATTTCCTTAAATAAAAGTTGGAAATTTCCATATTAATAACCTTGCGGATTCAGAGGGGAAAGATCTATCTCTTTTCTTTGAAGAAAAATACTGTTTACATTACTGCCAAACTATGAATACATGATACACTTTTAGTACAGCCCACTTGAGTAAGCCTGAAAAGAAGAGCCTATCTTAGCCTTAAATGATCATTGAAAGAGATTATAGGTTACATCCTGTAGTTCAGAAAGGCAATGAGATCTAACATCTATACTAGAATCTGAAATTTCCAGGAAGGCCATGTAAAATACCAGTGAAAATGTATTTTCCAAGGGTAAGTTATCTTAAAGATTATTATATATTTTAAAGGATCACATTTTAACAGGTTGTTTATCCTCTCGGATCTAGCAGAAAATTCTACAGACAGGAGAATTGAATGATGCTAATTCTGTTTTGTTTGGGTGTTGGCAGCAGCATGCAAATTCTTTTACAAAATCCTGTGAGATGGTTGGGTGAAAACCATTATGAATATAATAGTACTTTTCTTCTTTCATTATTGTTGTATTAAGAATTTGTATTAAATGTTCTACTCATAGTTTCTGCAGAATTAAGACTACAAAGAATTTTATTGCAATATCATGTATTTTTTCAGTGCCAGTGCTTTGACACTATTCCTGCAGAGGGAATATTTGAGATCACCACGACCAACAGGATGCTTACTTAGTAGAAAGACATGGCAGTCTTTATGGTACCTAAGCAAATGTTTAAAATCTTCAATTCACCACAAAATTTCAGTTGAAGTTTTACAAAAACTGCAACATATTTCTTATTTATGGATCATGAAGTCATTTCAAGACACTTGTGGGTCACTGATTTACAGATTATTGAGAAACAAGGTGCTGCTTGGTAGAGCTGGTAGATATTGCAAAATATCTATGAATGTGCATTTTGAATACAAATCAGAAAATTTCCATTACATATGTAATTTTCTTTTTTTCATTTCCCATTATATACTCAGCAATATTATTGAAGAAACAGTTTTATAAAACCTCATACAAATGCTCATTTCCTCAGTCTACGATCCGACACAAGGAAATACTGATAAGGTTATCTGCTTCTTTTATTGGACTTATTAATTTTGCTGAATATATATTCAAAGACATGGTGTATCCCTCAGAATAGACAATGCAAAACCCAGCATTAGGGGAAGAAGGAAAACATGCTTATTGTGCAGTGCTGTGATGGGTCAGCTTTTGAACTTCAGAACTGCTGGTGTTCACAATTTCTGAGTAGCAATTATTCAGTATCTCAAAAAAATAGCTTAGTACACACTGAAACAGATCAAGTGTCATAGTTTCTTGCATATGTCCAATAAAGAATTTCAACTCAATAAAGAAAAAAGAAAATTTTTAGCATAAGGTCACCAACACAATAGAAACTGCTCACATCATTTTACAGCTACAGAAATTAGGACCATATACAGATTGGGTTTTTTTGTACTTGTTAAAAATTTCAATAGAAGCATTTGTTCTGTAGTTATATGTGTTCCATAGCATATAAAGTTATAAATATGCACACTGGTTTAAGTATATTTCTGTAATTTATATGTGCAGGCAAATATAATACTAAAAAGTTATTGTCCTCTGTTTATAGATATTTTCTACATTTAAAAAAGATAGTCTGAGAGAATTGTGGTCGTTAAGCCTGGAGAAAATAAGGCTCCAGGTATACCTTAAAGACTTAGGATGGGTCTTGGAGCAATCTGGTCTAATGGGAGGTGTCCCTGCCCATGGCAGGGGATTGAACTAGGTGATCTTTAAGATCCCTTCCAGCCCAAATAATTTGATGATTCTATGAAGAAATAGATCCTTTCCAGCACTTTCTGTGTAGAAATAAATGTACCAAATTAACTTATAGGTCAGACAATTTTAGGACATTAGACTGAACGAGCAGAAGCAGCTGAAATATTCAGCACATATCATTTTTCTATTGTACATGGCCATGTTCAAGACATATGAGAAGACCTGTAGACTTCATTTGTATGTGGAAACCCATATGCTTAGGAGTCTCAGCTCATATATTGTAGTCTCTGACTTAGCTGCTGTAATATCCGTCACGTTTGTTGAAATGTCCATTCAAAAAATTCACCAAATCTTCACAGTCCAATGAAAGAAAGTTGCTGTGGGAAAAACAGAAGTATCTGCTGAGAGAAGAACAAATGTACAGAATCTCAGTGAAAAAATAAGAATATAAAAAAACAAAGAATACAAAAAAAAAAAAAACCCAAAGAATACAAAAAACCAAAAGATTGATCATCTCTTTTTCTATGGACACTTCTTGTGCCTAAACGTCTACATCTTGGGCCTAGTGTTCTGTCAAAGGGAATTACCTCTGGGGTTTTTTTTTGAGAAACAAGGTTAATTGGGAAAGAACAATGCAAAATTCTTTTAATTACTGTGAATTTCCAAAGAGTCTCTTTTTTAGTTTGTTTCATTCTTTGTAAATATATGCACGTGTATCACAACAAATATAGACAAGTATATATTAGATATCAGGTTTTATGCATATAAGTGTTTGAGAGCACATCCATGTTGGTTACCCCAGAGCAGACATTTGTAGCTAGATATTGTTGTACATAGGTCTCATTGGAAATGCTAAGGGCCAAAAAGACATAAAGCTTAAATAATTCTCTTGCTCTTCTAGGTGGTTCATCACTTTGGGTCAGATTCTGGATTTATTGATTTTGTAGCTTAAGGGAAGATCACAGAGCTTCAGCCTACCTTCCCTTGGGGTTTTCACTGAAGTAGGATATTTTGTGACTAGCTGGGCTCTCATACCAGTTATCTGACAGGGCTAAGGCTACTGAATAACTGAATAAAACAACAGACAAGGAATCATTTAAAATCAAAATTAGATTTTCAGGCACCAGAGCTGTATGTCTGCCATTTTTATAAAGTGCTTTAAAGTAACGTTTTGGCCTTCTGATATTTGTAGAGGAAATTTTTTTTTCAGGCATCAGAACTGATTCTAATATGGCCTCTCTATGCCAAATTGTGTCTCTTTGTTTAAACAAACAGCTTTGGCTACCTGTGATTACACTTAATGATTCCTTTCAACAAAGGTTTTTGTTATTCTCTCTGCTCAAGAGTTTTAGCATCTTACTCTAAATACTCTGAGGTTTTCTTAATTTGTGTTTTGCTTCTGTAATGGGGATCATCTGATGTAACTGAGACTTCCAAGGAGATATAGGTTTTTTTGAAATTATAGCGATGGGAAATTTTAAAAAAAAAATGCCTCTCCCAATGAACGCTTGAGGAGAGAGAGCTGGAAATGATCATCTATTTTAAAAAAAGATACAGTGTTCTTTGTTATGCAAATTACCAGCGATCCAACTCACATAGTTCATATCCCAATAGGAGGACAGACAGCAGAGCTGACAGATGTCATCAGTTGACTTAAATGAATGTATAAAAATTCACAACGTAAGTCTTTTATCCACAAACCCTGCATGTTTAAAAAAAAAATATGCCAGTGGTTATAGGCTGCTACTTTGACTGCTAAGCCTTTGTCACCTGCAACTCCATGGATAAACAGTTCCAAATTATGTGAATTATGTTAGACTTACTCAACAATATCCATAATTGTGATATAAAAGATAGATTTTTAAACTAAAAAGAGAAAAGAGCCAAGAAATTACTCTCGTGCAAGCACGTTCCTTTATGATCCAATGTGCAACATTTTTATAGCCTCTGTGTCTGCAAGTAGGTATATATAATGATGTTTAATGTGAAGTTGAGAGCAAAATTATAACAGTTTTATATATAGTGAAGCCATGTAACAAAAGAGCAGTAGCTAGTGTTTGCCCTTATATGAGATGCAGTCATATAATAGAGAGCCTTAAAGCTAGGGTTTACTGTACTTTGGGAATTAATCACATAAACTATAAATTGGGTTCAACAGGCTGGCTGGGTAAATAGGCGCAGCTAATGAGGACACTATGAGATCTTATAAGAGCGCTGACTGCCCCAGGACAAAAGTGCCGAGCTGCACCTGATGGAAAACTAGAAGACATCAAAGCATAAAGGATTAGTGCTCTCACAGTGTTGAGAAATGGCCAGGGGGAGATTCACCAACTTATTACCCACATCCAAGCTAATCCTGTTATCTGCAAAATATGACTGTGTTCAGGAACTGCCACCACCTAAACTTGCAGGAGACTAATTCTGTGTTTACATGGACAAAAGTGTGGGGAATTTTCATCTGGGCAAAGAATATAAGAGATGAGAATTTTTAAGGGTTTCTTTTGTAGCAAATGCATGAAGAGGGGAAAATATAAATTTAGTTCTTTAATGGCTAACCTGTATCCTATATGGGTACCCTACAAGAGAGAATTCCTTAGCTGAGAATAGAGGGCAAAAGTCACATAGAATTTGTTCTCGCTTGTTTAGTTGGAATGTAGTTACACTTTCCTAAAAGAAAATCAAAATACATTGAAAGTAACTTTGAAGATGAGACTGTTTGATGGTCCCCCAATATCCCTGCCCAGGAAATATTTTGTGCAGCAAATGTCTGCCTGACATTTTTTCAGTACAATAAAAGAAGGTGAAAAATATCCCAAGGTCCTTGCCAGCACACCACAAAATATAATTCATTATCCAGCCTAAAGTATGTGAGCAGGCTCAATGTTTTTTTTTTTTTTAAAGTTTTACAATTACCTGTGCTAGAAATCTGATCTTTTTTTTTTTCTTTTTACCAAAAATCTGTCTGGTTCAGCCAGCACCTACAGCAAACAATGGACTTTATTTTTCAATTTGAATAAAACAGAAGTGAACACAAACTCTACCTCTTGGAGCAAAGAATTGCAGGGCTCAGCAGATAATTTTTGGAAAAGGACTCCCAACTTATGTTCAATCTAAATGTGCAATATATTCCTTCCAGTGGCTCATCAGCACCAAGGATGCTTTCAGGGCAGAGTTTAGGTGTGATTATTGAGTCAGGCCTGTGGCTAAGTATTTATATGTCATGGAACACCCCAAGCACACCCATCTTGCAGGCAAGATGAAAAAGATATAGCTTTATCCAGCTATCTAAGGGAACTATAATTTTGTAGCTTTTCATTTTTAGGGATGTAAGGATGTCAAAGTGATTGGTGATGGAAAAGAATCATTGGAAGGGTGGCATTGCCCGCAGGCTTCCTTTTGTTTTCTTGCTGTTGTTGCTGTTTAAGAGCACCATACCTAAATTGTGATAATATTGCAATTAATGTCCTCCCATTAGCAATGAAAAATGAGCACCTCGGTGAGTCGAAGCTGGTGATTACCTGATGTTACCAAATCACAAGTAAGTATTCGAAGAAGGTTGGTATGGTGACCTCAGGATACCTGTGGAAATAAATTAATAGCTTTGACTTGCTTATCAGCCCTTTCCTACCTGTGACCTTTCTAGGCCTGGGCACCTCTGGACTACTTTTTTCCTTCTCCTCTAGCATCATCCAGTCTAGTAACCACATTGTCTCACTAATAAACTCCTTGGATATTTGCTAATTTTCATCCCAAACATAATTGGATTCTCTGTCTATATACCCGTACCTCTTGGTGTAAAAGAAATTACCAGGTAAGAGATCAATGAACATTCAGTGGATAATTCTTCAACTGGCAGGGGGAGATTCATTCATATGACTGATATGAACCAAAAATTCAGACACTCAGATGTCTCAAAGGCCTCTTGATTTTACTGAGGTCTTTCTTTTGGAGAGTACAAAATATTTAATTTTTTTTTCAATATATGAAAAAGGTTCAAGGTTCACTTCTATAACTTTTTTCTTTAACTAGAAATCTGCCTTCCTTGAGTTTGGGGTTTTTTTACTTTTTTTTACATTTTACATTTTTGCTAAATTGCAAAGGTGTCTATTGTTAGATTCAAAACCAAATACTTTAAATTTATCAGTGTAGAATGCCTTATTCAGTCAACTGTAGATCCATATGACTTTTCAATTTAGAATGTCGTGAATGTCATTTAGAATGCCATTTAGAATGTTTTGCAGTTTTTTAAACTTCCTAAGAATATCTATTACAGCCACTTCACTAGCTAGGTGTTTCAGACATCAAAGTCTGAGGTGAAGAACAGCTTCATCTAACACACAAGTGGTTAGAAAAACAAGCTAGAAAACAGGAGAAAAAAGATTTGTAATCTTTAAAAAATGAAGTAGTTATATGGAGCTCTAATAATGACATAAAAATCTGTATGATTGTCTGAGCTGGAAAATATTTCTCAATTCTTTATTTCATTTTGTTATTAAAGTAAAGAAATGGAGGAAGACAAAATACTGTGCATTTAAAATACAAAAAAACCCAAAATCTGATCTCTGCCTGGAACTTGTAGGTGCCAACGTGGTAATCATAGCAACTGTTTCCCTTCTGGTTCTAGACCTCTACTGGTCACATGGAAGGAGGGAATTAAAATTAATAATATCCACTGATGATTTTAATTTTTTTTATTGATTTTACATACTCAAACACAATTTTGAATGACAGAAGAAAAGCTTTAGAAAAGATAACAGCTAAAGAAAAACACTAAGTTTGAAGCTATGGCTTATGGAAATGTTATATTTAACCTGAGGTTGAGAATTGTTAAAAGAAGAGTAAGGCTTTATTAATGCTTTCTGATTTCAAACACTTGGTATGTTTGGCTCAGAGTTCATCTTGAGCCTGTTATTTTCTTCTCACCTCTTGCCAGTCATCCTTCCCCCTCAACCCCCCAGCAAATTCATTGTAAATAATCCTGATAAGCTTTACTATTTGATTTTTCAGAGATGTAGATCACTTCTTGGCATATCTAGCTGTAATAAGATTTTTTAAAATTGTATCCCAAACCTTAATTAATTTGGGAAATCTTGTCTCACAGCATCTGGATCCCCAAATTGATCAAGGTTCATGCAGGAACAAAGGCTTGTGACAAAAAATCCTTTATGACCCCAAAGTGAATATGTATCATTTTCCTTGGTCCTGGGCAGGCATAAACTCCATTTGATTGTCCATGTTTTATTCACAGTTTGTACATATGCATATTTATGCAAAGAAGTTTCCCAGCAGAAACAAAGGTAAAAAGATATAGGTCAGTGACTCCTCCCCTTCTACCTCCTCCCCTCTCCCCAGATCACAACAGAAAGCACTGAAAACACCTTATATTCCTCAAATTGAAAGGAGGTTTTCTTTCTCTTTAGTCTGAGTCCTTAGGTTAGCACCAGCTCCTTCTAGAACGGGAGTAAAACTAAGTCTATAAGGTATTTTAGAATCAGAGACTGGGTTGAGTTGGAAGGAACCTTAAATATCATCCAGTTCCAACCCTCCTGCATTGGCAGGGTCACCTCCCACTAGCAGAGTGGGACCAGGTGATCCTTGAGGTCCCTTCCAACTCAAACCATTATATGATTCTGTGATGCTGTTTGAGACAAAAGAGAAGAGAGGAAGTCTGAGTGGTTTAAGTTTGCTTGTAGCAACGTGAAGTTAAACAGTGACAAACTCATAGGACTAAGTCATATTTTGCAAGGTGAATTAAAAATTTTAGGATAGACTGAGGAGAGGGAACAGCCTGAGGTGAGCTGTGTCTTTTCAGAAGTCAGTGTACTCCGGGCCTGCTTATGGCCATGTTTGGCTGGAAAGCACTAATTAAATTAGATATATTTGGCTAGAAGGCAGAAAGCTTAAAACATTAACTTTTTAAACGTGCATACATTTGGAATATAACATATTCTGCTTTTTGGAGTTATATTCTGAGTAAATATTTCACCAGTGTGATGTTACCCTCTAATATCTTAAACGGAAATATGCTGTTTTAGAGTCAAATCTTGCTCTTGCACACAGGCACATCCCTTTTAAAATGTTCAGAGAAGAACATGGATAAAAAATTATACTAATATCTTCATTTTTTTCCAGTTAATATATACCTAAAAATGTTACACATTCTCAAACTACTGGAGTGATTCTTTTCTTTCTTTTAGTTCATTTGTTTACTTATGGTTACTGAGAGCTAAATAAGCAAATTTTTCTCTTCACTAGGGATGGCTCAAAACTTCCAATCAGCATGGACAAGCTTGACCTGCATTATCTTAGGCTGAGAACACAGGAAAATACATGATCTAATAGCAATTAATCTTTCATGGTTTCTCTCTCATCTACTTGCTTCTTTGCAGGGCCACTGCCTGAACGTGCAGAGTCATGAAAAATGGAAAATTCAAAATATCATCTCTTTGGTAACAGCATAAACTTGGAGAAATTCTGCTAATGTTAGTAAAAATTCCTACTAGGAAGAAGTGAGATCAATATTGGATCAAGCAAGGCTGTGAAGTCACAAGGGATTTTTTCCACTGCCTTTAAAGGAGAAGGTAGAATACCTGGTTAAAATTAAGTCAGGTGAATCCTACCCCCACTGACAGGGACAAGCAGGTAGAGCAATAGAATCGACTACTTTGTGAATCCTCATCTGGTGTATACATGGACATAGGTTAATCCCATCTAACTGAGATGCCTTAGATTGGAATGAAATTGTCCTACTGTTCCTCTGTAGTGAGTGGAAACAGATCTACAATTTCACATTTTATCTGTAGCCTAGTTGGGCTTCCCTGCTCTTTGGGGAAATAATTTCTGTGTACGTTGAGCAAAAAGCATTGAGATAAATTGACAAAGAGGACTTTGGTGAGGAACTGTGACCTTTTTAGGTTCTGTCTAAGTTAGGTTGTAGGTCAAAACATCTTCTTTGGAGACAGACATCATAATCTAGATTTATGCAGAACAAAGCTGAGTCTTACAGCTCTGAAAACACAGGATATAGCCAGGAAGTGATCTACCTGCTAGACTGTGGTGTGAAAGTGGTTCTTTCTCTCTTTTAAACAGTAAGGGCATTCAGCTAAAGGAAATGTGAAGCACTCCAGGATACCTTAGTTTACTAATCCTTTAAGGTCTAATGTAAAATGTCCATGAATTTTGGGGAGTTTTACCAGAATTGTGGCCCCTTCTCAAATGTATACCCTAGCTACAAGCCTGAATTAACTTTCCTGTAACCTTTTTGCTATATAATTCAGTGAGTTCTGCATTCTTCCCTCCTCAGTGCCTAAGAGCAGGAAACACATAGCCCAGTGATTAAAGTACTCACAGCCTGAAAGAGATTAATCCACCTCAGGATACTTAGCACCTTGAATTCAGATCTCCCACTTCACCATTACAGAAATAGGAGGTAAGGTATTTTGCATACCTTGAAGGGGATTAGATTAGTTGCATCCCAAAACACCCAGCATTACATACTGATTCTTTATACTCTTGGCAGAAGGTCAAGCTGGATTGCCCTGTAGATGTCCCTTATCCATAAGAAGAGGGAAGCATCACAATTAGACAGACCAGTTCCACTTTTTCAGAAGTGTTACAGAGAACTTGGGTGGTTATTTAAAATGTACTGAACTACCACAGACCAAACATCTAAAGTGTCAGTGTCAAATTTTTACCTAAACCAGGTGATGGGATCCCAGATGCTGAAATTTAGTAGCTTAAAAATTTCAGCAAAGGAATAAGCAGAGAATTTTTACTGAAGTCCATTCCAGCCCTCAGTTAATCTATTCCCTAGTTCCTGTTTTTAAAATGTGAATGTTGATGCAGGGGTTGTGAGATCAGATCTACTGAGGATAATGAAGCATCCCTATGCTGCAGTGATGGTTATCATTGAAAGACTCAGAAAAGGAGCGGCCTCAATAAATTGCTGAACAAACTTACTCCTGACAGGGCTGAGAGATCAGGCCCTTAAGCCAAGATATCAAAGAAGTCTTGGCAAACAAATCAGATATGTTGTGCCTCAGAAATTATTTCTTTCTGAAATGGATAGGGCTTCTTCTTGCAGAACCAAAAAGCTTCTGCTGATTGGAACAAGGACATCTTGGGGTTCTCTAAGTTACACCAGAGACACAATGGTTGTAAGATGATGCCTTTTTCTCTATCCCAGCTCTGGGCTCTGCTTTCTTTGCTGTCCCTTGTACATTGAGCTTCACAAAGCAATCTGCATCGAGCTATGTGTATCTGGGGACTAAGAGATGATTCAGGCTCACCAAAAAGGGATTTAAACAAAAAGAGAATACAGGCTCAGGAATATTCCTGGGGAAAAGTTCCTCTCTCTGTCTTAAAAGGATACATAACCCTGAACTGTCACAGTTTGCATAGTGCTATGTACATGCTTTTAATGAGTATTGAAGCCAGAAGGCTTTCCTATTATATTTGTGTAGTTGGCATTACCTTTCCATGGTTCTAGGTGAAGTGGTAGTACAATACCCACAATTCCTTCAACTCCCCTGCCCGCTGCAGCTTCAGCTATAGTAGCTGACAATGTAATACTCATTCAGCAGCTGATTATAATTAAAAATATCAGAATAATTAAAGTCCTCAGCTTGACAAGCAGAGCCATAACTTTGCCTTCAGACATTCCTCTCTAATTAGTTAATTAATCCTAATGCAAATTATAAGCAATAATTAGTCAGCCAAGCTTGACATAAAAGTCTGCTGACTTACAGCTAAAAGGCTTTTCTGATTGTTGGTTTCTAGCTTCTTAAGGTGTCTTTTGTCCACTCACTTTCTGTGTCTCTGGTTCTTTTAACTTGCTGCTGATATATAGATATGCAAATTAGATGGAAAAGAGAGAAAACATAGCTATAAAAATTTGCACTACCATAGGCAGTATTTTATTTGCTTAATAAACTGGAGAGTCGTGATGTGTATAGAATATAAATAAAACATCACATATGCATTCTAATAGAACATAAATGTGTGCTTTTATACAAAAACATACATTTAATAATGTTCCCAGGTTTAGCAGAATATATCTTCCTGTAGATGGTCCGAGCTGTTCTGGACAATGACATAATGTAAAACCCAATGTGATTCTAAGATTAAGCTAGATTCTGATCTGCCATATAATAAATGAAATCAAATTCTTTTGTACCAGGACAACTGGTATCTGATTCACATTTTTCCATAGGTTTTTAACAGATCAGGGCTCTGTTAAGGGAAGATAATTTGAATTATCATCAGATTGATCAAAAGTGTGAATATTGCATTTCAAGTGGCAATGCAGCTAATATTGGTGTGTTACATTCCACAAAGCCACAGCAAAGCTTACAATTGACTTGAAACACTCATGGATGTTTATATATTTATTCTTTAAAGCATTTTGTCTGAAAGTGTTCCTATCTACATCAAAAAGCTAAACTATTGTCCTTAAAAAATATGGAAGTTAAAAATGGAAAAAATATTCCAAATGCATAAATACTTTTAGTTGGGAATCTTTTTTTCCAACCAGGTACATTTTCTGTACTACGCTACACTTACCTCTCATGTGGTTAAAGGTAAGCAACCCCATGCAGCGCTACAGACTGGGGACAGAGTGGTTGGAGAGCAGCCAGGCAGAAAGGGACCTGGGAGTATGGATTGACAGGAAGCTGAACATGAGCCAGCAGTGTGCCCAGGTGGCCAAGAAGGCCAATGGCATCCTGGCCTGTATCAGAAACAGTGTCACCAGCAGGTCCAAGGAGGTGATTCTGCCCCTGTACTCAGCCCTGGTGAGGCCACACCTCGAGTACTGTGTTCAGTTCTGGGCCCCTCAGTTCAAGAAGGATATTGAGGTCCTCGAACAGGTCCAGAGGAAAAAAAAATTAGGGCAACCAAGCTGGTGAAGGGACTCGAACACAGATCCTACGAGGAGAGGCTGAGGGAGCTGGGGCTGTTCAGCCTGGAGAAGAGGAGGCTCAGGGGAGACCTCATTGCCCTCTACAACTACCTGAAAGGAGGATGGAGCCAGGCGGGGGTTGGTCTCTTTTCCCAGGCAACTCTCAGTAAGACAAGAGGGCATGGTCTTAAATTGTGCCGGGGTAAGTTCAGACTGGATATTAGAAAGAATTTTTTCACAGAAAGGGTGATCAGACATTGGAACGGGCTGCCTGGGGAGGTGGTGGACTCTTCGTCCCTGGAGATATTTAAAAAGAGACTCGATATGGCACTCAGTGCCGTGGTCTAGTGACTGTGGTGGTAATTGATCAAGGGTTGGACTCGATGATCTCTGAGGTCCCTTCCAACCCCGCCTATTCTATGATTCTATGATTCTAAGTGGGATCACAGGACCATGAGACACCTGCCCACCTAGTGATATGCGTGTGCTTTTCTTCTGGTAGCTTAATAGTAGCAAATATTATGCTTACAAAGAATGAAAAGCAGAAGCATATGTTTAACCTGCACTTTTCTGAGCCAATGCAGTTACATTCCCTGTGCTAGTAACAGAGTAATGAGAGCAGGAATACAAAAAGATGGAGTCAGTGCCTAAAGTTGAGTAGAAAAATCTGAGCCTTGTTCAATAGCTTGAGTGATCCAAAATGTATGATGATGTTATCTATTTATAGTGCTGCCCTGCTCTCTCTGTTCACACGGTGAAAGGAATAAAGTAGAATCAGGACTTTGTTCAGTAAATCACAGAACAGATTTTAAAAAGTGCTTTTCAAGCAATTTAATCTTTGATTTTGTAGGCTGCACAGAGATAGGTAAATCATTCAGAAATTAGAAGGTAAATTTTTGTGTATTTTGGAAAGAGTCTGGAAATCTGGCACAGGCCCCACTAGGTTATCACAAAGGATCCTGCTCAAGTGGCAAATAATGGGGAAGCACTGAAAATACACAAAAGAAGAGAAATCTTTTGTGTGAGCATGGAAAAATATCTCACAAACCTCATTCTAGCTCCCAGGAGATAATGATTTACTCTGGATTTGTACCAGCTTTTTGGATCAGTCAATATTGGAGTATAGCACTTATTTCACTGCACTCTCTGTTTTACTAGGATGTCTCATTTAAGAAGAATCAGGTCTCAAAATAGTGATTACAGACCTGTAACTCTCTGGTTGTTGAAACTCTTGCTCAAGTCTGTGTATTTCTTTCATTAACTAGCTATTGCTTCTAAGGCCATGGTTAATCTCACCAAAATCTAGATCCCTGAGGTGTCTACTTTGTCCAGCTCTCTAAGATCCTTAGAGAGGAGGAGTTAGGGAACTTCTTCAGGCCATCAAGACACATAAGTTAAAGCCTCAAGAACACAGATGAAAACTCTTATTTCTACTTTTCCACTGGCAATGTAAGGATATTAGAGTATGAAGCTTCTAATCTTTAGTAGCCAAGTTCCTAGAAGAAGATGAGAACAATCATCCCCTGACAATTATTGTTCCCGGCCCTTATCTGTTCTTCATTCCCTCCTTTCAGCAGGTGTCAAGAAATTTCAGGGATTAATAATAGGAATTTCTGACCCTCAAGGAACCTGAAAATAAATGATCTACATTTAAATGTTGCATTTATATGTTCTGAAAGGCTTGGTGTCCCACCACCACTTCTGACTTGGTTTTCATTATGCAGCACTTTCTATGTGTGAATTATTTTTCCACTAACAAGAAGTGCAGTGATTTTGGGTGCCAACAGAAAGTAGGAGGAAATTAATGAGAGATGGGAAACAAGGGTAGAATTTTTTTTTCAGTATGCTTCTGTATGAATGGGAGTTGCTCTGTTGTATCAAGGGGAAAATAGATTAAGCATTTTGGTATGCACAACCCAAGAGGGATAGTTAATCCTGTTTTTGACAGTCACAAATGTAATACGTACAAATGAGGGGAAGCATTATGCATGATTTTCCTCATTTTACATACAGCACAATACATTATTTTCCACCTCTTAATTCATGTCTTTATTAAGTAAAATTGCTCTAAGTCTAACTGGTGCAACCTGTAGATTTGGGAAAGAATTAAGATCTCAACACTGCTACATTAAGTTTTCTTTTTAAAATGGTTAAGACATGAGCTTTTTATCAACAGAGAAATATAAATGACAAAGAAATAGGGCACTGATACTTTGTTCTCTTGGCTATGTGGCTATGAAGGCCACCAGCTGTAGGTGTTAATATCTTGCTCAAGCAGTTTAGGTATCTGCTCTTTTCCAGGAAATTAGGAGCAGTTCACAGCTGAAAGAGACCCTTATTCTTCCAATATACATAATAACTCTGAAATCCTAGAACTTTGTGATTTATCTCCTTCATCTTCCCATTCTTGTCATGGCAGTCCACACAACGCAGATTTCTCTTCTAAGAAAACTGGACCCTACCCATGACTGTGGCCAACAACTTTCATTTATGAGACCCATCAGGTACAACTCTAGCACTTCTTAAAGCCTTTCATTTGCAGACTCAAATGAAACACCTCCATGTAATTTATGATAACTTCTACTTCAGGGCTGTTCTAAAGGTTTGTGGGAGATCAGATGCATTTTGGCCAAACCCAGAATATTGTAAACTTGCCCACTAGAGCTGACTACACATCAGGGAAGATACCTTTGGGCTCTAAAGAAGGAAAAACATAGAATTTCTTCATTTCTTCACTTAAGAATGTCAGGATTTTAACTGTTTACCCTTTATTTAACAAGCAAATTAAAACTGTCAAAGTAAACATGTTCCTATATTAAAAACAACTGCAGTTGTTTCAGGTTAATTATTGTCAAGATTGGTACAAGATAAAGCAAGGCAGTTATTAAACATTAGCTGGGGAGATATTTAACAGTGGGATTCTCCACTTAAAAAAAAATTTAAAAAGCAATACTTCTTTCCTTCTTTAAATTACTAAATACTAAATGTGTCCTTATAAGTGATTGACTAAGCAGTTACACAATTGTGTTATTGATACTGAGCACTGGAATATCCCAAAGGCAAAATTATATTTCTTCACAAGAGTAAACACAGGACAGCTTAGGAGGTTTATATGTAGCAGTATAAACCAGTAATATTTGACCAGATTTGAATTAGATATTGTTACTTCGATTCATTATGCTTATTTTTAGTTTTCTGCTAGTTAACGTCTGGTTTAAGTAAGTTGTCAAGGTTGCAACTGAGTTACTGGAATGAGCTCTTTTTTAGAGAGGTCCATCCCTGTTGAGTAACAAGGAAGCTGCATCCTGTACTGATTTCCAGTATTACCATAGTGACCATGTTTCATCAAGCAAGAAAACAGACAAAATCAAGGATTTGCCTTCAAAGTCTAAAGTAAAACAACATAAGAATATGTGTTCTAGATAAAACACCTTAAAAGTTAATAGAAGGAAAAAACTTTGTCGAAAGTTTGGAATCAATGGACTTCCTTTGTGGTAATTAAATAATAAGGTCTTTGAGCTGAAACACATATCATCCCTTGCATTTAGCAACCTCTCATTTATTACCAGTATAAAGAAGTCAAAAGAAAAACTTGCAGGAATTGGAACAGATTTCCAGATATTGTCAGGAAAGTGGCAACACAAACAACCTGATCTATTGAAAGATGTACTTGCCCAGGGCAAAAGGGTTGGCCTAGATGATCTTCAAAGGTCAAATCATTCTATAATTCTATGATTCTATGATCTATATTGCAAAAGTCCAAGGTCTTACAAAGTTCCAGTTGTCTTAAAGCTTAAATTATTATCATACGGGTGGAAAATCCTTAAAGTATAAAACTTTCTACAACTTGGATAGAATTCCAAGGTTCCCTGATGTTCCATAGAGGACTCTGTGGTGTGAATCCAGTCAAGAGGACATCACTGTGTATGCTCTCAGCTAATCTCATCAACATTTTGAGGCACTTGATCAGGTAGCTGTTTGATAAATAACCGTTCTGTAAAACAAAAAGAAGGGACCAAGCATGCCTGAACGATGGAAAAATTTCTCATAGACTGTAAGGTGTCTGCCTAAGAACAGTTAGGTTACATGAGAAGTTAACTTTTCTGCAATGTGCACCAGCTTGGAGTTGTCATCCTTTATGCCAAAGAAAATGGTTGAGCACTAGTTAAGTATCAAGATAAGCAGCTGTCTCAAGACCTAGCCTGGAGATCTGCATTCCTATAAGAACAAGTCTGAATGTATTGCAAAAGAACACTGTTTCATAACCTCAGTGACTGCTGATGTAATGGGGAGATACTGCATGTCTTTAATATTTCTTTACCAGTGGAGTAGAGAAGCTTAACGTCCAAATATCTCAACCACAGCTTCACAAAATGGTTTTAGTTGGAAGGGACCATAATAATCCTCCACTAGACCAGGTTGCTCAAAGCTCCATCCAGCCTTCAACACTTCCATGGAATGGACACCCACAGCTTGTCTGGCTGATCTGGGACAGGGTCTTGCCACCCTCAAAGAAGAGTTTCTTCCTCAGATCTCATCTCAATCTTCCCTCTTTCAGCTTGAAACCTTTCACCCCTTGTCCCATAATTTCATGCCCTTGCATAAATTCCCTCTCCAGCTTCCCTGTAGGAAAGTCATCTTGGTAACTTTCACTGAATTCATGTGATCTTGAGGCTGATGACCAGTGTTTTGTACATGGAAGGGATGATGATCAAATTGGCAGCTGATGGGAATGATTCTCTCTCCAAATGTCAAGCAGAATTTTATTTATTTTTTTTTTTTTTTTTTGTGTAGAGTAGCCAGAGGATTCAAGAAACAAATTAATGAGTGAATGTTCTTGCCCTTAATCCTGTTTCTAACAAAATCCCCATCAGTGCAAAGGAAAGACACGTTTTGGAAAAAGAAATCCTACTTGTTGCGAAGGTACATGATAGGAAAAGCATTACTGTTATGTGAGGAAGTTATAACTTTTCCTCCACCTTTTAGATGAGAATTTGCATGTAGTGAACCAAATAATTATATATTTTTTTCCCTAATATTAGCAAACCCAAAATAATTTCCAGTTTATAATTTTTGCCCCTCATACTATCACTACATTCCCTTATAAAAAGTGCTTTCCCAGCTTTCAGCACCTGGAAGGTGGCTATAAGATCTTCCTAGAGCCTTCTCTTCTCCAGGATGAACAACCCCAACCCTCTTAGCCTGTTGTCTTCATAGCTGGGGTCCTCCAGTCCTCCAATCACCCTCATGGCATTCCTCTCAACTCACTCCAATAGCTCCATGTCCTTGTTATGTTGTGTGCTCCAGAACTGGGCACAGTCCACTTAATGGTGTCTTGATTCATGTCCCATGCCCTAGTTGTGGAGTGGCCTCTGTGAGAAGACTCCAGGAGTTATCCCCATGTCAGGAAGAGACAGTTTCTTCCAAGTTCAGTGCACATGTTCATACCTGAGCTTCATCTGCACAGTGAGGATGAGTAGGACCTTTCAGTGTAGAACTGATAGGGATGGAGGAGTAGGCCCCACTACCATCCCACTACTCAAACGTTGCCATGTAAAACAAATACATCTCCTAAATTAAGCACCTAGTCTAACAAAGTCATCTAGCCTCCGTTTATACATCATTCAGAGTCCAGTCAACTTGTCCAAAAATAGACAAAATATACATCCAACAGAGATTAATCCTTTTCTGAGGATCCTGTCTTTCTCCATTACCTGTCAAAAGATCCTAGATGACTGATTTAGACTCATCTTCTGGATGTTTTTAAGCTAGGTGAGATGAATCCTGCTGCAGAGATCAATACCCAAGGACTATTTGCAGGCACCATATCAACAATGTGGTGGTCAAACTATTCTGAAAAGGCCCAGGACTTTTTTGTTATCATATTTATGTTTTGTTGAAGGGACCAACTAAGTAGGTTCCATGTTATGACTAAAATTTCCATAACTCTGTAAGGAACCTTGGAACCAGTCCAGTCTGAGTATCTGCTTTCTGTATTTGTCTCCAAAGATAACAGCTTCTATTTTTAAACTGAAACTGGAACCTAAAAGTAACCAGGTTCCTAAGCTACACGAACAAAATTAATCAGACATGCTTGCTTCTCCTACTAGACTTTTTGCACCCATTCAAATGGGTGGTGTGATCTAGGAAGGAAATAGGTTTTAGATTTTGTTTGAATGTGATTTAAAAAAAAAAAAATTACAAGGGAACAAGTTTTATAACAAGACGATGGACTTACATGGAGTTTCTTCAGTAATTCTGAAGGTCTAGTGTTAAACTTAGAACTAACTTTTAATTTCAGGTTTTTAAAAATAGAAAATCTGAACATCTCATCTGAAAAAAAAAAAAAAAAAAAAAAAAAAAAAGAGAGAAAAAAAAAAAAAAGAGGAAAAAAAAAAGGTTGAAATAGAGTATTCTGAGCTTACCAGGACATTCCATTCTTTCTTTGTGTATTTTGGGCAGACTAGAATGAATTAAAATCAGGATGTTTCCACTACATATCCTATGCTCAACAACTCAGCATTTTCACAAGAAAAAAAATGTTTGCTCTGGAAATTTTCCAGGAAGCTTTCTCTTGACTTTTGAAGTTGATTCTCTCACTCCTTAGGCTTCTGGACAGAAACTTTGAGCATGGTGTCAAGATCCAAAGTGCTCATGAAACACGCTCCAAATCCAAACAGTATAACTTCAGAAAATTTCCTAAACTTGTGTTATCCCTGCACTCATGCCATCATGTACTCATGCCATCGACTAAGTCTGAAATGCTCCATAGCAGTTTAGGAACCTGCAAGTGTTGCAGTGTACCTGCTATTTTGGCCCTCTTTGCTGGCAGAAATCCACCACACAGGTGGGAACCTGAGTCGGAGTGTAGGATGCCATGAGATTCCATCATGTGTCGTAATTAAACAACTCTTTGCCCCAACCACTGTGAAAATCCATGGAGGGCTCAACAATCCTGAACATTTTCCATCTCTCACTTGGGCAGGTGGTTTCATGTTTGAACTCTGTTGTACAAATAACACCAAAGAGAGAGGTGCTGTTTCAAGAGCTCTTCAAAGCTTTTATTTTGTTTTGTTGCTGCTGTTATGTTTGATGGTAAAATAGTAATCCTGAACCTTGTTATTGAGCATTCCTGGAGTTTCTTTATGTACTGAGTATTTACAGCCATGTACACAGCTGGCAAAACTATAGACATGGCTATAGACACTGGCAAAACTATAGACATGGATTAAGAGCCTAGAAAAGTTATACACCACAAAATAAGTTCATATTAGAAAAGGGAAACAACTTAAATAAATGTGTCTGTGGGAAAAGAGAGTAATCTCAGAATTTCCTGTAGTCTTAAAGGCTGCCTCTGGAGTCTTTTCATAAACATGGAGTTCTCCAAGACCTCATAACTCTCTACTGGGAACAAAGGCAATGTCTATACCAACAAACAAATCAAAGCCAGAGCTTGTTCTCAACCTCTGTTCCCCAGTTATCCAGAATATGTAATCGTTCTCATGTTTCCTATAGGGTTACATTGGCTAATGCTCTCCTAGAGTATTCCTGGGCATGGTCACATGGGATTTGCACATGCTGTGGACTGCTCCAAACAGACTGTTTGGACACTGCCATCCTCTCTGGAGGGAAAGAGAATTGAGGCATGTGTCTACAAGCCAGGCTGTTTCCCTTACCTGCAGGATGGTATTGACCTTTAATTGATCCATGACTTGTTTTATTTAATCACATGAACATAACCAACAGTTCAAAAACAAACCTCCTGGTAAAATAGGGCTAATGAGCCTGGACCTGACTCCTTCTGCTAAGGAGTACCTGTTACAACTAGGTGACCATAAACTGATCCACGATGGCTTAAAACAAAAGGCAGCAGTGAGCTGGGTCATGTGGCAAGGTGGGTCAAGCGTGACCATCACCTCTGCCACAGCATCATACGTGGGTCTAGGGGAGGGTCCTCTGGCTTGAATGTTAAGGTGGGAGGCAAAGAGAAACCCAGAGGACCACTACTTCATTTTTCATACAAGGTCTACCTCTAAGATGTCTGACACAGCTTTCAGTCAATTAACCTTTTCATTCTTGGAGTCATGAGAACCATAATAATGGACAAAATAGCTGGTAACTGTTATGTCACTAGCTCTTAAAATACCCTCAGCTACCCTCTTAATGAGCATTACCTTAAAAAAAATCAGAACCTGTGTTTTGTTTCAACCTGAGTATATGTTTCAGGGAGGTCTTCAGACCTTTTCTAGAGAGATCAACCTAGGGGAATTCTTGTTTTAAAACAGTATGGAATCGAAGTGCATATGAGGTATCTTATTAGCTTTGAGTTTATTCTCAATTCGGTCACAGCAAATATCTATTTTCCTGAAGAAGCATCAGTTGTCATATTTTGCTGCTGTAGTGTGTGTAATATCAATCTCATGTTTATTTATGCATGTTAAGATTTTATTATTTACATTTAAATATTTATAACATTTCTGTATAAGCAGTCAAAAAAGTTCATCTCTGCCCTTTAGGAACTAAGCAATTTCATTTTACTAGGTAGATTTTTTTTCTATATAAATAATTGACACATTGATTTCTCCCTCTGTCTTTATACTATTTATATTATTTCTAAAATGCAAGAAGGTTATAGAACTAGCAGACTGACTGGTCTGTTTTTATTGCCTATCAAATCCAAACAGACTAATATATCACATGAAGGGTCTGGAAAAGGGAGTGGGGATAAACAACTACAAAATAGGAATGAATTCATTAGAATTCAGATATGGAAGCCTATGTTAATTGCATTGCTACGTTGAAGAACTGTTTGTTTCTTCTTGAAAATAACTTTATGTAATGTTTCTTTCTTTGGATTAGCTGCACTTCCTACCTGTGTAGAAGCAGATATAATTGCTGCTGTTCTTTCTTTCAGTAGGGCTACCCTTAAAATTATTTTATAAAAATCAGGTTTTAACAGGACAACATAAAACTTCATGGTTATATAGGAGGTTGCACTTGGCATAGATTTTCCCTCTGTCAAATAAGTTAGACAAGTTATGTCTGAGTATGAGGAGAGCATCTTTTTCATTCTCACCTTTATCCTTCACTAACTACTCTGAACAAGTTAACACTAGCTTTAGAATTTTGTCTTCATGAGTGCTGCTGAAAAAAAAAAAAAGGGAGCTAAATCAGTACCCACTATCATTACCCACTGACATTTTTTGAAAAATAGAAAGAGAAGGGGATGTAGATGCACAATTTGCACAGATGCACAAATAGGAAGGAGAATAGAGGAGGTAAAATTCCTTGCTCATTGAATATTGCCTTAATGTAATGATTAAATGACAGGTGGAATTATTATTTTTTTTTTTTTTAACCTTTCACTGAAGGCAGTGCAATCCAAGCCAGATAGAAAGGAAATGAGTTCAGTTCTGCCACTCAACAGACCCTACCAATGGCATCAGACCTCTGTTAGGCAATTTTACCAGCTTTACCCTTGTGCAAGACTTTGCTCAAAAAAATAGTAATAGAAAATGTCTTTTGTCTATCAATTGTGTTTGCAACCTAAGCAGTCAAGACAGGTGAAGAGATAAGAGGATAGCCAAGTGGCTTAACCAAGGTGTCAGGTAAATGGCAAAGACAAGCACAATGTCCAGGCTCTGTGCTCTAAACCAATTAGCTTTTCTTAAATCCATCCTGTTCCATTAAGCCCATGTTAAACAAAAGGAAAACACAGTAGTCTTTCTTTTAGTCATCCTTCACAGTTTATCTTCCTTTGGCTGCTTCTCCTATTGTTTCCTATTGTGTATTTTTCCCACGTGGAAGCAAATGACAGGATTATCTGTTCTTACTTCTGAGCTAGGAACACAATCCTTAAAATCACACCCAATACACCACATAATCTACTTTATAAATTTCCTTTATACGTGTTTGGGAAGAAAGGCTTAGGGGTAGTTTTCCATTGTTTCTCATAGATTTATTAAAATCATTTTACACAATTTCAATTCACTATTTTAATTTTTAGGGTTTTGTTCTGTTTTCTTACAGGTTTCAGAATGAATATTCTCCTTTTACTCAATTTCAAACCCAGAAGATTATGTGGAATTTCAAACAATGTTCCACAAAGAAAAGAAAGGGAAAAGGAATAGCTAATAGTTTAAACTGTGACTCAGAATAAAGCTATTTTGAAACAACTTTATTAAGGTTGAAAGTCAGGCATGAGAGCTGGATCACTTCTGCCAAAATGTAGAAAATGTGAATGCTCCTATTGTTTTTTATCAGCACTGCTGACCCTGGCAAACTAAAAGAGTTATTTTTGAAACTTATCCTTTTCAAATTATTTTGAAACTATGTTTATAATTATTATCAGGATACATCTCACCTACTTTAAGCATCTAGCGGTTAGAAACTGACATCTGAAGCAGTCAGAAGTCAGACCAGGCTTACTTTTTTTGTAGACAGCAGGAAGCATTTTCAGAGAGCATTTCATCTCTTCTTGGGGCTCAAAAGATGGGAAAAAGAACTTGGCTTTGGAGGCTTTTTTTTTTTTTTTTTTTCTATTGCCTATCAAAGGAAGTTACCACATCACCAGTTCTGTACTCAGATGAGTTCTGTACTCAGATGGTTAACTTAAAGATCTCAGATGCCAGGTGAGATAAATCTTGGCTTCTGTGATGTGCATCTATTACAGGTATTGCACAACATGAGGGAACAGTTCCTTCTGAATGTGGTAGAAGCTAGATTCCAAAAGATTATGGATAGTTACAGGTTTTTCCATTTAGATGTTTTAGTGTACAAGATTTAAAAAGCTTCTGATACTGCCATTTTCTTTTTCTTTCAAACCCTAGTATCAGATTGAAGTATAGGAACTAACTAGACTACAAACTCCTACAAAAATTTCTGAAAGCTCCAGGTGAGTAGCTGATCATCATCAACATGTTTCTTTTCTAGAATAACTTTACCTGAAAAAATAAATATTTTGGTAGAGAATGATGGAACACATTAATTCAAATATTCAAAAGAAAAACAAAACAAATTGGTACAAACAGGAAAGACTTGGAAATATCAAAAGAAGCTGTAGACAGATTATTTAAGGATTTTCAGTGGTTTAATACCATTGAAATCACTAAGGGTTATGGGCTTTCTTAAAGAACAAAACTGTACTGTAGACCCTCACTTTGAATTTATTGCATGCAACTGATGTCAACATTCATAACACTGTTAGCCCCAAGGAAATGTCCTTACTAGTAGGTTCACTTGCAAGAGCTGTGAGACTGATGTTGTAAGTGCCTTGCATGAATATCGTGGGACCTGGGTCTAAGGAAGGAGAAATATTCATTAGTTAAGAAATAGCTCGGTTCCTTTTCCATTTTTTTCATCTCTCACCACTGCTCTGCTACTGCTTTTGGTCTATATAATCAGCTAATGAGATTTCCACTTCTTCAGGCAATGAGGCAAGTTGTGCTTGAAGAAAAGTTGTGCCTAGATTCATTGCAATGCATTCATATACTATTAAGAAATATTTTACAGAGCAGCGCATTTAAACAAATATTAAATTCACACAATTGTTAATCAGTTTGCCATCTGGAAACATTTGAAAGTTTTGACTCTTAATTGCCTGAATCTCATAAATGTTCAAAATTGCTGCATACTACAGGCTATATTGCATTTAGGACTTTTTTTTTTTCTGTATAAATACATGTAATTAAAACGTGAGATAGGAACACTTTCAGCAGCTGTTGTGAGAGCTGTAACCATCTTCTCTATTAATCTTCAGGGATTTGAAATATGTGTTGCTGAGCACCAGGGTCAACGACATGCCGTTACATTTGAATCCCACCATTTGACAAAGCATTGCATTCTGTTTCTAAATTCTTTCATGTGACTGACAGCTACATCCATTTCTTCCCGAGGCCACTCTTTAAATTCTTTTGTACTTGTAGAAGCAAGTTTGCTGGCTCAAGAATTTTGTCTTAACTCTGCCTCTAAGACTTGTCAACGGCAAATTAGGACAAGAAATTCTAATTTATGTTTCAAAGACACCTATGGTAGTAACAGAAACTATTTTTATTTACATTTTTTTCCTCAAATGTGTCAAATCAAAGACTCTGTAATTACGATATATTTTCAGGACATGTCATTATATTGACTTCAGGGGCAAGTGGTAGATAGGGTTAATCTGAGAAAAGTCAGTGAAATGCTCAAAGGATTCCTGTTCATGTCAAATGTTACTTAGAGAATTAACTATCTCAGTAAGAAAACCGAAATATTTAGGCTATCAGCTTCTCTGTTCCAAGATGTATGAACACAGAGACAGAAGACACATCTAGGGTAGGGCAACATCATCGATGGCTAGACTTGATGACCTCTAGAGGTCTTTTCCAACCTTAGTGATTCTATGATTTTATGATCTTCATGCCTATGAGTCACTGGAAGAATGTCTCTTGTCATATACCCTTAATGGTTTTCACCAAGGTACTGGAAATCTTTTCAGTGATGGTGCAACTACTATTTTTCGGGACACATGTTCAACAATCTGATATTAAGGAGTAGTTTTAATAGCATCACTCTCTTTGCTTTCTCAGGAAATTCTCCATGTCTGTTTCCCATACACCCATGTTCTCCATCATGAGTGACAGATGCTTCTTACATAGAAAGCCCAGAGGAAATCATCACTGACTTTGTTATTCTCCACATTAGTTTTCAAGCTATGGCAATCAACCACCAGCACCTTTTACAGCCAGTCAAACAGCTAGCAACATATGTGATAGAGGCTCTTTTGTGTTGTTTCCAGATACTAAAATATGTTATTAAAGTGTTTTTCTGATATTGCTTATAAATTTTAAATAACTGTTATTATTACCTTAGGGAAGACATGTAGTTGTGGAGAGAAAAGAATGGTTCATAGATTCATAAAATGATTTGGGTTGGAAGGGACTTTAAAGATGAGCCAGTTCTAATCCCCCTGCCATGGACAGGGAAATCTTCCACCAGCCCAGGTTGCTCCAAGCCCCATCCAACATGGCCTGAGACACTTCCACTCAAGGAGTAGCCACATCTTCTCTGGGAAACCTGGGCTGTCTCATCACAGTAAAGAATTTATTCCCAATGTTTAATCTAAATCTACCCACTCTTAATTTGAAACAATTCCCCTCATCCTATTGCAACATGACAGTGCAAACAATCCTTCTCCAGTGCTCCTGTAAGAAAGTCATCTTGATAACTTTCACTGAATTCATGTGATCTTGAGGCTAATGACCAGTGTTTGTGTGCGTGAAAGGGATGATGATCAAATTGGCAGCTGATGGGGAATGATTTTCTCTCCAAATGTCAAACAGAATTTTTAAATTTTTGTGTGTATAGAATAGCCAGAGGATTCAAGAAACAAATTCATGACTGAATGTCCTTGCCCTTAATCCTGAGAATTTCCATCAGGACAAAGGAAAGACATATTTGGAACAGAAATCTTACTTGTTGAGAGGGCACATGACAGGTAAAACATTATTGTTATATCAGAAACTCTACATTTTTTACTCTACATATTTTACTCTACATTTTAGAAGAGAATTTGCATGCAGTGAATCAATTTTTTTTTTCCTGATCTTATATTCCTGGCTTAAGTAACAAACTATTATCTGGATCAACTAATAGTTGTCTTGCTGCCTACATTCCATTTCCAAAATACTTAAAATACTGTCTTCTCTAGTATTTTTCAGTGGTAGATCCCTGAAGGACATGCACATAGGTATCTCCAATGGGAAACCTTTTCCCCAATGAGTACATAGAGAACACACACACCACAACAGTGATGGGATCCCTGCTTTTAAACACTTTTCTACCTTCCAAGGCTTGAGGGATATAGCAATGAGCTCTTTTGCAAGAAGAAAGAAAGCAAATACTGTTTTTCCAAGTTAGGATATCACAGGAAAATTGTAAACTGAGAGCCTTAGCATTTCTTCTTTATTATTACAATCATTATTTAAAGAAAGGAGACCTGAACAGTTTCCTTTTTTTTTTTTTTTCTTTTTTTTTTTTTGAGCATATCTGTTCTTGAAGGAACACATGTTTTCTTTAGAAGAGGTAAATTTATACATGAGAGTGCACCTGTAGCAGCTCTTATCCAGACATTATTGGAAACATGCAGAAGAAGGGAAAATAGAGCTTTAAATCAGTATTTTTGTGACACAGCTGACAGAGCATAATGCAAGTAGGGCTTCCATACCTCTGGGTTATGAAATGAGAGACATGAGGTCTGAGTTATTTGTGTTAAAGAGAAGGAAAAGTGCTGTTTTAGCAGAAATGAATAATTCCCACCAGTTGACTCATGCAGTCTTTTTTTGCGAGTGCCAAAGCAGACCCCCAAATGCAGAATAAAGAAGCAAACCTATTTAAATAGCTAAAAAGGTGATTACTGTCCTACAGACACAGGTATATCACAGTTAAAATTCCTAGGGCTCTGGAATTTAAGGGTACCAGGATTCTATTTTTAAACAGTAACCCAAAATCTCTTTTTTTGTGCTCATTAACAAGGAGCTGGTTTCTTTCTTTCTTTACTCAATTTGGAAACCTTTGTGTATCCCAAAGTCAAGGTCTGACCTATTGTTTCAATGTAATTTCCTTCTATTGCTCTATCATTTTAAAGAAAGAAAAAATTATTTCATCTACCTTATCTTGGTTTTGAGTTCAGTAATATTTATCTTTACTGACCTTTGTTGATGCTTTTCTACATGACACTGAACAAATCATTTCACTTTTTGTTCAGCATTCCCCTGTTCCACTCTTACAATGGTAAACTAGCAGTATTAATTTCTCTGATGCATTTCAACTGCATGCTTAATTCTGTCAGACAAAGCCAATATTTCCACTGAAATGTTCTGAAGAAGGAAGAAATAGAATGAATCAAGGTGACATGAGATAAATACAACAAAATGTTACTCTGTATGCAGTGGGACAAGCTAAACCCGGCTAGTGATGGGTTTGTGTTTCTGTCTGGGTCTTTTCCAACAAGGTGAAAGCTTTGATTCAGGATTGTGAGTGGCTGCAAAATTCAGAGTTTCTCTTTCTTACATTTCTTACCTGATATTGTTAATGACTGAGATTACATCGAGCCTGCTCCATAGAGGAGGTATTAATGATAAGTGATATGTTTTCCCTCTGTCTGGCCACTTAACTTTGGAGAATTCAAAAGATGTAACAGCCTTGTAATCTGTACCCCATCTGTCAAATTTTGGCTGATACTGGCCAACAGATGTTTTGCAATGCTACTGCTTCTCTCCAGTTCCACCACATTCCTCCCCCAAAACATGCTGCTTTGCTACACGCACCCAACACTATGGTATGCAGAAAAGGTAGGAAATCAAGGCTTTTGAAAGCACTCTTCATTTCTCATAACAAATCCACACCTGTATATCAACATCTACATGCCTCAGATGAGAACGTACCTTGTTCTAGACAGAGGGGAAATCTTTGGAAGATTTGAGTTGCCTGAAAAATTATAGTATGTAAACAGGGAGGCAAGTTGAAAATGAGTTGTAACATACAGGGTTATACAGGAAGGTAGTTGCAAAGATGAAAAGGAAATCTAAGTTTCCTGTGCTGCAGTAATTCTCTATCCTGAATGTCACAAGCTCCCATTGAAACTGAAGCACATTACCTCCAAGATGGCAGCAGTCTTCTTTCTTGTGAAGTTCAGCATGCTAGACTCAGAATTTCCTGATTCTCTTTTTCCTAAGTCTTGCACTTTTTTTTACTGCTCACAATGCAATTCTAGTGCTACAGACCATACAGATTGTGTTATGCAATTCAAGTGTTATAAATTCTTTGAATTGGGTTATTCAATCATGTCTTTTCAGAATGAAGTATCATAGGACCATAGAATCATGGGTTGGGTTGGAAGGGACCAGATAGACCAATCCCCTGGCCATGGGAAGGGACACCTCCCACTAGATCAAGATGCTCCAAACCCATCCAACCTGGCTTTGAACACTTTCAGTGTTGAGGCATCTACTATTTTCTGAGCAACCTGTTCCCATGTCTCACCACCCTCTGCAAATTATTTCTTCCTCATGTCCAATCTAAAACTCTTTGCTCTTTGTTAAAATTGTTGCTTCTTGTCCTGCCACCACAAGCACTGATAAAATGTCATCCTGATCAAATGTCACTCTTAGTCTCTTATATAGGTCCCCTTTAAGGTCAAAATATTGAAAGGCAACAGTCAGTTCTCCCAGGAGCCTTCTCAAGGCTGAACAATCCCTTAACCTTCCTTCATAGCAAAGGTGTTCCAGCTCTTTGACTGTTTTCTTGACCCTTCTCTGGACCTGCTCTAATGGGTCAATGTTTTTCCTTCCTCTAAATCTCTCATACACACAACCTACCGAATCACTAGATAAAGGTAACATAAGAATAAGAGAAAACTTTCTTCTTTAACAAACCAGCTGAGGAAAGGGTTAAAGGTATTTTCTGCACCTGGAAAATTTTTTTCAGCAATAGCAGAGACGAGTAGTCAGACAGCAGCCTTTGATCTTTCCATGCTGTGTCACAGCTTGTGCAAGAAAATATTTCATGTGAGGTTTGGGAGAGTCTGCCATCTGAATGTGAAAGGTGGGGAATGCCATGATAAAGAACATTAAGGAAAGACAAGCTCTGAGGCCTTGTTTCTCAGACAAGGCTGTCAATATCCATTTTCCTTCTATATTATAATCACAGCTGGACACTCAAGCAGCTGGAGGCAGTTCTTCTTCCAAGGTCCATCTTGCAAGGTCCTTTCTGCCTAAATTGTAGCTGGACACAGATATAGATCTACTCTCCACCATGGCATCTATGTAGTCCCCTGCAGATCTGATTCTCACACCTTCTACAGGAATAGAGAATATAGAATATACTCCTCCTCTGTATTGAATATAGAAGCAGCCTCTGTGGCCAAAGGTATCTTCAGTAAGTATTGCAAGTTGGGTGGGAATAATACTCCCACCTGTTGGCCTGTTGACCCAAACTATGAGTGGTAAATAACCAGGTCAATAATGTCATGCAAAGAAGTCACTTCATAGTTCACAGTTAAATCTTCACTACTTTTGGTATTTGTATATTTTCCATAGAACTATTTGGCTTTACCTGAACAATAATTCCAGAATATTTCTGTTTGTCCTCGCATGAAATGTAGATGATCTGATTTTCTTTTAAGACAAGAACGTAAGTGTAAATAACATCTGTTGCACACAGTTTACTAAGATGTAGAGATACATTATATGGAAACATTTTTGTGAAACATATGGAAGAAAAGAGAGTTATCATCATAATGTTTTTCTTCATTTTTTTTTCAGACTGTATTTGGTAATCCAGGAGATATATCCCTGATAAAACAAGACATTGGCAGAGGAGTTTGAATTCAATGTCTGTATCTTCACCACCATTTTACCTACGTGGAATCTGTAGGAAACAGAGCTGAATTGGACTGCATGAGATTCTCTGCTTTACTCCTTAGGAAAACAAGATTTAAAATCAACTAAATCTAAGCACTTTTGACAGCTACCTACCTACCTTGGTCTTTAAAACCTCCAGTGTTTGGTATTACACCACCTGTTTCTCAAGCAATATAATACACTATTTCACTATCCTTCACATCTATGTTAAGAATACATCACATGAAAATTTAGGAAAAAGTAAAAAAAGAAATAGAAAAAAGATATTTTTTATTTCAGCTAAATTAATCACTATTACTTTTTGTAATGCATTTCATTTGATGTCCATGCACTGGAAACACATGCTATGGTTGCTTTTATTTACTGAGTGTAGAACACAGAAGAAGCAAAACTGGGGCGAGGACAGCTTTTTCTTTTGAAACCATAAAAATAGCCTAACTTTTAAATTTAATATACTGGATTCTTCATGGATTAGAAAAAAGTGTAAAAGACCTCTGGAAATAAAAGTATGGCTCTCCCCTTTCTTGCCCTGCAGGGCTGAAGGATAATTGATTGTAAAGATTTTGGCATGTTTAGGACTGTTTCAGGACTTGATTTTGCTTTCCAAGGGCTTGAACAGAGGAGAAAATCCACATACAGAAGGGAGAAAAGATTTTTATGTGGCTAGGATTGTATTTAATAAGTCATAAATAGGAAGAAGTAAAAGAAGGATTTGGAGAACTGGAATAAATCCATGGAGTCAGGGAAGAGGAAAGGTTTGTAGGGCAGCATAGAAAGAAATGGTGATACATAAAAAAGCAGTGATATGGATTTTCATTTATCCTGTTGTATCACCATGTAAACACCCCATATTTATAACCACAAGCATATGTGACCTGACATATAAATGTGTCGATGCACAGTAAATTAAGTGTGGGCCCAGATATCAGCTGTGTATATCAGTATAAACACTTATGTGACTTTATATTCATATATCTAGAAAATATATTGTACAGCCTTCAATGCCTCTTCTTTTTAAAACAACAGCATGTAATTTTCAAACACCATTTAAATGTTGGTTTGTGGGTTTTTTTTTTTATTATTTGAAAATGTTTTACTTTAAGTGAATAGATCCCTGACTATCTTTTTTTTTTTTTTTCTTCCCTTTCAAACTTCCAATAATGAGTATGTACTGAAATTCTCCCCAGACATTTTTATGCTCTGGTTAGAGCTATGATCTGGATGGAGTAGAAACATAGGTGATGGTTGAAATATCTGTCTTGCTTGGTCACCTGTCACAGGGACAGAAGTTTCTGCAGAACTAGTGGGCCCAGTATCCCTCACCTTTTCTCTTCATCTCAATCTGATTGAAATACTGGAGCATCTTATTGCTCTCTCTGCTATAGCTGAATACTCTGAGTCTTGCTGAGGAAGCTGTAGTAATTTCAACATCAATAATCCTTGCCATCAAGACCCCTTGCCAAACAATAATGAATATAAATTGTTCAAGCTTTCCAAACTCCCATAAGACAAATCAGATACAATCAAGGGTGAAATAAAAGGATCTCCCAGCCTTTCTACAGCCACTGATCTTGTTTCCATTTTTTAAGGAAATTATAGTCGCAAATAAAGGGAATCCTGACAACCATTTATTTTTGCTCTCCTTTCAGAGCTTTCACAGTTAATAAACACTTAACATTTTCACAATTAATTGCAGTAGAATTTTCTGCACTATTTAGAGAGCTTTGAAAAAAGGAGTTGTCAAACAGACCCAATATGTCTCAAACTCGACAACCATATGACTTAGCCTTGTGTTTTAGCCATACGGATGAGGAAGGCAACTGTGATTACTCCTTGTGAAAGGGCAGAGGGGGGGGGGGAAGTGAGACAAGATTGCTAATGTCAGCCTGGGTTGTCAAGTGTAACCAAGACTGTGGAATTGCTGAGCTGTGTACCCAAGAGTGTGTCAAGGCTGGATAACTTCCATAAAATAGGACAGTCTGTCACGTGGTGCTTTGAGCCAGTTAAAGAGTATGTGTGCCTACAACAGATGTGCCGTGTTAAAGATAGTACCCAAAAATGGTCAGGTGCCAGCAGAACAAGTTTGTGAGCAGATCCTCCCAGCAGGAGCCAATTTCAGTGAAACAAGCTGGCAAAGCAGCACACTTGTCATGGATGCAAATGCCAGATTTGGCATCTGCAGGTTTGCGGCACAGAGGGGGGGAAAAAGATCCAAGTTTCCACCACCAACTGGTGCCAGGGCTTCAAAGAAGAAATCACTCAGATGTTGGGTCTGTAGAAAATGTTGACATGACTGCATAAACCTCATTTAAAGAAAAAAAAAAACAAAAAAGGCAGAGCAACAACAACAAACTGAAATCCCAAGCAGTAGGTGCTTTGTGATGATGTCCTTTGCCTAGCTGTTAAAAAATTAAGTTAGTGTCTTGGCTTCTCTGAAGTCAAAGTCTCATCACGGCATCACTGCATGCTTGTACGAAAATTTTCACAGCCCAGAAAAACCTGGGAAATGAACTGTGGTTAAACCATGAGGGCCCATATTGGGAACAACTTTGTAGCCTTTTTACTCTTTAAAGATAATTAGAGTTTGTTTAAATAAACACAGAAACCCACTGTTACTGAGTTTGTTTCTCATTAGGATTCTTCCCTGGGAGTCTAAACAATTGCTTTAAGTCTGACAGTTTCCCAGAAGACAGTTGTAACAAAATGATAGACAAATTGTATTGAGAACTTTCTGGTTTATTGAATGCAGATGTCACTTGGGAACAGAAGGCACAGTAGCAGGATTCAAGAAACCTGGTTAAGGCAGAATTTTCAGGATCTTCTCCTCCCTTCAAGGTCTTAAAATATATGTGACAGTAAAATTCTTGTGTTTCCAACTTCTGTTCTCTGCAACCTACTAATGTGACTGGAGAAACCTTGCACCCAGATGGGGCATCTCCCCTAAGACTAAGGGAATGCTTAATGGTTACCATCACTGAGGAGTTGTTCTACAGGGTTCAGAGTCAGAGTGGAGACAGATGGCTTGTAGTTTCACTTAGTCTTTTATTGATGGTGGGTGCAAACAGCCTATAGACCAGGCTTGCCAATATTACAGAAGCAATGCCAAAGCAGCTGTTTTTCCATTGGCTGGAACCAGGACACTCTGGTTGTCTCAATATCAGGGAAATGAATGGTGGCTTGATTTCCAGGACAACGTATCTGTTTACTACAGTCATTCAGTTTCTTCTTGAGGAAGCAGTGATATCTTTTCCTACAATTCTAAGAGCTGACAAAGGTCATCTAAGACCTTTTTTCTCAGTCATCAGATTGACCAGGGTGAGTTGGATCTCCTACACAGGATATTCCAGACAGTTTTTATGTCCATCCAACATTTTGGATCTAAGATGGTGAACAGAAGCTACCCATATGAAAACACTGGTACAAAGAGATGGCAAATATGAATTTTAAACTCAGATAAGAGAAAGAGATAAAGGAGAAAGAGCAATTCTGGAATTAACTGACTAAATTGCTCTCTAACTGGACTCTCTAACCAGCTTAAAAATTGGACAAGGGAGAAGAGATATAGCAAAACAAAATACATCCAAGATAAACAGACTGGAACAGTGGCTACAGATTAATACAACCTGGATGAAGAAAAAAAAAATATTGAGAAAACAAGATGATTTGGGAATCTGGAAACTCCTTGCACCCTTTCCTTCTCCCTTCCCTTCCTAATTCATTTTTTTTCCTAGGTTAAGATTAAAAAGATCTGAAACACTTCATGAGGACAGACAATGCTCTGCAGGGTCTCTAGGGCTACAAAGTCTCATTTGTACACAATGGGAATTTCAGGTCAATAGCCCAAAATTTAAAGACACTCAGACTGGGCTGAGGCAGGAGATGCTTAGAAACAGGTATGGATCACTTGAGTTTACAGTTTATTTCAACTTAGGATGAGAAATGGCTAAGCCATTCCCCAGAAATTGCTCTGTCCACAGGTTACAAAGCATAGGAAATAAACATGAATATAAAGATTTACACTATGAAATGTAATGCCTCAAATGATTTGAAACTGCCAAGACATTCAAAAAAGTTTGAGGTTTGTAAGTTAGATGGTCCTGAAGTGTCAAAATTGAAACTGTCCTTTTTGGATCCTTATATAATAAGTGAAGAGAAAGAAGCCCTTCCAATGTTGACTCAAAGCTCCTACATTATTTTCCTCTTTGCAGTCTTCTTTTGGAGTTATATCTGTTGACTATAGGAGACTAGATCATCACCTTTCTTTGACTCCAGGCAACAACTTTACTTCAGGGACTTCAAATGGCTCCATTCATTCTGCTGCTTTTTTTTCCTTCCTCCCAAGCCTGTTAAGTATACACCTTCATAAAATTTTCTTTGAAAGAATCATAGAACCATAGAATCATAGCACCATTTAGGTTGGACAAGACCCTTAAATCATCAAGTTCAAGCATTAACCCAGCACTGCCAAGTCCATCATTAAGCCACATCCCTGTACCACATTTAAATGTCTTTTAAATTCCTCCAGAGACAGTGACTTCACCACTGCCCTGTGCAGCCTGTGCCAGGCCTGGACATCCCTAGAGGAAATTTTTCCTATTATTTAATCTAAACCTCCCCAGGTACAACTTGAGACCATTTCCTGTCATTCAGTCCCTTGGTACTAGGGAAAAGAGACCCACACCCAGCTTGCTACAACCTCTTTTAGGGGTAGTAGGCAGTTTTAGAGATTGAGAAGCTTTCCCTTCAGCCTCCTTCTCTCCAAGCTAAACCCCACTCTCTCAACCACTCCTCACAGGACCTGAACTAGCTTCATCGTCCCTCTGGGGACATGTTCCAGTTCCTGAACATCCTTGTGGTGAGGGCCCAAAACCAAACACAGGGTTTGAGGTGTGGCCTCACCAGTTCCAAGTACAGGAGGAAAATCACCACCCTTGTCCTGCTGACTATTGCTGATAGAAGCCAGGATGCTGTTGGTCTTCTTGACCACCTGGGTACACACTGGCTCATCTAGTTGGAACTGGATGATCTTTAAGGCCCTGTCCAATCAAAACCACTCTATGATTCTATGCTATCCAGCTGGCTGTTGATCAACATCCCCAGGTCTTTTTCCTCTAGATAACTTTTCATCCACTCTTCCCCAGTCATGTAGTACTGCATGGGGTTGTTGTGACCCAAGTTCAGGACACAACAAGTGGCCCTGTTGAACCTCTGCTCCTTTACTGTGTTTGTTGGGTTCAGTTGTGGTAGATGCTGAGGAGACATAATTGAGAATATGGTCTGAAATTATATGAAAACAAATGCAGTTTTGAAATGTTATTGCATATCACATAATCCCTTTGTAATGAAAGGAACTATTTACATTTTCTGACTTTATTAAATTTTTTCCCTTCTTATATTTGTCCTATTCCTTCCTTCCTTCCTTCCTTCCTTCCTTCCTTCCTTCCTTCCTTCCTTCCTTCCTTCCTTCCTTCCTTCCTTCCTTCCTTCCTTCCTCCTTCATTCTTTCTTTCGTTCTTTTTCGTTCTTTTTCTTCTCTCTTCTCTTCTCTTCTCTTCTCTTCTCTTCTCTTCTCTTCTCTTCTCTTCTCTTCTCTTCTCTCTCTTCTCTTCTCTTCTTCCAACTGTGCTATTTAACTTTCATGAGAAATATTTCAAGAAATAATAAAAAAAAAAAAAAAACAAAATCAAAACCAAAGCCAAAGAAACAAAATGCACAACTGCATCATCAATTTACTGTAAATTTACTTCGGGAAGATTGGAACTGGGAAACTGCTTTTCTATCCATGTATCACAAACTTTTTACATGCAAACTGCAAAAAAATACCAGTAACTTTGGAAGTGAGTACATGACATTTTCCCTAACTATGGTTCTGAGTTATTTCTCTGAATATCTCTGGAAAATTGTTGTTGAAAAGATGACCTGCACTATTTCTGGAACTCAAACTGAGAGTCTTTACAAGAGTACTCTGTGTTTACAGTATTTTTATGACCTGCAAGGGAAAAGAAATTGATTTATGCCTGTTCTATCCTATTCTGTGTGCACATGCATAAGCATCCATCCATGCTTAAACACAAACATTAAAAGAATGTTAGAAAAAACACTGAAGTGAAGCACTCCAAATCTAAGAAATGCTTGACTTTGCCACCTGTGCAGATACATCACCTTCCTTTGTCATGTACATTTTCTCCTGAAAGTTTTAACACCTTGATTGTCTATTCTTTTCCCAAAGAGTCCAGGCTTCAAGAACAGATGCTGCTCATTTAGTAAATAGTTAACCAGTAATTTATTTTACACGAATTATTCAAAATGGAGTCCAAAGTCTATTCTGCATTAAAAAATAAGATGCAAGCAATTTATATCTCATATGGGTGTGCATTTGTGTATGGACTAAACACATATAGATACTTGATTTTTTTTCTGTTCATCTTTAGCCTCTCTATTGCAGAGTGGAGTTTCATACCCATATTAAAATTCTACTGACATTGTCTCTTCAGTCTTCCAGAGGAGGATAGAACAATGTTTACAAGAGAGATGCTAATCTGATTACTTCAGGTTTTGTGTGTTTGGTCTTCTTGGTGGTGATAAGTTACCCTAGGTCTGTTGGAAAATGTGTTTTTTCCTGAAGGTCTGGTCTGGGATATCCTAATGCTCTATCTTCTGGGCAGGAAGCTTTGGAGTCTTTTCATAATTTGGGCAACCAGCTAGAAGAAGCCTTTTATCAGGTGTGTGTTTTTAAGGATATTCACCAGAAAAAAATAAAATAAGCCAATTAGAGGTCTAGTTAGTGCAGTCAGAAAAGATTGGACAGAGGTTCAGCTGACACAATATACGTATCTATTTAAGGATAAACTGGATTGCTTTCCATGCTTCATGGTCTGTACTGAATAGATCCCCATTGGCTGGAACATAAGCATAGACATAAGTGTCACGTGCCCTCTTAGACACTATAGACATGAAAAGTATATGCCTTAACTAAAATCTACCTTTCTTTTCCATCATGGCCATAATATATTTGCTCAAATGGCAGGAATCCTAAAGGTGAAGTTACTGTAGATTTGAACAATTTCTTGATCATTTTGCTGCATGTTATGACAAGTTGGATGAATATCAGCTCCCAGGTTGTCTTGTAGCAGGTATTTAGCCATTTAGGTAACATCTAGCTAAACAGCCATAACACCTTATTGCAGATGTTCTTTTTCTTCAGGAAGGGTCACATAAATAAATAATAAAGGAGAGCCTGGAGTATTTTAGCCATTTAACAAATAATTGAGCTGAATGCTAACTGCACCATAACATTTGGAAAATCAGAGCCCAGAATCCATTATTCCCTTTTCTTGTCTCAGACTGCTACCACATAAAGCACAGTACACATTTCTTCAGGTCTGTTTTATTTGTGGCTCTGTAAGTGGTTGCCCACGACCTGCCTTTGACAGAAAGGTTAGAGGTGTCTTCTTACCACCCTGCACAGCTTAGATGTATCTGGTTAAAGCACAATGCCAGGGGATGGGAAGAACAAGTTTAAATCTTTCTCAGGCTAAAACTGCCCTGAAACTCCAGTTCTCAGCTTCCCAGGACAATTCTGTAACCACTGGACCATTATGTAAAAGATGAGTGTTGGCAGCTCCTCTTCTGGCAAGTGAGAAAACATTGCTCTCACTACTCATGCCCAAAAGTTAAAATTAGAGACTTGAACTCAAGAGAAATTTTCTTGCCTTGGATACCTATTTCTCCAAATCCCCCAAAAGCATGACACAGAGAGTGCTTCAGACAAATCACTTCCCTCAGCTTTTCCAATGAGTTGGCTCAGATTTTACCACTAAATGGGGACCTACCTAGGGAACTTAACTTTTCCCAAGTTTCCTGAAGGGAAGCAGAATTAATTGTTGCTGTGCAGGAAATATAAGCACCTCATTTTGCAAGGTGAATTCTGGGGAGGCTGATTTCATGGTGTGCTGGTGCTGACCATGTCAACCTCAAGCTGTTTTTAGAATTTAGCATCAACAGTATGAGTCTATCCACCCACCTCCCATTTTACTCTGGCCTTGCATTGGAACTGGAATAGAAAGAGGAAGGGACGTGACTGACACTGATCCATTCAGGTGGAAGAAATGATGATTCTCTAAAAATCAAGAGAGTCTGTGGAGGAGTGGAGGGGTATATTTCTCTA